>OX637660.1:146045-746045 GCA_951802225.1 Euspilapteryx auroguttella | reverse complement strand
TTAACATGCAGTTTAAAAAATTAACTTTTTATCAAAATCAACGATCTAAAAAACCTTAATTTTTCTAGAAATCAGCCGTTTCTTTCATACAATGTTTCAGGTCCTCCAATGCACCGACCACGTCCGGATTTGGCTGAAGATGCCCTGACTTCTATAACAAGTGCTTTAGCATCCATCGCTCGCTATGATGACTTCCAGTGCGTGCCCAGACTACTCTGCGAGGTGGCCAGTGGAAAAGAGACCGGTGGGCTACAGGAAAATGGTGTCTTGAATAAGTTTGTGGATTTGCAGCCTTTGATCACGTAAGTTTTGGCAAAACTAGAAGCCTTATGGCTGACAACCGCAGTCAGTTTTTGGAGCATACTCGCTCGAGTTTAAACTTTATAAGACAAGACATGGCGTTGTCGAGTACAGGATTATCCTAAATCCAGCCGTGTTATACTCCGTCGACCGTATGCTTCACTGTCTTGAAGTCGGAACTCGACTGTATATATAGATTTGGTGCGAAAAACGATTGAAAATTCCATGACCCGACAGTGAATCAGCCTATGATCGTGTTAACGACGAAATAAGTTATATTAGAAGAAAGCATAAAATGCAATTTTTCTCGTCCAAGGAAAAAAATACTTTTCTTATTTATATCTAAAACATTTCCAGGTTGATAGCAGCTTACAGTGGCCTCCACACCTCACCAGCCTTCTTCTTCGGCAGATCTATTCTTCTTGGAATCACATCTAAAGGGAAACCCGACTTATGCTACGAAGCCTACCCTCTCTGCCCATCCGATCCTGAAAAACTGGTTCATTACCTAAACAATCACAATGGTGGCTTCTTCCGATTCTTCAATAATCCTCAGCAAGGACATCAAGAGCAAAACGTTGAGCAGTTTCTTGGTCATTTATCAAATATTCCTCACAGCTATGGGTTTTATCGACCTGGTTTTCAGGGTTATGGTTTGCAAGGTTTGGAAGGTCAGCAGAATTATGGCCAATTAAGTAATGGTCAACAGTATGGTTTGCAAAATGCTGGTCTACAAAACGGGATTGCTCAGCAAAACCACGGTTTCCCAAGTAAAGGACCTCAAAACTTTGGTTTGCAGCAAAGCAATCAGCAGAATAATGCTCTTGTTCCGAATCCAAGTGATTATAACGAGATGCAACAGCAATATCTTTATCAAAAGAGGTACGGTTATGGGTACGCAAAACAGAATTCTGCAAAAAGCAATTCTCAAGATAATGTAACAAATAAAATACAGAGAAGAATCCAAGTTAAACCAGAAGCAGATTACGATACAAACGCTTCTACTAAAAACGATAAAAGTGTATGGACTTTTCCAGAAAACTCTAGGCAAGGAAGAAAGTTAAACTTTCCAAATGCAGGTGCAAGAGTTCAAGCTAATACAGCTAACGTCTTAAAATTTCCTGAAAGACAAAGCAATCGGCAATATATTGATTACTACAACTATCCTCCTTTAGTTGATTACCAGAGTAAACTGCCGAACTACGAAGTTGTTGAAAATGTTGATGAAGAAGATTTTCAAGACAGTAGCAAAGTAAATAATAATGCAAACAATGAAAATGGAGATGTAGAGCTAGTGTATGTTATAAGAGGCAACGGAGATCCTTACAATCCAGAGGTTGTTAAACTCAGACCTGGACAAAAGTTACAACTGTAATTATTGTTATAATATTTAATAGTTTAACCTGAAAGATTACTCAAAAAATGCAGCAAGTTGAACAATAAAGAAAATTCATTTATATATTCATTAATTCAAGTTACAATAGAATCTGTATTTAAAAGTTCCTTATCCAGATATAAAAAGCACTAATAGTTATATAAGCACTGTAGTTATATTATAGTAATAACTTTGAAACGAGAGTGTTGGTTCAAATTCTCTTCCTGAATAGAATCCTGAACTTAAATTCTGTAGATTCGATCGATTAAATGTATACTTATACCGTCTTATTCATAAAGATACAGTACATTTTAAGTAGCGTTACTGGAGGTCTACTTCTCTGGTTTGTTGTATGGTAAATACGTGACATCCAGTCTAAATTGACATATGTCAAATAACTTATTTTGGGCGATAATATGGTGAAAACAGTGAAATGCGCTAAATGCACCCAAGTAGTGGGCAAAAAATGTCCTGGAGCCCAGTGCAACAAGTGTAGCAAGTGGTTTCACGGATCTTGTGCTTCACTAACAACTGATCAACTCAGTGCATTATCTGCAACGGATTCGGTCGATTGGAAGTGCCGAAGTTGTGCAACTGCTTCAGGGACCAGGCCTAAACGTATGTCAGTTATATTACCTGATCCGGAGGAAGAGGAATCGGATAACGAGATGCCTCAACAAAGACTACCAGATAAATTACTACTCGAAATTAGAAATGAAATGCGAGAAATGAGACTAACGGTCCGAGAAATCATCCGTGATGAGCTTCAGAGTACCCTCAAATTTTATTCAGACAAGATAGATGATTTTTCGGAAAAAATTGATGAATATGATATACGAGTAAAATCACTAGAAAACCAATGTAAAACATTATCTAACACTTGTAAAAATCTTGAACTCAAAAAGGACGTGTTGGAGCAAAAAATTAATAAAATGGAACAGGCTCGAATTTCTAATGACATTGAGATATGTGGCATTAAGGATGATGAAAACGAAGATCTTAATAAAATTGCAAGTTCTGTGGGTCAATTACTCAAACAAAACAACAATGATATATGCAAGGTACAACGAAAGAAAAAGCCGCATAGCGGACCACTGGGGCCCTCGTCACGTACAACGGTCGAGACGCCAATAGTGGTGACCTTAACAGAAGGTAAACGGGAGGCTTGGCTAAATGCTTCGAAGAACAATACAATTACCGCTAGCCAACTAGGAATGGATGGAAATAACAGGGTGTATGTCCGCGCTTCCCTAAGCCCAACCACTGCATATCTATTGTGGAAAACTAAATCCGAGCTAAAAGATAAACAACTCTGCGAATTTGTGTGGTGCCGAGATGGTGTTATAATGGCACGTATCAAAAGCGGTGATAAAAAAAAGTACTATGTACGGTCGCTTGCCGACATAGAAACAATAAAAAATGAAATACGCCACTGATACCTATATAGATGTATATACCGACGTCACCAACCATAACAACATTTTGTTTTTAATCAATGGCTTCACACGATCTACCGACCAAAGAACACAGCAACCGTTCTTCGTCAAAACAGAATGACTTAGCAAACTCGATTATAGAAAAAACACATGCAAACTGGAATAACTTCATGACTTCTGTAAGGATAGAACAAAATAACTTAGCAATAATGCATGTTAACATCAGATCCATGATTATAAATTTTAATCACCTAGAATACACAGTATCAAGCAGCACCCGCATTATTCACCTTATAGTCATAACTGAAGCGAATGTCAATGACCGATGCGCCCCACTATTCGAGATACCGGAGTACGAAATGCACACGGAGCTACGAAGCGGCAGAAAAGGAGGCGGCATAATCGTTTACGTACATAAATCGATTATCTTTGAAAGACAATCAACGACCCCGAAACGCAGCCTAGAGTGTATTTTAGGCAATGTGGTGTCTAGTGATGGTTTTCAGTTCAAGGTTTTTGCTATTTATCGCCCACCGAGGTCGAATAAAAATGAATTTATTAGTGAACTTTCTCGTGCTTTACGTTTTGCAAAGCTGACAGACAATTGTGTGTTACTGGGAGACATGAATTTAGATTTAAAAAAGCCGGACAGTTATGTGAATGCCTACCTGGACACTTTATCAGAATTCGGATTTGAAAACGGAATAACGGACTACACTAGAATAGAAGCGAGACTAAATGTAATATCCAAAACCTGCATCGATCACATTTTCGTACGGAATGTTATCAATCGTAAGGACCATTTATACTCGACCTACACCGCCGTTGTAAACACGCCGATAGCCGATCATTCTATAACTGGTCTAATGTTTGTAGGTAACGAGCAGTGTAAAAATAAACAATATACAAAAAAAGTATTAGATAAGGATAAACTGTGTAATGAACTGAGTAACATCGAATGGAATAAAGGTTTATGTTATGAAAATCCGGAAGAGGTTTTAGATTTTATTTTGGATAGTTTTTCAACAGTTTATAGTAATTGTAAAAAGGAAATTGTAATAAAAAATAAAAGAGAAGATTGCTCTTGGATAACAAATAGGATAAAGCAAATGTGTAAAAAAAGGGATGAGCTTTTCAAATTATGGAAGAAAGATGTCAATAATAAACAAAATAGGCTGTTATATAATACATATAGAAATAAAACAAATAAACATATTAAACGGGTAAGAAATAATTATCACAAAAAACAAATCAGTGATAATTTTCGTAATCCTAAAGCTATGTGGGGAATTATAAACAGACTATGTGGCAAAGTATGTAACTCAATTGATTCGGTCATCATAAAGTCATTTAAGATCAATGCAACTATATTAACTGATAATTTTGCAAATGCACTTCAAAGTAATGTAAAAAATATTTGTGTTGATTGTGATATACCGCTATTGGATAAAAATACTTATATTAACTGTCCAGAGGTATCAATGCGAATGAGGTTAGCAAATGACAGCATAGTTTTTAACATAATAAAATATATGAATGCAAAAAAAAGCGCAGGCCATGATGGCATCAGAATAAAGGATATACAACATATAAACAATAAAATCACGCCGATTATTACACATTTGATAAATACCTGTATAACTAAATCAATTTACCCAGATAAACTAAAAACAGGAATAATAAGACCCGTTTATAAAAAAGGAGCGCACGATAATTATAACAACTACAGGCCCATAACTATACTGTCATGTATCGATAAAGTGATTGAGAGGTACTTTGGAAGGGAAATTAATAATTTTTTGAATAAAAATAAAATAATCAATGAAAAACAATATGGTTTTCAAACAAAAAAAAGTACTTCTCAGTTACTTAGCCGCTTCAATGACGAGGTTAGCGAGCGCATGAACGAACAAAATCATGTGCTCGCTATATTCGTCGACTTCAGCAAAGCTTTCGAAACTTTAAGATATAACACGTTATTTGAGAAACTCAACCAAAATGGCATACAAGGCCCTTTGCTTGACTTTTTCAAAAACTATCACAATAACAGAAGCACCATGGTAAAAATTGATAATCAGCTTAGCAAAAAATGTATAACGGATATGGGGACGGCACAAGGGTCTATAGTTGGTCCTACTGAGTACCTACTGTATGTAAATGACATGTGTAAAATAATAAAAAACTGCTCAGTCTACCAATTTGCTGACGACACATGTCTGATGTATGCGGACAAGGAGGTGACTGTAGCGGAGCAGAAACTACAAAATGATTATAACGCACTGTGTTACTGGGCGCATGATGTTGGGTTATCCATAAACTCGCTTAAAACTAAACTGTTACACATACGCTCACCAAATCTAAAAAAATATATTACTCCACAAATTGTTGCTCACGAACACCAGTGTATGCATCAAAACCACAAGCAGTGTAAATGTGGAACATTAGAATTAGTGAACCAGCATACATACCTAGGACTAATTATAGACAATAAATTCAATTGGTCTCCCCATGTTGAACACATATGTTCTAAACTAAGATCTGTGCTTTCAAAACTATGTATACTAAAATATAAAATGCCCTACAACACTTTAAGAATGCTGTATCTTTCGCTTGCAGATTCGGTCATTAACTATGGAATAAGCTGTTATGGGAGAACATGTACTACTAACATAAACAAAATATATGAATTACAATACAGAATATTAAAATTAATAGTACCTTACAAAATTAAACTTAAATATAAGAATGATGAGAGAGGATTGTTCGATCATTGTAAAATTATAAATGTGTTTGATAGGATTAAAATGTCAATATTGTGTGAATATATAAATAGCATAGATACCTTACAAATAAAAAGTAGACCTACCTTTCTCAGAAAACTTACGAAAACACCTAATTATGTTTTACCTAAATATAAAAATAATCATGGAAAGAACCACTGGAAATACTTATTACCATCTATTTTAAATTCACTGTCAAAAGCAACCATAAACGATCTAATTAGAACTGATAAGAACAAATGTAGACCCTTTCTAAAAAAATACTACCTCAATTTAACAGTCAAGTAAAGCAAAAAAAAAAAAATCAGTATTATTTGTATTGAATGTTTGGTTACCTATATTGTTTTCTATTATGTACCGAAACCGTAAACATAATTTATTTGAAGAACTTAATCTAATTTTACTATTTAATACCTTTTGTTTAGTATAAGGCGACTCAACACTCAGCGCATAAACCCTTTCAGGTTTCTGCTGGTGTTTTTAATTGTATTAACTGTATTTATTATGGATTTAAATAAAGAAATTAAAAAAAAAAAAAAAAACTAAAATGCTCTTTAACTTTTTATGAATAACAGGGTTAGAAGATATTAAAAACAGGTTAATCCTAAACGTACGATAAGAATGTAATAATCTACAAGATAGTAGAGGAGTAAGCATTAGATGGATAGCTAATCACGATGGAATAAAATATTGCCTTAACATTTTTGTTGATTGTTTTAATCTTGCAAGGCCCATGCATTAAGAAATCAATTATTATTTTCAATTAATCATGACAAGTTATTATTTTTAAATAAGCTTCACAGGAAATCATACTAAATAACAGCATAAAAACACCATGCGCGTGAAATTATAGTGATATGATAATTACGCAGGGAAAGGGCCAAAACTGTTCGAGGTATCGAAAATTTAAATGTCAAATAATAAATTAGTGTAATTCCGATAAATTACAGTTCTTGTCAAAATGAGATCGAACGACTGTAATAAAAAGTCAATTAGCTGTGCTGTGTGATATCTGTGTGTGTGTCCCAACCAGCAAATCGTGTCGTAAAAAAGTCAGCAGCACGTTTCTCTTTCAGCTATTGGTCGTAAGAAGGATCTTTAAAAAGTCGTGTAAATGCTCTGTGCACGTTCTCTCAACGCGATTTGGGCGCACTTCTCTCAGCTTTAGATCCAGTAAATATCGTAAGATTATCGTATGAGTAGCCATTTAGTCGAATAAATATCGAGTAATCGCAACTAGAATGCTACTTAGTACCATAATGGCCATCAGAATGCCATTATTCGACACATCTGCTTTTTCCAAGTCGGTAGAACCGCTTTTATTCGACTTATTTATAGTAATAAAGCAATTTGGTTGCAATCACTCGACTTTTTTATCGTGTAACTGCACCCAAGCAGCACTTATAGACTTTTTATTTTATACGTGTAATTTATGTCAGTTGAAGTGTCAAACCTAATAAATATAAGTATATTTTGCCATCGTATTAACCATTACGTTTTTAAGCCATCAAGCCAAATGATGACAGGTAATTAGTTACCTGTTAAAGTTAGGTCGTAGGGTCTTACTTTCATGTGCGGAATTAATTTTTCCGTCTATATACCTAGCATTGTAGTTAATATTTCAATGGGCCCCAAGATTTCTATGTAAATAATGAATAAAAAATATTGTTAATTTAACATTTAAAATAAATTCGCCATCAATAGCAAATAATAGCAACTCATTTATCATCACAGAGCATTCTCTCAGCTGTTAGTCGAAAGATTGAAATGAGATTTCCATCTTACGACTTCTAGGGACGCCATTACAGATAGTTTAGGGTTCCTTAGTGCAAAATCTACTATCTACTTCTACTACCTACTATCTACCAATATATAAAAATGAATCGTGGTTTGTTAGTCTAGATATTCAATTTATTATCACTATCCAAGCGACGAATGTTATTGCAAGTAGGATCACTTAATACAAAACAAAATTGTAAGTACTTACTTAAGTATCTCTTTATTATAAAAAAAAAAAAATAGTTGAGTCAAATTCTTTGGGTACCTACCAACTAACTTATAAAATTATAAAAACAAACACAATAAGTATAAGATAAATACCCATGACTTAGAAAAACATACTGGCAAATTCAATAAATTGCAAACGGTTGTCTATATGGCCGTTGTTACAGAATACCTAATAGTACCTAATAGTAGTACTTAGTAATTATTATACGCTACGGAACCCTCACGCCTATCAATTAAACGCTCTTGACTCGTGGTTATAGCCAATGAAGATCTTGACTGTTTCAATCGTGTATACATCTTATATTTTTACGTCGGAATCCTCCACTTCTTTCAATTCTTTTCCATCGATTATAATCCATTTTGCGAATAAAAAAAGCAAATTACGTTGTTTATTTTGGTATCATGTAACAAAATGGCAGATAGTGCTGTAAAAGATTTCAAAAAGCATTTATACCACTATATCGATGTAAAATGGCTTTCAAATAACCTTTAGAGACCAAAAAGGTTGTAAAAGAATAATTTAAAAGCTTTTACTCAACCTAATTAGTTAAGTCGAATAAAAGCATTCCATAGAGTTATCATACGACATAAAGTGCTGTTAAAGTAACTAAGATGCTGTTTTATCGTATGAACCGCGTTTACTCCACAATTATGCTGTTAAAATTAAATGTCGATAGATTGTGCTATAATAGCTAGTTTGACGACAAATTAGCAATTCAGTTGCTTTTAAAGAGCTGTCTTACGACTTATTGTTGTATAATGGCGATCAAGAGATACATTTATACAACAATCGAGTAAATGCGATATGATTTCATCGTATAAACGTTTACTAGACATGTTTATAGAGCCAAAAAGCGTTGAATGCAAAATAATCCAGATAGCCGCTTTTATACAGCTTTTTAACATTTTAGGATCGTTTATACAAGTGTCTTACGATCTATAGTCGAAAGAGTAAATCTTATACGACCTTCGTTGCTAGTTGGGGTGTGTATGACCAGGAAAAAGTTAGGGAGATTTTTGTTTATTCGCTAGAGAATTTGTTCGACATAAACAACATATCAGTTTTCAGTAAGGCCGTAAAAGATTTGTCTATAATTTCGTCAGTCCTAGACTGTATTGCCAAAGAACAAGAGCTATTTTGCAATACAGAAAAACCTGAAGTGTTACGGCGACTTAGACCACTACTGTACTAATGGTGCACTTTTTTTGGTAACGGAATCGGTCGAAACTTTTAATTGAAACTAAAAAGCCTTTTTAAAGAACACAAGGCTGCAATACCTGTAATGCAATTTATATAAAAAAAATAGTTTCTATCCGACTGGGTTCAGATGGCACTTTTCTAGAGCTTTTCCAGGGTTTGATCGTTTTAGAAGTTTCATCAATACATAGTAATTATAAAACAAAGTCGCTTACCGCGTCTGTCCCTATGTATGCTTTAATCTTAAAAACTATGCAACGGATTTTGATGCGTTTTTTTTAATAGATAGATAAATTCAAAAGGAAGGTTTATTGTATAATACATGTAAAGATAGTAATCGATAAGGAGGTACGAAGGGGTCGACTAGTAAAACATAAAACAAAGTCGCTCCCGCGTCAGTCCCTATGTGCTTATAACTTTAAAACACTGCACGGATTTCGATGCGTTTTTGTTTAAAAGATAGAGAGATTCAAGATGAAGGTTTATAAGTATAATACATGAGCAACAAAGTAATAGGTTAGGTGGTACGAAGTTCGCCGGGACGACTAGTAGGTTTATATGTCCAGAAAAGATGTTCAGAGACCTGAGCAGTCCTGTGCAGTTTCATCCTTTATCCATCCGAATATTTTATGATACTGCTAAGTGATTATACATAACGAGCTGTCCCGGCTTACTTCGTTACGCCATCTATACATAGTATAAAACAAAGTCGCTTCCCGCGTCTGTCCCTATGTATGCTTATATCTTTGAAACTATGCAACAGATTTTGATGCGGTTTGTTTTAAAGGATAAAGTGATTCAAGAGGATGGTTTATAAGTCTAATACATGGACAAAATAGTTAAAGGTTAGGCGGTACGAAGTTCGCCGGGTCGACTAGTAGAATATAAGATACTACTGAAGACTTGGCTCTATAGACTATGTTCTTTTGACTGCCCAGAATGGGGGCCATTAAAAAAACAAACCACCTGTCAAAATATGTAAACAACGGAAAAAATATTGCACTTTGGGTTACATTATTAGGTAAGGATCACTAAATTTTTTGAAAATCTAACATAGCTTAAGTCACTCGGGGATAGTGTAGCTTCCTACCAGTGAAAGAATTTTTTTAATTCGGGTCAGTGTTTCCTTTCCTCCCTCTCTTTATAGTATTGGTATAGAATTATAGATAATATTGGTATAGATAATTAAATTACGGTTGTATATCTATATATATAAAACTCTTCCGTTACTGACTGACTGACTGACTGACTGACTGACTGACTGACTGACAGACAACACAGAGCCGAAACTACTGGGCGTAACGGGCTGAAATTTTGCATGTAGGTTCCTTAGGGAGTGTAGGTGAGCACTAAGAAAGGATTTCCAGAAATTCCCATGGGGACGGGAAAAAAATGGATTTTTGTGGTTATGAGAAATCTGCGCGAGTGAAACCGCGGGGCAGCCTCTAGTACATACTATAAACCAATGGCGCCATGCCGCCAGTCACATCTCTACGTAAATGGGCAAGTACTGAGTCAAAAGTTAGGGCCTTAACATTATTTTGTCGAGTTTCCGGGCCCGCGTTCATGACATTATCCATTTTTGGGAAAAGCAACTATTTTTCTTTGGTTCCCTCGCCTTGAACTTAAATCCTGCGAGATTATTGCCTTCGTGCTTTATAGACCTTTAAGAGTAAGTTTTTCAGACTGAACTGTACGTTTGCTTCGGTAATATAAAAATTAAATATTATCTAAGATACTTCTAGAAAAGTTTCAGAAGTGGGATAAAAACCTGTTGAAACAGTTTTTATTGAATTTCTACCTACTTACCTGCTTAGTAAATTTAAAGAAGTTAAATTAAATGGTGGTTATACAACCGATCATAATAAATTTAAGGAATCTGGACGAAGTATAGTTATTAGGCTAAGTACGAGTTAGATAGTACACTAGATTTAGATCTTAAGTCGTTAATTAATAACAACTATGCAGTCTATGCACATTATGCAAGCGTTAGGGGTGCGGTTCCGACAAAGGATCAAAACAACGCTCAAACGGTTGACAAAACTAAAACCCTACAAAATTGAGAATGGAACAACTCTCAAACTGGTAGTGTATACTGCGCAGGATACTCAAATGGTTGAGGTTGCAAGTATTATCATTCGCAGTGAAAGTAAGGACGCTACAGATGGCGGCCAGTGCGTTGACGACACGCGCGACGAACGAACGCGCGAGCGCGGCCGCGAAATACCGCACCGCGGAATAAAAAAAAAAAGAACTGTCAACAAAAACATTCGAAATTTCAAAACTTATAACGAACTTTTTGCGGTGTGTTTTTAACGCTGTTCGAAGTACGTATCCAGTGTTTTCTTTTTGCACATTGTTTTACAACGCAATCTTGGATTTACTTTTGCGGAAGTTTTGTTTGTCGTGATGGGAATAAATTGTTTCGGTTACCAAAGGTTTGAATTTATCGGTTGTTTGTTTGTCTTTCCTATGTCCAGAACCATACTGTTACCAATTATTTATATTATTATTAACATCATGTCCTTCAAAATACTAACTGCAACTCATTTATACCTCCTAACTCCTAAGCACTTTTAATTAAAAAAAGTTTTGAATAAAGTTAAGACCCAACATAACTCCTTGCGCCACTCCAATTATATATATTATTTATTATTCTGAACACATCCAATATTTCCCAATAAAACAGAAGTAAATCTGAGATGTCGTAGTAACATGTAACATTTCGTATTTTTTAAGGTTTTTATTGTTTGAAATTATGTTAATCTTTGATATGGGCGGCATGGAGACGTGAGGTGGGACTTTGGAGGTCAAATAGAATTCGTCAACGTTTGGGTCAGATCATAATCTTTCTAACATATCTTATTGTTGCATGTCCACAGGTAGGTTTTAAGTTGATAGCATAAAATATTAAATGTAAAGTTATATGTATTGTGGAAGTCAAAAGAGGTAAGGTCGTATGTTGAGGATAATGACTGCCTGAGTGGCAAAGTGGATAGTGATGTCTACGGTCACGCTGAAATGCCGATTTCCATTCCCGGCGGTGCCAAACATTGTAAGATTATGTTAAAGATCTCGTTGTTTATATCATCAAATTGAGATTTTCATCAGATTGACAAGTTTCAACTCTAAAGGATCTATTTTTATTCATTGAGATAAGAAAATCTATGGTTTACGAACATTTTTTTTTCTAATTTCATAATTAGTCACACATAATACCTACAATGTTTAATATTCTAACGATTACGCATCTATGTTTTTTCTTTTCTTTATCTACATTATCGATTAAATACAAAGATTAGAAATATGACTCAAAAATAGTTTTTAAGTAGTTTAAAAATAATACTTAGGTAAGTACCGCATGCTTCATAATTTTTAATATTTATTACGTAGTAAAGGAGAACCGTTTAAAACAAATGTCAATATTTGTTTTAAAACATATGGAAGTGGCATGTGAGGTGGGTGACACACTTTTCATAGATTTAAACAAAGCCTTTGATACTATTGCAAACAAAGATTTTTTGAACAAATATATCTAAAATAAGCAAGTAAGTTTTATTTATTATTAGAAGATAAGTTTATAAAAAGTCACTATCAGTGTTTATATCTTTTTTCATAATTGTGAAGTAAAAACCAATCAATTCAATTTAAATGTTTACCAATCTTTTAATCCCAAGTATTTTATAAATGGCAGGACCTGGACGATGCAGCCAAGGACCGTAAAAATTGAGAATAATACTTTAAACCCTTTGGCCCTGATGTAGGGCTGTAGGAAGAAATCATCCTCATCATACTATTAGAAATAAACCTTTTCATATTTAAAAAGGCCTGATCAGATTCCCATCCTAGTGAGAATCTTAAAATCAAAGTCAACGTGCCGTATTGGTCGGCAGGTCATCCGTGTCCAACATCTTGCTAGAACACGGTTACGGAACCCGTTTTAAATTGTCCTGTTCAAGATATCGCGAAGGCTTTGGATCTTGTTTTAAGTAAAAAAGTAGATTTTTCGATTTTATAGTGTTTTAGTTTTAGGGATAGCAGATGCTTCGGTATTATCTATTACATCTATCGCATTATTAAATTTTGAAAAATTCTAAATTTCTGTCTGTCCAGTTGTCTGTTCGTCTGTGCGTTTGTCACAAAAGATAGAAAGGTCATCATGTGGACATTAAAAAGTATTATTGTATACATTTTTAGAAGTTATGATAATGAGTATTCCTCTTATTCCTAAAGGTAGGACTCTCAGTAATGCTAGCCATTCGCGTTTTAGAAGTTTTTTTTTTGACTTTTCTCAATTATATTTTATCTCAAAACTAGCTGTCCCGATGTCGTACTTACAATTTTATATGGAAAAATGAAATTGCTCTTTTTGCTAACTTCCTCTCCATTTTTTGACTTTTTAAACCTTCCCTGGACTACGACGAACATTTCAAAATCGAAATCAGCTAAATCGGCCCAGCCGTTCTCTAATTTTAGCGAGACTAACGAACCACGATTCATTTATATATCTATACCAATATTATAAAGAGGAAATATTTGTTTGTTTGTTTGTAACGAATAGGCTCCGGAAATACTGAACCGATTTGAAAAATTCTTTCACTGGTAGGAAGCTACATTAACCCCGAGTGTCATAGGCTATATTAGATTTTAAAAAAAATTAGGGATCCTTACCTAAACTCAAATTAATATAACTCAAGGTGCAATATTTTTTCCGTTGTTTACATATTTTGACAGGTGGTTTGTTGTTTTTGTTTGTTTTTTATTCGGCCATTCTGGGCAGTCAAAAGAACATAGTCTATAGAGCCAAGTCTTTGGTAGTATCTTATATTCTATGGCGTAACGAAGTAAGCCGGGAAAGCTCGTAGTAATATATAGTAGATGGTAGATATTGGAAGATAGATTCTCAATCTTTAATTCAGAAGGTGTATCTTTCTACGAACACACACAAGTATCTACTAAGAGTAGTAGTGAATGCGTGCGCAGGGTCAAACCATGAATTATTCAACTTGTTTTTTTTTTTTTTTCATCCGATGGGACAATTCAATGTTTTTAGGGCCACGGGCCTCGTTGAATATAAGCAGCCCACTTCGATGTTGCTTTCTTAAACTATATTTTGAAAATAGCAGCAGGAAATATTTTTATTATGTTTCTTTTAAATATATTTGTTTGTTGATTATTTACCAGTCGACCCAGCGAACTTCGTACCGCCTTACCTATAACTATGTTGGGCATTTATCAATATATATAAAACTCTTCCGTTACTGACTGACTGACTGACTGACTGACTGACTGACTGACAGACAACGCAGAGCCGAAACTACTGGGCGCACAAAGCTGAAATTTGGCATGTAGATTCCTTAGGGAGTGTAGGTGAGCACCTAGAAAGGATTTCCCGAAATTCCCACGGGAACGGAAAAAAACGGGATTTTTGTGTTTATGAGAAATCTGCGCGGGAAATACCGCGGGGCAGCCTCTAGTTATACTTATAAATCTTGAGTCACTCTATCTTAAAAAACCGCATCTAAATCCGTTGCATAGTTTTAAAGATATTAGTATACATGAGGACGGACGCGGGAAGCGGCTTTATTTTATACTATGTATATCGATGATGAAGCACCTCAAAGACTTGATAATTGAGTCAACAATCAACGATAAAAAATACTTAGTTAATTTAATTGAAATACTGCTCTGCTGTCCCACCCACTCAACCTTTCTTATCGATTCCAATATTATCATCAATATCAATACATAGTATAAAACAAAGTCGCTTCCCGCGTCTGTCCCTATGTATGCTTAAATCATTAAAACTATCCAAAGGAATTTGATGCGGTTTTTTGTAAAAGATAGAGTGATTCAAGAGGAAGGTTTATATGTATAATACATGCGCAAAATACTAATAGGTTAGACGGTACGAAGTTCGCCGGGTCGACTAGTTTTATTATAATATTTGATTGTATTATGTCATTGCAATGTTAAAATAAGTATTTCCTTGTAAATAAACATTTCGATATTTACTTACCACTGAAATATAATAAGTATATTTTTCTACTTTCAAGCCCTTAATGATTTGAACTGCGCTTCCTCCATCAGAAATAGATCAAACGTATGCGCCCGCGCAGACGGCATTTTCAGCATAATTAAAATGATCAATAACTGTAATGTAATAAGTAAATATATAAATTCTATAAATGCATAGTGTTGCCTAATAGTTTTAAGCTGCAAAGCAAAGCAGTTATTTTTTAAATATTCTGTTTATAGAATGCAGTTTTCTTTGATGGTTACAAAGTTTTGATGTTTTTATAGCTTGCATCTTTTTTTATGATTTTGGCTTTTGGATAGACGTATAAGAAATATTAATTTGTTTCAACGATTATGGGTCAAACACAGCACAGGCAATAAGCCATCGTTTAAATCTGTCTTTTAATTTAATTCTTTTGAAACTTAACGAAAAAATACCAGACTAAGTTTAAAATATTTTAAAGTAGGTAGGTAATTTAGGTGCCAAGTTTAAAATATTTTAAAGTAGGTAGGTAATTTAGGTGCCCAAAGTAACGATTTTCGAGAGAGAGCATCTTCCTTCTTCTGTGCGATTTTCAGCATTATGAAAATTATGGTTTACCTACCATGCGTAGGTTCAGTTATTAAGTAAATGAAGTGGTCTAAAAATTTATTAAATAAAATTGAAATAACTTTGTTAAGTCTAAAAAAGACCGATTTCTTTAGGTATTAGGATAAAAAAATAAGATTTATCATTTATATTTTATGTTTTTAATGTTTTACTGCTATAGAAATAAAATTATGGTATCTAATTGAACGGAATAGGTATTCAGATAGAGTAACGGGTATCTTCTTAGGTCTAAAATTAATGCGATTTATCATTATTAGAGCCTACGTAAAAATCTAGTTAAATCAATATATATAAAACTCTTCCGTTACTGACTGACTGACTGACTGACTGACTGACTGACTGACAGACAACGCAGAGCCGAAACTACTGGGCGTAGAAAGCTAAAAATTGGCACGTGGGTTCATTGGGGAGTGTAGGTGAGCACTAAGAAGGGATTTCCCGAAATTCCCACGGGAACGGGAAAAAATGGAATTTTTGTGTTTATGAGAAATCTGCGCGGGAAAAACCGCGGGGCAGCCTCTAGTACACAAATATAAAGAATGGGTTCGTTAGCCCATATCTCCTAATTTCGCGGTGGTTCCGTCCATTCACAACTTGCATGCCGCCGGCCACTTCCCACTGCTGGTCTTAGGGTACTTTCACACATTTTAATGTTTAAAGAAGCGCTACATTTATTTTTATCAAAAAACTGGATAAATTTTAGGTAAAATAAATAAATAGGTACTTATACATATTATTTTTTATTTTTAATAATATTATTTTTATATGCATAGGTACTTTAAATAATTTTTTTATCGAAGAGAGATATAGAAATTTAATCATAAAATATAAAAAACCATGGGATACGGGCAGAAACAAATATTTAAAAAAACTAAGTATTTACTTTTAGACAGTTAAATAATACAGTAGGTATCCTCTTCTAGCTCAATAATTTGTTATGAACGAATTTGTAAACTATGCTTAAATGAAAGTAAATAAACTTTTTTTTAAATGCTTCATTGCTCTAATATCACAAATGATAATGATTCGTCGAAAGAAGACGCAAAAGTTAAAATCTAGTTAGCAGTCCCCAGAAATCGTTTTCACGTTGTTTCTCACACGTCTGAAAAGTCCCTTATTGTTATTCTCGACTGCAACAAAATAGGTCTAATTTGAATGCGTCTATTTTCGGCTGTCACGCTTCCTGGCTTACTGTCCCATGAGTGTTGCACTAGATTTGGGGATTACTCGACTACAGTTTAAAAAAAAAAACAATGTTAGAGTCCAGGATTTTTTTGGACATATCAGTCGTTTTCAGTCCCACCTATCTCCTTCTATCCTATCTAGCTTTCCCGGCTTACTTCGTTACGCCATAGAATATAAAATACTACTAAAGACTTGGCTCTATAGACTATGTTCTTTTGACTGCCCAGAATGGGCGAATAAATAAACAAACAACAACAACAAACCACCTGTCAAAATAATGTAAACAACGGAAAAAATATTGCACCTTGGGTTACATTATTTGAGTTTAAGTAAGGATCCCTAATTTTTTTGAAAATCTAATATAGCCTATGACACTTGGGGATAGTGTAGTTTCCTACCAGTGAAAGAATCTTTCAAATCGGTTCAATATTTCCGGAGCCTATTCGTTACAAACAAACAAATCTTTCCTCTTTATAATATTGGTATAGATTAACTTATACATAAAATATCGATTTTTAAAAATGGCAATTGGGCGGTTCGATTTCTTCCAGGCAATTTCAGGAACTTTACCATTGTGTTATGAAATTACTGCTAATTTAAAAGAAAATACCAACTTTTCTATTTAATATTGAATTTACCGAACGAAATCCTTCAGTGAACAGGTGGCCATACTTAAAGGTCATCGCGCAATATGCCTTCTGTGATTAGTCACATACACACACATACAAAAATATAATCTGTGTCTGTGTGTCATTCAATGCCGCGACATGTGGGTGGTTTTGGTATTTTTGATTATAGAGTTTCCCATGCAGTCGGATACTTTGTTTTTTCATCTAAGAACAAGTAAAGGTTTTCATAAACAAAAATGCTGAAAAATTATGTAACTACGCCAGTATACTGTATAATGTACATAATATAAGTTTTCTTAGGTATTATTCTGTTCCCGTGAGATTTTCTGATAAAGAGGGTGTTATTTATCGGTTCAGTAGTTTTGGTGATATTTCGTTACACAAAGACATAAAGAATAACTTTCGCATTATCATAAGATCAATACATAGTATAATATATGGTCGCTCCCCGCGTCTGTCCCTATGTATTCTTAAATCTTAAAAACTATGCAACGGATTTTTATATGTTTTTTTTTAATAGATAGAGTGATTCAAGCGGAAGGATTATAAGTATAATGCATGCACAAGAAAGTAATAGGTAAGGCGGTACGAAGTTCGCCGGGTCGACTAGTAAATGATAAATCAATTGATTTTAATTGCATTATATTCTCACATTTAAAGGCTAGGAAGCCATTTTTGTTAAAATAAGCTGCAATAATACTCTAAGTAAAGTAATTATTAAATCAGATGTACCGTGAAATTGAAACGACGTCTTCCGCGGTCAGCCGGGTTCGAGTCCGCCCGGGGCAAATGTTGTTTCAATAACATGCTAAATTTATTGTTAAAATGACGGACATATTGTTTTAACTGACCTTGTCATTTTGATTTAGGGATATAGAATAATTAACTACAAAACTAAGTTGTTCTTATGAAATAAGTCACACTAATATTATAAATGCGAAAGTTTGTGTGTATGATTGTTACTTCTTCACATGTAAACAGCTGGAGAGATTTTAATAAAATTTGGTACGGAGTCAGCTGACACCCTCTGGATTAACATTAACACATAGGCTATATAAATGTTCCCTAATAAACAGCGGGTACTTTCGCAGGGCACAGCTAGAAAAACATATTTTACAAAATTAGATACGACATAAATATATTATACTTACCTTTCAAATTAAATATAGAGGAATACATATAGAGGAATTGTGGCGATCCCAAATTTTTCATTTTTGAGGCCAATCGAAGGACTCTATTAAGGTAGTAGAAGAATTTTTTTTGAACACTACCTAAAAAAAGGAAATTTAGACATTAGTTTAAAATAGTTTGACAGTAGTCATAATGTTGTTGTTCGACCCCTTAGAGATATCAAGTTACATTACAAAGTGGTTTACAGTTTTAACTTCCATACGCACGCACAGCACATACAAATACTTCGTAATGTAAGTAGATTTCAAGGGGTGATGTAGTAAACAAAACAAAACTTCTGTCTAACTATTTTAGAGCAGACTATTGTCAAAAAAAAGGTAGCGTAGCGTTCCCCTCCGATCCTTAAAAAAAAAGCCGGAAGAAGTACCTAGCTGTGTGAAATAAACAAATAATTTATTTTTAACGAAAAAAAAAGGAACCAGTCTGCAATAAACTGACTGAGCCCTTCCTCTTTTTCGAAGTCGGTAATAAGGTACTAAAATCGTCTCCTGAATTTAACAAATACTAGTCTGAAAAGCGCATCAAAATCGGTTCAGCCAAACTCGAGATAATCGTGGAAAAAAATACATATACATACATACAGGTCAAACTGATAACGTCCTTTTTTGAAGTTGTTAAAAAACATGTTTTGAAACGAAAGTAAAAGAAAATGAATGTCGTGGGCAGTCGATAATAAACAGTTTTTCGTGTGAAACCGTTTCATCACAATTTTGTAAAACGGGTTCTGTTTTAATTAAATCTTATTGAAATACTTACTTAGGTATTTGGAAAGTTTTAATTTATTAAAATAGAGTTATTCCATTTATGGGCTCTGAGTATGTGTGTTATTTCGTCTTCTATCCATAGTAAGTGGTAACTCTCCTCTGTCTGTCTGTCACGCTTTCACGATAAAACCACTGAAACGATTTTAATAAATTTAGTAAAAGAGATATAGATAAAAGTAGTCTGAGAAATTACTATAAAAAGGCGCAAACAAGTATTGTAAAAATCTATTAATGTTCATTTGTCTTGCTTAAAACTCGAGAACGGCTGCTGAATTCATTCAGCTGATTTTGTTTTTCAATGATTGTCGTTGTCCAGGCAAGTTTTAAGTGAACGCGTTCAGAAATTCTGGAAAAGTATATTTTCCACGCAGACGAGGTGGCTAGTTATTATCTTTCTGTACTAATAAATAAAGCGAAAAGATTTGATTTTGTGTTCGTTTGCATTGAATATCCTCCGAAATTACTGAACTTTACACTATCCCCGGGTAAAAAATATTCGCAAAAATTTAGAACGCAAGGCGGTACGAAGTTGGCCGGGTCAGCTAGTTAGGTATATTTTGTTGATGTCTCTATCACACAAGAACTACGACACTTCTATCATTAATATTCGATGTTTGCATACAGATTCATGGTCAAGCCGAGCAGTCAGTGATGCAATATTAAAATGAACACACTACGCATAGGTACCTACTTACTTATACATATGCACGGCTGGTTACATACTCATATAATTCACTTAATTTTATTGAATAGAATCTTAATTGCTAGACAAACACAAAGTTTATCGTCACCATCAATTATTATCAGAAATATGTTACTCACCTGAATATAGACCTCCCCTACAGATATACCGTATTATTCATAAAACTTTTTATCAAAAAATAAAACCGCCGAAAAAAAAACTGAAAAGCATAAAATAATAATCGAATTACTAAGTTCTTAAAGTAATGTAAGTATATACCAAGTAATTTTAAGTCGGCGCGCCACACAAGCAAATTCCATAATTACGTAAAGATTGATGCGCGGCAGCGCATGAATTTTGGTTATTTCTTTAAATTTAAGGTACCTAATTTAATGGTCTTTGTACGAGGAATCTGTGGCGCCGACTCAAAATTACTTGGTATATACTTACATTACTTTAAGAACTTAGTAATTCGATTATTATTTTATGCTTTTCAGTTTTTTTTTCGGCGGTTTTATTTTTTGATAAAAAGTTTTATTTTATGCTTTTCAGTTCTTTTAGGGTTTTATTATTTTCTTCTCCCACAAGGTGGTCAGTGGTCACTCCGCATAAGGTGATCAGACGACATGGTTGACAGGGACGACAAGACCGGTCGGTATGGCGATTTGTGGGGGAGGCCTATGTCCAGCAGTGGACGTCTTTCGACTGATTTTATTTCATTTCAAAATATATTGTAAGTAGGTATCAAAATGTATAGTGTTACACGTAAAATGCAACTTGTGAGTTGATAAATCCACCCGCCGACCAAAAAGTCACCCCTATTTTCCCACCCTTAGGGTGGGAATTTTATTTCCAAATTTTTATGGGACCAATTTCAAGGTATGCCCTGTCGATTAAAAAAAGAATTATCAAAATTGAACTACTCTGTAAAAAGTTATGCGTGATCATACATTAAAAAAAAATAAAAAAAAAAAAAAAAAATATACGTGTCGAATTGAGTACCTCCTCCTTTTTTTTTCGTCGGTCAATAAAGATACAGTAGGTTTTAAGTAGCTTTATGGAGGTCTACTTCTCTGGTTGGTTGTATGGTAAATTCATGACATCCAGTCTAAATTGACATATCAGATAACTAAAATGCGCTTTAACTTTTTATGAATAGCAGGGATAGGGTTTTATTGTGGTTTAACATTTATAAAATTATTAGTAACTACTTGACCCGGCGAACTTCGTACCGCATAAATTATTACTATATTTCGCATAGCATGTATTATATACTTTCCTTATGAATCAACTCTATCTATTAAAAAAAACCTCATCAAAATCCGTTCCCTAGTTTTAAAGATTTAAGCATACATAGGGACAGACGCGGGAAGCGACTTTGTTTTATACTATGTATTGAAAAGGTCCACGGTTTAAAAAAAAAAACTTGATAAAAAGGGCCTCTTTTTGGCAACAATCTGTAGCTTTCCTTGGTCTTTTACCTAAAAGCTATACAACAGTACCTTAAAAATTCTAGGCTACTTAGCTAGTGAAATACTGCTACATTTTTGATATTTGCCTTTGTTTAGAACATTCTTTTTTTCGCGGGTGGCGCTACTTTAGCTGTTACACTTAGGGAATAAAAATAAAGCATTGTGTGTATCCAGCTTACTAAAAACCAAGTATGCAAATAATCGATTATTAAAAAAAAAAAAACATTACTGCTTTCGACAGCCATTGAAATATCATCGATCACTATTTAGAATTATTTTGTCCGTCTGTCAACGGGTTTTTAAGATTAGTGCGTACTTTGGTGCCTAAATTAAGTACCTATAAGCTCTGACATTGGTTAAGCAAGCGTATGATTAATACTAAATATACCGCCTCCAACTTACACAACTTTAAATATTATTACTAGAGCTGACCCGCAAACTTCGTGTCACCACTTATAAGTATTGGAAACTTGACTGTAAACCTTCCCTGCACTACCGCGAAAAATTAGTATCTTCTAAACTAAGGCAAATATCAAAAATGTGAAACAGTGTTCCACTAGATAATGCAGCCTAGTATTTTTTGGACACTTTTCTATAGCTTTTAGGTTAAAGACCAAAGAAAGCTTCGGATTGTTACCAAAAGTGGCCGTTTTTAGCCAAACTTTGTAAAAAAATTGAAAAAATCTTTCTTTGTAAAATACTAGATTTTTAGGGCAAGCTAAGCACAGTTTTATTTAGCTTTATGTTAGAGACTATACAAAAGTGCCCTTAAAATACTAGGCTGCACTGCATTATCTAGTGGAATATTATTGCACATTTTTCATATTTGCCTTAGTTTAGAAGATATAATTTTTTTTTCGCGGGTGGCGCTACTTTAGCTGTGCTGGCTTAAGTCGGCTTTTACGACACCACGAGAGGAGATGGGGTGCTGATTTTCTACCGCCACACACGGGATTTGCATCAAGATCGGTTTAAAATACTAACTATTGTATACAAATAAAAAACATGATACTTTGAACAAGCCAGTAGTCGGCAGCTGCGCGAGTTAGGTGTAGCCTCCAAGGCTTAGCGTAGGACGAACCTAAAGGCAATCGATACCGATGTTTAATCCAATTTGCACCTTATTAATGAATCAGCATGGATTAAAATCGCTTGCAGCCTAAAAGACCTTGCTGTATAGAATTCAATGTGGCCCAAAAGTTGTGTTTTTCAATATTATAAAGGCTCATTTGTGCCAACGCATTTTTTAATAATATTTTTTGTATCAAAGACAGAGTTGCATCAGATATTAATATTAACAAAAAGAGGTTCTCAGGACAGAACTCCATTATGTATCAATATCAATACATAGTATAAAACAAAGTCGCTTCCCGCGTCTGTCCCTATGTATGCTTATATCTTTAAAACTATTCAACGGATTTTGATGCGGTTTTTTGTAATAGATAGAGTGATTCAAGAGGAAGGTTTATAAGTATAATACATGAGCACCATAGTAATAGGTTAGGCGGTACGAAGTTCGCCGGGTCGACTAGTATATAAATAGATATCATCATTATCATCTTTGACGAAAACCGTCCACTGCTGGACATAGGCCTCCCCCACAGTAACTACAGAGACGGAGAAAAAATTATATTTTCCACTTACTTTTTTTTTAACCTAGTACAGAGTAGCGGTCTGGGAGGGCTAAACAGGTTTGTCTATGGTCTCGTGCGCTCTAGACTGTATTACCAAAGAAACAAAAGCTATTTTGCAATACAGAAAACCGGAACTGTTACCCCGTCCTAGACCGCCACTGTACCTACTTTTGTCATCAAATCCCCCCCTTTGTTACCCCTTTCTTCTCTACGCTGTAAAATCATTGCGAAAGGGAGTAGAATCATTTGACAGAGGAGGGCTCGTTTGGGAGCCTCTCCAGGCCACTATTGTCGTAAGGCAATCCAAACATTTGTTTGCCTGAGCCAATTGGTGGGCACCCTGAACTACCTCGTCTCTCACAGTATAGGATACTTTACCAAATAAGGTATCAATAGCGATTAGATTAGATGTAGTCTAATTGACTTTCAGTAAGTGATATCTTGTATCCTATATTGAATAAAGATTTATTTGATTTGATTTGAAAACGTTAGAAAGTATAACATTCCAGTGAATCCAATTATTTTTTACAAATTGTAAAAACTACCTAAATAATATTTATACTTGGGTTTTAATTTGACTGTTTCAGAAATCATTCAAATATACCTATTGGTCAATTATGGTCGCATGTCGTCCCTTTTTGAGTTATTCAAATAAGAATAAATACCGAATAATAAAAAAATACAAACTAGATAAACGATATTTTTACCTAGCTTAAAATATTGTTTTCAATTTCGATTTTTTTGCAGAATACTTTACCTACTAGATTTTTTAGACTTACTATAAAAATACCTAGAGTCTAAAGAAAGCTATTTGTATCGCGAAACAATCTTAATCCCAGTCACAACAACAGATAAAGCAATCGGAACATGTTCTCATTAAAATAACCCTCATACATTCCTCATACACGGCCATACAAATAAATCTTGTCCAGATAAAACGCGGTACCACAAAGTGCGCCGGTGACAATCGAAGGGATAAAATTTAATGAACTTAAAACTGGTATTGAATTTATATTGTTAGTAACTTAAGGTGGTAACTCTCGCTATGGCGCTAAATTTAAATTTTTTCGTGTTTTTTATTTATTCTGGCGAAAGTATTACATTTTTAATAAAGTTTAAATGAATTCGCGTATGTAAAAAACATCTCCCATATTGTAATACAACGTTTTTTGAAGACAGACCTACAGATTTTGTGTCTAAGGGGTAAAAGGCCAAAAAAAAAAAGCAGTTCCTTGAATATACACAAAATCGGTAACTCTGTCTTTCAAAAACGATATATCACAATGTGGAAAATAGGTTTTTACGTACGCGAATTCAATTAAACTTTATTTAAAATGAATACTTTCGTCAAGATAATTAAAAAACGTGAAAAAATTTGAATTTCGCGCCATACCGTGAGTTACCGCCTTAACTACAATCTCTATAGCTATAAGAAAATCTTCCGATTGGGTCGCCAGCGCCACCATCATTGCGAATCAGGTTTTTTGAGTGATAAAAAAATAATGGTATGTTTTTTTTTTTAAACAGTCGGATTATGTCCTTCTTTAAGAGCCAGTTTACAGCGATGCTAGCGCCATTCTTGAAAAAAACTTAATACCTTCTAAACTAAGGCAAGTAAAAGTAAGGCGTTTTAGCAAAAAAGGGCTACCTAGTGCATTAGATCTTTCTTGGTCCCTAGTATTTTAATTATTTCAAACAATATCTAGGTTTAAAAAAGTGTTGAAAACTTTTGTTGAACAGAAATATCAAACAGTTGCGTCATTATACGACTACTACTAACTACACTACTGTACTAATTCGAAAAATATTTTACAATTAGAATCCTACACTATCCCTATTGAACATAAGCAAAAGAATATTCTCAAAAATTCAGAATAAGCATATTAATAATCAATCAATATATATAAAACTCTTCCGTTACTGACTGACTGACTGACTGACTGACTGACTGACTGACTGACTGACTGACTGACAGACAACGCAGAGCCGAAACTACTGGGCGTAGCGGGCTGAAATTTTGCATGTAGGTTCCTTAGGGAGTGTAGGTGAGCACTAAGAAAGGATTTCCCGAAATTCCCATGGGAACGGGAAAAAACGGGAATTTTGTGTTTATGAGAAATCTGCGCGGGAAGAACCGCGGGGCAGCCTCTAGTACTGTGTAAATGTGTATTGTAAGGAGAGCTATGAAGTTTGCAGTGTCAGCTAGCCTTATCACAAATTAAGTGCTACCTCGCTGGACGGAGGTTCTGCGGCGTTTTGTTTTGTATTTTTAACCCAGATATAGCGATAACGGCAAGGCTGCTCGCCACGAGCTGTTTGTTGTAAATATACCGGCTCTTTCTTATTGCGGTAGAGCTATACAATAGCGCCACTTTTCATTAAAACACATAGTTCTGATACTAAGAGAATTAAATTAAGAGGGATGATGAATCAATTCAATAAGTTTACACAAAAATAGATACTAAAACCTTCTCCTGAAAGTTACAAATGCTTTTGTGAAAACCGCATCAAAATCGGTTAAGCCAAACGCGAGATAATCGCGGACAAACATACATACATATATACAGGTCAAACTGATAACCTCCTCTTTTGAAGTCGGTAAAAAATGACGCTGTATGCCAATAACACAAAAGGATACCAACAAAGTAAAATTTTTTATAGGAGAGAAAGAGGGAACAAATATAACAAAAAAACACAGATAATTTTTGCCATAGACCTAGTTTAGTATAGTACAGGTTCCTCAGTGAATGAAGAAATTTTGAAAGAAAGGAATTTGCAAAATTCCCACGGGAACGGAAATTACGGGACTTTTTTTTGTGAGACTGAAAATCGACTTCCTTGAGTGCTTCGACGTGTTTGTGTACAGGTTCCTCAATGGATGAAAGGGTGTTAAAATAAAGGAATTAACTAAATTCCCATGGGAACGGATTACTGGACTAATTATTTAGTATGTAAAATCGATTTCCTTGAGTATGTCAAGTTGAGTATAGGTGCGATTAGAAATGATGTCACCAAAATCCGGAGTAGAATCAACCAGAATCAAACAGTATAAGTTTTTAAAGAAAAAGCGCATTCAAAGCTGCGGGCAAAAGCTAGTGTATGTATATGTTAGTTTTATTAAAATGTATTAGTATCAACAAAATTTTTGTAGTTACATGTTTTTCTGCTATATATCTATTTTAGTTTAAAAAAGTACCTATTAATTTTCTGCTAGAGTGGTCATCTTGTTAAAGTTCTACTTTATAGATAATGCGTTATCATTGGCAACTGGCGACACATACAAGGATTTAGATAATTTTCTTACTAATTAATGAGTGTAGAGTTGAGTGAATGAATCGAGAACTTAACTAGGGTAAAACGTCCTATTACGGCGGTATTCAAAATCGCTTCCTAAATACGGAGGCCTTATTGAAACGAAAACGAACAAAGAACGATTACCTACCCTCAAACGCATTTAAATTATGCACAGTTTATGTGCGCACGACGCGCTCAGGTTTAAATTATGCACAGTTTATGTGCGCACGACTCGGTGAGGTTTAAGAGGCATAGCACGGCTAAAGTAGCGGCACCCCGCGAAAAAAAAATCTTCTAAACTAAGGCAAATATCAAAAATGTGAAACAGTTATTCACTAGATTATGCAGCCTATCTATACATATTGTATAAATATTGTATAGGCTATACAACAGTGCCCTAAAAATACTAAGCTGCACTATGCTAATCTCACAGAACAAGAGAGAGAGAGAGAGCATCTTCCTTGTTCTGTGGCTAATCTAGTGAAATACTGTTTCACATTTTTGATATATATACCTATTACTATAGGTAGAAGATATTGTTTTTTTCGAGGGTGGCGCTACTATAGCTGTGCTATACCTCTTAAATATAATACATTTTTATATACTGATTCTTATTATTTGTGTAATTACTTACTCACATTTCAAAAAAATCTTAAATTTTTTTTTTGTTTCCAGGTTTCGTCGAAACTAAGTGCCAGTGTAAAATTAAGTTATATTTGAATACTTTTAATTAGGAGGTGTTTTAAAAGTGTTATAATGGCACCAGGCTCCATTCAGTGTTAGTGCAGTGGCAGTTGCTACATTGGAAAATTGTTAACTTGGTAAGTGAAGTGATATTTTAAATAACTTTAAATCGTTAAATTTGTTTCATGTGAAAGCTTACAGCCAAAAAACTCCAATATACTAAAAAAACATTGATTTGCTACGCATGATCTCGTCTTGCTTGTGAATAGGTATCCATACAGAAATAGCGAAACTTTCGAAAGGGCCTCTACGAGTTGGATTCGTCTCCTTGCACTACTCTCAACTGGTATCCATCCCGTGATACCGAAGCGCTGTCTTATTCATAAAGATACAGTACAGTTTAAGAAGCTTTACTGGAGGTCTACATCTCTGGTTTGTTGTATTGTAAATACGTGACATCCAATCTTTATTGACTTACGTCAAATAACTAAAATGCTCTTTAACTTTTTATGAATAACTGGGAAAGTATAATAAGAATCATCAATCAATCAATCAAGCGTCTATCCAAAATAGTACAGTCTCGGATCCTCAGATTTTTTGGTCACATCTCCAGAAAGGAAAACGACTCCATCGATCGTTTGGTCGTACAGGGAAGAGTAGAAGGCACTAGACCCCGTGGACGGTCACCGATGAGGTGGACCGATCAAATCAAGACCGCAGTGGGAGGCCCTGTCAACGAGTGTAGCCGAATGACATCCAACAGAGCGAGGTGGAGAGAGATCGTGAGGCGAGCTACGTTGGCACCCGGGAACAAGTCATCGTGACCACGACCGCTCTGTCAAGAGCGAAACGAAAGAGAAGAAGAATAATAAGAATCATATTAATAAGAAATAATGTTTCCAGGAATACGAAATCTACGCATCCGATAGGCTTCAGGCACGCTACAATATAACGCAAAAGTTTATTTCTAGCATCACTATTGAGCCTTAACTTATTAAAAAGCCTTATGAGACATGTAAGTGCAGTACAATAAATCACGTACAAGTAAACACAGATGCGACCCTGACCCGATGCGCGGGAGTCGGCCTCGTGACGCATCCACAATCTCTGCGTATTCGAACATACTTTCCTTAGGTAATTTTTCCAAGTTGGAATGCGATGTCGCACGAAAAAAATTATTTATGTGGCGGTCTAGGTTGGAGTAATACTTCCGGGTTTTCTGTATTGCAAATTAGCTTATGTTCTTTGGCAATACAGTCTAGGGCGCACGAGACCATAGACTAATCTGTTACGCCGTCCTAGACCGCCACTGTACTACAATAGTAACAATGAGGCATCGCTATGACGGAAGTGACGTATTTTCTTCGACTTTTCGGTTATCTACTTACCCTATAAATTGTGTTAAAAATCAAGTTACGGTTTTTTTCTCACAAATGATACATTTAAATATGATAACTAGACAAGATATAAAATTACTTGCACTCTGAATTAGAAACTAGGATTTCTACTTCAAATCCCAAGTACTTTTAATTTTTATTATTATGTTATATCATAGGCAAGGCACGTAGAAAGATATAATGTGCATTTATATAGAGTGAAGAGAACTAGTTTGGATGTTTTTGGCAAGTGTATGAAAGCACTGTCAAATTAAAAGTATGATGCGATGATGGCAGAGATAAGAGGGATAAGAACTTGTATAATGAAGTATATTTTTAAAATTATATAAATGTATAAATCGTAAAATTATGTACTGAAAGCAAAATTGAGTGTAGGGTGGCACGGGTGGTCGGAACCAAAGTTAAAACATAACATAATCTCACGCCTATACTTCCCGAAGGGTTAGGCAGATGCACTAGCTCATCGATGTTTAGTCCTGTTTAGTCGAGTTTATATGTTTTATTGCCATGGGGACCAAGTAGGGGTCAAGGGGTTTATGTATGACGCGGGACCAGGGGGTCAAGTTTTTTAACTAAAAACGATCGACTCGTAGCACCATTAACCATTGCCGCTTTAACAAAGGCAATTTGAGTTGCATGCCCAAAAAAAACAGCAATGGTTAACGAAGTCGCTTACAAGACATTTACGAGTCGATCGTTTTTTTAGTTTAGAAACTTGACCCCCAGCTTTTGCTTAGGTTATAGCGACCACTTTTGCGGCCGGGAAGCACGGAAACTTTTGTTAAGTTAAAGCAATAATCCTAAATTAATGCTCAGACGTGGTTCAGTCAATTCGTTATTACCAGGATGCACTCACGTAGCTAACTGTCACCGATGTCAGTGGCCGACAGCTACTTACCATATCGGGCGCATTCCTCGGCCTGGTGACGAGGTTGACGCATCATGTCAACCGATTTTGGTGAACTTATTGAGTCAATTCTATGGTGGCAAGCTTCAGATTAAAGCAAGGGACTTATGGCTTTATTAGTCAGAGCGCTACAGCCTCGCGCTAGAGCGCTAGACGCGGCATTGGAGCGTCGAATTGTAACTTTCTGTGCCAGTATTACCACAGCATAATAATGGTATTACCTTTTTTTTTTTTTTGTAACGAGGGGAAATGCCTATCGCATTTCCCGACGCTCGGGGGAGCGTCGGGTGTATGTGGGGCTCGCACCCACTAAAACCCCCCGGCGGCCGTCTTGGCGCTTTTGGGAACAACCCCGGGAACCATACATTATAGCGTCCGAAGTAATGGTATTACCCTGCCTCACAGAGCGCCCGGCTTTAGAGAGCTCTAGCGTCGGCGCTTTGTGTGGCAGGGTAACTGTCTAGAGACCGACCGAAGGTTCGGTTTCGGTTTCGGCCAGTTTCGGCCAAAAAAAATAGTTTCGGCTTCAGTTTCGGTTTCGGCTAAAAATGACCTTTTTGCCGAAATCGAAACTTGACGTTAGTGCGGCGCTCCACTAATCTCGGAAGAATTCGGCGATACGCACGTGGAGCTCGCCCGCAAAACAAGAAGATTTTACAAGGCCGAAACTGAGGCCAGAGCCGAAGGTTCGTGTTTGGTTTCGGTTTCGGCTGAAAATCATGTTTCGGTCAGTCTCTCATACTGTCATGGTTCATTACAAATGGATGCTCTAGCGCCGCGGACTCTTAAAAAAATTTTACTCTCTAGTAGTTTGTCTGTTTGACAAAATCTTTATGGTTATATTATAGCACATTTCCTCTGAAAAATCCAAATGGCGATCCGACTGCGCGATAAAGAAATAACGTTTCGTTTCGCGCTAAATTTTGATAATATTTGATAGCATAAGTGACTGACTGACTGCTCCCTGGCTCAGTTGGCAGTGATGTGGACTGAGTGAGCGTGTGTTCGATTCCCGGGCGGGGCGAATATTGATATGATGATATCGATGTTTGTTTCCGGTCTGGGTGTAATGTTCGTCTCTGTTTCGGGCACCCTAGATACAGGTTCTTCCTAGTAAGGGGCTCTAAGTGTGATGATGTGTGAGCAGCAGACGTCAGTACATTATTTTAGTTACAATATTTAAAGCACATTTTCGGTAGTTGGCAAATAAAATAAATGACAAAAGAAAAAATGGCTCTGTATAAGCCGGATTGATTTGTCTACCGCCGTAATATGATGTTGTACCCTATTATTTCATTGATACATAGATATGTTACCTTTATTGTCAATCAAGAATAATGTATTTTTCAAATCGGTCCACTAGTTTCGGTACTTTTTTGATTCAAATAATCAAATCTTTATTTTTTCGTACCGCCTTGCGTCCCAAATTTTTAAGAATATTTTGTAAAAATCACGTTGTGGTTGTTTTTGGTTGGATAGGACATTGCAGGCTTGAATCACCTGATTGTCCGAAAATTAAGATGATTCCGTGCTTCGGAAGGCACGTTAAGCCGTTGGTCCCGGCCGCAGTAGTGGTCGTTACAACCGCGGCGACAAGCTGGCCCCTTGTCACGTTGGTAATAAAAGCATAAACTCGGCTAAACGTGGGTCCGGCTCTTGAGCTGGTACCTCTGCCTAACCCTTCGGGGAATAAAAAGCGTGAGATTATGTATTTTGTAGCCTATGTCACACGGGGTTAGTGTAGCTCTGTGCTGCCCAACAGTGAAAGAAATTCTCAAATCGGTTCAGGGTATATTTTCGATACCTATTCAATTAAACAATCAAATCTTTTCTTTCACTAAATTAGTAAAAGATATTATACATCTTTTCTTTTTCTAAATAAGTAAAGATATAGATTAGTGTAATATATTGTTTTTCTATTCATAATAAGTTAAAGAGCATTTAATTTTTTTGATATGTCAAACTTGAGGTCTCCTATTTACCAGGGAATCAGACCTCCAGTAAAGCAATTTAAGCCTTTTGTATATTTATGCATAATACGGTGAGATTATATAGATTCTGGATAATTCCTCTAAAAAGACCTTATCAGAGACCTTCTACGGAACATCTGTTAACGGGAATGTCGGCGGGTTTTCGCAACGCAGCGCCACATATGGCCAAACGGGTCATTGCTGGCGATTGGCCTTGCGCACGCGCAGCGCCTGCCTACCTTCTGCCGTGTTTGTTCGCGGATTAATTGGCTATGACTAATTGTTTTTACGGTGACAGGTTAGTAGTGAAAATCGGAAGATCGTAGTGCCTTCTTTTAGCGATGCTCTCCCCCACAGATCGACACAAGAAAATATATTATACAGTATACACCCAAAATTAATAATGTGAATGCAGATCTTTTTTTTTGTCTCAAGGAGGCCCGTTATCGGTACCTTGTCGCTCGGGGGAGAGACGAAGATTATGTCGGACTCGCACCGACTAAAACCCCCGGTGACCATCACTGCATCTGTCCTAGAGGAACCCGGGAAGCACCCGAAGGAATACGTCTCAGAGTCCCTCCTTGACGCAAAGCTGCATAATGCAGCCCACCACTATACCCTCCCCATACGCCCAAATACGCAGCGGCAGAACAAGGTGATCACGGCCTGTTCTGCCGCCCCTCGAGGGGCCGCCTGTACGGTGCACAGAGCCCCCGCTCCGTACACCTGCATGCAGATCTTCGGTAACTGTAGTTTTCACGGAACCACCGGAAAATGCACTTAACACGATACATAATATCGTTTTCGATCAGAGACGAAGATTTCTATGCGCATTATCACTTTTAGAGTACAGGGGGTTTGGCGAAAAAGTGTTGAGAAGAGCAGAAGAGAAGCGGATGATTTTGAACACATAGAGATAAGAAGGGGAAAGATGATAGACCATCTGATGCGAAACGACACACTCATTACTAATATTATATAGAAGGGAAGATTGAAGGGAAGAGACAGCGTGGACGACCAAGGGGAAGCTACTTTGACCAAATAAGGGAGCGAGTCAGTGCAGAGTCGTATCAGATGGTCACGCAGCTGGCGGGGAAAAGGGTAGAATGGAGAAGGCTCCACCGACAAGAGCACAGCTCTTAAGAGAGAAGAAGCCCGGCCTCGATTTTCATGATACAAAATGGAGTAGAGAGTTCTATGCCGCTATTTGATATATCAATCAAATGTAACAACTAGCTGACCCGAAGAACTTTATAACGCAATGTTGTGTTTTTATCGATTTCTAACTAAGTATTTTAACAAAAAAAACAAAATAATAAAAGTGTTCCTAGTTCGGATGTTAATAAACATTTTTAATTTTTTTAAATAAAAATCCTGTTTTTATATGAGTATGTGATAAAATAATGTAGAGTTTAACTGTGATTTCGTTAATTTAAATTTTATGGTCTCAAACCAGAGTAGTAATAAAACGATTACCTGACTTAATAGAGGCTATTTAAGGCACTACTAAACTTAATATCACTAATTTAAAGTACAATAACCTGATAATAAACCTGCCGACCTTATTAAGCTGCAATAAAGACGATTTTGCAACCACATTTGTTACGTTGAAGTGTGGTCACTGTACCTACATCTATATAATGTAACTCCCACACTATAAGAAATACATAATGTAATTTAAGTACTCGTTATGTACTAGGAAATAAATAAGTTACAGCCGGCCCACATGTATAAGTTTATTGGCTGCATATATACAGTATAATTTATTATCCAAATATACACTGAGTTATCTAAAAAAGAGTAGTTCGGTTTTATGAATCAAATATCTTACTAAAAATAATTTATTTATTTTTGTTTCTTTAAATCGAATAGGCTCCAAAACTAAGTACTGGAACGATTTTTAAATTCTTTCACCATTAGAATCCTACATTATATACAGTACACAAATGAAAATAGTCTATATACCAATATTATAAAGAGGAAAGATTTGTTTGTTTGTTTGTTTGTTTGTTTGTAACGAATAGGCTCCGGAAATACTGAACCGATTTGAAAAATTCTTTCACTGGTAGGAAGCTACATTAACCCCGAGTGTCATAGGCTATATTAGATTTTCAAAAAAATTAGGGATCCTTACCTAAACTCAAATAATATAACCCAAGGCGCAATATTTTTTCCGTTGTTTACATATTTTGACAGATGGTTTGTTGTTGTTGTTTGTTTTTAATCCGGCCATTCTGGGCAGTCAAAAGAACATGTCTATATAGAGCCAAGTCTTTTGTAGTATCTTATATTCTATGGCGTAACGAAGTAAGCCGGGAAAGCTCGTAGGAATATAAATGTGAGAAATGAAATAGGATGAAAGGATCGAGGCTAGTTGCAGGAAATTTCAAAATTTTTAATTACAGTGTTTATTTATATGAATCATACATTTTCTTTCATTAATTATGGTTAGGTAACAGAATTTCCTTTCGCTACAAGCCACATATGGTCTAAGATCAAGTTTGCAATGTTTTTTCTAAAGTCGGTTAAATCTTTCTGACTGATTTATGCCTCGACACGGTCGTCAATCAACATCAGTCTGACTGAGCTTGCACACTTTTCATAGCTTTCCACTGGTTTTTTATTCGAAATCTAGTTAAAAAAAACAGCTGTTCGCTGTTTCTTTTGCGTTTCATATATTTGTTCAATTACATAGATATTTTTTTTTGCTAAGATTTCATCCTTCGTACTTTGGGAAAGTTGTGAGGTATGGTGAGATAAATCACTCCTTTAATTTATTATAGACTAGTGATCGCTTGCGCGGTTGCTCTTTCAACTGCAATATCCTTATAAATTGTAGCCTTTGTGTTATTCTGATGTAAAGGCTATTTTATTGTAAAGTTTTTATTAAAATTCATGCATTAGTTTTTACGTGAAAGAGAAACAAACATCCATACTTACAAAATTTTACGTTTATAATATTAGTATGACAAACACAAGTGGATCAGACTGGCGCAGGACCATGGTGCATGGCGTGCGAGAGAAGAGGCCTATGTCCAGCAGTGGGCTCTTACAGGCCGATGATGATGATGAAACACAAATATTTATATTTAAAAAACGATTGCTGTTCATTTGCCGATTTAACTCATATAAGTTTTGAAATGATTCGTTTTGTCATAGTCCAGAGAAGGTTTAAATTTAATTGAGAAAATATGGAAATATCTATTACTATATGGAAATATCTATATGTAAATATCTATTGTACGCGGACAACGTCGCGGGCACAGCTAGTAATTTTAATATTTTTTTAAAAACTATAACAAATAAGTTCAAGTATACAACTAAAACCGAGACTCCGTTTATTTTAAGTAGGTTAAAAATTAATTAATCCCAGCCTACTTCGAAAGTAGATCAGGTTACCTACTATCCCACACAGGAATTCCACGTATCTTACTTGGCCACATTAAGTTCTCTGAAGCGTGTTGTTTCAAGTGTCAGATTAAAAGAGCTGAGCTGTTTGTCTGTCTATAAGGATAAGTTGGTTCGGGAGATGCTTTGCATTCCTAAAATAATAAAGGGCATGATAGATCTAAGTTTTATTGCTTTTTGGGGGTGTAATGTGAGTTCCGGTTCGCCCCTTATAAACAGCTTTATCTACTACAAAATATTTAATTTCACTAATTCACCCGGCGAACTTCGTATAGCCTTACAATTTTATGTGGGGAAATCAAATTGTTGTTCGTTCTATCTTTTTCATAATTTTTCCATGGGTAGGTAGGTAGGTACTTAATTTTATAAGTAAAATGATTTATTTATTATACATATTTTCTCATGGTCTAGTATTATACTGTGTCATAGTTTAAACTACTTAACTACTTTCCTGGAAATCCTGGACTACGACAAATATTTCATAAACAAAAATCAACTCAGTCAGCTTAGCCGTTATCGAGTTTTAGCGAGACAAATAAACCAGAAGATTCACTTATGGCTGGCAAATAACATGGCTTTAATATCAGCCCAGTACTGCGGCCTATGCACATGTATTGTGATAATTTTCTGTCTCTATTCTCTGAGATATCTACTAGTACTAGCTATTTCTTTGCTTAGTAAGGCTTCAAATGCACAGGCGGATTTTTTCCACGAGGTTTTTATGTAATATATTGACTCCTATGGAAGTGGCCGCACCAGCGGATAAAAAACCGCGCGGATAATAATCCGCTGTTCCCGTTTATTAGCCTGTGCGTTCGGTGCCTATGTATAAGGAATCTAGAATCATTTGACAGAGGAGGGCTCGTATGGGGCGTCCAGGCGACTATTGTCGTAAGGCAAGCCAAACATTTGTTTGCCTGAGCCAATTGGTGGGCACCGTGAACTACCTCGCCTCTCGCAGTATAGGATACTTTACCAAATAAGGTATCAATAGCGATTAGATTAGATGTAGTCTAATTGACTTTTAATAAGTGATATCTTGTATCCTATATTGAATAAAGAATTATTTGATTTGATTTAATTTGAAGGTTGAAAATGAAATAACAACCTTTAAAACCGCGCGGAAATAAAACCGCAACAGCGGATTTTTTCCGCGCGGATAAAATTCCGCCTGTGCGTTCGGAGCCTAATAGTAGTAAGTATTTAAATACCTACTACAGCAACAAGAATATAAGGCTTTAATTTCATTGTAAGCACACAAAGATCAGCCTACAGCGTTATTAATCATGCAACCATTAGTAAAGCATCACAATATACGTATATATATACCCTCTTATTCATAAAAAGTTAAAGAGGATTTTAGTTTTTTGACATATGTCAATTTATACTGGATGTCACGTATTTACCATACAACAAACCAGAGAAGTAGACCTCCAGTAACGCTACTTAAAATCTACTGTATCTTTATGAATAAGACGGATTATATATAAGAGACGAAACAAGTAATTCCCAGGAATCGAACCAAGGACACCCAGTGTATCTGTTACCTTACTCATCAATCAATACATAGTATAAAACAAAGTCGCTTCCCGCGTCTGTCCCTATGTATGCTTGTATCTTTAAAATTAGGCAACGGATTTTGATGAAGGTTTAAATAAAATTTAAATACTTATCTGAAAATCGCATCAAGATCGGTTCAGCCAAACGCGAGATAATCGCGGACATACACATACAGGTCAAACTGATAACCTCATTTTTTGAAGTCGGTTAAATAGTGTAGTTTCTTGTTAATTTAAATTACAGCATTAAACTCTGATGCTCCTAGTTAAAATGCTTTCTACATTACTTTTCAACTAATATAAATGTCTGGATACTTTCTTTTACACCCCGGGGAGTGTCCGGGCTGTGTTAGATATTTATCAGTCTAATGGAATATTTAATTAAATTAGTCTCAGGCCTAAAATAAAGTAAAGTACATTTAGAAATCACAAGGAAGCGTGGTCAATTCCTCGGATGTACCTGTCTATTTCTTTTCAATAACAGTGCGTTCTCAACTTGTCAATGGAATATTTGTTACTTTATTACTGGTAATGACTTATATTATCTCTGTTTTATATGTATACTAGTCGACCCGGCGAACTTCGTACCGCCTAACCTATTGCTATTTTGCTCATGTATTATACTTATAAACCTTCCTCTTGAATTACTCTATCTATTAAAAAAACCGCATCAAAATCCGTTGCATAGTTTTTAAGATATAAGCATACATAGGGACAGACGCGGGTAGCGACTTTGTTTTATACTATGTACTAGAGGCTGCCCCGCGGTTTTTCCCGCGCAGATTTCTCATAAACACAAAATTCCCGTTTTTTCCCGTTCCTGTGAGAATTTCGGGAAATCCCTTCTTATAGTGCTCACCTACACTCCTCAAGGAACCTACATGAAAAATTTCAGCCCGCTACGCCCAGTAGTTTCGGCTCTGCGTTGTCTGTCAGTCAGTCAGTCAGTCAGTCAGTCAGTCAGTCAGTCAGTCAGTCAGTCAGTAACGGAAGAGTTTTATATATATTGATTGATTAAATTTATTCACATACTTACATATCTGATATTGTCGTTCGGAAGTGCAGCTTACTCCTAACACAGGCTTCGTGCTTAACTGGAGTTAGTCTATATCCTTATTTGTCTGTAAGTTTTTTAAATAAAATTAAAAAAACTTTGAAATATCTTCACACGAAAGCTAAAAGTTTAATAAATTAAAATTATTATTAAATTATTACGACACCCATAGGAGGAAATATGGTGGCGGTATTCTATGCGGCCACCACACGGCAAACTGCTAAGTACTTCTGGAGTAAATTCTTCAAAAATGTGTGCTACTGGTACTTACTAACTAACTAACCTAACTTAAGGCGGTAACTCTCGGTATGGCGCGAAATTCAAAAATACAACGTTTTTAGAAGACTGACCTACTGATTTTGTGTCTAAGGACATAACTTGATTTTTGGCCTTTATTATTACAATGTGGGAGATAGTTTTTTACATGCGCGAATTCATTAAAACTTTATTAAAAACTATAAGGCTGCCCCGCGGTCTCACCCGCGCAGATTTCTCATAAACACAAAAATCCGGTTTTTCCCGTTTCCGTGGGAATTTCGGGAAATCCTTTCCTAGTGCTCACCTACACTCCCAATAATTTCAGCTTTCTACGCCCAGTAGTTTCGGTTCTGCGTTGTCTGTCAGTCAGTCAGTCAGTCAGTCAGAAACGAAAGAGTTTTATATATATTGATGAATACTTTCGCCATAATAAATAAAAACTCGAAAAAATTTGAAATTCGCGCCATACCGAGAGATACCACCTTAAATAAACTCAGTTCTAGTCCTAGGATCTGAGTTTTTTTTAGTTATGCTGCACTAGGTAATTTTTATGCCCGCACCATGTATGTCCTTCCTTACTCTAATCAATTCGCGACGCGACGCTAAAAAATAAAACACATAGAATGAGTCACTCTACTTCCGTTTACGTTTTCAGCTGCTCTAGCACGGCCACTGTCACAGTTTGCCTTTTTTTAAGGTTTCATTTGTTTTAGGAGATTTTTAAGAGTGTGATCTAGAGAGAGGTCGCTGAACTTCTAATTTATGGTAGCATGTTGTTCTAAAATTCGTGTTTTCATAGCACTAATTGAGTAGCATGACTGCTCCGTGGCTCAGTTGGCAGTGATGTGGACTGAGTCACCGTGTGCACGTTCGATTCCCGGTCGGGGCGAATATTAATATGATGAATGTCGATGTTTGTTTCCAGTCTGGGTGTAATGTTCGTCTCTGTGTGTGTTTCGGGTACCCTAGATACAGGTTTTTCCTAGTTAGGGGCTCTGAGTGTGATGTGTTATCATTGTTATTACTAATTAGTTTTTTTTTATGTTAGGTAGTTTATGAAAGGAAAAGTGTATACTAATTTAAAGTTAACCATGTTTTTAGTAATTTATATGATAAAACATATTAACAAATTTCACAACTGTTTTTTTAAAGGCCCATTCATAAATCCATCCTACCCTAGGCGCACGTCAGATATAGAAATGATATTAATTTTTGTAGAAATACTTTTGAAAAATGTTGAGTACAAATTGTTTCCTAATATTTTTTTGATTAACCTATTTTGAACCATGTGCCAATGCATATAAAGAGCAGTTTAAATTGAAAATTAGGGAGTAAACTGTTATCCCTCTCGGTAGCTTCTCGCTTTGAGCCTCAAAGTAACACAATCATTTATTATTTTATTAGATGTACTAATTGAAATGCCACATAGTAAACTTTACGATGTCTAAACTAAGTATTAAAAGTTAACGATCTCTTTGAGACTAAAATTGATGGCTGTAAAACGGTGGCAAATTAGCTACAATAGTAGTGAGTAATTAAGTTATTAATAGGCATTAAAAAGCACTTGTAAAGCCAAGTGGTTGTAGTGCAGGCTATTATACTGCTTAGAGCAACACTTGGGGGGGTCGAATATGGATGGTAGGTATCTATTATGTAACGCTTTGTAATCAGTATCAATTGTATGTTTTTTTTTTCTGGATTGTTTGTGATTTTTTTTTTATATTTTGAAATGTACATTATTGTACTTTGTACTACACTATTTAATTGGGACTGTCCTGTAATGATAGTGTAAGATAATGAATAAATAAATAAATGCATAAAATATTTCTTTATTCAAAACAATTTAAAAGGTAAGTACAAAAGTTACATGCATTTTGCTGCTAACAAAAACTTAATTGTTTATCTGTTTATCGTAGATCAAATACCACTACATAGTATAAGAAAAAGTCTCTTTCTCTGTACCTATATCACTATGTAAGCTTAAATCTTTAAAACTATGCAGCCGATTTTGATGCGGTTTTAAAAAAAAGATAGAGTGATTCATGAGAAAGGTCTATGTGTATTATTTTTATATGCACAACATCGTTACAGGTAAGGCGGTACGAAGTTTTCCGGGTCGACTAGTAAAATTATAAATGCGATAGTTACTCTGATTGTCTGTCTCGCTTTCGCGACAAAACTACTGAACCGATTTTAATGAAATTCAGCATATAGATAGTCTACAGCCTGAGAATAAACAGTCTACTTTTTATCAAAAAATTCCCACGACAAAATTGAGAATTTGATGTTTCAAGGGAAATTGTGCTGTCGCGCGTCGAAGCCGCGGGGCGCTACATAGTCGATCCGACATTCCCATGGAAACGGGAAAAAATGCGATTTTGGTGTTTATGAGAAATCTGTGCGGGCGAAACCCCGGGGCGCCCACTAGTATAATATTATATGATCGTCGGTGTCATAAAAGGCGACTAAACTCTTTGTGGCGATATGTGTCGAAGGGCCCTATCTAGCAGTGGATTTCTTGCGGCTGGAATTATGATGATCGACTATGTATATCGATAAACTGCTGATTATGATGTTGTTTCCGTATAAGTCCGTATAAACAAACGTCCGTGTTCCGTATAAACTTCAACTGAGTTGAATGGGTGGAAGCAGTGTTAAATCTGTCACAGTGAAAAAAAAAACAACGGAAATAGTTGACAAGGCGCCGAACGCGCATTCCGCGCGCGCTTTCCTTCCACCTGTCATGGCGTCCTGGCGGCCATCTTGGATTTATCTTTTAAAATGGTATTTTTGGCGGTAGACGTCTGCGTTTGGAATTCTTCGCTTCGGCCTAACTCTTGTATTAATTAGTGATTTCAATTTTAGTTCCGGCGAATTGTTAGTGACAATAAGTGGCAACTTTTCTCGTATTTAAGTTATCTGTCAATCAGTATATTTTTTAGTTCTTTTCAAAGTGTTTCAAAGCTGACTTGAACAGATCTAAGATTTTATTGAAACTTGGGACAGCTTAGTAAGTAGAACGGAAATTAGTAAAGGTGTTTTAAACAGTTTTCCCACAGAAACACAACTTGAAATCTCAAAAAAAAAGTTTCCCGTACACTATACTTACTTAGTTTATTGAGATTTTGACCAATTTTGCTTATAAAAAGTTGCATGATGGCTACTCCAGAAAGCCGTTCTGAAGCCCAAGTATGACCTAAAATCTTGTGTCTTGCTTCCTGACCATTTCTAGGACTCAATAACAGTTCAGGTTAGCAAGTAGGAAAGGACCCTATTACGTCCTCATCTCTCGACCGAACCGCGTCAATTAGACCCATCCGATATCCTATTTCTATTGATATTTATGGGACATTCGGCCTTATTAGCCTGACCGGTAAATTGGATAATTCACTCGTTTACAAAACGGTTAGATTAATTTATTGATAGAGGATGTTTCGCAATCCGATCGTTGTTTGTAAGTGGCGTATTTAAACTTTGTGTGAACCTTTATTTAAATTTAGTAAGAACTTGCTAAACGTAAAAGTAGCCGTCCTTTTACTTATTGTTGACTATCCCTGTAGTTTTATTTAATTTTTTTAGCAGTTTCGGCGAGAAAGCGAGACAGACAGACAAACGGAGCTACTTTCGCGTTTATAAGCTCTTGTTCTTTGGCATTACAGTCTATTGCAAACGAGACCATAGACAAAAGTGTTACGCCGTTCCTGTCCGCCACTATGGAAGACTGACACCTGGGTTCGATTCCCGGCGGGGGAAAACATTATTATGATTAATATCGATGTTTGTTTCCGGTCTGGGTGTAATGTTCGTCTCTATATATGTTTTGGGAACCCTAGTTACAGGTTGTTCCTAGTTAGGGGCTCTGAGTGTGATGCGTTTTTATTATTTTTATTTTAGGTAAGTAAAGAATTATAATCGATCCTTATATCCATCGTAATCCCGTTAACTTCGATCAATTATTCATCACGCTTATTTACAAAGCCATATCACGTTGTATTTCCTTCCGCAATATATTATTGAACTAGTCGACCCGGCTAACTTCGTAACGCCTAAACTACTACTATGTTGCTCATGTATTATACTTATAAACCTTCCTCTTGAAACACTCTTTCTATAAAAAAAATCAAAATCCGTTGCAAAGTTTTAAAGATATAAGCATACATAGGGACAGACGCGGGAAGCAACTTTGTTTTATACTATGTACTAGAGGCTGCCCCGCGGTTTTTCCCGCGCAGATTTCTCATAAACACAAAATTCCCGTTTTTTCCCGTTCCCGTGGGAATTTCGGGAAATCCCTTCTTAGTGCTCACCTACACTCCCTAAGGAACCTACATGCAAAATTTCAGCCCGCTACGCCCAGTAGTTTCGGCTCTGCGTTGTCTGTCAGTCAGTCAGTCAGTCAGTCAGTAACGGAAGAGTTTTATATATATACTATGTATTGATTGCAAAAATTGACCTCAATCTTTATGACGTATTTATGACAGTTAGATCTTGTGCTAAGTAAGCACTTCCTGTGCTTATTGGTCATAGGGTCAAGTGTTTGAACCTAGATTTAGGGATTAGGTTAAACTAGATCACTACGTAACTGATCTGACTTTACAAAACTCCGATGTTATCGATGGCGTTGTCGAAAAGTGCTCTAGTGGCGACCGCGCACCGGAATATTCAGAGTAGGCAGACTTCCGAAAGCCGGTCAGGCGACCTTATCAAGGTTACAGGAGCAATTCTGTATGTGTGTTACGCAATAACGCCTAAAGTATTATATAAATGAAATTGGTACTGGCGGTCTAGGAGGGTGTAACAGATTTATCTATGCTGTCGTGCGCCCTAGACCTAATTGTCAAAGAATACAGAAAAAACCGGAAGTGTTACGCCGACCTAGACCGGCACTTTACTTAAGCAAACGACAAAGACGCATGGAAGTAGTCTAGCTCTGCACTTACGATATTTTTAATTATTTCATGTAATTTCATTTTTATTAATCTGTATAATGTTCATTGTATTGTATTGTAATATCACAAGACAAAAATAAAAAAAAAACAGAGATAAATTGTAAAGTAGAGTTTGTTACCCCTTTTTTCTCTACGCTGTAAAATCATTGCGGAAGGGAGTAGAATCATTTGACAGAGGAGGGCTCGTTTAGGGGCTTCTCCAGGCGACTATTGTCGTAAGGCAAGGCAAACATTTGTTTGCAAGAGCCAATTGGTGGGCACCCTGAACTACCTCGCCTCTCACAGTATAGGATACTTTACCAAATAAGGTATCAATAGCGATTAGATTAGATGTAGGTCTAATTGACTTTCAATAAGTGATATCTTGTATCCTATATTGAATAAAGAATTTGACTTTGAATTTGACTTTGACTTACCATTTTATAAGGAAGCCGACCCACGAGCCCGACAGGACTTTTTATCCTAAGTGCTGCGGGTACCGAAAATTGAGATTTTGCGGTACCTAGGTATTAAAAGGGCACCTATTTGATGGTCCCCCACTGTTTTCTCAATCTGTTTTTTTAGCTCTACCTCTAATATCATTTTCAAAAAGATTGATTTAGATTACGAAAAGAGCAGTATATTTTGGGATGTTATCTAACAGTTTACCCGTTCGTTACGGAAACTAGAAAATGCTCGTAAATCGACCAAATAAGGTCCAACGCCCACGCGACCTAACATAATATTTACTCTTTTAAAACATTTGATTTCGCAATCGTTGAAGGAACTTTGCTGTTTTTTATAGAAATAATCGGTTTTGTCCATTAGTTTTTATTTTATTAACCGTCTTAATTGAAAGGAGGAGGTTCTCAATTCGATTGTATTTGTACCGGACTCCAGCAAAGCAAAAAGCGTAGATAAAATTAAATAATAGTTAGGTATACTACGATAAGCCAAAAAGAAGTACTGCCAAGAGGAAAAAACAAAAAATACTATGTACCTTTGTAAATTTGTAAGCTCAACAGTAGTAGCGCAAAAACCGATTTTAAGGAAATTTTTGCACTAAGATAAAACTTATCTATGCCAGTCTTGTTTTTGCAAGCTTCTTACTTACCAATTTTCAGCTCTATCGCTTTTGTAGTTTGTATATTACTTGTCGACCCGGCGAACTTCGTACCGCCTAACCTATTACTATTATGTGCACGTAATATACTTATAAACCTTCCTCTTGAATCACTCTATATATTTAACTATATATTTAAGAAAACCGCATCAAAATCCGTTGCATAGTTTTAAAGATATAAGCATACATAGGGACAGACGCGGGAAGCGACCTTGTTTCATACTATGTATTGAAGATTGTATATACCTAAGTAATATTAAAAGGAGGGATTGAGAATGGGTATAACTTGTTTTGAGCTCCGAAATAATGTTTTGTCCGATTATTAAACCATCTGTGAGTATCGGAGTGGGTAATTGATATTGAGTTAGCAAAACATCAGTCCAGCAGTGGATTGACAGAGGCAATCTTGATCTATATTTATACTGCAGGAATATGGGTCATCATGGAGTAGTCTGGCCTATTGACGGAACGGGCAACCAACCGCTTCCGGATTTTAAGTGTTTGGACAGAAATACTAATATTATTGTAAAGAGGAAAGATTTTGTTTTGTTGAATGCTATAAGGGTCCGAAACTACTGGACTGGAACCTTTGAAAAAATATTTCTTAATAATTTTTTTTTTTTTTTTTTTAATAGCCCGCAAGGCATTGTTCACGTGTTTTATTTCCATAATAACTTGTATTACTCGCGGCCAGTTTCATTTACATTTGTGCCCTTACCATAATTATACCTTAATGACAAACTTAGTCATAGTTGACGACTAAATTATGAGAAATAATAAATAATAATTGCATGTTTGTTTGTTTGTTTTGTACTAACAGATGCCGATGGAAATATTTAAACTGGGTGGACATTATTATAATTATTATTTACTCTGATATTATTATACAGGATGTTTCTTTCAACAGTTAAAAAGCAAAGGAGGAATTCAGCTCACCATACCTAACAACTTTTTCAAAGCAACATAGGTCAAACATAATCGTACTTGGACCCCGTCAGCTGATAGAACAAATGAATGGAACTGCTCATTTTTTTGTAGTTGTAAGGTAGGTATGGTGAGCAGAAAATCTCCTTTGATTTATTACCGCCTTGTCAAAAAACGTCCTGTATATTATACGGAGGTGGTCATTACTTATCTATGTATACCTATAGTTACAAAAAGGTTTAAACAATACTTACTAAAACCACAGAATAGGTACCCTAATAGAACTAAAAGTACTAAAACTCCAGTTCCCAGCTAAAGCTATACGTACAGTCGACCGCAAAGTTCAAAGTTCACAGCAACTAAGTAATAACGATAATGCCACGCAGGTTCCACTGTTTACTTTTGAACTGATTTCGCCCGCAGGCCACAGATTATTCTAAAGTACCTATAAATAACCTCCGCACATAAAGAAAAGATCTCAAAATGGCGGCCGTCGTATTCTTAAATCTTCTCTCATACTAATATACGCCAGAGAGCATTTGTTCGGCCGCCATATTTAAATCTTTTCTTTATGTGCGCGGCTTATACGCCTATAGATGTACCGTCTTATTCATAAAGATACAGTAGATTTTCAGTAGCCTTACTGGAGGTCTACTTCTCTGGTTTGTTGTATGGTAAATACGTGACATCCAGTCTAAATTGGCATACGTCAAATAACTAAAATGCTCTTTAACTTTTTATGAATAAGAGGGGTAAGGTCTACAATACACACCTAGCGAAATATGGCGTGGATACCCTTTTCAACCGACTTTAAAAAAAGAAGTTCTCAGTTTGACCATACAGGTCAAACTGAGAACCTCCTTTTTTATTTGTATTATTGGTCCGCGATTATCTAGAGTTTGGCTGAACCGATTTTAATGCAGTTTTCACAAAAGTTTTTGTTAAATCAGGAATAATTTTTCAGTTTATAAATGCATGTGTCAGGTTTATTGAAGGTACCTTTTTTATTTTATTTTTTTAACTCTTATGTACTTACCATAATACGCTTTGGTTGCCACGCGGCAAAAATTATTTCGGTAGCAAAATGTTGCAAAAACGTTACTAAATCCCTTAAAACGTTTATAAATGTAGATAAAGAGAGAATTCAGGTCCTATGATGTTGTGTTTGACGTGTGATCTTAAGAGCAAAGATAGTGTACAGTCACGGACTAGGAGGCCGTAACAGATTTGTCTATGGTTTCGTCAGCCCTAGACTGTATTACCAAAGAACAAGAGCTATTTTGCTATACAGAAACGGAAGTGTTACGCCGATCGTGTCCGCCACTGTACCTACCTATATATTGTTGCTATACCTTGCAAGAGTTGCAAGTAACTTATCCAGGTACAATTTGCATCAATTAATATAAAAATTACCATAGCAAAGGTAACTTTTTTAAAAATATATACTGGGTGTTTGTGAAAAGGCGGTAATAAATCAAAGGAGGGATTCTGAACTTTCCCAAAGCAACATGGGTCAAAATTTCAAAAAAAAATACAAGCTGTTCCATACATTGGTTCGATCAGCTGACGGGGTCAATGTACGGGACGGCTGATTTTTGTTTTGAGATTTCGACCCATGTTGCTTTAGGAAAGTTGTTAGCTATGGTGAGCAGAATCCCTCCTTTGATTTATTACCGCCTTGTCAGAAACACCCTGTATATGGTACCCTAATGTTAATTTTGCCTAAAAAATTAACATTATCTGCCTTAAATTCAACATTAAACGTAACTTTGACTGCCAAACTTGTATCTTGTATCTTGCCATATTATTGTTGGAACCCCAACCAAATACAGTAGTCCAAAATTAATAATGCGTATGCAGATCTTCGCTAATTGCCGTTTTCACGGAAACACCCGAATCAAAAAACATAATTGTACTAAATTACACATGAAGAAAATGCACTTAAAGTCGTCACAAAATAAAAAGCCCTTTGACAGAGGGCCTAAAATTTAATTTCTTAACCTGTGAAATGTAAATGAGTGAATCAAAAAAATATGTTTGTTAATCGCCTAGAGACACCCTAGATTATTAATAATACTTTTTTGTTTCATTCAGTCACATTTGACTGCTCCGTGGCTCAGTTGGCAGTGATGTGGACTGAGTAAGCGTGTGCACCCGGGTTCGATTCCCGGACGGGGCGAATATTGATATGATGAATATCGATGTTTGTTTCGTCTCTGTATATGTTTCGGGCACTCTAGATACAGGTTCTACCTAGTTGGGTCTCTGAGTGTAATGTGTTATTATTGTTATTATTATTATTTTCATCATCATCATTTCAGCCGTAGGACGTCCACTGCTGGACATAGGCCTCCCTCAAGGCTCTCCATCTGTACCAATCGCAGGTGGCCTGCATCCAGCGTGGAATTATTATTTTACAGGTCAAGAAATTACATTTTAGGCCCCTTGTCAATATTTTGTTACTATAACCACTTTAGATACATAAATTATCGTCTTCCGACGCTCGAGAATACGACCGTAGTCGAACAGAGGCGAACATTTCTATGCGCATTATCACTTTTGGGGTACTGTACAAACGTAATTGGTAAGATAACCACCGGTTGACACGCATACAATCCTTAACACTTTCACTAAATTCCACTCGAGGATGATTTTAACCCATTACAAGTTAACGACGTGTTAAACTGACGTAACTTTAAGTAATTGCAACCATAAGAGGCATAAATTTGACAGGTTGAATGCAGATGCAGGCCCATACTGGTAAAAGTCCGTGTATGTCAAAAGTGACAGATTAACAATGGCGACCAAATATGGCGTCGTATTATGCAATTTAACTTTCTCAAGGTCATCGTACTTTTATTCAAGGTTATGTTGTTTTCTTGTTACAGATCATTCGGTTGGAGTGAATTTGGTAAGTTTTCCTTTCTTAATTTTTTTTAATATATAACTAGCTGTCCCGGCGAACTTCGTATCGCGCCTTGCAATTCTTTAAAAACTTCTCACCCATTTTTCCATATTTTCTCAGCTCTTAAGCTTTCCTGCACTATTATGATCATTTTAAAACCAAATTCAGCTAAAATGGCCCGGCCGTTTTCGAGTTTTAGCGAGACTAACGAACTTTAGCAGGCTAATTTTTTTTTTTAATAGGAGATTCAATAAGTATCAATGGATACCTACAATATAAGAACCCAAGAAACTAGTAAAATCCATGAAATAATTCAATATTGCATATTTTCCTTTCTCTCTCTTAGCATCAAGTACCACAATCCACAATAGATAACCACAAAACTTGCATTTCTAGGTGAAAGTGTAAACCTGTCCGTATGTATGTCTTTACTGTACAGCCTAAACCAACAGTCGCCGCGACCTCATGGCCCAAATGACCTTTGTAGTAAAACTTGATAATTCGTAGAGAAATTTGCTTACTTACTTAGCGTTTGTTAACTGTAGTGGTTGAAGATTGACAAAAAATATTCATCATAGTAATCATCCGAAAAAGTTCACTCTTGGACGTACAGTGTCGGACTAGTACGGCGCAACAGTTTTGTCTATAGTCTCGTGCGCCCTAGACTGATGTAATACCAAAGAACAAGAGCTGTTTTTGAATACGGAAAAACTGGAAGTGTTACGCCGACCTAGTCCGCCACTGTACGCCCCCCTCAAACATCACAACGAAGACAAACATTTTGTGCCATAAGCGCTACGCTTTGTAAATAGGTTGGCGATCGCAGTATGGCCTCTTGAGTTTTTCAACCTGCATATTATCAAGTGTTTCTATTCTATTCTATTTATAAAATTACTAGCCTGTCCCGGCGAACTTCGTATCGCGCCACAGATTTCTATAATATGTTAAAATTAAATTGTTGTTTTTACTAACTTCCCTTAAATTTTTACATATTTTAAATCTTCTTTAAAATCAAAATCAGCTTAATCAGCCCGGCCGTTCTCGAGTTTTAGCGAGACTAACGAACCACGATTAATTTTTATGTATATATATTAGTTAGTATAAGATAATTATAATGAAAGCATGAAGGACATTTTTATTTAATTTTTATCATCTTATTTGTAAATTACTCGTGTTTTTGACAAATAAATTTACTTTTACTTTTTTACTTTTAATAAAAATAAGTTATAAATATTGAGGATACTCATTTGCGTGAACATGCGTATTAAATACAAAAAAAAAAACCTTGAAGTGAGAACGTCTGTTTTCGTTCAATAATTTGGCATATCTGTAAAACCGCATGCAAAACATAGCAAAATAGTAAAAGCATATTACTAAATAGGTACGGTTTCAGTACGTACATTTGTGTGCCGCAGTATTTCTAACCGTAACTAAGTACGGATTGTTACACAATACGATTGGTCGCGCAGTGTCACAAGTTGCAAGTGAAAACACGGGGAGCTGGGTGCCAAAGTCACAGGCGTGAGCGGCAGCGGGAGCGGGAAGGTTACAAACGAATATTTCTAAGATCATTCTCCTGAAAGCTTAACAGTCACTCACAGCAGTCTTAAAAATTCTGAGCAAGATTATTTAGGACGTCATTGACGAATATTTTTAGAAGGTTGGCAGTTTGGCAGTGTGGACCGTTAAGGTCTTTGAGTCTTACCAACATTTTAAAATGGAAATATTTTATTGTTTGTTTGTTTGCATTAAATAGGCTCCAAGACTACTAAACAGATTTTCAAAAAGCTATTACTTTTGGAAAGCTATATCCCCGGGTGACTGGCTATTGAATATACTCAAAAATTCAAACGCAAGGCATTAGGAAGTTGGCCGAGTCAGCTAGTCGTTAATAAAAACTATTAAAAAAACTTAATTTGTAAAGAAGATCAAATATCAGAAATTCAAACGTACCTTCAAGTTTTTATATGTAGCTCGAAGTAGTTTTGAAGTAATTAAGCTATCAACATAGGTTTAGAATTTTGAAAGTATGTTAAAAGTTGTCACTTTTTGTAAGTGATAAAGGATCGTCAATATTTTAAAAATGAAAATATAAGTATCTTGATACCTCAAAACTTTACCACAAAAATGTTAGATCAGTCAAAATTGCCAATTTTTATGAAGAATAAGTGATTTAAACAAAGTCTAGTGATTTAGACCGGTTTAACTATTATTGTGGTAGAGCTGAATGTTTTTAAGGTTGTAAAATACCGCTCTCGCTTGTTCTCGTGGCTTCTGTCTCACGGTACGGTCAGCAACATTGTACACAATGTTTACAATATTATTGGCGTGCCATCCGAGCTTGCAAAACTGTGTGTTTGTGCGTTTATTTGTACACTTATTAATGAGCATTGATCTTAGATATCGGAGGAGGTGCTCTGTTGCAGTATACTGGGTGTTTCTGACAAGGCGGTAATAAATCAAAGGAGGGATTCTGCTCACCATAACTAACTACTTTTCCAAAACAACATGGGTCAAAATCTCAAAAAAAAATAACAGCTGTTCCATACATTGGTTCGATCAGCTGACGGGGTCAATGTACGGGACGGCTGATTTTTGTTTTGAGTTTTCGACCCATGTTGCTTTGGGAAAGTTGTTAGGTATGGTGAGCAGAAACCCTCCTTTGATTTATTACCGCCTTGTCAGAAACATCCTGTATAAATACTGGTATAATTCATATAAATAAAAACAACTCGAGGGCTTTTTAAGTCTCAGCAAGCTTCAAAGAATGTTTAATAAAAGCTTCAAGCGTATGATCTTGATAAAATCGTTCTTATTACATTTTAGAATTGATGACCCTCCTCCTTCTTTACAGTGAAAGACAATCCAGTATCCAGCAACTACTATTTATTTTCCATAATAGCCCTTTCTTTTATTATTTTTTTTACAATCCAATCTCTTTCTTTCTCGTCGCTTTTCCGCGCCCGGCACACCTACCTTCATCCGTTTTTTCCCATCTACCCTTTTTTCTATTTTTGAGTGTTGCCACTTTACAAATACAAATCTCCCTAATTATTGAACTCAAAATGACATTTAAAGTAATTATAAAAATAGGTAAGCTAACAGTCGGCCATACTGACCATAGAATGTCCTCATTCTCTACAACTACTCGGCCATTCTATGTTGAGTATGACCTCATACACTTTTACATTGACAATAAAACTTATCCAAATAAATATTGGTATGAATACGTTATACAAGATATCAAATGTTACAATTACAAATAATTAACCAAAATGTGGCGCCTGCCATATTATAAGGTTTTCTTTCTTCAATCATACATATTTGTATATTCATATACAATTTGTTTTTTTTTTTAACAAAACATTTTATCATAATCATCTTGCTGCGACCTTGTCAGCACTCAACAATCAGTAAAATAGATTCGCATCAAGTTATTAGTAACACAGCACCGAGTCTTCAGTGCGAACCCGTCAGCACCAAGACTTCAGTGCGAACCCGTCAGCACAAATTCTTCAGTGCGAATCCGTCAGCACTAGTTCTTGAGTGCGAACCCGTCAGCACAAATTCTTCAGTGCGAACCCGTCAGCACTAATTCTTCAGTGCGAACCCGTCAGCACTAATTCTTTAGTGCGATCCCGTCAGCACTAGTTCTTCAGTGCGAACCCGTCAGCACCGAGACTTCAGTGCGAACCCGTCAGCACCCGGTCATCAGTGCGGACCCGTCAGCACCAAACTATCAGTGCGAACCCGTCAGCACCAAAATCTAAGCTGTAAATGTCGAGTAGGGAAAACAGGGATTTAATTTTAAGTAGTTACACCCTTTTTTTTTTTGTTGAACCCTGAACAAAATAAAGTTTTACATAATGAATAATTTTGTAACCGAACGAACAACCCTTGCAAACATTACGTTTTTGATTAGACTTTCTCAGAATCGTCGTCGTCAGTGCCACTGCAATTATAGCTGCTACTACTTTCGTCAGTTTTACTGTCTCCTGGAGATTCTTGATACGTTATCCATGGCTTTAGCTGATCCGCCGGGAATATATTCTTATATTTACGCTGTGAATGACCCTCAATACTTGATACTTCGTATCTATCTTTATCAAGAACTACAGTTATCTTGAATGGACCTCTAAATCTCGGAGCAAGCTTCTTACTTTTGCCTTTATCGGGATTGTGATTAGGGACCATTACAAGATCACCGAGTTTGTAAACTTTTGTTGGTGCTCGTTTCTTATCAAATCTTTCCTTCATTTTGTATTGTGATCTCTTTATGTGTTCTTCAACTGTGCTCCTTAACGCTTCTCTTTCATTATCCTTCACTTGCTGTTCTTGTTCCAATGCTCCTTTTAAAATACCTTCTTCCTGACAGTCCGTTCTTTGTCCAAACACTATTACCGCTGGGGATTTTCCAGTACCCTTATTAACAGTGTTGTTTAAACTCCATTGGAGCTTTGCTAATTTCGTATCCCACTCTTTCTCATCCAGGCCATGATTCATCGAAGCTAACGAATTTAAAATGGTTCTATTGTAACGTTCTATTTGTCCGTTCGCTCGTGGTGTTGCAACAGCATTCAAGACATGCTTTGCACCAATCGACGAGATAAAAGATTTAAACTCGGTAGATGTAAAGCTTGTACCTTGATCGGATATAATAATTTTTGGCGATCCGAATGTTGCAAATATATCCTGCAAAACTTTGACTGTGGTTTTTGATTTTGTATTACGGACTGGTCTTATAAAAATAAATTTACTAAAAGCGTCGATCACGCCCAATATATATGTATTTCCCTGTTTGCTCTTTATAAATGGCCCTAAATGATCCATGTGGACCGTATGGAAAATCGCGTTAACTTTTGGTATGGGATGTAGATAGCCTGTCTTTTTACCTGTAACTTCTTTATTGTATGCGCAACTAATACAAGCTTTTACATATTTTGACACAAATCGTTTCATTTTGGGAAACCAATAGTCCTGACTAATTCTTTCCAATGTTTTGTCAACGGCAAAATGACCTGCCTCGTCATGATTAATCTGACATATCTTCCATCTCGCACTAGTAGGAACAACCCATTTTAATTTATTTCCAATCCGCCTGTAGACTTTTCCATCTCGAACTACATAATTGTTAGAAATATCCTTGATACTCTCTTGGCCTGTCTCTAACACAGTTTTAATAAATTTAAGATGAGAGTCAGTCATTTGCACGGTATGCAGCCAATCTTTTGTTGTGATGTTTAGTACTTCAACTGTTGCCAAATTATCTTCAACTTCAAGCCACCAACGAGCTATTTTGGGTATTAGATCCCGTTTTGCAAGAGTACTTCGTATGGCATTGCAATCTGTCGCAACTTTGAATGGAATGCCTATTAAATACACGCGAAACTTCTTTAAGGATAAAACTACGGCCATTGTTTCCAATTCATACGAGTGCAGAAAGGATTCTTCGCGTGTAGTTTGCTTACTAAAGTAAGCCACGGCTCGAAACGGTGTCTTTTCTTCAGGCCTTTGCAAAAGAATGCCTCCAACACCAACTTTACTCGCATCACAGTGGACCTCTGTCTCATATTCAGGGTTATATAGTGCTAATATTGGGCGAGACACTAGTTTACTCTTAATGCCCTCAAACGCAGACTCTTGTGCTTCAGTCCACTCCCAAACAGCATCTGCTTTTGTCAGTTTAGTGAGTGCTTTTGCGATCGATGCAAAGTCTTGGACGAATCGTCGGAAAAAACTCGCAAGGCCTACGAATTGACGAACTTGGTGTACATTGCTTGGTCGAGGAAAATCAGCCACAGCTTGTATTTTGGCACTTCCAGGTCTTAGTCCAGATTCAGAAATTTCGTAACCCAAATAGTTTATTTCTGATTGGAAAAAGAAACACTTCTTCAAATTTAAAGTTAGGTTTGCTTTGTGCAACAATTTTAAGATTTGTTCTAGTTTATCGTATTCTTCTTCAAATGAATTTCCAGTGCAAAGCAGATCATCTAAATACGGTAATGCCAAGTCAAAACGCTTATCGCCTAATGCTTTGTTGATCATACTTTGAAATACCGCGGGAGCATTAACTAGGCCAAAGGGCATTCTAACGTACTCATAATGTCCATCAGGTGTGATGAAGCCTGTAAGTTGACTCGACTCTTCTGCCATCGGGATCTGATAATAGCCAGAGGCCATATCAAGGCTCGTAAAGTATGTCTTTCCGCTCAGACGATCGAGCTGATCATCTATTACCGGCATTGGGTAACTATCTTTGGCTGTCTTTTTGTTAAGAGCCCGATAGTCGACGCAAAGTCTAAATTCATTGTTCTTTTTGCGCACTAATACTATAGGACTAGCGTAAGGTGACTGCGATTCTCTGATTATGTTGTTGTCTAACAATTCGCCGATAATTTCTCTAACTTTTGCCCTTTCGCTAAAGGGAAGGCGATAGGGTTTATAAGTTACCGGAATATTATCGGTAAGCGTAATTGTCATCTCCGAAATATTGGTAAGGCCCAGCTCTTTCATATTAAATGCAAAGCAATTCCTATACTCATTTAAAAGTAAAAGTAATTGTTGTTTTTGACTATCAGTTACTTTCGGGCCAATATTTATCAAATCTATTGTGATAGGTGCCTTTAAATCATCGTTTGAGACGTCATTACCGGAATGGCTTCTAATTAAATTTGTACTAACTGACCCCGATGTCACAAACGGATCTTTATTCGGTAGTTTTATAGCGCGACATATTTTCTTTATGCGAGACTTATTTAGTTCAATCGGCTGATTTGCTAGGCTAACTACTAGGCAACGACCTTTACCATTCTCAAACTGATATACTCCTTGGAGAAGTATAAATTCTTCATGAGGCTTGAGGCACACATAACCGGGTAAAAAGAGCGGACCGGAATAAGTGTTATTCGTGCAAACCTCAATATGTTTTAAACCAGTAAACTTAACATCTTCACTTAGATAAATTTCTATTTTTTCTGCTTCCGACGGATCGCAATATAGCTGTAGATTCGTGTTTGTTTTGTGAACGACAACTGTTGGTAGTTCGGTTAGGGACTGTCCTATTAGGATATCAGTTTTAAGAAACCTATCTTCGACAACAAATGCATCAACATCAGCTATAACTGCGTCTACTTCAATGTTTACTCTCACCCTACCAAGAGGAGTAATGCGACCTAATGCAAACCCTTCTATGACTGGAAGTCCTATTATACTCAATGTTAATTTTGTCTTATCAAAAGTTGATTTATTTATAAGCGTACATTGGCTGCCAAAATCAATGTATGCTAAGCAATCCAAACCATTAACTTTACTAGCCTTGAAGTACTTGCCATTAGCTTGGTCACCTGAAGTTATCTGAAAAACCTTCTGCAAAGGTTCTCCTTTCGTTTCCGTAGCCGGCTTATCATTGTCATTATTGATTTGCCTATCACGAAAATTAAATCTTTCGCGGCATGTGTTTGCTCCGTGTCCCAGTCTTGAACATTTTTCGCATCGTTTTAGTGGCTTCGCGCAGGCTTGTGCCATGTGACCTTCCTCCAGGCAATTGAAACATCGCATTGGTCTAAGTTTGCCTCGAAAGTTACCCGCTCCACTGTTTTTATTATTATATTCATTGAAAGTCCGATGCTCGTTGATTTTAGAATCTGAAGATCTGTTAATTGTTTTCCTCATTGGATTTATTTGGGTTCTTTTTGAGACACGCCTTAGGTACCTGAGAATCTGAGACGGTTTTTTGAATCTAGCGCCTTGCGCATTCAGTCTTATATTATTATCAAAAATACCATTTATGATGCAATCTACTGCATTCCTGCCTGTCAGACCGCACGTCTTTATCAATCTTGATTTCTCGTGATAGTATTCTTCTAGTGACTCTTCCCGTCTGCTCCTTCGTTCAAGCATCTCGGATAATTTATCCGCATAATTGCGGTCATCTGGAAATGTTTTACGTATTTTCTTTTGCCACTGTCGCCAATTATATTTTACAGTATCCTGAGACTGGTACCACTTTTTTGCAAAGCCGGCTAATTTTGGTATAGCATAATATATAATTTGTCTGTCGCTCCACCCATAGATACTAGCAGTATCATTGACTTTGCGCAACCAATCTTCAGCTGTTTGAGTGTTTGAGTCCGGATCAAATTCCGGGATAACGTTTTGCGCTCCTTCAAAGTTTGGTCGTCCTTTATTATTATCTAAGAATTTCGAGAATTCATCTATGAATTCATGTCTTGCGCGAGTACGGGATTTGGAGTTGTTACGTTTACGCCGTTTCGTTTTTCCCTGTGCACGACTTCTGGAGCGTGAACGTCGTTCTCCTGTTAATGAAGAGCTTGAAGTTGCGTCTTGTTCAGTCGACGATGATCGCTGGCGTTTTCGCTTTGTTCTAGAGCTGTGGTCTGTATATGAAGTGGAGTCAGACGAAGTGCTTTCTGATCTGGCGGGTTTACGGTTTCTTTTGCGTCGTTTCTGTTCAAGTCGCCTTTTGTCATATCTGCTGCTAGAAGAAGAACCTTGACGGCGTGATCTACTACGGTAAGTCTCCCGACGACGCAACACTCGTCTGGGTGATCGTGATCGTACTCTTTTTTTTCGAAGACGGCCGCGATCGCGAGAACGGGATGTCCTTAAGGGGGGTGTATATGCAGACCTAGCTGGTGACACCATTGTGCTCAGAAATGGATTATGCGGAAACTATATTTTCATCGCATTTTTTTTTTTTTTTTATAAATTTATTAAGTACAAGAAGGTAATTAGTAGTTGGAAATTAGTAAGGAAGAGACATGGGAAGAAAGAACACCAAGATTACAATAATATAATAGTAATATGTCATTCATTGTCTTGAATAGTAAATAAATAAAAATATCAATCTTTTTTTTTTTAGTATTGTGCTGCGACTATGGTAAATATTAAATGTTATTTTATTTATTTATTTATTATAAAGGTACATAGGCATATCGACTTTAATTTAAAGCTTCAGTATAAAAATAATAGCAACAGTTATATAAGGTAGGTTTCAGAGATAAATTACATTAGTAATGAAAAATAAAACAAGAACAAGTGAATAATGAAATTAAATTAATGGTTGTAAAAGTAAAATATGTGTACTTAAAATTACGTGCAAGTCCATATTACTACATACCATGCTGGCAATGATCGTACTAAATAATAAAATTGGTTTGCGGCATGCATGCATGTGAATCAACTTTATATAAGTACCTACTTCCTTCTTTTTTTTTTTTTTTTTATTAAGTTATTAGAGGATGGTGAGTGCGTGTCTTTGAAAATAAATGCGTATTAGGGCAATTACGCAAATAATTTCTCAAAATGTAGTATATTTAAGTAGGTGCTCCGTCATTATTATCTTTTTTTTTTTTTTTTTTTAATATAAAGTACAAAAAAAATATACACCTTTTAATAATATTATAAGTCAGTCGCTTCAGAAGACGGTATATTACTATTTTTAACCCCCGTCGAAAACTCATTAACGTTAGGTATTATCGCATATCAAAAGTTAGGTGTAGTCATATAAGTAGGTCAAAACATACAAGTCATAAAACCAATAATTACCAAGAATTAGGTATAGTATTGCAAAAAAATAAATGTAAACAAAGACACCTTGAACAAAACAATAGGCATGATGGTGGCGCAATTTTGGCGCAAAGTTTGAGCCTGCATGCCACTTAAGTACGCCAGTTATTAGGACGTATCGTAAAGGTATAATAATATGTTTATTAGCTTTACTGGAGGTCTTCTTCTCTTGGCCACTTGTATGGTAAGTACAAGACATCCAGTCTAAATTGACGTATACGTTAAATAACTAAAATACTCTTTATCATAACAACAACATGTACATGTACATGTACATGTTTTTAACATAACAGGGTAAGTACTTATCTACTAGGTAGGTACTTAAATATCACTCTTTGTATTACTTAGAATTACAAGTATTTTAAATACCCATATGCAATTGTAATTTAAAATAATGAAGCAAGTACCAATGATTGTTTTTGTTCTTGTCTCATTCAATTAACATGTCACCAATTAAATAGTTATCAACAAATATTGTATTCATCAAGATTTTGTGGTGTCATAAAAAGAATTTCAATTTGTTTTTGAGAATAGTAGTTCTTCGTACAAGATAAATAAGGTACATACCTTTAGTTTTTTCTCCAACGTTCTTACCACTTCTGAACTGATGACCCTCCTCCTTCTTTACAGTGAAAGACAATCCAGTATCCAGCAACAGTACTATTTATTTTCCATAATAGCCCTTTCTTTTATTATTTTTTTTACAATCCAATCTCTTTCTTTCTCGTCGCTTTTCCGCGCCCGGCACACCTACCTTCATCCGTTTTTTCCCATCTACCCTTTTTTCTATTTTTGAGTGTTGCCACTTTACAAATACAAATCTCCCTAATTATTGAACTCAAAATGACATTTAAAGTAATTATAAAAATAGGTAAGCTAACAGAATGTAAGTACATGTAACCTAAGAATAAGCTAAGTACCAGCTAAAGTAGTGCCACCCGCGAAAAAATTCAATATCTTCTAAACTAAGGCAAATCAAAAATGTGGAACAGTTTTCACTAGAAGACGCACTCTAGTATTTTTAGGGCACTGCTGTATAGCTTTTAGGTTAAATATTCAAAGAAAGCTACTTATTGTTGTCAAAAGTGGCCGTTTTTAGCAACACTTTGTAGCTTTCTAGACATCACTGCCCTAAAAATACTAGGCTACATTATCTAGAGGAATACTGTGCCACATTTTTGATATTTGCCCTAATTTAGAAGATATTGAATATTGAAAAAGAGGTAAGATTATGTTTATGTGTTTTGTTTGTCTGCATTGAATAGGCTCCAAAAGTACTGAACCGATTTGAAAAATGATTTCACTGTTGGGAAGCTACAGTATCCCATGACATAGTAGGCTAAAGAATATTGCAAGGCGGTACAAAGTCCCTAGTATCAGTATATTTTTTTTTAAGTTTATTATCCTAAACTAAGTAAAATAGCAAAAAATACTTAAACATATTAGTGTCATTATCATTACACAAGGCAATAATAATATGTTCTCACGAAACTCGGCGGCGGCGGCGTGGGCGGCAACGAAAGTGTTAAGTGAAAAAATATGTAATCCTAAGAACTGTTAAAATCTATTTGTTTGTGGGTTTCTTTAAGTTTATACAATGAGATATTCTGTTGAATACAAAGAAGCAAATACACTAAATTGGAATTATTTTCTTAAATAATAATAATAACGCATCACACTCAGAGCCCCTAACTAGGAAGAACCTGTATCTAGGATGCCCGAAACATATACAGGGACGAACATTACACCCAGACCTACTTACTCTAGGCATCACTGACAGTCCTACGTGTAGGGCTTGCATGGAGGCGGACGAAACTACCAAACACATTCTACTAGACTGCAAACAGGTAGAAGTATACAGACGTAAGTACCTAGGGTTCCCAAGCACCGTGCGCGAGGCAGTAGGCGACGTGACAGCGCTGCTGAGCTTCGTGGAGGAGCTGGGGTGGTTAGAGTAGCGCTACCCCCTTTTTCACGCAAAATAGGCACGATAGCTGTCAAAATGCGGAAATTCGCCCGTAAACTAAACTAACACCCAGACCGGAAACAAACATCGATATTCATCATAAAACAATTAATTAGGGAGGTGGCGAGCAAAATTTCTAAATAATAAGCACGCTTGGCAGACGCTATTAATAGCGATAATAATACCCTAACAAACATTAAGGACCGCGTCTGCCAATATGGTAGCCCTGCGTTTACATTTGACAAGGTTTCAAAAATGTAAAAAAAAAAAACTCTACTAAATCATTTGCACGTGTCTGCCTCTGGGGCTGATGATAACAACCATCCTGTCAACACGTAAAATCGAAGAGGCAGACATCTAGGGCGCTGACTTTTGTAGATATTAATTTTTGTTTTTTTTTTTATGATTTAAAAAAAATAAATTATTTGCACGCTTGGCAGACGCTATTAATAGCGATAATAATACCCTAACAAATATCAAGGACCGCGTCTGCCACCATGGTAGCCCTGCGTTTTCAATTGACAAGGTTTCAAAAATGTAAAAAAAAAAAACTCTACTAAATCATTTGCACGTGTCTGCCTCTGGGACTGATGATAACAGCCATCCTGTTAACACGTAAAATCGAAGAGGCAGACATCTAGGGCTCTGACTTTTGTAGTTATTAATTTTTAAATTTATTTTTATTATTTAAAAAAAATATATATATTTGCACGCTTGGCAGACATGTATAGTTTGAATAAAAACAATAAAAAGGACCTCGGAAAAATAGTCTGCCAACATGGTGGCCCTGCGTTTTCAATTGACAACGTTTCAAAAATGTAAAAATATGAAAAACTATACTAAATCATTTGCACATTGTCTGCCTCTGGGGCTAATGATTATATAGTCATCCTGTAAACGTATGACGGAATTAAAACTATAAGGAATCCTATTTATCAGATAAAATACACGCATTGCTTTGATTCCGTGAATTTCAAACAGTCGTACAACTAAAAATCAGCGAGCAAAGTGTCTTCCAAATGGTTTTTTTTATCCAGGGAGTCCAAATGAATCGAATGATCACAATTAGAATCGAGAGCAAATTATTTAGTAGAGTGTTTTTTTTTACATTTTTGCACCTCCGTCCCATGAAAACGCAGAGCTCTAAGTGTCTGCCTCTTCGATTTTCGTGGTTTTTAAGATGATTGTAATCATGAACCCCAAAGGCAGACACGTGCTAATGATTTAGCATAGTTTTTTTTTTTTACATTTTTACAACTCCGTCCCATGAAAACGCAGAGCCCTAATTGTCTGCCTTTTTGATTTTATTTAGTTTCAAGATGATTGTAACCATGAACCCCAAAGGCAGACACGTGCAAATGATTTAGCATAGTTTTTTTTTTTGACAAGTTCAATCCGCTGTAACGCGAAAACGCAGCGACATAGGACAAAATTTTACTGAACCAAATCAATTCGGACTGACCTAAACTGCAACCCACCGCGATGTGGATTCCGTGCAAGTACTTTACCGAAATGCTACGCACCTCCTTCACTAAATATTCGCCCGCCGGGAATCGAACCCAGGTGCACAGCTTACTCAGTCCACATCACTGCCAACTGAGCTACGGAGCAGTCAAAATTAATACGTGGCTTTGCATTGTGTTTCAGGCACCCTAGATACAGGTTCTGCCTTTTTTTTTTTTTAGGCGGGGAAACTCCTAACGAGTACCCTGCGACCCCGGGGGGAGTCGCAGGGTTATGTGGGGTTCGCACCCACTAAAACCCCGCCGGTGTCCATCTCGGCTGTTGGCAAAGGGGTCACGGGTGATCTTTCGATCGTTATGTTCAACTCCGCGACCATACAGGTTCTGCCTAGTCTAGAAGCGTTTTTATTATTCAATTAGGTATATTGACTTTAAAATTTCGTTTTAATATTTGGATGTCGTTTTTGGGTGATGGTCACAAGATGGCATTGAAGAAAGACATCGTCAAATCTTGCGCTCAGTTCAGTGCGTTGTTGACTTTACTCGCGGGCAGTACTAAGGTTCACACTTTTACTGCTTTTACTAATATACACGTCCTACTGCTGCTAAACACGAGTCTATTTTGGATTGAAAGTAATCGTGAAATTGTGAAATTGGTTGTGAAAATTGAACGATAGTGTTTTTCATAAATATAGTGATAATTGGTACAAAATAAAAACTTTTTATCAAAAAATTAAACCGCCGAAAAAACTGAAAAGCATTAAATAATAGGGAAACATTTTCTATTAGGCCTTAATTTACTCACTTCTTAAAGTAATTTTGGATTACCAAGAAATTTTAAGTCGGTGCCACACCACACAAGCAAATTCATTATCTACGTAAAGCGCGATGCGCAGCGACACACGTTTTTTGGTTATTTCCTTGAATTTCAGGTAATTTAGTGATCTGTGGCACCGACTCAAAATATCTTGGTAATCCAAAATTACTTTAAGAAGTGAGTAAATTAAGGCCTAATAGAAAATGTTACCCTATTATTTAATGCTTTTCAGTTTTTTCGGCGGTTTAATTTTTTGATAAAAAGTTTTTACTTTTTGCTTTTCAGTTTTTTTGGGCTTATTTTTTTTGACCCCAGCTAATCACCCTTCACAGCTTAGTCGCACCCCACAAGGTGGCCACACAACCTGGTGAAGGTTGAGGGACTAACAGGATGAGGTTCGATCACGACCGGTCGGTGAGGCGATTTGTGAGGGAGGCCTATGTCCAGCAGTGGACGTCTATCGGCTGAGATTATGATTATTAAAGTTCATATAAAAAGACTCATAATTATACCTAGCAGTTTTCATGTAAATCACAACACGGCAATGTAATCTGTTAGTGAACAATAAAGTCACCCCTATTTTTCCACCCTTAGGGTTGGAATTTTATTTCCAAATTTTTATGGGACCAACTTCAAGGTATACCCTGTCGATTAAAAAAAGAATTATCAAAATCGGTCCACACAGTAAAAAGTTATGCGTGATCATACATAAAAAATATATATATATATACGCGACGAATTGAGAACCTCCTCCTTTTTGTTTTTTCGTCGGTTAAAAAGAGTTTAAATTGTTGTGGAGAAAAATAATGAATTCCTAGGTAACGTTAAAATAATAGTCTCTACTTTTCTATAAATTAAATAATTATGACCTTACATCCATTTAATAAAAACAATAGAATTTACAGAATAATAGCTTAAATCACATTTTTATTAGTTTTAAGCAGCCTTTATTATTTAATTTGCTAAATACCTACTCTGACCTATAATTATGTAATCCTTTGAAAATAAAGCATATTTACCTTAGGGCCCTAAAATCAACACAAATTCTACTTGCGTTTGCGTAACGTAAAATAGCGAAGAACAAGATAAGTGAAATAAAAAAGTCATAAGTTATAAAGACAAATTGAAGTGTGACATATGACTGTGACATAATTGACCGGTCTTTTCGCGTGTCCATGTCCATTCCATATCTAATGACTATTATTGTGATTTATGCCGCACATGCGATTATTTTGCATGTCAGATATGTCACCATCGGTGAATTAGGTAAGTGGTAAACCTACACTTTTTTATTTGTAACTATGTAGTCAACCCGGCGAATTTCGTACCGCCTAACTATGTTGTTTTCCCGGTAATTATTCGAATTTTTCTCGCCTTAAAAACCATCCCTAAACTTTACAAACATTTAAAAAAATGGTAAAATTGGGCCAGGCGTTGTTAAGCTATGCGCTTACAAACAAATTTTGCGATAAATGTTTATAAAAAAGATAAATTAGCCGACCCGGTGAACTTTGTACCGTCTTACAATCGTTTTTGCTATTCAGATGTCTGATCTATAAGACTGTAAAGTTTTAAAAAATTCCGATCAGCAGTTTTTGCGTAAAAGAGTAACAAAGATCCATGCATATACGTACAAACTTTTGCGTTTATAATATTAGCCGGATTGTTTGAGAGTTTCTTGCTTGTTAAACTTCTCTTGTTGCTGTTCGTTTGTCTCGCTAAAACTCGAGAACTAATTTTGTTTTTGAGAAAGTTTTAAGAACATATTTTACACACCTCTTGACTGTCGCCATGGTTACTTCATTTACATGTAAGTACATCGCCAAATGGGTTGTTATTGTTAATGTATATTTGCAGAGGTCATTGGGTCAACCACAACAATAGAATATCACTTTTGCTTGCTGTATCTATAACATGGGACCTAAGGGCATAAGCTAAGTTAACCATTCATATTATGGTTAGGTACTTTAAGAATAAAATTGTCTTTGGATTGTTCTATAAATTTTAATATATTTTTTGTGTTCTTGAAGCGATTAATTTCTATAATATATATTTTTAATATATATCTACAATCTACTCTACTAAATATATAAAAATGAATCGTGGTTCGTTAGTCACGCTAATAGTCGAGAACGGCCGGGCTGATTTGGCTGATTTTGGTATCAATCTGATGTAGTAGTCCAGGGTAGTATTAATAGGTGAGCAAATAAGGAAAAAAGTTGGTAAAAACAACAAATTATTTTCCATAAAAAATTGTACGGCGCGATACGAAGTTCGCCGGGACAGCTAGTATTTAATAAAATGTCTTAACATTTTAACCCTGGTATTCATAAAAAGTTAAAGAGCATTTTATTTATTTGACGTATGTCAATTGAGATTGGATGTCACGTATTTACCATACAACAAACCAGAGAAGTAGACCTCCAGTAAAGCTACTTAAACTGTACTGTATCTTTATGAATAAGACGGTTAAAGTTTTGATAATTTATAATTTCATAAACAATCTTCTCAATTTGAAAGTGCGACGCACGAGTAGTTTATGAAATCGGTTGTTAGAGTTAACTTAGAATCGAATAGTCGAAAGTGATTATGATTAATCCTTTAACTCCTCGGGGAGCATAGGGCCTCAACAGTCTTCCTCCAGACTTCTCTGTCCTGCGCTCTTTCTTTGGCGTCGGTCCAGGTCGTCCCTGCCGCCCTGAGTTCTGTCATGATAGAACGCTTCCAGGTTTCAGCGGGACGACCACAGAACAAGGAAGATGCTCTCTCTCTCTAAATAGAAATCGCGAGTAGGCGGAGCCCGCGTGCCTATTATTAGCTCTGCAGTGCCTATTCGTAGTTTTTGACAGATTTGATAAGCTCAGTTGCTTTAAGCTTCTTGTAAACAAACCACCAGGAAAAATATGAAAAAAAACCCACTAAAATGCCATATTGTGCTGTGTTGGAATGCAAAAATTAAAGTTGGGGACTTAAAAGTACTAATTATGCCGTATCATTACAACGGTAAGTAATATTTCACTGTATTTTTAAATAAATTTGAAATTATACATGAACAAGAAAACAAAACCATAAGTGAGAAAATGAAGACACACTTATTACGGAGCAGTAAAATTGAATTTTCATTGAAGCCTGTGAGTCCTGTGACTGTGACTGTACCTTCTTAGCGTTCTTCTTTATCTATGGTATTAGACTCATGACTTTTTCTAGAACATTTTGACAACAGTATAATGGAAATCAGTTAGAGATTGCTCAACATGATGAAAATCTATCGATAATTTTCTATGATAAAAATCTATCGATAATAATAATTTTCAGTGAAAAAAAAAAAATAGGTATTCGCTTCGACTTGAAAACCTCTACCTTTTTTCGGTTTAAAATGTGATTTACTTTAAAGTTAATTTCTTAATAGATAGAGTGATTCAAGAGAAAGGTTTATAAGTATAAAACATGCACGTTCTAATAATAGGTTAGGCGGTACGAAGTTTGCCGGGTCGACTAGTATTGTATAAAGACAAGTCGTCAATCTTATAGTGTGCTATATTTTATTTTTGCTTTCATTTATTTACAGCCTGTGTTACTGGATCACCTTGGGCCAAGCTCAGAACCTAATACACTTAAGCATAAACTTGAAGATGGAGCCATCATGAAAGCTTCTTAAGCTAAGAGGAGTTTCAATAAACAATACCTAGAGAAGAAAAAATGCTAAATATTATGTATTAAAAAAAAAACAAGATTAGTTAAGAGTTTAAGGCAAGTAATAAATAAGCAAGTACTTCGATATTGAATAAGATAAAATAATATAAATATAAAACCTATCTTGTTTTATTGGTCTATGTACCCATCCACCTAAATTGTTTACTTTGGTTAAAATAAAGCTTCATTTAAAGTACAGTACTTACTCTAAAATTAATAATGCGCATGCAGATTCGCTAATTGTCGATTTCACGGAAACACCTGAATCAAAATTCATAATTCTACTAAATTACGCATGCAGAAAATGGACTTAACCTCCTTAAATACATATCGTCTTACGTCGCTTGGGAATACGACCGTTGTGGAACAGTGACGAAGATTTCTATGCGCATTATAACTTTTGCAGTACTGTAGGTATATACAATTTTATAACTAAACACATTTTTATTTCAGAATCTCTATTTATGCGAAGCATAACTGTTGAATAAAAAACGACATTGGAAATAAATAAAAATTAAACTGTACACTAAAATAAACTTTGTTCTATGAGCGACTGGTTTTTTCATATGATAATACCAATACATCGCCAATCACCAAGAAGGCCGTTTGCGTAGAATACACATAGATTTTCGTAAAAAAAAAAGTAATTGTTACCTGTAGCCATATGAAAGAAAGTTGTATATCGATAGGTTTTTCTCATCGACAAACTTTCTCCCGCAATATGTACATCCCTAGCTTAGTTTTTCATTTTTCGACGTAGCCACCTAGTGTTTAGTAGCGGTAGTACAAAAGCTGTAGTTCCATCTAGCGTCGAATAGTAAAACTAGGAACAATGCGTGAGGATTTTAAAGCAAAGAGGATGTGTAGCTTTCTACCATGTCTTTGGAAAAACCTAATTTCATTCTTTTATCATATGTATGTCATCATTATCTTAAGTATTTCATAATTGTTATTTGATTTTGATCTTTGTTTATTTGTAAAAAAGGTTGATAGTCTACTTCAAAGTTTTGTGATGTAGATCTTTTCGGCTTTGTCGTTAATCACCAATGGTAGCTTGGATTTCATAGTGAGCGTTTGGTTTATATGTGTGAGTTTGGACACACTGGTTTTAGTACTAAAAGCTCATGATGCTATTTCTATTGTATTCTCTTGTTCTGTGGGGACGACCCTGTCTTCTTCGGCCGCCAGTTAGGGTTCCATTCTAGTCGAAAGTATGATTATCTAATTGTTCTGTGTTTTTTTTTTAAATATAATACATATTAGGCTTCTTATCCTTAACATATTAGGTATATACAAATATATTATTTTCAGTCGCCGGCTCAATAAATGGATTTCTCCTTGGATTCTAATTCTTAGAAATTTGCATACAGGTATGAGTATTGATTCCCATCAGTACCAATCAACCAAATACCAAAAAAAACTCTACAAAAAAAACAAATTATCAAAACAGACGCTATCAGATTCTAAATCAACTTTTAAGACAACAATTTTTTTCTCTACATTGCACGCTTCACTTGACAAAACGGGGTCGACGACACTGCGGGGCAGGCAGTGTAAAACAATTTCTTGGGAGCCAAGGACAATGATATGCTTTTGGGACAGCGATTAGCCCAGAAACATGGGATAATTGGGTTCATGAATAAAGTATTGAGGATCAGTTACCTTGAAGCATTAGAGATGTGTATTAGCTATTTACCTATGTAGAGCTTCCAAAGGAGCTAAATAACAAGCTTGATCTTGAAAAAAATAAGCATTAAGTTCCTGTTAAAGAAGTATTATACTACTTACCCCAAAAGTATTATTATTAATGATTAAATTTAAAGTTATTTTTAATAGTTAGCCTATCTTGTTGTTTGTAACCTAGTGGGGAGCGTTTCGGTGGAGATGCGGGGAGGGGAGTGTGTTTCTGGGACCGGAGGAAGCACTCTATTCACTCTATTTTGTTAGGTGAGTAGGGTGATTCCACTGGTTGTTTGGGGAGCATTCCTCGCTGCGCATCTGTGGTTGAGGCGCACCCTTAGTTGGTTAAGATTTTAAGAAAATATTATATTATAGTGTCGAACTGTAATCAGTATTATGTAAGAAAATGTCAAAAAAGTGATCTCACCAATCTGCAGATAAACTATTGGTTTTTGAAGATGGTCCATTTAGTGTAAAAAATGTTTGTACTTACTTGAAATCAATATATATAAAACTCTTCCGTTACTGACTGACTGACTGACTGACTGACAGACAACGCAGAGCCGAAACTACTGGGCGTAGCGGGCTGAAATTTTGCATGTAGATTTCTTAGGGAGTGTAGGTGAGCACTAAGACGGGATTTCCTGAAATTCCCACGGGAACGGGACAAAACGGGAATTTTTTGTTTATGAGAAATCTGCGCGGGAAAAACCGCGGGACAGCCTCTAGTCATCAATAAAAACCTAAAAAAAAAATGTGATGACTTGGTTCTATGGTTTAAAAATAGCTATAGATGCTGCACTAAACTTGTAACACTTGGTGAATTTAGAGGCATAGCACGGCTAAAGTAGCTTCACCTAGGAAAAAAAAAAGTCTTCTAAACTAAGGCAAATATCAAAAATGTGGAACAGTATTCTCTTAGATAATGTAGCCTAGTACTTTATGGGCACTGCGGTATATATGAAAGCTACAAAGTGTTGTAAAAAACGGCCACTTTTGACAACAATTTATGATGAGGATATAATAACAATTCCTTACAATCTTGAGAGGTTATTCAATTTATTTTTTTGTTTTTATGTTATAACTTTTAAATTATAGACTTAACTAATAGGAAGGTTTTAAATAAACCCCCACGTGTAAGCGAACAAACACTTACATTCTCAAAAACTATATACATATAACCTTTCAATGAATTCAATGGTATTGAAAACCCATCGGTTCTGCCCATCACATAACACATGTAACCATTGTTTGCGTTACCTACTTGTTAACTTACATACGGACAGACAGACAGACAAGTGTCTACAAGATGCTCTACACTTCGCGTGTCAAGTATGGCATACTTTTCATTACATAATTTATTTGGTTGTTTGCTTTTTTTGGGTTTCTGTGGTTAGTTTTTGATGGTTCTGGTTCCATACGATTGTGACTTATGATCAGCTGTGACTGCAGAAGAAGCGAAGTTAAGGATCTTAGAGAGTGGACATCAATTGTATCTGCCTACCCCGATGGGAGACAGGCGTCCGTAAACAAAAGCTACCGAGCCACGTATTAGTACCATCAATAAAAGTCATCGATCAGTGTAATCTAAACAACGCAATTTATGTAAGCACAACATTAGGCTACTGCGTTTTAAAACCATTACATTGTCGACCGCGCCTCTCTGTCCTCTTTCCATTCAAATCTATGTTGATTTTGGGTTAGAATGCGTGCTGTTTAACCTTGAAATGTTTGTTTTATTTAGGTTGCCTGTTTTGTTCTCCAATGCTCGGCAAAGGCCTCCCCCATCGCTTCCTTTTCATTCTTTTACCAGCTCCAACCAATCATCCTCAAAGTTATAGAGGTCAACTTGTGATTTTGAATGCCCACATCACTGGCAACTGAGCAACTCAGTTGGTCTGAGACGCGGGTGCAACGGGTTCGATTCCCGGCGTGGGCGAACATTGTTATATGAATATCGATGTTTGTTTCCCGGTCTGGGTGTAATGTTCGTCTCTGTCATGTGTTTCGTGCACCCTATTTAAGTTCTCCTTAGTTAGGGGCACTGAGTATGATGCGTAATTTTATGATTATTTACGTAGACTACATTTTCGTGCTTCGGAAGGCACGTTAAGCCGTTGGTCCCGGCCGCAGTAGTGGTCGTTATAACCGCGGCGACAAGCTGGTCCCTGGTCACGTTGGTAATACAGCATAAACTCGGCTAAACGTGGGTCCGGCTCTTGAGCTGGTACCTCTGCCTAACCCTTCGGGGAATAAAAGGCGTGATATTATGTAGGTATGTATGTATGTACTACATTTTCGACTGCTTTTTAACAAACTCGGTGACGATTCTGGCTCATCAGTCATCTATTAATCAATGAAGGTTTTTTGACATAATCGACCCGCTTGGCAGGCGGTTTGGCGATCTCAGTATGGCTCTGAAGTTTTTTAACAAAGCACGCTGATGCACGTTCCTCGGGCGTTCCCCTAGTCGCCTTTTACGACACCCTCGAGAGGAGATGGGGTGGTTATATTTTAGGCCATCACCACACGAAAAATCCTTTGGTCGGATCGTATCGTTTCCAATCGAAAATCGGACACCATGACATGTTCTATAATAAAAATTTCTAAAGGACCAAAATATCCAATCATGCGTGTAATACATGTTTGTGTAATAGTATAATTTCCTTACTCTATCGATCTATTGTCTAAGTTGGGCAATACTGCTACTCTTCCTGTAAATGTTCACGGTGTATGGGCTCACATAATTACTAAGTTATAGAGATAATGGTAATGTGACTTCTTTTGTTCTAAAATTTATAGACGTGACCCTTGTCTATGTACATATATGTTTCGGGTACTCTATATACACGTTCTACCCCCCCGCAGCACGACGGACTATTTGTCGAATCTAACTGTCACTTTTAATCGCTTTTGACATTTTAATGCTGGAAAATGTATGGAGATGATCGACAAAAGTGACAAGATAGATACGACAAATTGTCCGTCATGCTACGGATACTAGTTAGAGTTTTAAAGTGTGACGTTAGAATATCCAAAATTTGGTGTTAAATACTGTAGCGAAAATATCTAAAGATCGCATTTACAAGTTAGGAATTGAATCGTCAACAATTCATTAGAATAAGAACGGGCGAAGGCGCGCGGACCGCATTCCTGCGCCTGCGCCGACGCGTCAGCGACACTGTTACTATTATTGCTACTAGGAATTATTATCAGGACTTTGTATTAAAATACTAAGAATACTAAGGCTCAAGCCAAAGTTGCAGTAGCCATAAATAGCGTTCTATTATGTCTATGGCAGTAACACTCCAACCGTGTTATTCATAAAAAGTTAAAGAGCATTTTAGTTATTTGACGTATGTGAATTTAGACTGGATATCACGTATTTACCAATACAACAAACCTAGACCTCTAGTAAAGCTAATTAAAACTTTCTATATAGGGTGTCTGACAAGGCGGTAATCAATAAAAAGAGGGATTCTGCTCACCATGCCTAACAACTTTCCCAAAGCAACATGGGACGAAATCTCAAAACGAAAATCAGCCGTCCTGTACATTGACCCCGTCAGCTGATCGAACCAATGTATGGAACAGCTGTTATTTTTTTTTTTTGAGATTTTGACCCATGTTGCTTTGGGAAAGTTGTTAGTTATGGTGAGCAGAATCCCTCCTTTGATTTGTTACCGCCTTGTCAGAAACACCCAGTATATTAATGAGCTTTTTATCCCATCCGCTCGAAAAAGTGAAGGTGTTCAAGTTTCAAGACATTTTTGCCACGCTGCGCTCGGGAATGAACTCTTGAAACTCTCTCTAGTGCGCTTGGGTTTTAAGAGCACCCTAATACATTATACATCACTTTACCCCCTTATTACGTAAACTATTATTAAGAGCCAGTTTACCGCGATGCTGGCGCCATTTTGGAAAAAAAATTATATCTTCTAAACTAAGGCAAATATCAAAAATGTGGCACAGTATGACACTAGATAATCTTGCTTAGTATTTGATATAAATTTATTTCGAGAATGGCGCTAGCATAGCGGTAAACTGACTCATAAATCGTTCTCCCATACAAATTGATATAACACAGCCGAGTTCCGACTTCAAGACAGTGAAGCTTATGCTTTACTGCTCCGTAGCTCAGTTGGCAGTGATGTGGACTGAGAAGCGAGTGCACCCGGGTTCGATTCCCGGGCGGGGCGAATATTAAAAGTAAAAGTAAAAGTAAAAAATGATTTATTCAATACAGGATACAAGATATCGCTTATTGAAAGTCAATTAGACTAATCTAATTAATATTGATACCTTATTTCGTAAAGTATCCTATACTGATAGAGGCGAGGTAGTTCAGGGTGCCCACTAATTGGCTCAGGCAAACAATGTTTGCCTTGCCTTACGACAATGGTCGCCTGGAGACGCCCCCAAACGAGCCCTCCTTTGTCAAATGATTCTACTCCCTTTCGCAATGATTTTACAGCGTAGAGAAGAAAGGGGTAACAAACTCTACTTTACAATTTCTCTCTTTTTTTTTTTTTTTGTTCATATATATGTGACATTACAATTCAATTTACAATACAAAGAACATAAATTAATAAGATTTAAAGTACATACATGAAATAATGAAAATATCGTGCAGAGCTAGACTACTTCCATGCGTCTTTGTCGTTTTCATAATCATCAACATTGTAATAAGCTTTCTTAATCAAACCTTTTTTGATACGAGTTTTAAACTCATTATCATTCAGGATCAAAATCATGAATATTGATATGATGAATAACGATGTTGTTTCCGGTCTGGGTGTGATGTTTGTCTCTGTATGTGTTTCGGGCACCCTAGATACAGGTTCTTCCTAGTTAGGGGCTCTGAGTGTGATGTGTTATAAAAAAAAAAACTATGAGTGGGCTCGATACGGGATAATCTATACTCGAGAAAGACTTGTCCGAGTTCAACACCGAGCGAGTAGCCTCCAAACATTCTGGGTTTTCTCGCTAATATATGATCACAAACAAGCCGTTCTGGAGTACAGATTATCCAGGCTCGGTCCGTCTTCGACTCCAACGAGCGTGTGCTGATTGAGTTGAAGTCGGAACTCAACTTTATGCGAGTACATCGATTTGTAACGGGGAACGAGTTAAAGTTTTGACAGATTGACTTGCACTTTCAGTGGTGACGAGGCTTTTTGTAAAGTACTGATTCTCACAACTCAAGTGACGTCATCGTGAGAACTCATAATTCACCAGGTCAAGGTCTTGAACGCACTTTTAAGGAAGTCTAGACTTCTGCCTTTAAAGGCAGATTTGCTAGTCAAATTTAGGTCAGATAATTATGTGGTGTTGATGCGATTTTGTATTTTGGACATAAAAAATAGCTTCAATACATAGTATTAAATAAAGTCTGTCCCTATGTATGCTTAAATCTTTAAAACTACGCAACGGATTTTGATGCGGTTTTTTTTAATAGATAGAGTGATTCAAGAGGAAGGTTTATAAGTACAAAACATGCACAACATAGTAATAGGAGGCGAAACGAAAACGAAGTTCGCCGGGTCGACTAGTAATTAATATTCAGTGTAGATTTGTTATGACAATAATCAAACTAAATTATAAATGCGAAAGTTTGTGAGTGTGTATGTTTGTTAATTCTTCACGTCTAAACGGCTGGAGAGATTTTAATAAAATTTTATACATAGGTTACAGTATTTATTTTCCCTAATAAGGCGCGGGCACAGCTAGTATAAAATAAATCTACCATTTGTTTTTGTGCCCTTACAAGATAGAAGAAAAAAATAATAATAAAATAATTAGATCATATCACGAAAAATATATTTATTTTTTTCTAACGAAAACAAAAGTGTTAAGGTTTTATTTCATGACTTCGTACAATTTATCCTGAATCACGCGATAAACTTTTGTCATAAAACTACATAACTTTTGGAACGCTTATTTTGTTGAACAGTTTAGTGATTTCTGTCAAAAAGAAAATAACTATAGGAAACTGTTTTATATTGCTTAGACACGCTTTCTGAGTCAGTATAAAATACTGGGTATAAACTATACAAAATATATTTTTAAAGAAATGCTTTAAGCGATAAGTCTTCTCGTTTCACTTGATTTCATGACTACCGCCGTATTAGGGCGTTTCACTTTACTTCCTTTTTATTTTATACAGCTTTGTTAAGACAAACAAAAATGATACAGAAAGACAGTAGGGTCGCTTCCATCTGAAAAAACAAATAAATATCTCATCTCGGATCCACCGTTCATTACCATCATCAATACATAGTATAAAATAAAGTCGCTTCCCGCGTCTGTCCCTATGTACACTTAAATCTTTTAAATAATGCAACGGATTTGGATGCGGTTTTCTTTAATCGATAGAGTGATTCAAGAGGAAGGTTTATAAGTATAATACATGCACAAAATACTAATAAGTTAGGCGGTACGAAGTTCGCCGGGTCGACTAGTATGTTATAATTATACTTAAAGATCTAAGTTAATGACGTCACACCCCTGCCATGCCAAGTGAACGTTTAAACAGTGTTGGACAGAGGCCTCTTTATTATTCTTCCTGTTGACTTTAAGTTACGATCATTTAACTGATAAGTGCGTTTTTTTTAACTTAATCCTGTGGTAAGAATAAGAGCTTTTAGAGTCGTTATAAGACATAACGTATTCCTTAATAGGTCTATAACTAATCACATTATCAAAAGAGAAATGCCCATGCCTAGTTAACTAGAAAGAAATCCAAATGACCCATATACTTAATCAGCTGATTGAAAACATACTTTTAAAGTAAACGATGGTTCCTTAATGACACTTGTGGACAGTAATCATACTTAAATGCAAATTGGAACCATACAAATTTATCATAACTTAATAATTTAAAATACTTTTTTTTTTACATAGCCTCTTTAGTATCCCACTGCTGGGCAAAGGCCTCCCCCGCTTGCTTCCATTGATCTCTGCTCGTTGCAGCATCAGGCCACTTAGTTCCAAAGTAAGAGTCGAGATCGTCCCGCCATCTTCGCCTCGGTCTGCCGCGCTTTCGGCGTCCATCGCGTGGGATCCACTCTGTGGCTATTCTCGCCCAGCGATCCGGTTCCATGCGGCAGACATGGCCAGCCCAATTCCACTTTAGCTGAGCGGTTGCTACACCAACGTCTTTAATCTTCGTTTGAGCGCGCAATGCACCATTTCATTTAAAATACTTACCAAAGTTATTATAAGGATACGTCTGATCGGAGGCATGCCGCGGGAAAGTGTGGTCTGGTTCGTGTGGAATAAAAAATATCTTCGTTCAGTGTTCTATTTTTCAGTCTGTTGGTTTCTCTTTCGCTTACGAGCCGCATCATTTTTTTTGCCTTTTAAAATAATAAGTCTCATTTCACCTACATGATGACTGTGATGCCTTGTGTCCTTTATTTAAATAAAAAAAATACTTTTGACTTTGTTTACAATATTAATTTCGACTATTGTAAAAGAACTACCGTATCCCAATTTTTATACAATCTAGGCCATATTTAGCCACAGTAACTGGGATCTGGAAATTATTAAGAGCTTCGTTTGAGTTTTCATAAGTGCGTCACGTAACCAAATCTTGTACGAACATTTCCGCAGTAAAAATCATTGTTTCCTTAACAAAAAACTTAACTGCTTTAATCATTATTTATTTAGTATTGGACACGAAGCACCCAAAGCTTACTCAACACATACTTAGAATCAGAAAGTGGATATGATATGATGATAGCTTACTACTTTGACATTGACTAGTAATTGGGACTGACTCCACCCACGTCTTTCATCGTATCCAGGTCGTTAGGTTCCCTTCTCGATGACTCAGTAGTCAGATATGTTGACTGTGTGTTTGGAGGTCTGGGCTCGATTTCCGGCCGAGGCGAACATTGATATGATAGAGCGATGTTTGTTTTCTGGATCTGCGTGTATATGTATGTGTTTTTGTATGTTTCGGGCACCGTATAGTACAGTCACGGACTAGGAGGCCGTAACAGATTTGTCTATGGTTTCGTCAGCCCTAGAATGTATTACCAAAGAACAAGAGCTATTTTTCAATACAGAAAAACCGGATTTTTTAAATTAAAGACCAAAGAAAGCTACAAAGTGTTGCTAAAAATGGCCACTTTTAGCAACAATCTGTGTATAATTTTGTTCTTTTAAGTTAGGACTACTTTAATGTGCTCAAAAAATACTAAGCAAGATTATCTAGTGTCATACAGTGCCACATTTTTGATATTTGTCTTAGTTTAGAAGATACTAATTTTATTCGCGAATGGCGCTAGCATCGCTGTAAACTGGCTCTTATAGCTGAGCTTTATATGTGATGTTAAGAAACTGGATTTGGAGGTCATTCAACTTTATAATGCACTAGTCAACCCGGCAAACTTCGTACCGCCTTCAACCCTGTGACATAGAATATAGAGAGACCAGGTTTTAATTGGCATATACTCGGTATTTCGCCGCGGCTCGCTTATTGTACGAAAGACCTTATTTGTCTGTTTGTATCCCTATTTTATTAGGAAAATAGAGGCTGCCCCGCGGTTTTTCCCGCGCAGATTTCTCTTAAACACAAAAATCCCGTTTTTCCCGTTCCAGTGGGAATTTCGGGAAATCCCTTCTTAGTGCTCACCTACACTCCTTAAGGAACCAACATGCAAAATTTCAGCCCGCTACGCCCAGTAGTTGGCTCTGCGTTGTCTGTCAGTCAGTCAGTCAGTCAGTAACGGAAGAGTTTTATATATATTGATGTTTGTAGAAATGCAAATATTACTTTAAGCAATTACTACTTTACGTGGTAAAAAAACCTTCTATTCACTTAACTTGACGCGCCATTATTCAAATATATACTACTGAAGGAAACAAGACAATCGCATGAAAATAGGTCGAAATACGTGACTATAATTTTCACGGTCGCTGTATAATAGTTTATTTATGGGCAGCCATTAGACTTGTGACAGAACCTTTATAAGAATGAAAGGTTTTCCTGATAATTGATTGGCTTAAAGGTACGAGTGAAAAGCAAAGTACCTATTTTGCAGTTACCTATCTTATAAGAATGAATTGCTTCATGTTTTGTGTTTTGCGGAAAACTTAGCGTCGTCTGACATACCTTTAACATTTTCTAATGTAAATTCCTGGCTGAATAATATTTAAAACATACTTTTCATGGAAAGTTCGGTTAAATATATATACTTAGGTAACTTGTTGAAAAACCAACAGTGTTCGCCGCGCATCGCTAGATGTGCGCTGGGCTTTTGGAATCTTTAGCATTCCAAATTCAGTTCAATTCCCTGTTGCAAGCGGTTTAGGTTATACTTTTTAACCGACTTAACAAAAGGAGGTTATTATATGTATGTTTGTCCGCGATTATCTTGAGTTTGGCTGAACCAATTATGTTGCGGTTTTCACAAAAGTATTTGTTACATTAAGAATAAGGTTTTAGTACAAATTTTAACCGACTTTGAAAAAGAGGAAGTGCTTTGTTATTGTATTGTGTCAGTTTGTTGAAGGTTTTAAAAAAGAAAATATTCTATCAGTTTTTTAATAGCGGAAGCGTTTAAAACCTATCAAACTACAAAATACCAATTTTTCGTTCCCGCAGGATTTTTGGATAAAACTTAGCCTTTGTCCTCTCTAACCCCCTTACCACAAAAAAGTTAGACCGGTCTAAAATCGCAAATTTGTATGACGAACTAGTGATTTAAACCTAGTCTAGTGATTTAACCCGGTTTAACTCTTTTTGTTTTGTGATAGAGTCGTAAGGCTCTAGCTAGACTATCTGTACGAAGTTAAAATATGATAGGTTCAGTGATTTAAGCGTGATTGCGTTATATTTGAAGACAGTTACTTTCAGATTATTTAGTAATAATAGTATTAATCTGTTTTTAAATTTTTTATATGCGATTGAAGAAAGAAAAACGGCTTTTGTTTGATAAGGTTTTGTTCCTAATATGCGTGGATTACTCGCCATAATATGTATAAGAATAAAACTCATAAAATGAATTGTGTTTGTTGTAAAAATAAAATTAATGTCCCATACAATTTGTCAAGTTCAACAAACCATTTATGGGGAAGTGGTTTTTTATACAACAAAAAGGAATATATAATATGATAAAAACTGCGATATGCAAAACGGAGTCACCTTCTGCAGTCGTGCTAAGGTCACGACAGACAAACATTGTCAAGGCGAACTTTTATATATAAGAATACATAAAATTCTAAAATGGAGGGTAAACAAATTGTTTGAATAGAAGAGCGGAAATCACGTTTTTTTAGCATATTAGGGGCAGTCCATGACTAGACTAGTCAATGAAAACACACTTTTTGATATTTAGAATTTTTGTAGAACTTTTAGTACTTTTCACCGAATGCTCTACTCTTTTTGTACTATTGCATATTATCACTTTTTTTATTAGACAGAGCTCCGAAACTACTAAGCCGATATGGAAAATATTTTCACAATTAAAATTATTAGATTTTTTTTTTTTTTTTTCTCGAGGGGAAACCCGTTATGGTTACCTCGTCGCTCGGGGGAGAGACGAAGGTTATGTCGGACTCGAACCGACTAAAACCCCCCGGTAACCACCACCACGTCATAGAGGAACCCGGAAAGCACCCGAAGGAATACGTCTCAGGGTCCCTCCTTGACGCAAAGCTGCTTAATGCAGCCCACCACTATACCCTCCCCAATCCTATATTAACTAGTGAGTAATTTAACATACTTAGGTACTTATATATTGACTATGTTTGACACAAAATTTATATTGGAGAAATGCACCGAGTACTTAAAGTAAATGCATCAGGCATGTTCTAATAATATCCTGATTCATTTTGCAATTGAAAATTAACTCTAAATTATAATGGTCTTTCCGCTTTACGAACTATGTTTTTTTAAATGGCTATAGGCTATAATATCAAAAGGAAGTAAAGACAATTAGACCGGCCCAAAAAATATGGCATAAAACTCTATCAAGCTAAAGAAATAATGTGATAATACGACGTGTGTGTAATATGTGTGACTGCTCCGTGGCTCAGTTGGCAGTGATGTGGACTGAGTAAGCGTGTGCACCCGGGTTCGATTCCCGGGCGGAGCGAATATTGATACGATGAATATCGATGTTTGTTTCCGGTCTGGGTGTGATGTTCGTCTCTGTGTGTGTTTCGGGCACCCTAGATACAGGTTCAACCTAGTTAGGGGATCTGAGTGTGATGTGTTATTATTATATTATACTGGGTGTTTCTGACAAGGCGGTAATAAATGAAAGGAGGGATTCAGCTCACCATAACAAACAACTTTCCCGAAGAAACGTGGGTCTAAATCTCAAAACTAAAATCAGTTGTTCCATACATTTGTGCGATCAGCTGACGGGGTCAATGTACGGGACAGCTGATTTTTTTTTGATATTTCGACCCATGTTGCTTAGGGAAAGTTGTTAGGTATGCTGTGCCGAACCCCCCATTTCATTTATTACCGCCTGTATTAACACCCTGTATAACATCTTGAAATCGTCTTTGTATTTCTCAAAAAGTATAATTGGAAAGGAAAAATGTAGTAGATCTATATAGTTAAACAAAGATTCATATTCATATTTTATATCTTTATATATTGTTTAAGCTCCATTTCAGAGGTAAGAGATAGGTTCAGAGGTTCAGAGGTAATTTAGTTGATTGATTTAGGAAGAGAAAAAAAGGAGAACGTGTCATATGTCACACGATAGAAACGAAGGTCGCGAGGGAGCGAGTACTGCAAACGAGCGAGCAAAAGAGAGAGAGAGATCCATCCATATAGTTCTAGGTCTCTTTCATTCTCTACTTCGCTGTAACGCTTTTGTGTCTCACTTCAGCTGTAACGTTGCTCTTTTTTTGGCTAGGTCCCCACCGCAAAAATTCGTTCCAAAAAAATTGAGAGAGGCATATACCAAATTGACGTATGAACTTAGCTTAGCTATATCTTTGATAGCACGACTAGCTTAGCTTTCAATACCAACTAGTCCTCTTAACGTGCAATCTTAGTAATTGTACTGGGCGCTGGCAATCCATTTAAGGCCACTTTGATGTCGTCGGCAGATATGCTTAGTTTCGCCTTAAATAAAACGTGTTTAAATGTTATGTAAGAAAGGGACAAAGCTTTTGTTTAGAAAATTGATTGTAAAATGAATGTGTTAGAATAAATCATTACATAAGTATAAGAAAAATACTATAAAATGATCTGATTCAGTCATATGTATGGATATATAAGTCGCAATCACAATGTTGTTATCATCTTTACATACAACAAGCTGATTCGCTTCAAAACAAAAACAAAAAAAAACTTTATTCAATATAGGATACAAGATATCACTTATTGAAAGTCAATTAGACTACAACTAATCTAATTGCTATTGATACCTTATTTGGTAAAGTATCCTATACTGTGAGAGGCGAGGTAGTTCAGGGTGCCCACCAATTGGCTCAGGCAAACAAATGTTTGCCTTGCCTTACGACAATGGTCGCCTGGAGAGGCCCCCAAACGAGCCCTCCTCTGTCAAATGATTCTACTCCCTTTCGCAATGATTTCTTCCAATGAAGGTACCTTTCATTTTAGGTATGGTGGACTAAATCACATCTCTAATTACCAACCGCTTGTTTTTTGATTTCACAATTAACTAATTTACTAATTTCTTTTGTTACAGAAAAACTCCTAATGCGGATTTTCACATAACATGTAAGTTTTCTCATGCCTCATAAAGATTTAAAATTAAAACCATCTATACCAATATTATAAAGAGGAAAGATTTGTTTGTTTGTTTGTTTGTAACGAATAGGCTCCGGAAATACTGAACCGATTTGAAAAATTGTTTCACTGATAGGAAGCTACACTAACCCCGAGTGTCATAGGCTATATTAGATTTTCAAAAAAATTAGGGATCCTTACCTAAACTCAAATAATGTCACCCAAGGTGCAATATTTTTCCGTTGTTTACATATTTTGACAGGTGGTTTGTTGTTGTTGTTTGTTTTTTATTCGGCTATCTGGGCAGTCAAAAGAACATAGTCTATAGAGCCAAGTCTTTTGTAGTATCTTATATTATATGGCGTAACGAAGTAAGCCGGGAAAGCTCGTATTTTATATAAATAGAACCAAGGCCATGTTGCCATACTGGACAATTAAATGCTTTACCTTAAATAGAATATAAGCTAGAAGCTTCCTCATATAAGGAATGTTTGTCGTTAGAGATATTATAAATTATTGTAGGTAAGTAAAATTATGTTTTATTACGGATCTTTATGGATTTATTATTTCATTTAAGACCTTGTTTTGTATGAATTACTTACGCTATGTACTGAAATAACTTTATTTATTATTTTTCTACTAGCTGTCCCGGCGAACTTCGTATCGCGCCTTGCAATTTTATATGGAAAAATTAAATTGCTGTTTTGACTTATTTCTTCCCCATTTTTCCATATTTTCTCACCTTTTAAACCTTCCCTGGACTAATACAATCATTCCAAAGCCAAAACAGCTTAATCGGCCCGGCCGTTCTCGAGTTTTAGCGAGACTAACGAAACACGATTCGTTTTTATACAGTAGACTAGAGGCTGCCCCGCGGTTTTTCCCGCGCCGATTTCTCGTAAACTCAAAAATCCCGTTTTTTCCGTTCCCGTGGGAATTTCGGGAAATCCTTTCTTAGTGCTCACCTACACTCCCCATGGAACCCACGTGCCTATTTTCAGCTTTCTACGCCCAGTAGTTTCGGCTCAGCGTTGTCTGTCAGTCAGTCAGTCAGTAAGTCAGTCAGTAACGGAAGAGTTTTATATATATTGATATCTCTTGGATATCTCGAGATGGCGACCGGTCTTTTGAGAGGCGGACGAGGGGACGTACCAACTCGTAGAGGCCATTTCAAGAGTTTTGCTATTAGGATTACTTATATGGTTTAATGGATCACCACACCACACCAACCTGGCTCCATCACTAAATGTACAAAAGATCAATACATCTCTATTAAAAAAAATAATGACCATGAAATGTTCTATTGGGGTAAGATGTTTAATGGACCGGTTAACTGGTGCTATGGCGTGAAATTCATGGCAGGCGGTGACTCGCTGTCCACTGGGTGGGCTTCCATTAATGTCGCCGATCTGTTGGCAACGGGTCGCAATAATTTTATCATTATAACATAACATAATGTAACATAATCTCACGCATTATATTTCCCGAAAGGATAGGCACAGGCTCCAGCTCAAGAGCCGGACCCACGTTTAGCCGAGTTTATGCATTATTACCAACGTGACAAGGGGCCAGCTTGTCGCCGCGGTTATAACGACCACTAACTGCGGCCGGGACAAACGGCTTAACGTGCCTTCCGAAGCACGGAATCATCTTACTTTTCGGACATTCAGGTGATTCAAGCCTGTAATGCCCTATCCAACCGGAAACAACCACAACGTGATTTTTGTGAGAAATAAAAATGTGGTGTTTTCTGCGGGGATCGAACCCACAACCTTCCGTGCCCTAATCAAAGGCGCAACGCGCTGCGCCACTGAGCTACGGAGGCGGCTATCATTAGATTATCCTTATATTATTTTCAATCTCTTCGATTTCTCGAGGAACCCACAGTTCAGTACCAGCTCCTAAAATATTTTAATGCATCAGATGACTCACTCAATGATAAGTGACATACAAAGTAAACTACTCGCATGTCGTGATGGAATGCATGGAATAACTCCTCGAATTAGGATATCTATATTTAGTGCGACATTGATGCAGGTCAGTACTCTTAGTAACTTGATCCTGGATTGGATTCCTCTTGAAGTGATTCGTGATACGTACAATTATTACAAAAATATCGTGTCTGTGTCAGAAAAGGAATGAATTTTATTTTGTTTAATGTTACCTAAGTAAATAGTTATTAAACTGTTATTTACTTAGTTTTTTTGGTAACTTATTTATTTCTATAAATACCACTGTATTTATCTAAATACAGTTTTTTTGCCAAAACTTTGTACAGGTTTTTTTTAATATAGTTTCATATTAAATGTATTATCCTGCTAGATGAGTTGATTCGAAGATGTGCTTTCCAATATTAACAAGAAAAAAGTGATTGACAGGACTCAATAACAGGTCATATTTTTTAGCAGTTTTTCACCTTTTTTTAAAAATTATTTTAACACATTTGTATGGCTCCCACTACGAGCATGTTACTCCTATTTTGGTCCTTCTACAAAGTTTCTTCCTTACTAAATTTGTAAGGGTTAATTTAAGTATTTTTTTTTATTCTTTTAAGGTCCTGATTTCCTTATTCAACGATTCCTTTTGAAATTTTGTGAATACTCCATTTAAACTAGGATTATTAAATATTTCTGTGAATTTTTTTAAATTTTAGTTAACGGCTTGCAGACGGCACATTATTCTTTAAGTAGAGAAAATATAATATAGATATCGTTCCTGTGGTTTCATAAAGAAAACATATTTATTAGTATTCGTTATTTTTGCGGAAGTAATTGTCTGTCTCGCTTTTACGCTAAATTCACTGAACTAATTTAAATGAAATGTGGTAGAAAAATGCTACATTAATTCCTAAAATCACACGGGAACGGAAAATTGATACAGTGGCGGTCCAGGACGGTTTATCATAATAGCTCTTGTTCTTTGGTAATACAGTCTAGGGCGCACGAGACCATAGACAAATCTGTAATACAGTCTAGGGCGCACGAGACCATAGCCAAATCTGTTACGCCGTCCCAGACCGCCACTTCTTTACTATTTTATTTATTTTATTTTATTTTTTATTTGGATCACCAACAGGTTTACAAAATTCATGCTAAACATAAAAACAATTTAAATACTATGCGGTTTGAAGAGAGAAATCTTATTGTGCTGGCGCAGCCGCGGGGCTCGCATTTAGTTTAAGTATCTATAGATAAACTTTATTGCAATCAACCAAACAAAACTAAAAACATTAGCAAAAAAACAATATTATAATAAATATGATAATAAAAACACATCACACTCAGAGCCCCTAACTAGGAAGAACCTGGGGTACCCGAAACACACACAGAGACGAACATTACATGATATTACAAGAGGTCTTATCCCTAAAAGTGATTTCGTCCACACTGTCATACTGAAGTAGCAGTAGCATTATGGCACGGCTCACATACTGACTGACTGCGCCGTGGCTCAGTTGGCAGTGATGTGGACTGAGTAAACGTGTGCACCCGGGTTCGATTCCCGGGCGGGGCGAATATTGATATGATGAATATCGATGTTTGTTTCCGGTCTGGGTGTGATGTTCGTCTCTGTGTGTGTTTCGGGAACCCTAGATACAGGTTCTTCCTAGTTAGGGGCTCTGAGTGTGATGTGTTATTATTATTATAATAGTGATCTGCAGTCGAGTCGCGTTCAAGTGCTGCGCGTGCGCGTGATTCAGATGCACGACCGAGTGGTCGCTTCCGGTGGGGTTAGGGTTGCCCACGATTTTTTATTTAAGGCCGGGCACGAGTAACGTGCCACCATCGCTTTTCGTCCAGAGTGACGACTGTTTTAAGAACAGATCATAATTACATTATTATGACGACAGACAGACTAACTATTTGAATAAATGTATTAATATTATATTTGTTATTCTGAATGTGAGCAAAAAAATGTTTTGTATTTCTTTTTTTGTTGTTGTTAAAGTAATTTAAGTTATTTTTACCGTTTGTTCCAAACAAATTGTTTATCAAGGAAGAATAGGACATGTGTTGTGTGATTGTGTCTTTTGTAAATTTATATACTTAGATTTTTTTTAATTATTTTTCATTCATGCAAATAAGTTATTTAACACACCTTTTCTCAAAAACAGAAACACGATTAGACAAAATTTTCTCTATATAAAAAGTCCTAAAGTTACCTCTATTTTTTAACAAAAAGGCACGGGATAAAGTAACGGCCATGCCATTCTTTATGATTTTTCGCATAGGAATGATGATGATGATGATTTCTTTCTATAGCACCTCATCAGGAGCAAAGGGCTCGAGGTAATTTTCTCCATTTTATACGGTCCTGGGCTGCCTCCTCCAGGTCCCGCCATTTGAGACCAGTTGTTGCGATCTCCTTCTCCACCGATCTCCTCCAGGTGATGCGAGGGCGACCTGGCCTTCTGCTACCGGATGCATAGTAATAGAAGAAGTAAATTATCCTAATTAGTAAATCTAACATTAATGATTTGGCACATGTGTCCGATAATTCTATCTTAGTTTCTACGCGCTGGAATCAATAGCGCTATCCCTTTTTATCTTCTTCTATTCGTGCAGCTCCATAATAAGTAACGTTTACATTAGAGCCCCTTACTAGGTACAGGTACAAGTAAGCCTAAGTTCGGCTTTGCGAGTCACATCCGTGCACACGCCAGGAGCTGACAAGGTGTCGTCGTCGACGGATACGTCGTGGAGGACATCATCATTATCATCATCACAGGTACAATCTGTAGAAGCTATCTAGGAAGCCCGCCATATACCTACAAAGATGAACAAATACTCCCAGACCGGGATACGAACATCGATATTCATCATAACAATGTTCGCTGCACCGAGGCGATTTGTTCATTTAGATAGAATTGCGGGCATTGCGGTAAGTATAGAATATCACCCTCCAGCCCAACAGGTGTCGTATAAGGCGACTAATGGAACACCCAAAGTGCGGGCTGCATCCGTATCGACATACTGCGATCTTCAATCCACCTTTCATATCTTTGTATAAGTACGCGAACAAGGACATAATATTAAAAAAAGTGCTTGAAATAAGAAAAACATTATTTACGTAAAAAAAAAATAACAGAAAAAATATTTTAACAAAAAAAACAAGAGACAGCCCTAAGCTTCCGTCGTGTCAACTCATAAGTCGAGTGTCAAACAAAGCGTCCATTGTGAGTGATCGCGACACAAATAAACAAACAAACACACACCGTTACTGCACCGATTGATGGACGAGCTTCTGTCCTAATATTTATAGTAAGAAATCAATTTATCCCACTTCTGAAAATGAGGTTTCAAGGCCAGTAAAATGAGATTTCAATGGTAAACTAAAACTTGTGGGTTTTATTGTACATATAAACTGGTTTTACTTGATAAGTTATTATTATGTGAACTTGATGCACACGGGGTTAGTGTAGATTCGCCAAGTACTCATTTCGCCAAGTACTTTTCAACTCCATACATCGAGTGTATTTTCGCCAAGTGATTAAATAATTTATTTTGCATCGTGTATTTTCGCCAAGTCGTCAAAATTATTACAGTTAGTTTCACTAATGCAGTACCAATTTAACACTAGCGTAAAATCTGCCTCTTGCTAATCATTTGTGAACTATGAGAAAGCCTTTGATTCGATTGATTGTAAAAAAACGCCACTATATAAGTTACACTATACTATACTATAGGATCACAGCTCAAAGGCTGTTCTACTGCAGCGGGGATTGTTCAACGCTGCACTCGAGGATATCTTCAAGAACTGGAAAGATCTAGGCATCAACATAAACGGCGAATGTCTACGAAAATTGTGCCAGTATGTGCAAACGCATAGAGAAATGGTCACTGAAAGGGTAATAGAAATGGTTTTGCTCAGACTTTCCCTGCGTAATCAAATTAAAATTATGGAATCCGCAGAAGAATTAAAGTCTCCGCAATACCCCAAAGAATTGCTAAACTAAAGTGGCAATGGGCAGGGAAAATAGCTCGGAGAGCAGATGCCCAAAAAGTAATCGAGTGGTGACCGCGTACAAGAAGACGCAGAGTAGGCAGACCTTCTACAAGGCGCTCATACAACCTAGTGAAGGCTGCGGGAGTAACACTGGACGAGAGTTGCTCATGCTCAAGACCAGTTGGAATGGCCATTTGTGGATAATGAACGAGTCACATATTTTACAATATTTAAGAAGCATTCATAAAGGATATTGGTCAAATCTGACCCAATATTGAAAATGTTTTGAACAGTGACAATTTTGATATCATATATACTTGTGGAGTCTGCATTGACTGTATATTTTTATTAGCCCTGGGAAAAAAAGTAACAACAAAAAAAACTGCTAGAATAATAAAGCTACCGGTAGTTTTCAACGAGTACCACGAGTACCACCAAAACCTGTACCACTGGTACTCGTGGTGAATTTCCTTAATCAGTACCACCATCAAACTCGATAATATCAATAATGTTTTGTTTAAATAAAACAACTTTTATAAATAAAATAAAGCTGTCTTGTTTAAAATTTTAAATAGATAACAACTTACAATTTGTTGACTTCTTTACTTTATTTTTTCCATGCACATAACATTCTACTAGTTTATGTTGCCCTGGTACTTTTAAATATAAATTTTAAAGTAAAATGCATGGATGAATACTTTTAAAGGTACCTAAGAAATAAGTGAAACCAACTGTATTTCATAAAATTTTGTAATAAAAATCTACTTGGCGAAAATACACGGCGTTTGACACTTGGCGAAATGAGCACTTGGCGAATCTACACTAACCCTGCACACGTTAGTGGGTCATTTGGTTTGAGACCCTTTTTAGGTCACTTTAGGTGTTCCAATTTGATAGAGTTATAGGCGAACTTATATTTAACCAATATTATAAAGAGGAAAGATCAATTGTTGGGAAGCTACACTATCCTCGGGTGTCATAGGCTATAGAATATTTTTAAAAATTTACCGTCTTATTCATAAAGATACAGTAGATTTTAAGTACCTTACTGGAGGTCTACTTCTCTGGTTTGTTGTATGGTAAATACGTGACATCCAGTCTAAATTGACATACGTCAAATAACTAAAATGATCTTTAACTTTTTATGAATAAGAGGGTTAGAATGTTAGGTGGTACGAAGGTCACCATATCAGGTTTTACTTAATAAACTCTATAGATAGACTGGTGGTGATAATTTCGGTACATTACTTGCACGGAATCCACATCGAGGTGGGTTGCAGTTTAGGTCAGTACGAATTGATTTGGTTCAGTAAAATTTTGTCCTATGTCGCTGCGTTTTCGCGTTACAGCGGATTGAACTTGGCAAAAAAAAAAAACTATGCTAAATCATTAGCACGTGTCTGCCTTTGGGGTTTATGATTACAATCATCTTAAAAACAAAAAAATCGAAGAGGCAGACACTTAGAGCTCTGCGTTTTCATGGGACGGAGGTGCAAAAATGTTAAAAAAAAAACTCTACTAAATCATTTGCTCACGATTCTAATTGTGATCATTCGATTTATTTTGACTCCCTGGATTTTTGTTAGGGTATCATTACCGCTATTAATAGCGTCTGCCAAGCGTGCTTATTATTTAGAAAATTTGCTCGCCACCTCCTTATCCACTACTTTTTTGAACATATACATATATATACATAAAACTTTGTTCAATATGCTAAACTAAGCTACCTACTGTCCAAATTTTATGTAATTTGGACGCCCTAATAAGGTGCCGGGTACTCGTCCCGGGACCCTATTAATATGACTATCCGTCCGTCCGTCTGTATCTCAAGGGCTCTTATCTCCGTAACGGCTTAATAAAACGAAATGAAATGTGTACACGAAATTTTTCTTATTGTTCAAAGAATAGTATCAAATATTAGAAATAAAAAAAATACGTAAATTTAGAGATCAATGCAAAAAACTTCGTTTTTTTAACAAATTTTTTCGAGTCTCTACTGAGAAACCGACCGGGTAAACAGGCACGTAATAATTAGCAATCGCAACTTCACTTCATGCAGAATAACAACAAACACTGAAACTTAATGCTAAAGCTAGCCAATTTTTACGCAATAATTTTCTTCTGGAACCTTCTAAGCACGAGCCCTCGCACTTGATCTTGAAATAGGATACTGAACGTTAAAATGAGACAATTCTTGCCCAGATGTGCTGGACAGCCAAAGCTAATAAAGGCACAATCTTCCAATTAACAATACTAATACTCGTATAATTGCATGTCACGCTTTTATGATTCAAATTCGTTCTGTATGTATGAGGCATCGACACAGAGTGGGCTGATCGTAGGCGCGCGCGCATTCCACCGCTTCCGGAGATGTCAATGCGTCGATTAATCTCAATACCAACTTCGTACAGTGCTTCGGACATACTAGATACGATTTATCTTTGACTGCTCCGTAGCTCAGTTGGCAGGCAGTGATGTGGACTGAGACGCGGGTGCAACGGGTTCTATTCCCGCCGGGGCGAACATTGTTATGATGAATATCGATGTTTGTTTCCTGCTCTGGGTGTACTTTTCGTCTCTTGGGGTGGTGAAAATGTATACCGCCTCGAGAACGCTTCGCACGCATTCATCGCATTTTAGAACTTTTCAGCCTCAACGACCATCTGTTCTTTGAGATTCGTGCCAGGGTTTAAAGGGGCTATGTCGGTGACTTTAGTTCTTCTGCGAATCTCATCATTGATGATTCAATCATGCAGGGAAACTCCGATCATTGCCCTTTCCATGAGTTATTCCGCAACGATCCCTTAATCTGATCCCCGACCAATTATTTACCCTTGGAATGACTTTTCACTTTCTGATTAGCTACACAACATTAGCAGAGGATGATAAATATGATGAACTATAAGTATCAAAAGCTTTTCTAGTCTTAATTTTCACATAAAAATAAGATTTTCCACTCAACACCGCAAAAAGCCTTCAATAATATAGAGTAATGATGAACAAGTAACTTTGGCCTTGACTTGAACGCCGATGGTCGTATGCTGATAGCTTATGCAACCACCCACGCCTTGTATACGAAGTTACGGAGGCTGTGGTTTATCATAAGTATTATTAGCTTCTTTATTTTTCGTCCGTGATCTCCGCGATACTAGCTTAGCGACAATGGAAGAAAAAAAAAACATCTGAACCATGGGAGAAATCTAAAATATATGCGTTAAAAAGATGCACGAGAGAGTTGCGTGGCTTTCAGGTTTTTCAGGCTTTCAAAATCTTAGGAATATACAGTTTTTGCCACTTTTAACAAGAAATTATACATTTCCAAGATGTTTATCTTTATTTAAGATTTGTTTTGCGCAGCTTTGTTTTATGAAATTAGGGATCCTTTCTTTCATCAGACGTCCACTGTTGGACATAGGCCTCCCTTACGGATATTCTTATATTTAGCAGGTTTTCTTTGGTGAATGTTAAACCGGGTTAACAGGTAGCAAATAATTATCAGTCGCAACTTCACTTGAAACACAAAAAATACTGAAAACTATGCTAAAGCTAGCCAATTTTACACAATAAATTTCTTCCAATAAACTTCTAAGTGCGAGCCCTCTTTTCGTTTCGCTAAATATTTTTAATTTGAAAACCTGCGCTGGGAGCCAGGGTAACAAAGTTTCTAGCATTCTTGCGATGACACCTTGTTTGTATTTGTATTCATTAGCATTTTGAGTCGGTTTTGTTCGATAACCAATTTAGGTTATATCCATAGCCTAATCCTTCTACACCGGGACTCTAGTCTCTTAAACTTACGATTATACTTCTATTCTATTATTATTCTACGATTACTCTATTACGATTGTGTCAAAAATTGCGAGTCTCGTAACTTTGATCGATCATTATAGTATAGCAATAGAATATGAATAGCAAGCTATAGAATAATCTGGGATTTTTTCACTTAAATAGTGAATACGGTTTTATTAGACGAAATTGAAACGGGCGTAGTGCAACTGTCACTTAATATCAATAATTATTGACATATATAATGTCAGTCGAACGTAATCATAACATTATCTTAATAAGGAGCAGACTACCCTTTTTGGTCAATTCCAATCTGTTGCGATACTACTGCTATAGTTATAGCAAAATTGATTACGAGACTACTAAATGTGTGTTTTCTTGCGATTAACGTACTGTTTCTACTCTACTTTTATTCGATTGTTACGTTTTGCGCGATGAGACTAGAGCCCCAGTCATACCATTTCGGGCCTACTTATACCTAGTTCACCTAAAAATCCTGACTCAGAGTCAAAAGAAAAAAAACCCTCAAGCAAACTAATTAGGAAGGAAGTAACGCCACCACACCACTTATCTCCCTCCTAATAGGACGTTATCTAATTTATGTGTCGAGTTTTCCCTTAAGGAATTTACCTGATAACACTTCAATGGTTTTAAAGAATTTTGAGGTCGAGGAAGTTCAGAGCGTGAGATTGGGGTCGATTGTTTTTATACAAAAATGTTATCTCACTTCCTAGTATACCTATCTTAAAAAGTAGAAGAGCAAAGTAAAACACTATTATTTAGGTAGATCGTTGAGATTTTAACCTTAATATCTTACTTAAATAATAACTGAAGAAAATAAACGGTGCGAAGGCTCGCGCTTAGAAGGTTCCGGAAGAAATTTATTTTGTAAAATTGGATAGCTTTAGCATAGTTTTCAGTATTTTTTGTTATTCTACATGCAGTGAAGTGCCATAGCTACTGGTCGGTTTCTCAGTAGAGGCTCGACAAAATTGGTTCAAAAAACTAACCGTATTAGTCATAAAGATACAGTTGGTTGGGTTTTAAGCAGCGTTACCGGAGGTCTACTTCTCTGGTTTGTTGTATGGCAAATACGTGACATCCAGTCTAAATTGACATACGTCAAATAACTAAAATGCTCTTTAACTTTTTATGAATAACAGGGTATAAGTTTTATTGCATTTTTTTTTTATTTACGTATTTTTTTTTAGTTTTTAGGTAATATTTGTTAGTATTCTTTGGACAAAAAGAAAAACTTCGTGCAAACATTGGTGGGTAAGTCACTACGGTTACACTTAAATTCAACGAGTAGTTATCGTAAGATGCAAAATATGGTTAAAGGCTGCGGGAGTGCATTTGAATGAGGGTCGCTTACAGACCGCCATTATGGTGGTCCGTGGGAGAGACCTATGTCCAGCAGTGGACGTCTTTCAGCTGTGATTATGAAGATAGTTTTTCCTTAAATCCTAAATCAAACGTATTCAATCCATACTGGGCCAACGAGACCAACCCGCGAGAAAACTTTGTAAACGTAGAAAAGTTATGGAACCGTACGGTGGTATATGGAAACAAAGTAGTGATCTAAACCTATCTAGGCAATGTAAGCACCTTACTCTATCGTTTCGCCTTATTGTATTGTATGACAAAAGAGGTATTAGCATGCTCTCAAGAGAAAGTGGGGTTGTTACTGTTTCGACCCCCGGTCTTTCTACCCACGCACCTTTTTTCTTGTTTCAACCCACAACAAATGGTCATTATTGTTTCGACCCACGATAAGTACCTACCTATTAAATACATTTAAGTAATATGTAAGGTTGTCAAAAAATAAATATATTTGTAAGGTAAGCCAAAGAAGTCCGAGAATTCTTTTGTTTTCCACTATTTAAAAAAATTATCTTTAACTCTTTCAGATTTTCGGTATCCAGTTTAGCATTAAAGTGATTTTGTTTTTGGTAAAAATATAACAAAAAAATTAAGTTAAAAATAAAACACAGAAAACCGCAGATATGTTTAATTACTTTCGTACTATGAATTTTCACAAAATTTTGGTTAGTACGAGTAGGTAAGTGTTTTGTGAAGGTAAACAAACCTATCGCAGTTAACATTATTAATATGATTTTGATCACGTTTTGCAAACTCTCCAAAATTAGAAATTAAACAGCGGGTTGAAACAGTACTATGAATGGGTAGAAAACGGACAAAAATAATGATTATTTTATGTTGGGTTGATTGTGGGTTGAAACAGGCATACAAATGGGTTGAAAACGGAAAAAATAATCGTGGGTAGAAAGTCCGTGGGTCGAAACAGGAACAACCCAGAAAGTGACCCCGCGAACTACGAACCGCCCTGTTTGGTAGGCAAGCACAGGCCGTGTACTTTGTTGACACTTTGTATGTACGTTATTTTCTTTGTTTAATTTTTATTTAAAGCATGATTATCTTATGTATGTGTCGAGATTTCCCTTAAGGAATTAAAGGAGAAAGCGCGACGTCTGCAAAATTAGCGCCAATGTCGAAAAAAAAACAATCTAATCTAAGCTTTTTTTTCTAAATCATGGCCGAAATCAAATTGTTGGACAGTGATGCACTAGATAATTATGCTTCGAATTTTTTAAGGCACTGTTTTGTAGCTTTCAGATTCAAAATCTAAGGAATATACACCTAGATTTATATTTATATTTAGTTACTAGTGGGCGCCCGCGGCTTCGCGAGCGCTTTTTCCGTTGAAACATCAAATTCCCAATTTTCCTGCGGGAATTTCCGAATAAAATAGCTTCTGTCGTTTTTCAGGCTCTAAGACTACCCATATACCTAGATTACCATATTAATTTCATTCAAATCGGTTCAGTAGTTTTATCGTAAAAGCGAGACAGACAAGTGACTTTTTTTTGAGTGACAATATAAGTTTGCATAACAGAAGTATTGTGCAAAGTTGTGAAACAAGTAAATTAGCTGGGATAATTCTAAGCCGTAATTATTGTCGATTTTTATAAACTATGCAAATAACAGGTATCAAGGTGTTTAACACTAAACGTTGTTAATATGTTCCGGAAACATTATAAGATCAAAATGATAAGTTATCGGAGATCTTGGGCAAAATTGCACCTCTTAACTTGTGCAATACACACAACTAACTAGGTAAACAGTATAGGTACATAGTAGTTTTAGTAAGTAAATTATGTTACTTTTTTCATATTTTTTTAAATATTGAATTGTTTGTAATTTAAGCAAGCATAATTTTGACTGCGCTTTCTGAAATGGTTTTTATTAGCTTGCTGTGATTATGCAAAAATTATACCCTCTATTGACCGATTGATCTTCAATTCGGTTTAGTCAGAAGCAGGGGTTTTCTAAAAGTATCAAATAATTATTTATGATATTGGTTGATAACCAATATACATACAAGTCCCTTCCGCTATATGTGCTTTAGTAAAAAGTAAAAAGTAAAAAATGATTTATTCAATACAGGATACAAGATATCGCTTATTGAAAGTCAATTAGACTAATCTAATTAATATTGATACCTTATTTCGTAACTATACTGATAGAGGCGAGGTAGTTCAGGGTGCCCACTAATTGGCTCAGGCAAACAAATGTTTGCCTTGCCTTACGACAATGGTCGCCTGGAGACGCCCCCAAACGAGTCCTCCTCTGTCAAATGATTCTACTTTAATCTTTAAAACTATGCAAAGGATTTTGATACGGTTTTTTAAGAGATAGAGTGATACAAGATAAAGGTTTATGTGTTTAATGCATGCACAACATAGGAATAGGTTAGGCAGTACAAAGTTAGCCGGGTCGACTAGTAATATAATATATTTACAGCCATCCTTCTTAAAAATAAGTATGTATGTATAGGTTGGTAGATCCCTATCGTTATGATAACTAAAATACCATAAACCATCGGTGCTAACGCGAGCCAGCCATTAACTCATTCATCATTTTTCCGGACTTGTAAATAAAACTGGTTTGCAACCGATTTGGCTAGTACAGCTTCTGGATATGGCGGCAAATTGATTGTAATTTCCATCGTTTTATAACCGCTTTAGTCGGTTAATTGGTGTAAGTTACAACTTTGGTTATGCTTGTGGTGAGCTGTTGTTTTTTTAATTATTTGTTCTTTGTAATTTAAGTTTTTAAGAGCATTAGACATAAGTACTATAAAAATCAACTATGCAGTAAATAAAAAATATGAAACAAAAAAAAAACAATAATTATGTTAATTTTTATTACAAAACCGACTAAGAATTTTAAACTAAAGCCTGTGTTCTACTCCGATAAAGCTATCATTCTGTTAAGTTTTGTAAAATTACCTCTACTTTTTGTATGAAAGTAAAACAAATCTTTAAAACTTTCGATTTATAAATATTTAAGTAGCTAGTGTATTTTCAACTGCAAAATCCCAATTCTCTGTTACTATAAGATTTTCGGGATAATAAATTTGTCATAATACTTTAATACGCTTGAAACCATCACCAAATTTCGTTTTAAACGGTTTAGTAGTTTCGGCGTGATTATTTTTGCATTTTCAGTAAAATGACATATCCAAAGTATCCACAGCCTGTGCCGTTCCTACTGCCTAGGGCCGCCGTCGCTCAGGTTGTTGCTTGAAATCACTTCACGAGGTCAAAATGTACCTTACTAGGTGCATGGACATGGATATGGACTTACTTTCTGTTTCAATATCAACCAATTTGAAGCCATTATTAGGAACTAAAAATTTTTGACCAACTTTGTTTTGTTAGTAGAATAAACAACCTTTAGTAAAAAAAAAACAGAAATATGCCCTCAATAAAATAAATGTAAGGTTTAATATTAATTCAAAAGCAACCTCTAATAATGAAGTTTATTTGATTCTTGACAAACAAGCTGAAATAATCTCAGAGAAATTAGCTGCCTAAACGTGGGTGAAGAGCCGGCTCTTGAGCTGGTGCCTCTGCCTAAATCTTCGGGGAATAAAAGGCGTGAGATTATGTTATGTAAAATTATTATTTATATTGCCTTGTTTTGTAAAAATAAAATGTAATCAAATGCGCGGGAAACCGTTGTTAGGTCTTTTCGAAGGCAAAGTTAGTAAATTTTTAACACCCTATTTCAATAGGTAAGTTTGCCGAGCTTTTCCCTCTTGGCTGAATCTACTATCTACTCTAATATAAAAATGAATCGTGGTTCGTTAGTCTCGCTAATGAGTTGATGTTGGTCTTGTAATGTTTGTCGTAGTCCAGCGAAGGTTTAAAAGTTTAAAAGATGAGTAATAATGGAAAAACTGCGAGAAATTTAGTAAAAACCAACAATTATAATTTTCCATACAAACTGTTCCAATACTGTTCCATCCATTTTCCTGTCAAGTTCCAAACATATTTTGACGTTGTTGTTTTTTAGTTCGCTAATTCTAAACGGGCTAAGTAACATAGTCTATACAGCCAAGTTTTAAATTTGTAGTGAGGTTTAATCCGACCGCTCTCGTAGTTAGTATAACAATAATGGTGTAAACTCATAATCTAAGGCAATACGACGTCTGCCGGGTCAGCTAGTAGCTTAATAAATAAACAAATGAATTCCTAAATGAGTCTGCATATTATAACGACATCCTCGGGAAGAGTCTATCAAGTATAACGAGTATGAAAGTAATCTGAGACAATCGTAAATTGTCGTGTTGCCACAATGGCTTGCATCCTCATCCTATTCGATGATTATGCAGTTTTATTGCAGAGCATTGAACTGGTTATTATAGGAATTATGTAGGTGGATACTATTTGTTTATAGTAAGTAAAACAAGCTGACACGGCAAACTTCGTAACCGCCTTCCAATAATTTGTAGCCTAGGGTGCATTCAAGCTGGGAACAAGGTAAAAAGCGCTTATTGGCGCTGGTTCGAAAAATGTATAGAAAATATCTGCGCTGCATTCGCGCTGGAACAAGCGTCTATGTCCAATAAGCATTTGTTACAAGCTTTGTACAGTCACGGACTAGGAGGCCGTAACAGATTTGTCTATGGTTTCATCAGCCTTAGACTGTATTACCAAAGAACAAGAGCTATTTTGCAATACAGAAAAACTGGAAACGTTACGCCGATCGTGTCCGCCACTGCACGTGTATGCACCCTATGTCACGCGAGGATCAATCGGTTCAGTAATCTCGGAGCCACCATAATGATGCTTAAATCTTTAAAACATGCTACAGATTCCGATGCAGTTTTTTTTTATAAATGATAGAATGATTTAAGAGGATGGTTTGATTAAATGTATAATATAATATGCACAACATAGTATTATTTTAGGTGGTACAAAGTTCGCAGGACCGACTAGTGAAAAATAAAGTTAAAAGACAAATTTGAAAATACGTTGAAACGAATAATTTCAAAAAGCTTAATACCTACTGTCCCTTGACTGTAAATTTTACGCCAAACCAGCCAAGAAACCAGAACACGTTGACCTGCAGGCTACCTTATAGGGATAAGGCGACCTTGCGTGACCAGAGGTCGGATACTGGTCTTTTGAGTCAAGTTATAAAAATAGCTTCTTAAAAACTGGTTGACGATTTGAAGTTGACGGAAACATTGGTTGTGGGTTGCGTAAGTTTGAACTTGGGATCAATTTGTAGCGTTCAAAAGGGCTACATAGGACAAAATTCGCGTGAATATTTCTGAATTTAAAAAGAGACCTTTTACACAAAAACTCGCTCGTATGACATGACATAGCTGTCTTTGAACAGTGTCCTGTTATCGGCCAGATCTGACCTTAGGTGTGTACTTGGCTGGAGGGACCAAGAGGGACAACCCTGAACCACCTCGCCTCATTGCTTACTTTACTTACTTATAATGTCTTATGTCCCCTTTTTTATAAAGGGGAGGAGCGTCGGGGGTATGTGGGTCGCATTCACTAAAACCCCCCCGGCTGCCGTCTTGGCGCTTTTGGGAAGGACCCCGGGAACCATACATTATTAGCGTTCGAAGTTCTTCCTACGCCCAGCTGCTATCAGCTCCGTGCTCGAGGAGGTCATGTTGTTCCCTCCCCGGCTCGCCTTTGTAGCTGCGGCGGCACAGTGCCACAAGCTGTGCCGCCGCCCATCTGGTAGCCGTTTGATGAGTGTGTCGGGCCCCCGCCCTTCACACCCACGACCCCAAAGACCCCTTTTAGTCGCCTCTCACGACAGGCTGGGCATACCCTAGACCTATTCTTACGCCCGGACCTACAGGGCTTTAGATTCTAGCTAGAGCCTGCTTTCACTAGATGAACGAAACCTATTCTACCAAATGAACCCACACTTCTAGCCAAAAAGCCTTGCGCTAAAAGCCGTAACTCCGGCCACCATATTCCGATGATAAACGTCATTTGTGCCGCGTAAGGCATCGTGCGTCAGCGACACTCTATTGTACCATAGAAACATGCGCCTGCGCAGGAAATCTGTCAAGGTGATCTGAGCCACTTGGGCGAAATGTTAACTGCAGTTGATTTTGTATTAAGCTTCTTCAGTGACGTCACTTGACCAGAACTTCTTAAATTCGCGTCGCGTATTATAATATAATGCTTGGCAGTAGAGGTAACCAGCAGGCCAATATGGCCTCTCACTCAAAAGATAAAAATGTCTGACGAAACCATAGACAAATCTGTTACGGCCTCCTAGTCCGTGACTGTACTTTTATGAAGGGAAGTTATTTAGCATAGAATTACGTAACTCTAGATTGTTAAGCATATTTTTTTATCAGTTATCACCGTTGTTATTGAAAAGTTACATTTATTTAACTTTTAACATCAAAGCTTCCTTAATAACATGATTGATTGATATTATTGAGAGCCGGTTCACACGTTATATTGACATTATTATTGTTATGTTCTATTGTTTTAATGTAATGCTGTAATAACATGGCGAATGATCTCATCGCTTTGTGAGAAACATTGTATTACTTACTTGAGTATAACTTGTGTTGCCTACTTGAATGAATAAAATAATTAATTTTGACTATCAATATGCAGGGGCATTTCGTCCGAATCAGCTTGAATCTGACTGTATACAATAATATTATGAATAAACGTAAAATTTAAAATATTTAGATAATGTTTTATGTATGTTAGAGAGACTCTTAAAATTCTTGAGGCAATACACAAATTTTAAATTTTATTTGCTAAAGATCAAATCAAGAGTACAACCAATGAAAATTAAGTATTAAATGTCTGGAAATAGCGAATTCTAACTAAAAAGAAAGAAAAAATTAGCTTGCCACACCCGGGAACCAAATCGCCTAAAATCTGAAAAATCACAGCCTCTAGGTCCTTTTATGCCATCTATACCATACCAATATTATAAAGAGGAAAGATTTGTTTGTTTGTTTGTGACGAATAGGTTCCGGAAATACTGAACCGATTTGAAAAATTATTTCACTGGTAGGAAGCTACATTAACCCCGAGTGTCATAGGCTATATTAGATTTTTAAAAAAATTGCAATATTTTTTTCCGTTGTTTACATATTTTGACAGGTGGATTGTTGTTGTTGTTTGTTTTTAATTCGGCCATTGTGGGCAGTCAAAAGAACAAAGTCTATAAAGCCAAGTCTTTTGTAGTATCTTATATTCTATGGCGTAACGAAGTAAGCCGGGAAAGTTCGTCGATTGATAAAAGACCATCAGAACTTTTTATAACTAAGAACAATTTCTTAAAACAAGGAAAACAACGTACAGAAAATTACTTTAATATTTTCCACATACTGTAATTTACTTTGACATCAGCTTAATTACCTAGTTGAAACGTAACATACGAACAGACAGACCGACAACGTGCAATTTTGCGTCATTACCAATGTCAGTATCAATCAGATTGATCACAATGTTTTGGTTGATTAATACGATTGACTTTGATTTATTAAGATGTTAACTTGTTAAATTACTTTGTTGCTGAGTTTAGTTAGATGACTTCATTTTGATACTTAGTGGTACAATAGATAGACGTCTAATGCTGGACAAAGGTCTCCCCCACAGATTTCCATAAGGACAACCGTTGGGGAGGGAGTCTGCCGTAATCGCCACGCTTGCCAGGCGGGTTGGCGATCGCAGGTGGCTCTTCCAGGGACTCTAGTCTCTTAAACTTACGATTATACTTCTATTCTATTATTTATTGCGAAAATTGCGAGTCTCGTAACTTTGATCGATCATTATAGTATAGCAATAGAATATGAATAGCAAGCTATAGAATAATCTGTTTTTTTTTACCTAAATAGGGAATCCTACCTAACTAAATAGCGAAATTGCACTACGCAACTGTCACTTAATATCAATCATTATTGACATATATAATCTCAGTCGAACGTTATCATAACATTATCTTATTATGGAGCAGACTACCCCTTTTTGGTCAATTCCAATCTGTTACGATACTACTGCTATAGTTATAGAAAAATTGATTACGAGACTACCAAATGTGTATTTTCTTGCGATTAACGTACTGTTTTCTACTCTACTTTTATTCGATAGTTACGTTTTGCGCGATGAGACTAAGGGCCAAGTATTTAAAACGAAGAACGCTGCTGCCCGTTCCTCGGCTTGTTACTTTAAGAGCCAGATTACAGCGATGCTAGCGCCATTCGCGAATAAAATTATTATCTTCTAAACTAAGGCAAATATTAAAAATGTGGCACAGTATGACACTAGATAATCTTGCTTAGTATTTTTTGAGCACAGTAAAGTAGTCATAACTTAAAATAACAAAATTATAAACAGGGCCCTTAGTCTCATCGCGCAAAACGTAACTATCGAATAAAAGTAGAGTAGAAACAGTACGTTAATCGCAAGAATATACACATTTGGTAGTCTCGTAATCAATTTTGCTATAACTATAGCAGTAGTATCGCAATAGATTGGAATTGACCAAAAAGGGTAGTCTGCTCCATAATAAGATGTGGCAAACCGGCTAGGCTGTCTGGTAGCAGTAGAGCATAGGGCGTGGTGTTGTGGATTAGATCTTAGTTGGCCGGCTGAGAGACATTACCTTTTTCTTCATCAAGATATTGGGCGCCTTTTAAACTTAATACACAAGTGGTAATGTACAAACAAATTTTCCCTTGTTAGAATTGTAAATAAAATCCGAAAAGTAAAGTTAAATCTTCTTTTAATTCACTCACATAAACTACCTTGGTATAAAATCTTTATTTCAGAAAACACACATACACATGTCTGGGCGGACGCACTTATTCTAACTTAAAACTAGGACTGGCACAAAGTATTTACAGTGTCATCAGTAGAACTGGAGTTTCATGACTTGTCCCTTAGTCGGCTTCTACGACATCCGCGGGCAGAGACGGAGTTGGGGTATTCTATACAGCGGCCCAACACGCTGACGGTACAATAAATTCGAAAGGAGTTACACATTAACAAAAGGATTGCTCGCTGCAATTCCACAATGGTGTGTAGGTGTTTGTGGGTGTCTGTGAAGTGTATCTCTAACCGAGAGCTTCAGTCAACTACACATAACGAGCGAGATCTGCATTAATTATACTCAGCTGCCTGTGGCCTGAGCGAGCCCGAAGAAAGGGAGACTCTGGCTGGTCTGCAGCACACCAATCAATGACTGTAGCACCGGACCCGAATAGATCGGGACGACAGGCGACGGGCTGTTGAACTTCTCCAGATGTACTGGCCTTACACTGAATCCTGGAGATTCGTTGCTCCTGCAGGGGTTGTAGCGAGGAGGTAGACGCTCTAGGTCCTACGTTTCATACAAGATCTGTGTAAACGGATATGCTCGTCATTGCAGACGCGGGATGGAGACGATGACGTGTCTTCGGTCTGCCAGGAGGACAGTCGGTGTTCACGTCACGAGAGCTCAACCCGGAAAGGATGGAACCAGTATGCACTTTGGGGAGGGGAACGGCTTAAACTAGTCGCAGCGAGAGAAACGCGACTTCGTTGCCTCGACATAATCATCGGAGACTTCAGCGAATTGCTTGCAATAGAGAATGTACAAAGGCCCTTTCATCTTTTTGCAGCAAAGCTGTCTGTCAAATCGCGTCACGCCGTCACGCAGTATATCGTATTGAATGATTGATCGCTCACTGATCAACCAGTCAGTATTCTGTTTATATTTAGGTTAAGGGATTGGGCCTATTGAGCCTACTACAAAAAAAAATCATGACAGTACCACTAAAGTTGTCCAAAGAAATATTTTATTTAAAATAATTCAAATTTTAAATAAAATATTTCGCTAAACTGAACGCGCGACCCAGACAAAGTTACATTAATCTAAACAACAAAAATAAACTAATACTAACACAAAAGGATTACACTAACAACAACATTGAATAACTAGACTAAAAGACGGCGACACGCACAACAACGAAGCTGTCCCTTAGGTTATACTCCTGGGAGTACTTTACTTATACCGCCCACTATACTTCACGGTCACGATTTTTTTTTCGTTCAGGTATTGAGTAGGACTTATTCTACAAAACAAAACGACATTAACAAAAAACAACAACAGACTGCCGACCACCCGAAGGGGTACACAAAGTTCATAAGAATCTACTAAAATGCCTGGAGTCTTATACAAAGTTGTTCAACTCCAGTACATTGACCAAACACAACAACAATAGATTGCCAAAAAACAACAACAGACTGCCGATCGCCCGTATGGGTACACAAAGTTCATAAGAATCTACTAAAATGCCTGGAGTCTTATACAAAGTTGTTCAACTCCAGTACATTGACCAAACACAACAACAATAGATTGCCAAAAAAACAACAACAGAATTACACGGAGCTCGAACCGAATTTTCTCGATGACGCTGACCGTGAGAACTTTCTTACCAATCTTTTAGATTTTATTTTTTTTTTTAGTTCAAAACTACTAGCAATAAGATAAACTACATTACAACATTTAGCAAGATCCTATTTACATATTTACACGATTCTTACCTTCAGTAAATTCATTCCGAGATTTCCTTAGCGTCAGTACAGGTGTTTACAATCCTTTCTCTGCTTCGCCTAACTAGGACAAAGACAGGCTTCTCATCAGTACGGACTAATAGAAATTTCAACCGTACACCACTTCAAAACACAAAAACAGCAAAAATAACAGAAAACTATCTACACACAACAACAAACAACAACAAACAAAAAATCGAGAGAGGAAAGATATTTACAAGCACTACACAACCAACCACACACTCATTCACTACAGTCCGAACGCTCACTCAATCAACTTCCATATATACAAAAGAAAACTACAACCAGGTATCATCCAGACAGAGAAACGAACCAGGGCACACGCATGAACAACGGCGCCGATGGCGCACTGAGACCTACGAATGTACTGTAACCGTAACAAGGTCAGCACGCAAGCAAGCAACAGCAACACCACCAACTTCGCAGTCCACACGATCGGCAAGGTTGGTCTGAAGATGACGCCTGATTGCAGAAAAGAGAAAAGAACTAGAAGGGGCCAAAAGAGTGTGAAGAGAGCTCTGCATTCATCACTAGAACCAGAGACCATAGTCACCAAAAGCAAAAGGGCCAAAAAGAAGATTCCTACAAGTCGCTAACTGTTCCTCTGCCATTATGGAACCATGGGGGATGTAACCCCATGCAATCCCTTGGCGAGGTCAGAAAGGCGAGTAAGGATAAGAAAGGAAGGAAAAAGAAGGAATCAAGAAAGGGGTCAGGAAACAGTAGCAAGAAAGTGAAGGGGTTAGTGTGCAGTGACTATATAAATACTTACAAAAGAAGAACTTAACCTAATATCAACAAAAGCAAAGGGAGACATAAATAAAACAACCAGAATCATAAACATCATTAACAACAACACATCAACATCAAAATTTTCAACAGGGTATCAGTAGAAAATATCAACACGAACAACATAATCAATAAAGTTACCAATGAACAAAATCCGAATTGTTCGCTAGCTAAACAAATGCCATTGCCAAAATAAAACAACAACCATCAATAAGAAGATCAACAATAATTTGTAAATACAACGTTTCGAACAAGAGAGCCAAAACAAAACTAAATACTACCAACAAGGTTGTTAAAAGAACGGTCAACAACAACAACAAAACAAAATATTGCACTAGGTCTAGATTCAAGCGCAGGCAAACGAGTACAAAGAACGAGAAAGAAAAATAAAATAAATCGCGTTGAACACAAATAAGCTATCTCAATAAATATTATCACAGTAAGTTACTTCAGTTCAAAGGTTAAGTTTCAAAAATTAAAAATTTCGACACCACAATAACAACACTAAGATTACATTACCAATTAATAGTTGCCCCAGCTACGAGCATAGAATTTTGCGCTCCGCATCTTGGCATGCCTTTTCTAGGTCGCTTACCTGCTGCAACATAAGCTCGAGGTCATGCGCAAGGAGCTTCGAAGGAACTGACGAGGGAACTATGTTATCTCGTCTATCTAGTTTCAAAACCTGTCTTAACTGCTTCCTAAGACTGTACCTAGATGCATCTGAGCTGCAGGGGAAATTTCTAACGCTCAGCTCGTATAGCAATTCGTCCTTGTTTAAATATTTAATCGGGCAACCTATCAAAGATACGTCCATGGTGTAGTAATTAAAGTATTTGTGTGTATAGTGAAAATGTGTCAACACTTAATTGTATTTTAATTCTTCTTATTACAAATTTATCAGTTTGTAAACATTTACCAATGCTTATATCTAGCCGCACACAAAAATTTGAAACAACAACAAATTTCCGTTAACGCAAAAAAAACAACAGTCAAAAAAACAACAACAAAATTACATAAAATTTTCACTTATTCTACTTGTCCGCTCAGACGTTGTTACTCCAATAGAATGGTAAAGTAAGTTACCTACTCAAGTTAAGACATAAGGTTCACAAAAATTTGATTCTAATTTGTTCCAGGAAAAATTCTCAATATAAAACTAATACAAAACAAAATTCAAAATTTGGGAAAATTTTCTCAGCCCCACACGTTGGGCAGCCACTGTGGCAAACCGGCTAGGCTGTCTGGTAGCAGTAGAGCATAGGGCGTGGTGTTGTGGATTAGATCTTAGTTGGCCGGCTGAGAGACATTACCTTTTTCTTCATCAAGATATTGGGCGCCTTTTAAACTTAATACACAAGTGGTAATGTACAAACAAATTTTCCCTTGTTAGAATTGTAAATAAAATCCGAAAAGTAAAGTTAAATCTTCTTTTAATTCACTCACATAAACTACCTTGGTATAAAATCTTTATTTCAGAAAACACACATACACATGTCTGGGCGGACGCACTTATTCTAACTTAAAACTAGGACTGGCACAAAGTATTTACAGTGTCATCAGTAGAACTGGAGTTTCATGACTTGTCCCTTAGTCGGCTTCTACGACATCCGCGGGCAGAGACGGAGTTGGGGTATTCTATACAGCGGCCCAACACGCTGACGGTACAATAAATTCGAAAGGAGTTACACATTAACAAAAGGATTGCTCGCTGCAATTCCACAATGGTGTGTAGGTGTTTGTGGGTGTCTGTGAAGTGTATCTCTAACCGAGAGCTTCAGTCAACTACACATAACGAGCGAGATCTGCATTAATTATACTCAGCTGCCTGTGGCCTGAGCGAGCCCGAAGAAAGGGAGACTCTGGCTGGTCTGCAGCACACCAATCAATGACTGTAGCACCGGACCCGAATAGATCGGGACGACAGGCGACGGGCTGTTGAACTTCTCCAGATGTACTGGCCTTACACTGAATCCTGGAGATTCGTTGCTCCTGCAGGGGTTGTAGCGAGGAGGTAGACGCTCTAGGTCCTACGTTTCATACAAGATCTGTGTAAACGGATATGCTCGTCATTGCAGACGCGGGATGGAGACGATGACGTGTCTTCGGTCTGCCAGGAGGACAGTCGGTGTTCACGTCACGAGAGCTCAACCCGGAAAGGATGGAACCAGTATGCACTTTGGGGAGGGGAACGGCTTAAACTAGTCGCAGCGAGAGAAACGCGACTTCGTTGCCTCGACATAATCATCGGAGACTTCAGCGAATTGCTTGCAATAGAGAATGTACAAAGGCCCTTTCATCTTTTTGCAGCAAAGCTGTCTGTCAAATCGCGTCACGCAGTATATCGTATTGAATGATTGATCGCTCACTGATCAACCAGTCAGTATTCTGTTTATATTTAGGTTAAGGGATTGGGCCTATTGAGCCTACTACAAAAAAAAATCATGACAAAGATAATGTTATGATTACGTCCGACTGACATTATATATGTCAATATTGATTGATATTAAGTGACAGTTGCACTACGCCCGTCCGGATTCACAACATAAAACAGGATTCACTATTTAGGTAAAAAATCCCAGATTATTCTATAGCTTGCTATTCATATTCTATTGCTATACTATAATGATCGATCAAAGTTACGAGACTCGCAATTTTTGAAACAATCGTAATAGAGTAATAGTAGAATAATAATAGAATAGAAGTTTAATCGTATTTAATCGTAAGTTTAAGAGACTAGAGTCCCAGATTGTTGCTAAAAGTGGCCACTTATAGCAACACTTTGTAGCTTTCATTGGTCTTTAATTAAAAAGCTATACAACAGTGCCCTAAAAATACGAGGCTTTATTATCTAGTGTCATACTGTGTCACATTTTTGATATTTGCCTTAGTTTAGAAGATATAAATTTTTTTCGCGAATGGCGCTAGCATCGCGGTAAACTGGCTCTTAATAGCATTTTATGACACTTACGGGAGAGGAGATGGCGTGGTTGTATGTATTCCATTCAGCCACCATACGGCTGTTGGACCATATTTTTTTAATAAAAATGTCTTTTTCGGGAATCACAAAAATGATTGTTTGTGTTCCCAAAAGATAAAATGAATTTGTGCTTGCTTGTCCATGAAACTTATTATGAAAGCTGTAAAATAGCACACAAGCTTTCATAATTTTAAATGACGTCGAATTTATACTTTACTAGTCGACCCAGCGAACTTCGTACCGCCTAACCTATAACTTTTTGGTGCATGTATTATACTTATAAACCTTCCCCTTGAATCACTCTATCTATTAAAAAAAACCGCATCAAAATCCGTTGCGTAATTTTAAAGACATAAGCATACATAGGGACAGACGCGAGAAGCAGCTTTGTTTTATACTATGTATTGATGATTGATGATGGGGCGGTCCGAAATTCGCTTCGTTATCTATTTCATTAAATATTATTGTCAATATTAGTTCAATAAAATGTAGTTGAGATCCCCTGCATTCTTCATCAGACGTGTTTTGAATACGAAGTGACGGATTAAAGATCTATTGTCGCATTCAAGTTCAAGTTGTTGCGCAATGGCCACCGACCATTTATCAAAATAGACGACAAAAGTAAGCGTAAGAAATTCAAATTCAAATTCTTTATTCAATATAGGATACAAGATATCACTTAATGAAAGTCAATTAGACTACATCTAATCTAATCGCTATTGATACCTTAATTGGTAAAGTATCCTATACTGTGAGAGGCGAGGTAGTTTAGGGAGCTCACCAATTGGCTCAGGTAAACAAATGTTTGCCTTGCCTTACGACAATAGTCGCCTGGAGAGGCCCCCAAACGAGCCCTCCTCTGTCAAATGATTCTACTCCCTTTCGCAATGATTTTACAGCGTAGAGAAGAAAGGGGTAACAAACTCTACTTTACAATTTATCTCTCTTTTTTTTGTCATAATACAATACAAGACCCAGAACACAAGGAGTAACGTAACTGCGATGAATCTGCAAGTGCAGTTGCGTTTCACTCTGTGTTCTGTCTGTTCTAGTAGTGTGAACCTTGTGGGCCTAAGCCCTAGGACGAAAATCCAATAAATCTTAAGCTGCCGCAAAAAAATGGGTCAGATAATCCAAGCGTCTTCTGTCTTGGATAAGAAAAGGTTTTATGTCAATGAGGCTTAGCTTTATTGTTTTTAAGGTGATGTTGACCCTTATTTAAACTAACAGATCAAATCGAAATCAATAATACAAAATGTATTGATAAAAAGTACAATTTACAAAAAACAACTCTCATCTTAACGGAAGTAAAGCGCCAGGCCTTATAGCTTATTGTAGTTTTTTTTTTAATTGTACTTTTTTATCAATAAATTTTGCATTTTCGATTTCGATTTGATCTATTACTTTCTATTTTAAGTATAATAATCGCCATTATAAAATTGAAACTAACTTCGAGGCGTGATCCTGAGTCTAGTTTAGAAGGTTGGTCTATGGTAATGGCTTAACTGCTTCGACGCAGCTCCTCCTTGAATGGCCGCCTTGACATTCGGCTCCTACACTACGCTTTTTATGATAATAGCTGTAATAAGTAATCAATCATTTAAATTTTAATTGTTTTAGTTGTAGGTAATCAGTACCTACGTACCTACCTATGCGATAACAGTGTAGTTTTATAGTCTTGGGAGAAATTTTTATTTTAAAACTAGTCGACCCGGCGAACTTCGTCCCGCCTATCCTGTAACTATGTTGTGCATGAATTATACACAAAAACCTTCCTATTGAATCACTCTATCTTGTATCTATCATGTACGTATGAAATATTTAATAAAAGAAATCTTTCTTAAAAACAACCGCATCAAAATCCGTTGCATACTTTTCAAGATATAAGCATACATAGGGACAGGCGCGGGAAGCGACTTTGTTTAATACTATGTATTGATATTGATGAAGCACTAAAACTCGTTATTACATGTCAATGATAAAATTTTACCTTTTTTCAATTCCAAAGTGTAATTTTAGTCAAAACTCGATTATCTATAACAAAGAGTGAGAGCGGTGATTGATTTTAACTTTTTGACACTTTGTGGAGTGCGGGTGCGAGCTGCGACTCGACTTTGAATGTGTAGTCCTAAGTTTGAAGAAAATTGATGTTCTAATTGAAAAGCTACAGATTATTATATTTTCATCACATTTTTGATATTTGCATTTGCCAATTGCCACTTCACAAATTAGTTCTAAAATATTTTTTTTAGCGCAATCCAGAAGATTAACTTTAAACAAGTTTTTTTTTTGTTGATTAAACTAAAGAAAAATGCTTAAATTCGTACTAAATCAAACGTTTAACTGCCACTTTATCAATTGAACATTTAAAAGCTATAAAAGTTCGTCAGCTAATGCGTTTAGAATATAACACAGTAAAAAAACTTGTATTTTTACATACTTTTAAAGCAAAGCTGGGATAATCTTCGAAAGAATATTATGAAAATTGTATTCCGAAACTGGTAAAAAATACTAAAATTTGTAATTTAGTAACATTTTCATTTGATATCTGCTTCGAAACTGATACTATTTGGATAAATTAAATAATTTACCTTGAGATTTAAAATTGAGATACCTACGCAGCCCGCTGGGAATCGAAACCAGTGCTCACGCGTCACAATCCAAATCCCTTTTTTTTTTTGTAACTGGGGCCGTTTGATGAGTTTGTCGGGCCCCCTCCCTTGACACCCACGACCCCAAATACCCCTTTTACGACAGTCAGGGTATACCGTAGACCAATTCTTACGCCCGGACCTACAGGGCTTACAATCCAAATCCCTGCCAACTGAGCTATGGAACCAATAAATTTATTATACTTCTGGACTACTGAAATTTATTTAATTACTTAAATAAATTTCAGTAGTCCTACTTATGTAACCTAGCTTCTATATGAAACTTGCTGAACATCAATTATCTGTGTGATTTTTAACCCTCAAATAAACTTAGCTAAACGATGCGGCTCGATGCATTGATGCCTGTCGCCTCTGCCTATAAGCCTGTATTGACATTGATTAGTGCGAGTGCGAGTGCAGGTGCGAGTAGGTAGTGTCACTCGCACACCGGGTTTTCAACTAATCACTTGGACTTGCAGTAATCAAAGCGAATAAAGGCTTTTAACCCTCAATAATTAATTAATTAATAATCTTGTTACAGAACCGGCATGGAGAGCAGAGTGGGCCTCGACTACATAGTAGAACATGCAGAGTACGCAGGCAAGCTAGCCGCCGCGCTCACTTCGCCCGCTGCGCCGGTCAAGAAACAGGTACACATACTTCTTCAAGTACATCCATGCTAGTTTCATAAATGCGAAACTTACTCTGTATGTATATGTGTGTAGCTTTACAATAAAACTATTGAACCGATTTAAATGAAATTTGGTACAGAGATAGTATGAATCCAATAGGCTACTTTTTATTTTCAAAATCCTACGGGAATAGACGTGAACTGCGGATTCGGCGGCCTAAATGAAAAATTCACTGGCGAAGTCGCGAAGCGCGCATAATATTATAGATGAGGTCTGAGATACCTAGTTCGTTTCAATCGATAAGGAACCGAAACTTTTAGATGGATTTGAAAAATTATTTCCCAATTCGAAAACTACTTACGCTATCCCATATTTGCAAAAAAAATCGATGTGTCAAGTAAAAAACAATGTTGAATGTGTCAAAAATAATAATGTTTCTTTGCAGGTCTTTGAGCTACTGTCAGCGCTATGTGTTTACAATGCGGACGGGTATGCCAGGGCAGTGGACACCCTCGACCGGTACAAGGTAACATAATTAATATTTTTTAAATGGAATGAAAGGTCGTAACTTAACCGATACGCCGCTAACTCAGTCGGCCGTTAACAGTTTGCTTACTGGGGACACAGCCTTATTCCCCCTTACCACAAAAAAAAGTTCTGCTTATTCTGTGTTCTTGTCGGTGGAGCATCCTCCAGGGATGACCCTGTTCCCTGCCAGCTTCTCATCTGGTAATACTCTGCACTGACTCGCTCCCTTATTTGGTCCCAAAAATGTTACAACCCGGTTCGCCAATTTGTATGACTAATTAGTGATTTATTCTAAACGTAACCTAAATATTTAGATTTACACTTTTTTACACTTTTTTTTAGAAATCTTGCGATTTTTCCATTTAGATTTAGCGAGTTTTTTTTTTCGAAACAGCAACACTGATTATTAAACCAGGGCCCCATTTAATATAACTTACAAGTCCACAATTGTGAAAAAAAGCTACATATTTGTAAGGTTTTTTTACAAGTGCTGTATAATAAAACTTACAAATTGTAAAAATGTTACAGGTAAAAACCTCACAATTGTACCAATTACAAGTGCTGTTTAATAATACAAGTGCTGTTTAATAAACCCCACAATTTTACAATCTTACTATTACCTATTCCAATTACAAGTGCTGTTTAATAAAAGTTTTCAAGTTTAGAAAACCCCTGCAGATTTCTATGACAATTGTAGCTACAAGTTTATACGAAAATAAAAACAGTGACGCCACTCTAAAAAGAAGTCATAGTCATAAGGCTTTTTATAAAAAAAGGGCTCCCTAGTGCGTTAGATATTAATAATAAATAATAAAATAATAATAACACATCACACTCAGAGCCCCTAACTAGGAAGAACCTGTATCTAGGGTGCCCGAAACATAATATTTCGAATAGTATTCTAAAAACAAACAGTACAGTTGTAGTACTTAAAACAGTCTAAACCTATAACTACTGCTTTACTCATACATTTTTTTCTAAAAAAAAATCACTTATAGATTTATGCACTAAATTGTAAATATCTGACACATGACGATCCACCTGTAGAAATTTTACTACAATTTACAAATATGTAAACTTTTTATTACAATTGTGCGTTCAATAAAGCTGTTTTCTTTACAAATATGTAAGTTTTCACCTGTAAGAAGAAAACCTTTATTAAACAGAGAATTGTAAAATTGTAGCTACAATTCTACAATTTGTAAATTTTCTACAATTGTAAACTTGTAACTCGTTTTTTTTATTAAACAAAAATTTGTAAATTGTAGCCTGTAAATTACAATTACAATTCTACAATTTGTAAGTTATATTAAATAGGCCCCAGGTTAAAACTCTTTTTGTGGTAGAGCCGATTGTTTTTTAGCTGATGCCTTGATTCCATCTCATTCTGTGATTCCTATTTCGTCTGTTCTTATGTTTAAAAGCCTTTGGTTAAAAGCATCGATAATTTTATACAGACCGGACTAGGCGAAGGATTAGGCTTTAGATAATTTAACATTCCTAATTTTTTTTATCCATTTTAATCTTTAGCCTTGATATTTTATTAAATTGCAATTTGAGTGAGCTTTAAAAATGGTTTATAGTGTTAGGTACACCACCCACGCGTTGTTTTTAAGCTCCTAATCCAATTTAACGTCCTTGACCATTAAAATTAAGTAACATTCAGTTTTTTTTGCTTCTTTATTTGTACTGTATCTTATCTTCAATACATACTATAAAACAAATTCGCTGCCCGCGTCTGTCCCTATGTATGCTTATACCTTTTAAACTATGCAACGGATTTTTATGCCGTTTTTTTTAATAGATCGAGTGATTTAAGAGGAAGGTTTATAAGTATAATTCATGCACAGTATAGTAATAGGTAAGCCGGTACGAAGTTCGCCGGGTTGACTAGTACATTATATTATAAAGAAGTGAACTTAAATAAAATAAAATTTTAAAAGTTAGCAAAAATGCACTGTCGAAGTTAGTTAAAATAAACTGTCCAGTTCTAACTTCAAGACAGTGAAGCTTACCCTTCAAGCAATATGAGACGGCGCGAGCAAGGGTTATCTGTACTCGAGAACGACTTGCCCGAGATCAAACTCGCGCGAGGAGACTCCAAACAAAACACAAAACTCTTCTTCTTCTTCGTCGTTCCCTGATGGCTGAGGATCGTGACCAATAACTATTTCCCTCCATATAAGGCAAAAAAACTAACCCCCTTACCACAAAAAAGTTACACCGGTCTAAAATCGCCAATTTGTATGACGAACTAGTGATTTAAACCTAGTCTAGTGATTTAGACCCGGTTTAACTCTTTTTGTGGTAGAGCCGTAAAGGTTCAGATTTAAGGGCCTACACGGTGCGAAACCAGCGCCGATTCCTATAAAAAGTTAATATCTTCTAACTAAGGCAAATATCAAAAATGTGAAACAGTATTCCCCTAGAAAATGGAGCCAAATATTTTTAGGGCACTGTTGTATAGCTTTTAGATTAAAGACTAAAGAAAGCTACTGATTGTTGACAAAAGTGGCCGTTTTTAGCAACAATCAATAGCTTTCTCTGGAATTTAACCTAAAAGCTATACAACAGTACTCTAAAAATACTAGGCTGCATTATCTAGTGGAATGCTGTTTCACATTTTTTATATTTGCCTTAGTTTAGAAGATATTAATTTTTTTTAGGAGGTGGCGCTACTTTACCTGTGCTATGCCTCTTAAGGGCTTACACGGTGCGAAACTAGCGCCACTTCCGATAAATAGTTAATATCTTCTAAACCATGACTGAAATAAAAAATATGCGTATTTGACGCCCTAGATAATCTTGCTTAGAATTTTTGAGGCCCTGTTGTGTAGCTTTTAGGTTCAAAATCTAAAAAATAAACCGATTCTTGCCTAAAGTAGCCGCTTTAGTTTCGTAAAATATTTTTTCCAAGATCATTATCCTAAAAGCTACACAACGGTGCCTTAAATATTCTAAGCAAGATTACCTAGGGAGTCGAAGCCGCATTTTTTTTATTTCGGCCATGGTTTAGAAGATATTGGTTATTTATCGAAGTGGCGCTAGTATCGCACTATTTCGCCCCTTAATCAATATATATGAAACTCTTCCGTTACTGACTGAATGACTGACTGACTGACAGACAACGCAGAGCCGAAACTACTGGGCGTAGAAAGCTGAAAATTGGCACGTGAGTTCCTTGGGGAGTGTAAGCACTAAGAAGGGATTTCCCGAAATTCCCTCGGGAACGGGAAAAAACTGGATTTTTGTGTTTATGAGAATTCTGCGCGGGAAAAACCGCAGGGCAATCTCTAGTACATTATATTTGTTTTCACACTGAAATGTTAGCTAAAAAACTTACCCCCTCTTTTTTTCTAACTATAATTTGCAGACCCTGAAAAACGAGAGGTACCGCCTGAACGTGGTGGTTCAGGAGTTGAAGGATGCAACGACGACAGACTACAAGACAGCTCTGCTGGCCTTCATCAACTGCCTCATCATCTCAGCTCCTCGGCTGCCTGACAGGATCCGAGTCAGGAATGAGTTTATTGGTAAATACTTAGCTTTTGTGCGATCTTTTTACATTTAGGCTGCGAAAAGTGCCCGACCGACGATCAGCGCTGAAGTCGCCGATTGTAGGTACTTATACCTTTTTGCCCATCCATCGGAGTCAATTTCGATGATTAGTTTGGTAAAATGTAACTCCCGAAAGTTCTCACGCGGACAGAAAAAAATTGCCTCCATATTATGGCTGCAGAAACGGTTTTTCTTACGATCTTATTTTTTTTAAGTGGGGGATTTTGAGGTATAATATTTTTCAATACAAATGAATGGTGGCTTCGTTTTAATTTTGCCTATGTTTGGGATATTTTTATCTAGTCGAATTGATCTAATCGTAAAACCAACTTATGGTATAGAATAGACCCTAGATAATATCCTTGATTATAATAAATATACGGGGTGTTTCTGACAAGGCGGTAATAAATGAACTGGGGGGTTTGACACAGCATACCTAACAACTTTCCCTAAGCAACATAGGTCAAAATATCAAAACAATAATGAGCTGTCCCGTACATTGACCCCGTCAGCTGATCGAACAAATGTATGGAACAGCTGATTTTAGTTTTGAGATTTCAACCCATGTTTCTTTGAGAAAGTTGTTTGTTATGGGGAGCTGAATCCCTCCTTTCATTTATTACCGCATTGTCAGAAACACCCAGTATATTTGAGGCCGATAAATAAAACAGAAGTATTTTTATTGATTTTTCTTGCAAAGCTCTTTTCGCCATTATACCGCTACATTGCTCTAGTACCCAAAAAGAACGAATAGTATTCTTTTCATGCATGTGACGAGCCTCCGTGTGAAATTGTTAACCTCCCAGTGTCTTTGGCACGCCTTGCTAAATGTGCGTCCGGCCTTAGACAGTTATAAAAAAACTTTGCTAAGAGTTTATCCAACATTGAAACCGTTCAAACAATAAGTACCTACCTAGGTAGAATGCTAACATAGAAAAAAGTAATTTACCATCATTATGATAATCGATTCAATTATTCTTAAACAGTACACTAGCTTTATAAACACTAATGTATTCTATAAAAAAAGGCATCATTTCAAACAAAGAGTTTTAACAGACCTTCGGTGGTACAGTTGGAAGTGCTGATGACTGTGACGCTGGAGCACCGGGTTCCATTCCCGGTGAGCGAACATTGTTATGATGAATATCGATGTTTGTTTCAGGTTTTAGGTGTATTGTTCGTCTCTGTATTTGTTTCAGGCACCATAGATACAGGTCCTTTCTAGTTAGGGGCTCTGAGTGTGATGCATTATTATAATTACGTTAGTCTATTCTACTTTTATCAATCTATCGACTACCTATCTATCTATCTATCTAATTCTATTTATTATATATTTATAAAAACGAGCTTTCCCGGCTTACTTCGTTACGCTATAGAATTTATGATACTACAAAAGACTCTGCTTTATAGACTATCTATGTTCTTTTGACTGCCCAGCCGCGGCAGCATGCACTCACTCCTTTGAACACGCGATTAAATGTTTAAAATTATCTCGAGGGTCTTGTTTTCCCGCATGTGCGAACATGCAGCAGTGCGTAGACAAATTTAATCGTTGTCTAAATCTTCCTCACCATCGAGATAGATGGGGCTGCTAGACGAAAAAAATAAGACCAATCTTTTATTTTTGATGTGGTCACACAGGGTCGGGGAAAGATATTGATTCAAATAACAAGCAGCACAGCACTATTCATTCGTTCATTGCGTTTAGTTTACATTTTTTTTATTATGAAAAGAAATGTTTTAAATGGAACGCACTAGATTATGTGAAGAATAAACAAAACGTTTTTCAAATGATCGAGAGAGAGAGAGCATCTTCCTTATTCTGTGGTTGTAATTGTTTTCATTTTGTTTGTAAAAACTTTAAAAACTTTTGAACAAAGTATTCTAAGTATTTTATCCAAGTAATTACGCCGATTTACGCCATAAAAAGAGAAAAACGCAGAAAGAAAGTGTGAAATGGAGTCAAAAAAGTAAGTTATTTAGTAGCGGTAGTAAGTTATTTAGTTTGTTGTGCGAGCAACAGTTGTTTGTGTTCAATGTGTTGTGTGGTCATCTAGCTTCGGTCATAATTTGCGGACAGTGGATAGTTTTGGTGGCGGGAGTAGAAATCGTTTTATGGACAATACCTACCTAGATAGACTAAAAACCTATACAGAACCTAAAACGACTAAGCGAACTAGGTACCGCTTAACACGTAACTTTTTAGTGCAGGTATTATACTTATAAACCTTTCTCATGAGTCGCTCTATCTTTTAAAAAAAACGGCATCAAAATCCGTTGCGTAGTTTCAAAGATTTAAGAGCCAGTTTACAGCGATTCTAGCGCCATTCGCGTAAAAAATTATATCTTCTAAAGTAAGACAAATAAGTATAAAAAAATGTGGCACTGTATGACACTAGATAATGTAGCCTAGCACCTTATTATAGCTTTTAGGTGGCCAATTTTAGCAACACTTTCTAGATATCTTTGGTCTTTAACCTAAAAGCTATACAACAGTACCCTTAAAATACTAGGCTATATTATCTAGTGTCATACTGTGCCACATTTTTGATATTTACCTTAGTTTAGAAGATATTTTTTTTTACGCGAATGGCGCTAGTATCGCTGTAAACTGGCTCATAAGCATACATAGGGACAGACGCGGAAAGCGACTTTATTTAATAAAGTATTGATGTTATTATGGAAGAAATCGCTCTAAGCGATAAGGCCGCCCATTGCAATCAATGTATTAATTTAAGAACATAAATTGTTAGTCACCTAATGATAAGTTTATTGATTGCAATAGAGTGTTTAAACTATAAGTATATAATATATATCCCTGCCATTTGGTTTTTATTTTATTTTCCAGTAAATAACCAAACTTAATTATGCTATCGACGAAAGATAACATAACCTAGAACTAAACTTGTCTTCCTGTCTTATTTTGTCTGCACCCCTTCCGTTAGTAGACAAGATATATCGGATTCATGTGTCATTCGTAGAGAAAAACCGTATCTCATGTTCGCACTTTTGGCAAGATCATAGACAATTGATTAAACTGACAGTTCAACATCGCAAGAGTTATATCCCGTGCTGCTCATGCTCGATCCGTAGACATAATGGTTCGCTCTCGATTAGTGACGTCATTTTCCCGCATTGAAATGTCAAAAGCGATTAAAAGTGACAGAAAGACACCGCAAATGGTCGGTCGTGCTGCGAGGGCAGAATGGCCGAATTAAAAAAAAACAACAACAACAAACCACCTGTCAAAATATGTAAACAACGGAAAAAATATTGCACCTTGGGTTACATTATTTGAGTTTAGGTAAGGATCCCTAATTTTTTTGAAAATCTAATATTATAGCCTATGACACTCGGGGTTAATGTAGCTTCCTACCAGTGAAAGAATTTTTCAAATCGGTTCAGTATTTCCGGAGCCTATTCGTTACAAACAAACAAACAAATCTTTCCTCTTTATAATATTGGTATAGATAATTGTGGGTCGTTATAGTCTCGCTAAAACTCGGGAACGGCTGGGCTGATTTAGATGACTTTGGTTTTAAAATATTTGTAGTATTCCAAAGAAAGTTTGAAAGGTGAGAAAATATGGGAAGTTAGTACTTAAAAACGACGATAAATTTTTTCCATATAAAATTGTAAGGTGCGATAAAAAGTTCGCCGGGACAGCTTGTGTAAAATAAAGACTTGGCATGAACTAAACCCAATTTAAATATTAATCTTATGATTTCTTTTTCAGGCCTCGGACTTCTACCCACGCTAAACAACCTGAGGTGAGTCCCAAAATTATTTGAGAACCAATCAGTATTCTTACCTTGTTTAGCTTTTGGTTTTTGCTTTTATTACCTTCGAATGGTTGCGGTCATAAGTTTTTTTTTGTGAAGAATTTGTGGTTGAGCAAGTATATATTTCACTGGATTTATACCTAATTGCTTCGTCAGCTCATCTCAACTGGAAGACTTCCACTGCTAGACAAAGGCCCCCCCACAGAATGCCATACTGACCAGTTTTGCACGAACCTCATTCGGTGCTCTCCCGCAACCTTGACTATCAATCATAATATCACATTTTTACACAAAGAATTTATGGATCAAAAATGCTTGTAGCTAATCGAATTATGCTGAGTCAGGGCCATTTTGCTCCCAAAAATAAGTGACAATAAAAATGTTCCCGCATATTTTTTTTTTTTTGTCTTTTCTTAAGCACCGTCGTCGTCGGTAACTTATGATTGTATGCGTGTTGAGTGCACAATTATTAAAAATCTACAAAATTGCTAATCAATCTTATCCTCTTCCTAAGATTTGAGCACAACTTTATATAGCACGAGTCGACCCGGCGAACTTCGTACCACCTAATCTTTTAGTATTTTGTGCATTTACTTATTATACTTATAAACCTTTCTCTTGAATCACTTTATCTATTTAAAAAACGCATCAAAATCCGTTGCATAGTTATAAAGATTTAAGCATACATAGGGACAGACGCGGGAAGCGACATTGTTCTATTCTAGGTATTGTTATAGATTTTGAAGTTATTTTAGTTATTATTTCACGCCTCAGAGCACCAGTAACCCATTTTAAGTCCATGTCTTCAACACGACCGATCAATCTCCTCATTGTAACTATAATAGATCTATAGATCAGATGGTCGTTATTAAAGCAGCAGGTCTGATCGCTTGCGCCCACGCATCTTTTTGGAACGAATTACTGGCGAAGGACACTTGTGCGGATAATGTTATTATGTAGATCGAATTATATGTAAGGTGTTAATGATATTATAATAATTATGATTATGTTAGTTGTTTGTGAACTTATAATCTACATAGGTATATACCTACTATTAGGTTTATTTATGGCTTTAAGTAAGCTAACTCGTATCATCAATCAATACATAGTTTAAAATAAAGTCGCTTCCCGCGTCTGTCCCTATGTATGCTTAAATCTTTAAAATTATGCAACGGATTTTGATGCGTTTTTTTAATAGATAGTCAAGATGAAGGTATAAAGGTATAATACGTGCACAAGATAGTTATAGGTTAGGCGGTACGAAGTTCGCCGGGTGCACTTGAGTTTTATAATAATTAGCTTATAAAATCATTTGTTAGCCAACACTATGTACTCACTACCTAGGTAGGCCTAGTTTGTAAATTTTGGCTAACAAATGTGGGATTGGTGAAGGAAGTAAGGAGGATGGTTGTGGTTTGAGTGAACTGGAATGTCAGTTGTCAGAGAGATAGAAAGAGAGAATGATGCGTGAGACAGACGAATGGCATACGATGTAGAAGAAAGACGTGTGAAAGAGTTCTCTGAGATTTTATTAAATTATTATTTTGTAAAGTGCTAAAGTAAAATAAAAGCAGAGGCAGTGTTTATTTAAACAGTCGGTTTTTTTATTTCAACCCAAATATCGCAGACAAATAATTTTATGAGCTAAAAAAAAATATTCGCTTTCCTTCAAAATAAGGCGATTATTGCCGCCCTCTGATGTGATGATTTGTGGGGACAGTACAGGGAGGACTAATAATAGTCGTCTTTAAGCTAAAATAATAAAAAAAACTTATGAAATACTGGTTAAATAAAAATATTATTGTTCTTTTGTCAAATCTATCAGCACGGCATATTAAATTTAACAGATCTATGGAGTTTCTTTTTTTTTGAATCAAAATAAAACTACAAAAATCTGCTAAAAAATAACCTTATTAAGAACTCCTTTTGCGCTTGTCCACGGTTTTTTGTTTTGGTGATTTAGCGTAGGATAAGTCTATCTTTAGGTCTTATAAAAGCTACAAAAGGGAACCTAACTAAACAAGCACTACTGTTATTGGTCATGAAGGCTCTTCAAAAGCTAGACTTCGTTAGCGACGCCCACGCGGAGCTTTCTGAGCTTTTGTCCACGGCTCGCTGAGACGTGTGAACTTTTTGTAATGCCTGGAAGACGCAAGAGTTTAAATGGTATTTTGTTAGAAAGCTAACTTTTTGATTATGTTTAGAAAACACTGTTTTCTAATAACTAAAAAAGCCAAAAGAAAGTTGGGTTAGTAAGTTTAGTAAGTATAATAATTACTTAAGTTACTTTTTAATTATAAATTAATTTCTCATTAAGTATAACTTTCTTTTTTAAAGCCTGCTATAAATTGACACATACATAAACTGAGAACTTCCTTTTTTTGTGAAGTCGGTTGATATAGGTACTAAAACCTTCTCCTGGATGTAACAAATACTTTTGTGAAAACTGCATCAAAATTGGTTCAGCCAAACTCGACATACAAACATAAATACATAGGTACTACATGCAGGTCAAACTGATAACCTCCTTTTTGATGTCGTTTAAATAATATTTCGGTGCGTTCGTAAATAGACAATAGATAGATAATTATTTAAGTAAATGTTTTAGAATATACTAGAGGCTGCTCCGCGGTTTTTCCCTCGCAGATTTCTCGTAAACACAAAAATCCCGTTTTTTCCCGTTCAAGTGGGAATTTCGGGAAATCCTTTCTTAGTGCTCACCTACACTCCCCATGGAACCCACGTGCCAATTTTCAGCTTTCTACGCCCAGAAGTTTCGGCTCTGCGTTGTCTGTCAGTCAGTCAGTAACGGAAGAGTTTTATAATATTGATTGTAGCAGTTGAAAGCAATTCCAGAACACTCGCTTTTTATTGAGTTTCTAAATTAATAAAGTATCTCTTAGTAGGATACCTACTGTATTTTGTTTTGGTTGTACCAATTTAGTATCTAAACAAAAAAAAACAATGGAAACAAACTCAAGTGCCCACTGCACCCTCACTAGGTCAGAGAAAACGCAGTGGCGGCCATCCACAATAGAAATAGGCGCCAAATACAAGGTGTTAACGTTGAGGGACTTAGACAACAAACTAATACAAAATAATTTCTTTGCCATAATGTTGGCAGCACAGAATACCACCAAACCATCTCCTCCCGTGGCTTTCGTAAAAGGCGACTTAGTAAAATTTTTGGAGGAAGGACGCAGCTGTCCTTCGTTGGCAAATTTGATCAGCGATACTGTGAACACCAACCTCTTGCCAGCGTGGCAATTATGGCAAAACAACCCCATGATACTCATCCTTCTGTTGATCGGTGGGGGAGGTCTATATCCAGCAGGTGAACGTTTTTTAGGTTGAGAAGAGGTGGAAAGAAGAATCATTACTTTAATTAAGTCACATTTTTTAAGGCGAACAAAGAATAATAATACATTTAGTCACATTTCTTTAAGGCGTGGGAATGTAAACATTGAATTTTAACACCCGCTATATTTTTGACCAACTAGAAACGGTGTCGTGAATTTCCTACTGGGAGTCGTCGTTGCTTCTTGCTAATATTACGACACTAGAGATATGTTTTACTTGTTCATGCCTACATGTTGCATGAATCTAGTGCGTATAGTTAGCGTGACTCATGCAAGAGTGACACACGCACAATGTAAAGTCAGCTTCAATTTATATACCCAAAACGAATTTTAGAAGATCGTTTTTCTCTGTTACACAATCCCATACAAAAGACAAAGACACAAAACGTGTCATAAAAACAACGACTGGTAACTTCCGAAGGACGAGAAGAAGCACATGTGCTTTTTCTCGTTTTTAAAGAAAGACGCTTCAAAACTTGTAAGCCGTACTGCGATCGCGAACCCGCCTTCTAAGCGTGAAGATTATGGCACCAAATAAATTTTCTTTGTGGCAGACTGAGGGCACACCTCGGTCACTTCATAAAAAAATCGCGTCGCTTCCCGCACAGCCGAAACTTGTGTACGTGCACACGTATCATGCTTGTGTGAGTGAGACAAGACGTGCGACGCTGCTTTATTTGTAGTGAGCGGTAACTGAAAAGGTAACCGAAAGCGGGGGAGCTGCTTGCTGAGAGAGGCAGGGGTGCCCAGCCCATATTGTACGTAGTACTATTTATTAGACTGTGCATGGGGGGGAGGCCTATTTCCAACAGCGGTCGTCTTTCGGCTGAGATTAAACATGGTACTGTAACCTCTTACTTTTTTTCACAACTACTTTATTAAGCTCCTCCTTTATTCCCCAGACATGAAGTATCAGCTAATCCAGACCTGGGCGTGCAGCTGGACGTTTTCGAGGAGCAGAGAGAAACCGACGAGGCGAGAGGACCTGGGGGTATCAACCTGAACTCGCATTTAGATGTCTTCTACGCCATCTTGAAACAGGTACAAGTTATTCTAGAAATCTATACTTCCAAATTTTATAAAGAGAAAATATTTTATTGCTTGTTTGCACTAAAATTATTATTTTACCATTAAAGTCCCTTTTTTTTTGTAACGAGGGGAAATGCCTATCGCATTTCCCGACGCCCATCTCAGGGCCGTTTGATGAGTGTGTCGGGCCCCCGCCCTTCACACCCACGACCCCAAAGACCCCTTTTAGTCGCCTGGGCATACCGTAGACCTATTCTTACGCCCGGACCTATGGGCTTACCATTAAAATCCCTGCTTAACCTATGATACCATTCAAAATAGTACCATTTATGCTATTTAAAAGGTAAACTTATATAACGCCCAAATAATTGAGAAAATGAAGTAGCAATGAGCAGGGCTCATAGCTCGAAGAACAGGTGATCGCTGGGTTGATGATCGAGAGAACTTTCATCTACTTCTTGAACTCTTAAAACCATTTTACCACTTTAATACAAAAGTGAAAAGGAATTTCATATAATATTATTACTCAAAAACTTTTAATGATATCCCAGGTTGCAGACACACCACAAGAGATCCCATTCCTGAGCATACTCCAGCACCTCCTGAGGGTAGACCCCAAGGAGCCAGTCAGCGACATAGTCTGGGACACGGCTGAGACCCTGGTCCATCGAGCCACCTTGCTGGAGTCCAGGGAAGATGCTGCCAAACTACTCAGAGCTCCTAGTGTTCAGGTAACAGATAACAGGTAACAGGAGAATTTCAAAAATTAAAAAAACTTATTTAGGGCCGAAGGACCCCTTATTCCTCGCGCATTGCCCTCCACCCCCTGACTCGTCTGGCACCCGCTTAGTCGCCGTCGATCATTGCTCTGATGCTACACATCGTTTTTAGTTTTTTTTAACGAAAACTTTCGAAGGACCTCAAGTGAGTACGGTTCATTATTTTTCAATTTTGTTTTCAGGAATCAGTCCTATATAACTAACCCTACCATGTGTTAAATTTTCCCCCACTATAAAAAAGTAATCGTGGATTATATCATTATTTTCCTTCGCAGGCTAAAGTGGGCTGCACTTGCCAGCACAGGGAAGCTTCCAGTGCGGGCAGGAAGCAGAGCTTACAGCGAGCTTTGTCGCCGCCGCCGCCGCCACCACCTCCCGCTGGTAGCTTTTATCGATACTATTTTAGTATTCTAAAGGCATTTTGCCTTTACTTTGTAACTCTGTCTGTCTCGCTTTCATGATGAAACTACTTAACCGATTTTAATGAAATTTCGTATAAGGATAGTCTAGAGCCTAAGAAAGCACATAGGCTACTTTTTATTCCGAAATTCCCACGGGATAGTTGGGAATTAGATGTTTCAAGGGAAAATGCGCTGGCGAAGCCGCGGGGTGCCCCTAGTGCGTATTAGTTTTATGATAAGTCTACTACCGGTAGCATAGTTTTTACTAGGTTTTAGTACTATTAGGTGTTCTATGGTTTTAGTCGGGCGAGTTACCAATTTAGTTTCACTCGAAGAAAAGGCAGCAGCGTTTTTTGTTTAAATACTTGAAGAGCTTACCCTGCTTTCGCTAACCGGCCTGCTATAGCGTGGCGAAATTGAAAAAATCCATCTGAGGAATGAGCGAATACGATCTCAACACAAAAAAAAACATTTTATTTCCAGCACCAGCCCCACCTCCGCCGCCGCCGTGTTTCCCTACCCCGTCCCCTCCTCCCCCACCACCTCCAGGATTACCTCCCCCTCCCGCAGCACCACCTACACCACCTCCGACAATCCCCACAGTGGACGTGAAGCTGCCGCAACAGGAGACGCCGATACCCAAGACTAAAATGAAGACTATTAATTGGAACAAGATTCCTAATAATAAGGTACATTTTTCTTTGCAATCTTTCCATAGAGAGAAAGGCGCTCCAGTATGGCCTCCTTCCTATTATTGGCATGATCTATGTATCATAATTTAACGGCACCAAATCACCCTCACCCGCCGGGAATATAACCCTCAAAGCTACAGTCAACCTCACCAACTGAACCATAGAGGTAATCTATAAACAAATGTAATAAAATATACGACATTCTTCCCCAGATAATTGGCCAGAACAATATCTGGTCGCTCGTAGCCTCAAGTCACAAACACTCGCCAAAAGTTGATCTGGACTGGAGCGAGATCGAGGGGCTCTTCTGTCAACAGGTTTGCTAATTTAAAAAAAACACAATCACACAGCAAGAGGCCTTTTTTAAATATTACGTTTACCCCCTAATTCATTCATTTATCAAATAATGCTTGCCCCAATTTTCGTTATAAGCTCCATCCAGGCAAGCGAATGTGAAACCAACAGTTCACATTAGCACAGACCCTGAACCTTTCCGCGGCATGCTGCCGATCAGACCCATCAGCAAAGCCAACGATTAAGCTGCCCAGAAACCCCGCCAGAAAGCGCCCCCAAACGACCTCACTTCTGTGAAATGATTCTACTCCCTTTCACAAAGACTATACAAAGAAAGTCGTCCACGTTTGGCCATAGCCCTTCAGCCATCATCGTCATTAGAACCACTACGGATCGCTATGACATTTGACATAGTTATTTAACTGAAATCAAGTAATTGTGATTTATTGATCATCCAGGTCCAGCCAACAGGATCGGCAGGCTCCTCCCCCCGCCTGGGCAGGAGTCCGATCTGCGACTCCTCGGTGGAAAGGAAGCCGAGGAAGGAATCCTCAGAGATTACCCTGCTTGATGGGAAACGTAGTCTCAATGTTAACATCTTCTTGAAGCAGTTTAGGAGGTAAGTTAAATCTTAGTCAAAATAATCAATGAAATAAAATCAAAACCTGCTAGGGTTTGAATATGCGTGGGAGGGAATGAATGAAAGAATCGCATAAAATTTAAACTTTTCTATAAATTTTAAAGTGTCTTAAAGAAACAATAGATGTAAAATAGCTTTAGGTACTTACTTGAGGTTTCATTATCTGGTTACTTATAGGTTGGTAAATACGACATATCCAGTTTAGATTGATATTCTTACTTACAGTAAAATTACTAAAGTGCGACACAAAAGTCTATAATTTTTAACTAACAATTCTGTATGGAAATTTGACTGATATTCAAAAATAGCCATACAGTGTTGCCACTTAGTTGCCACTTTTAGATTTTAAGATGTTTAATTTTTGGTCGGGGGTTAAAAGGGTAAGAATTTAAGCACAATGCGATGTCAAAAATGTATGCCGTGAAAATTATTTTATTCCCAGTTCAAACGATGATATAATCCAAATGATCCGCGACGGGGCACATGACGATATTGGAGCTGAAAAGCTCCGCGGACTTCTGAAAATTCTTCCTGAAATAGACGAGACAGAGATGCTGAAAGCTTTCACTGGCGACGTCACGAAGCTCGGGAACGCCGAGAAGTTTCTGCTGCAGCTTATACAACTTCCCAAGTTAGTATTACGTATTATACAGGGTGTTTCTGACAAGGGGGTAACAAATCAAAGGGGGGATTCAGCTCACCATACCTAACAACTTTCCCAAAGCAACATGGGTCGAAATCTCAAAACGAAAATCAGCCGTCCCGTACATTGACCCCGTCAGCTGATCGAACCAATGTATGGAACAGCTGTTATTTTTTTTGCGATTTTGACCCATGTTGCTTTGAGAAAGTTGTTAGTTATGGTGAGCAGAATCCCTCCTTTGATTTATTACCGCTTTGTCAGAAACACCCAGTATATTAACTTTATAATCTAGCTGAGCCTTTTTTTAATGACAAGAACTTTTTGCATATCGCATTTCCCGACGCTATGTGGGGCTCGCACCCACTAAAACCTCCCGGCGGCCGTCTTGGCGCTTTTGGGTAGAACCCTGGAAACCACGCATTATAGCGTCCCAAGTCCTTCGCACGCTAAGCTGCTATCAGATTCGTGCTCGGGGAGGGCATATTGTTATGCTAGCTAGCTGAAGCTTTAAACTTTGATTCTCATAACGCCATCTAGTAGTGAAATGCAAAACCAAACTGGCCAGTTATTTATTTGTGAATCTTCTGTTTAAATTTCTTAATTTTTTTTCCTATCAACACTACGACCCCTATCTTTTCCTTTATTTGATCAAAGTAACTCCGTCTTGGTCGTCCCCTCTCTCTTTTCTCTTCAATCTTGCCTTCAATAATGTTGGTGATGAAGGTGTCGTGTCGTGTCGTATCAAGAGGTTAAGCAGCTGGCGGGGAAACGGGAGGTGTGGAAGACGCTCCACCGACAAGAGCCTAGCTCTTAAATTTGAAGAAGAAGAAGATCAACACTACAGATTATTCAGAAATCCCAACAAAAACATAATGTGAAATATAAATCTGAGATTTATTATTACAAAAAGCTGCACTTACAATTGGTTGTTGACTTCGCCGAAAAAATGATTAATATACTTATCTAAATTATGCGTGCCTTCTTCAGAAGATAATCCTGAAAAAAAAGATAGCGATCTCTTAATGTGATTTTTTTTTCTTCACAGTTACAAACTCCGTATAGAGTGCATGCTTCTTAAAGAGGAGTGGTCATCAACAGCAGGATATTTGGAGAGTGCCATCAACGCCATCCTGGTCGCTGGTGATGATCTGATGTCTTCAAGAGCTTTACAGGTTTGTTCTTTATTAAAATAGCCTTTAAGAATCACAGAACCCGTCGAATGTTTACCTACCCTCAAACGCATACAAACACGCTGACACAGACGCGGTGAGGTAACTAATATTATCTTTAAGTAGTTAAAATCTTACCGTGACTGTAATTTTACACCGTGTCTGTCACATTTTACACCTTGTATAAATAAAATAATATCATTGGTTTGTACTCCTCCGCTGCAAAAAACAATGGGCGAAACCGTGGTGGCGCGAGAAAGAGACAATTATTTCATCGTCAGTTTCGTACGACACAGCAGCGAATTACGCAAAAGAACGTTATTTTGTTGTTCGAAACGGAAGGGTTTTTTTTGCTGTAATGTAACGAATGCAAAAGTGACGATAAAGTTGTCTCTTTCTCGCGCGGCGGTTTCGCCCTTTAGCTTTCGCAGCGGAGATGTGCTACCAGCATAAGCCCATGTACTAAACTATAGTTTAACTTAAAATCACAGTTGAAAAAACAACGACATTGGCGGGCTACACCAGACCAAACAAAATTATAACCCAACCGATTTCAAATCAACAGGAAGTCCTCTACATAGCACTTATAGCGGGCAACTTCCTGAACGCGGGCGGGTATGCTGGCGGAGCAGCCGGTGTAAAACTTTCTTCGCTGCAGAAACTGACTGACATCAGAGCCAACAAGCCTGGGATGAATCTAATGCATTATGTTGCTATGGTTAGTAATAGAATTTCACCATCCCAACTCTTACCATGAGTGTTGCCATTAGCTACTACGGGAACTATTTGCTAAAAAACGGGCAACAGCGTCCTTCGTCAAAAAACCTTCTTAGTCTTAGCCTTTATTGTAGCGTTATCGACGTATGGACTATCGGCCAGAGCCTATATCTATTGTACGGGTCTCGATTAGACAAACCCCTAAAGCTAATTCTGGAATAAAACAGCGTTTTATGCCGTCTTAAGTGTCTTAAAAGTTATAAACAATATTTTCACATAACATTTAAATTCATTTTCTACGCACAGCAAGCCGAGCGTAAAAACAAGGAGCTAACCCACTTCGCGGACGATGTAAGAGTACTAGAAGAGGCAGCGAAGGCAAGTGTGGAGCAACTTCACAACGAGATTAGTACATTAGAGGGGCGTGTGGCTGCGTTACGTAGGGGGACGCTTCTCGCCGCTGGGCCGGGAGACATACAGCAGCAGATGGGAGACTTTCTTCAGGTATGTCCATATTTTGATGCATTAGAAAGAAAAAAGTTTGAGTTTTAACTTTATACCGCCATGGTGACCTCAAAGAAGAGGTTTTGATAAACAAAAGAATAACTTGTGTCCAAATTGCGTCTACCAACAATAAGAAAGTTCTAGAAAATAATCTACCTGGAAGTTTATTAGAAAAATCCAATAGGTTCCTACTAAATAAAAGTTATAAAAATATCAAATAAGAACCGCTTCAGTATTTGAAAAAACTATTTCTAACTTCATCTAACGTTAATACAGTGATTGTGTTCTTTCTACTTTAATACGAAATTGAAGTAGTGTTTTTCATATCTAATTTCACAGGTGGCTGAAAGAGAAGTATCAGCTCTGAAGAAGGACATGGAGGAAGTGGAGGCGACGCGGAGACAGCTCGCGGAGTTCTTCTGCGAGGACCCGGGCAGCTTCAAGCTTGAAGACTGCTTCAAGGTTTGTTTATATTTTATGATCAACGCCATCTAGTGTCAAGTACAGCTACTTGCTGGAACTCTACGAACCGACGTGAAGCTATATTTAGCAAATCACAGTAAAATTATAAAATTTTATTAATAAGTAAGTAGGGGAAAGTGGGGAGGATTCGTACAATTTTTACTACGAGGCTTCTCAAAGATAAACTAACAGCTTTTTCAAAATGAGTTTAAGGCTAATGTTTATTGAACTTATCTGGGTATATTATTACAAAAGTTTTTTTTAGATATAACCCCATTTTGACCAAGATTTGCTCGTCTGAAAAAAAAAGGGAATTCGTACGAAAGCACCCCACGAGTGGGGTGCTTTCGTACAGAGGGTGGGGAACCTTCGTACATATAGTGTTAAAAATGCAATTTATTAGAAATAAAAATGTTATTGTTATCAAAATTAATTGAAAAACTACTGTTCAAATTAACATGTCAACCTGAACTGTATAATCAACCAGCCTCAAAAGTTTAACCTTTTGATGAAAACCTACCTATATCCAACAGCGGACGTATTTTATAAGATGATGACTATGGATTATCTTTCGTAAAAAGCAGTGATTTTGATTTCTGTGGCAACTATTAATGTGCTTCTTCAATTTCTCTTAACCTATCAGGTTTTCAGGAGTATCCTTGACTTTTCAGTAATTTTTCCATACATAATAGCGTACGAATGCACCCCACCTACCACTGTACGAATGTACCCCAAACCAAAAAACCAAAACATAAATTCAAAATAAAAAAAACCATTTAACTCTATTCCAAATGAATATAAATAAAATAAGCTACAGAAATAGGTTGAACTTAGTTAATATCGGTTATGCAGTAAAAACAAAAAATACAGAGATGTACAAGATACCTTGAATAAAGTATCTGAATACAAGATACAAATACCTTTTTAAATAAGTATTTCAGATACCAAATACAAATACCTTTCCTAAATAGTATCTGAAATACAGGATACAAAATACGTATCTTGAAGATACTTTTTTATAGATAAAATACTTTTTACATAACTTTTTTTATGAGTTTTTTTAAAGAGTAAATCGCGTTCATTTGGACAAACAACATTATACAGTGTGTCCGGGAAAGTTATAACATAATATTAAGGGTGTATTTATTCTATGATCAATTTTATCGACGAAAACACCCCAAATGTGGGGTCGCATCGCAGCCTCACCCCCCCCCCCCTCCGTATGATGTTTTTTTTTTTGCAAAAGTCGTCCTCTCTTACTTTTAAATTCACAGTTAAAGATCTTAGGATCACAGAAGCTTCATTAAGTACTCGATCGAAAGCTAAGTAGTTAGGCTACCTAAGTTACTACCAAAATAACCAAGAATTGCCTTTACTTTTTTTTTAATGTGGGTGAAACAAAAAAAAAAATTCTTGCATTTTGTAGGGTTTATCAAAGTTACCACAAAAAAATGCAGATACATTTTTTTATTTTTTGTGTTAGAGTTAGAGTGGCGCCACTGTTCGCGTAAAAGGACTCTTAATTTAGGTCTTGATCGAAGGCTAAGTAGGTAGCCTACCTAAATAACTAACAAATTAATAAAAATGGGTAAAACTGAAATCTTAAATTAAAAGGTGAAAGCGAAGGGTCTTTTTGGTAGTTGATAATTTCTGAAGTAATAGTAATAGACGTAAAAAAATAAATCTAGTACCATTTTGGAGAACAACTCAAAAGCTAACAATAAAACACAAAAAATAAAAAAAAGTATCTGCATATTTTTGTGGTAACTTTGAAAAACCGTAAAAAATGCACAATTTCTTTTTTGTTTCAGCCACTTTAAAAAAAAAAAGTAAAGGCACTACTTGGTTATTTTGTTAGTAACTTAGGTAGCCTAACTACTTGGCCTTCGATCAAGACCTTAATTAAGTTTCCGTGAGCCTCTGATCTTTAACTGTGAATTTTAAAGTAGGCGGGTTTGACTTTTGCCAAACAACTTAAAAACATCATACTGAGGAGGGGGGGGTGAGGCTGCGACCCCTCATATGGGTCGTTTTTGTAGATGAAATTGATCATAGAATACACCCTTAAAATTATGTTATAACTTCCCCGGACACCCTGTATAAAACAAGCTAGCACGCCGAACTTTGTACCGCCCTACAATGTAAGTTTACACAATGTTTGTGTTCGTTTGCATCGAATAGGCTCATAACTATCGGACCGTTTTATTTTTTCATCTTATGAATCCCTGATGATCATATTATCATTATGCCTGATGAACATAATAATAGTATAGAATATTCGCAAAAATCCTAAATAGCACAAGAAATAGTAGGTATCAAATATTACATAAAGAAATAAATAAATATTAACATTTACATAATTAAAGCCTATCGCTATTTTGAATTCTTGGGAATATTTTTTATCTATAGTCTATTGAATAGACTCTATTCTATAAGCTTTGTTAATTAATCTATCTCCTTCTACTATATATATCTATGGAAAAATATCGAGGTTCGTTAGTCTCGCTAAAACTCGATAACGGCCGGGACGATTTAGTTGATTTTGGTTTTGAAATGTTCGTTCTAGTCCAGGGAAGGTTTAATTTAAAAGGTGACAAAATATGGAAAACGGAGTGGAAGTTAGTTAAAACGACATTTAATTTTTTCCATATAAAATTGTGTGTGAGGCACGATACGAAGTTCGCCGGGAAAGCTAGTCAGGAATAATTCAGGATTCTAATTTTTTTTTTAATATCGGTCTAGTTAGTTATGGCAGAGTTTATTCGATACAAAGAAACAATATTTTTTTCCTCTGAACAAGAAAAAATTAAAACGCCATGCATACACACCCTCATAATCCAATCTAAAAGTATTTTGCAAACAAAGTATCTTCAAGATACTAAGATACCTAACAAAAGTATTTAAATACCAGATACAAAATGCATTTTAAAAAAAGTATCTAGATACAAGATTGAAGATACGTATTTTGTATCTTGTATCTGTATTTAAGATACTTTTATCTTAGATAAGTCACATCTCTGAAAAAATATAAGGATAAATCGTGTTATAGAGCCAATCGGAAAATTACTTGGCGTCGCGAAATCACGTTTTGTCTAGTCCTGGCGAAGTTGGTGAACTCACTTACCCCCCGCCCCGGGGGATGCCTGTGCCTAATATTAGGAGTCCCACACACAAATACGAGCGTGTCAACGTTTAAGGTGTAGGAGATATGGCTACTGTACGAATGCTCCCTTTGTACGAATCCTCCCCACTTTCCCCTACGACTTCTTAGTTTTTTTTTTATTTTATTACTGAATTCTATAATGTAGATTATGATAAGAGATTTTTGTTCTATTATTCTTATTTTGTTTATGATGCTTTAGCTATAAAAGGAAAGCATAGAATTTAATGTGTAGTGGATTCATAGAATAAACCATCACTACCATTCCATCTCCTCCCTCGCCTTCCTTTTAAAAATCTTCAGGGGAATCATATGTCCAGCAGTGGACATCTTTCGCTTGTTATGATGATGAGTTCATTTCACTCATTCATAAACAATTTTCCAGACGTTCGTGACATTCTGCACGAAATTCCGTTCAGCAGTGAACGAGAACGAGCGTCGACGAGCCAATGAGGAGCAAGCTGCCGCCCGGAGACGCGCCAGGGATGCAGCTGCTGCCCGGTGTCGAACAGGTTCGTTAATTCGCCAACTCTCTCTTTTCCCGTTGGCGCTAAAATGTATGAAATACACGAGTTGCGTCGAGCACAGGAGAAGCTCTTGTATGTGCACGTAACATGCTTGTGTGAGTGAGATAAGACGTTCTGTTTGTACTGAGAGGTGACCGAGCGTGGGTGGAACGCACGTGCTGACCTTTACTGTATGTAGTTATCTTTATAATGCTGTGCTTCCGTGGAGCATAGGGGCTGTCATAAGTCTTCATCACTGTCAGTCTAGACCCAAGTACGGCAATTTCTCCCATCTGTCGAGCTTCGGCTATTACGGAGCGCTTTTGGGTGTGTCTTGGTCGGCCTGGCCTCCTGGCTCCAATGAATGATTCGTTAATTGACAACGAATTCTAGTATGTTACGCAATCTTGGCCACCAATTTGTAATGGCCGCCGCTTATGTGATTAGAATTCTACCACTGTATCTCCTCCCGTGGGTGCCGTAAGAGGCGACTAAAAGGTAACATTCAAAGTCAAAGTCAAAATTCTTTATTCAATAAAGGATACAAGATATCACTGAAAGTCAATTAGACTACATATCTAATTGCTTTTGATACCTTATTTGGTAAAGTATCCTATAGTGCGAGAGGCGAGGTAGTTCAGGGATGGAGGAGCTTGGCCGTGAGCACGAGCAGTCCTCTCGTAATAATTGGGTCCATGATGATACTTGATTCTTCTCCTACCTTCGTTCCCATCAGGTGGCAGCGTGTGCAGCACCCCGGTGTCAGAATGTGAATCGTTGATGGAGTCACTGCTGATCGACATCCGCAATGGATTGGGACGGAGGTCTTTGAGGCGACCTCATGATGTGTCGCCTTCTCCAGGTTTGTTGATGATTTTATTCGTTATAAGGAATTTTCTTGACGATTCCACAAAACTATTTATTGTAAAATTTGACGTTGCCCCCCAAAATAAATGCCAAATATCATACTTAGAGTGCTTATTTAAAACCTTTACAATCTGATCGAACTAACGTAACGTTTACCCCCAAAACAACCAAAATAATTTAATTTGCAATAAGCAAAGGCACCGCAAAGTGTATTTTTCTTCTTTTCATAAAACTTGATTCCACTAAAGCGCGGTCACGATGCAGGAAGGAATTCTTACATTGAACCAAGTGCGAGCGTGATGGCAATACGAAATACGCGCGTGCGACAGAGACAAATAGGACCGGGTCAATGTACGAATTTCTTCCTACATCGTGAGCGCACTATAGTATACATTGGTGACCCCGTTGTGATACCAATATAACCCCTTACTTAGAAAGGAACTTTTTATACCTTTTTAAATATCGTCATCTTATTTTCCAGACGTGACTCCAACAGGAAGCCTGCGCAGGCGCAGCAGGGCGTCTCCAGGAGACGGTGATGAGGAAGGTCTCCTAGAGTTCCTCAGGCACTCTTCGCCGGCTGCTAACGATTTGAGGGAAAGATCTGCTTGGGGCAGTTTGGGTAAGTTATTTTAAAAAAATTATGATCTACCCTCATAAAAATATTGGGTCACTGATGCTAATTATTATTTGATATAATAATTTGTGTTTAGCATTGTGCATTAGCAGCATAGGTCTTGCAATTGTTTATAGAACAGTAAAAGTAGATATATTTTGAAATTGGGTTCACACAAAAATTTTGGATACTTACCTACTCTACTGTTACATTAAACTACGCTAACGATGTATGTATGATGACTATTTCGTTTCAATATAGCCTATACTTGTAACATTAAAAAGGATTACTACCGCAATCTATAGGTAGCATAAACTTTTAACACATCACACTCAAAGCCCCTAACTAGGTAGAACCTGTATCTAGGGTGCCCGAAACATATACAGAGACAAACATCACACCCAGACCGGAAACAAACATCGATATTCATCATATCAATATTCGCCCCGCCCGGGAATCGAACCCGGGTGCACACGCTTACTCAGTCCACATCACTGCCAACTGAGCTACGGAGCAGTCAAAGCATCAAGCAACTGATACCATATTTTAAAATTGTCATCACCTAATCTCAAAATTATTTACCTACCCTCAGATCGGTCATGGTCCCGCCGCGGCCCGGTGCGCGCTCGTCTAGAGATCCCCGACCGGGAGCGACCCGCCTCCCCCCGCATCCCCGCTGTCATCACCCCCGCAGGCCCCGCGGGAACGCCCTCCCCGCCGCCTGCGACCGCGACGCAAGCGGGAGGGGAAACGAATAGTAAACCCAAGTATGTATTGTTTTTGTGGTTATTTTATAACCTTTTGTATTTTGTGCTGATTGTAGGTTAGGTGTAGCATAGTAGCATCTCGCGGACAACCTCAAATAAATTTGAATGTATTAATACAAAGAACTATCATAAAGTAGAAGGCTCGCTCGGCTCCCTGGAGTCGTTTAAACAATTAAAAGATTTAGCATAAAAAGCAGCACAAACAAGCTCGCACCTGTTATTATTTACCTACAGCGTTATTAGCTTAAACTCTATTCTTGCAAAGCGGGATCTATGCCGGAGGGTTATGTACTTACAACACAGTGATCGTCAATTTAAATCTTAAGCAAAGCTAAATTTATTTTCATATTTTAAGGGAATGGCGTCAGAAGATCGAATCCTGGCTACGAGCCAATAGCCAGGAGGAGAAAAGAGAGGCCGAGCTGCGAGAGCGAGCGAGAAGGCTGCAAGCTAATAGGCGGTCCTTGGAAAACGACTCCGGTAAGATCTTGTACTTCATTTGCTAAGATATTATCAATGAGCAAAAAAAAACTTTAAGACTACCTAATATGAAAGTATTAAAAACACTGACTAGATAGTGTATTATTTTTACTTTTAATTTTATTTATGCCATCATTTACTTATAGGATAATCTGCTCTATTCTTGGCCCCCTTCCTTTAATTGGTATTGTCAATTTAGAGACAGAAAATAAAACTTCTTGAAAAAAACAATGTATGTGTGATGTTTTCTCTAAATTGACCATGACATTAATAGGAAGGGTAGCAATAACGAGGCAGCTTACGCCGCATTCTCGTCTTTTACAAAGGCAACCCTAAATTTGATATCCCTTACGAATGTTTTTTCTATAGAAACAGTTTTACAGTCAAGGCGTTGCTCGTAGCCTCAAACATAACATTATGTTTGAGGCTACGAGCAACGCCTTGACTGGCAGCTAGTAGGTACTTCATAAAGGCTTTAAAATATATTTTTAGAGAGCGAACGAAGCACGACCCTCGACACACTACCGGAAGGTCGCGCGGAGTGGCGGCCCGCCGTGCTGCGCGACAGCGATGTTGTTCGGGCCATCGAAACCGTCGAGGGTAAACTTTACACACCTTTGCATCGAAATTTCTTACTTGCCAACTCAACCCACTTCATACTCTCAAACTTCATACCGCCTTTGGCGCCTCGTTTGGGGGTCTACCCTAGAAGCCCCAGCAAAAATACTTTAAATAATTTATGAGAGAGAGCGAGGGCGGGAGACCACCATAATATGTCCGTCTCACACCCCACGCGTGTGCAGAAGCCATCTACCGAAAGTTTTAAGATAGTTGTTTGTGGTTCGATACTTTATCTATTGTAAAAATCCCCGATATAGGGCGCCCTGACAGCCTTAGAATAAACGAAATATTATTTTAATTTAAAGATTATGTGCTAATGAAATAAGTATTCAATCTACAAAAAATCGTTTTAATCCAACAGATGTGCAGCCGCAAACGAAAGATAACCGAATGCCATGGAGGAAGACGGAAGAGAACGAAGAGATGAGACGACTAAGAAGACAGAGGTCGAGGCCTCAGATAGAAAACCAACCGTTAGTCGCCATCACTGAGGAAGAGAAGAGGAAACTACCGGATATCAGGGTAACAGCTGTCAAAACAGACAAGGTTGAAATAGATTCGGACAACATAGAAACACCACCGGTTCAAAGGCGGCAGTTCAATCCACCACCAGAAAAAGAACCATGCAGGAAGTTCCAGCCAAGTCTAACCCAGAGGCTGAACTCAAATCAGGACAAGGCTCAGACAGAAATGAAGGATCTGTGCCAAGAGATTCTGGGTGATGGCCAGTTCGACAGGTTCTCAGCTGCCAGAAGAACACGGAGGTACAAGAGGAATACAGACTCTAGTTCCCCAGAGGATGAAAAGAAACCAGAGCCTCAAGAGTTGGTAGTGGAAACCCAAGTCCTTAGACCCACGACACTAGAAGTCCAAGCTTCCTACCCAGTAGAAACTGTCCAACCAATAGAAAAACCAGTGGAGGTAAAAGATGATAAAGAACACAGACTCAAACGCTGGCAAGACAGGCTGAAACACCAAAGTGGTGATACCAAGTCACCAACACCAACCAAAGATATAAAGAGTCCATATTCCAGAATGAGGAGGCAAACTTCCATAAACCAGGAAGACGTACAGAAAGCTATAAGAGAGTTGAAATCTCCAACGGAAACTCCCACTGGAGTATGGGCTAGGTCCTCCTTCAGAAGGCCAACACCAAGTAAAGCAATCTCAACCGCTGATAGAACAACGTCACCCAAAATCCCTAAAGCCAAAAGCGAGCATGAGCTAAACGATGAAGGATTTGAAGAAACCCAGAGTTTGAACTCTGAAAGCGCTTCACAAGGCGCCTCTTCAATGGACTGCGAATCTCCAACACCTAAACCTTCAAAATCCCCTGATATTCCAAAGAAAACTACCAAAGACAGACCACCAGTAAGGAACACTATTGACCCAAAAAGATCATTACCGAAAAGGAACAACTTAAAAGTAGAAAGGTCTACATCCAGGGCATCTCTAAGAAGCTCCAGATCTTCGCTGAACAGCTCAGCTTCAGTGGCTACAGTAAAAAGAGCTCCTGTTGCTCCTAAACCTGTACCGAAGCCAGTTCAAGTTAAACCAGTCGTCCGAATGCCAGCATCAAGGTCATCTTCAAGTGGCAGCTCAGTAGGAACCTCTAGGCCTCCTTTAAAGACAACTCCTAGGACATCAGGGTTCATGAGGCCTACTCAGGCCTCGAAAGGAAGGGGGAATGTAACGCAGCCAGGGGTTAAAGCTTGGGTGAAGTAAGTCGGTTTTTGATGAAAATGAACAAAATGCTAGATAGGTACGTGATTTTTATAGAAGTAATTCATTTAGAAGCAGTTTTTAACAAAAACAACAACTTTTTTGATCATTTTATATAGTGTGATTGCAATGCAAAGTTTGAGCACATTTTAAAAGTTAGACCACGTTTAATACCTTTAAATAACTTTAATCTATAAGTAGAATATAATTTGTATTAACCTTAGCGAATTAGTTTTAACTAATTTATCTAGGTTTTGATACAATAATCCAGTGCCTTATTATGTTTAGTATCTGTTTTAAAAAAACACATTTTTATATTGATAAAAAACATAAAGAAACATAAAAACTTGATAAACTGTATCGAATGCCCTTTCAAAATCTAAAAAAACGCAATGGGTGTAAAATCATATTATTATTATTAGGTTGTTTACATGAATTTATTGAAACCTTTAGATTCAAAGTCGTTAAGAATCTCATCAATAGAAAAATCTTAAAGGTTTCAATGACTGAATAGATTAAGTTTATAGACGATAGACTACTAACATAATTTTGACTAATGAACAAAAAAATTATACTATCAAAGCAAAAAAGACTAAAAATAATATTAATCATCTAAAAGAATCACTAGGATTTTTGGAACGTATAAATTAAATTTCTACCTTTTGTATAATTTTTTTTCATTCAGATCGCCATCTAAACGAAATATATTTCTCGAAATAAAATAAGGTTTAGTTCTGTTTTCATTAAACTTTGTTTTTAAGTCACGTACGGGTATGAACGTTTTAAAATAATTAATTTTATCACATTTTTATAACGATTTTATACCTTAAAGCACAGAGCCCAGTCATTAACGTTTATTTTAATACCTAATTTAATTTGGACATAAAAAAATATTAGAGAAAGTAGTATCCATCTCAGATAAATAGATCTGATTTTTTTTATATAATTTATGTTAGAGGTGTAACATTAAGTGATAGTCACAAAACGTCGTGCTATATTATCAGTAACTAAATGAATTTAGTTATATAAGGCCATTTAACACAAAATGTTGATGTATTAGTTTACTAAAAATGGAAACAATAAAATAAAATTTATATCGAATTGTTTTTGTTATTTAAATTTATTAATAGTTATTACCTACTTACCAAAAATACATACTTAGAGTCCCAACGGACAACATACGACATATTTTCACTCGAAGCCGTCCAAAAAATATACATTTAGAGCTGCTTAATTATGAAAATAAATTACTTTAATTAATTACTCAAAATATAAATTCAAGTATTATTTATACAATAAAAATCTATCAAATCTACAATGCAAGATATTAATTTTGAGAGTGATCCAATCAAACAACATCGAATCTCGAAATGGATAAATCACTGGCTCAAAATGAGCGTCAGAACTTTAACCCTGTTATTCACTTAAAAATTAGAGCATTTTAGTTATTTAACGTATGTCAATTTAGACTGGATGTCACGTATTTACTACACAACAAACCAGAGAAGTAGATCTCCACTAAAGCTACCTAATATCAACTGTACCGTTTATGAATAACACTATAAGTGTTTATAACTAGCTGACCGTGCGAACTACTGCTAATTTTTTTTATGTATCCTTACTTTTTTGAAAGTAATACTGAAGTAGCCTATGATGTTCATCAGGGATTATTAGAACTTATGGTGAAAGAATTTGTCAAATCTTTCCAGTAGTTTAATACTTTAATCGATTCAAACAAACCATAGAATCTTCCCTCTTGAAAATATAAGTGTAGACGTAGATAACATAAAGACCCTCAAAGAATTCCTCCATCGACCAGCTCCTGCACCAGATCAGTCATCTTGCGCCGGCAAGCTTCGTTGGTCGTCCTCACAGGCGACTCTGGAGACGTACTCTCGTGGGAAGTAGATACTTCACTTTCCTAAACAAATTGATCAAGGGTTTAGAAACAAACGAAGAAACTAATCCTGTGGCCGTATAACAGACCATTTGTCGAATATTTCTGTCACTTTTGATGTACTTACTTATTCTACGAATGAAATGCGGGAAAATGTATTGAGATGATTATCAAGAGATCAAAAGTGACAGATTCGAAAATGGTCGATCATGCTACAGCAGAGAGATAGGAAACGCTTTGTAAACGGCGAAGTAAATGTGAATAAATTATGTGTTGGAGAGATAGAGAACATTGTATTGCGTAAGTAGATAGAGCAGCTAAGTTAATTCTTAAACCAAATTGTTATCTTACTCCAATCGTTTACTTTAATTGACATTATATTGAGGATTTATAAAAGCAGTAACCTAATGATTGCCTAAAACAATAGCTGGCTGTCCGTAGGAAATTTGTAACAAGACACCCTATCGAATGTTTTATTAAAATCAATAAATATGGCCAAAAGGGCGTTAGCGAACGTTTTTTAAAATAAAGAAAATATTGAGTACGATGCTTAGTTAGATCCACTGCTGGGAAAAAGTTTCCCTCCCGTTTGTAAGTATTCCGATTTTGTGCAATTTGAGACCAATGCCAATTTACCTTACTTACATGTATTTGTAGTTTATGTTATTACTAGAGGCTGCCCCGCGGTTTTTCCCGCGCAAATTTCTTATAAAAACAAAAATTCAGTTTGTTCCCGTTCCCGTGGGAATTTCGGGAAATCCCTTCTTAGTGCTCACCTAGACTCCCTTAGGAACCTACATGCAAAATTTCAGCCCGCTACGCCCATTCGTTTCGGCTCTACGTTGTCTGTCAGTCAGTCAGTCAGTCAGTCAGTCAGTCAGTCAGTCAGTAACGGAAGAGTTTTATATATATTGATGATGAAGAATTAACCAACCTTAGCTTGATATAAATTGGGAGCTTCTGCGCTGTCACATGTCATAATAGGGTACATGTCCAGTGAAATGCCTAAAGCATAACCACTTCTGCATTTGAAGTCTTCTTGTATCCTAAATAAAAATTGAAAACTTTTAATATCATTTCATGAAGTAATAAAATAATTAAATTAAGGTTTCTTCAGATTTTACGATATTTTTACCCATTTCTTCTTCAAATTTAAGAGTACGCCCTTATCGAGCGTCTTCTATTATTTACCCACTAAGTTAAAAAAAAAAACATTTTAGGTAAGTAAAACCATAGGTAACTAAGTACACTAAACTAAGGTTTCCATTAATGCAATGCAATGCTTTGATGGACATAAACGAAAAGAAACAATCAATACATAGTATAAAATGAAGTCGCTTCCAGCGTCTGTCCCTATATAATGCTTAAATCTTTAAAAGTACGCAACAAATTTTGCGGTTTTTTGTAATAGATAGAGCGATTCAATAGGAAGGTTTATAAGTATAATACATGCACAAAATAGTGAAAGGTTAGGCGGTACGAAGTTCCCCGGGTCGACTAGTAAAGAATAAAAAAGGACCTAATACACTACCTTGCGGCACCCCACATCAACGTAACATTCAGTTTTACTAAATATGCTCTATAAACGACATAATTATGTTATTCGAAACACAAAGCCGTCTACTAGCTACTGGACATAGACCGCACTCACAGATCGCCACAAGTACCTACAAACATTTTGAGTAGGTTGAAAAATCGCTAAGATTGGCAGGCTGGATCGGTATCAAAACAACGAATCAAGCTAGGTTATCTTACTTACATTTCCCACAAAGCATCCCTGTTTAAACTCGTATGGAACACCGAATCATCTTCGCTTAGTTCAAGCAACCTCTTGTGAAGCTCATCAGTATAGTACTGTAGCAGGGAAGTCAAATGCTCTTTACGCTGTCTTCTGTCCAGGCACAAGTACAGAATGTATGTAAGGTCCAAGTTTAGCGATCCATAGCGAGCTAGTTGGAAGTCTACTAGGTTCAGCTGTAAAATCAAACATATAATTTACTAGAGGCTGCCCCGCGGTTTTTCCCGCGCAGATTTCTTATTAACACAAAAATCCCGTTTTTTTTCGTTCCCGTGGGAATTTCGGGAAATCCCTTCTTAGTGCTCACCTACACTCCCTAAGGAACCTACATGCAAAATTTCAGCCCGCTACGCCTAGTAGTTTCGGCTCTGCGTTGTCTGTCAGTCAGTCAGTCAGTCAGTCAGTCAGTCAGTCAGTCAGTCAGTCAGTCAGTCAGTCAGTCAGTCAGTCAGTCAGTCAGTCAGTCAGTCAGTCAGTCAGTCAGTCAGTCAGTCAGTCAGTCAGTCAGTCAGTCAGTCAGTCAGTCAGTCAGTCAGTCAGTCAGTCAGTCAGTCAGTCAGTCAGTCAGTCAGTCAGTCAGTCAGTCAGTCAGTCAGTCAGTCAGTCAGTCAGTCAGTCAGTCAGTCAGTCAGTCAGTCAGTCAGTCAGTCAGTCAGTCAGTCAGTCAGTCAGTCAGTCAGTCAGTCAGTCAGTCAGTCAGTCAGTCAGTCAGTCAGTCAGTCAGTCAGTCAGTCAGTCAGTCAGTCAGTCAGTCAGTCAGTCAGTCAGTCAGTCAGTCAGTCAGTCAGTCAGTCAGTCAGTCAGTCAGTCAGTCAGTCAGTCAGTCAGTCAGTCAGTCAGTCAGTCAGTCAGTCAGTCAGTCAGTCAGTCAGTCAGTCAGTCAGTCAGTCAGTCAGTCAGTCAGTCAGTCAGTCAGTCAGTCAGTCAGTCAGTCAGTCAGTCAGTCAGTCAGTCAGTCAGTCAGTCAGTCAGTCAGTCAGTCAGTCAGTCAGTCAGTCAGTCAGTCAGTCAGTCAGTCAGTCAGTCAGTCAGTCAGTCAGTCAGTCAGTCAGTCAGTCAGTCAGTCAGTCAGTCAGTCAGTCAGTCAGTCAGTCAGTCAGTCAGTCAGTCAGTCAGTCAGTCAGTCAGTCAGTCAGTCAGTCAGTCAGTCAGTCAGTCAGTCAGTCAGTCAGTCAGTCAGTCAGTCAGTCAGTCAGTCAGTCAGTCAGTCAGTCAGTCAGTCAGTCAGTCAGTCAGTCAGTCAGTCAGTCAGTCAGTCAGTCAGTCAGTCAGTCAGTCAGTCAGTCAGTCAGTCAGTCAGTCAGTCAGTCAGTCAGTCAGTCAGTCAGTCAGTCAGTCAGTCAGTCAGTCAGTCAGTCAGTCAGTCAGTCAGTCAGTCAGTCAGTCAGTCAGTCAGTCAGTCAGTCAGTCAGTCAGTCAGTCAGTCAGTCAGTCAGTCAGTCAGTCAGTCAGTCAGTCAGTCAGTCAGTCAGTCAGTCAGTCAGTCAGTCAGTCAGTCAGTCAGTCAGTCAGTCAGTCAGTCAGTCAGTCAGTCAGTCAGTCAGTCAGTCAGTCAGTCAGTCAGTCAGTCAGTCAGTCAGTCAGTCAGTCAGTCAGTCAGTCAGTCAGTCAGTCAGTCAGTCAGTCAGTCAGTCAGTCAGTCAGTCAGTCAGTCAGTCAGTCAGTCAGTCAGTCAGTCAGTCAGTCAGTCAGTCAGTCAGTCAGTCAGTCAGTCAGTCAGTCAGTCAGTCAGTCAGTCAGTCAGTCAGTCAGTCAGTCAGTCAGTCAGTCAGTCAGTCAGTCAGTCAGTCAGTCAGTCAGTCAGTCAGTCAGTCAGTCAGTCAGTCAGTCAGTCAGTCAGTCAGTCAGTCAGTCAGTCAGTCAGTCAGTCAGTCAGTCAGTCAGTCAGTCAGTCAGTCAGTCAGTCAGTCAGTCAGTCAGTCAGTCAGTCAGTCAGTCAGTCAGTCAGTCAGTCAGTCAGTCAGTCAGTCAGTCAGTCAGTCAGTCAGTCAGTCAGTCAGTCAGTCAGTCAGTCAGTCAGTCAGTCAGTCAGTCAGTCAGTCAGTCAGTCAGTCAGTCAGTCAGTCAGTCAGTCAGTCAGTCAGTCAGTCAGTCAGTCAGTCAGTCAGTCAGTCAGTCAGTCAGTCAGTCAGTCAGTCAGTCAGTCAGTCAGTCAGTCAGTCAGTCAGTCAGTCAGTCAGTCAGTCAGTCAGTCAGTCAGTCAGTCAGTCAGTCAGTCAGTCAGTCAGTCAGTCAGTCAGTCAGTCAGTCAGTCAGTCAGTCAGTCAGTCAGTCAGTCAGTCAGTCAGTCAGTCAGTCAGTCAGTCAGTCAGTCAGTCAGTCAGTCAGTCAGTCAGTCAGTCAGTCAGTCAGTCAGTCAGTCAGTCAGTCAGTCAGTCAGTCAGTCAGTCAGTCAGTCAGTCAGTCAGTCAGTCAGTCAGTCAGTCAGTCAGTCAGTCAGTCAGTCAGTCAGTCAGTCAGTCAGTCAGTCAGTCAGTCAGTCAGTCAGTCAGTCAGTCAGTCAGTCAGTCAGTCAGTCAGTCAGTCAGTCAGTCAGTCAGTCAGTCAGTCAGTCAGTCAGTCAGTCAGTCAGTCAGTCAGTCAGTCAGTCAGTCAGTCAGTCAGTCAGTCAGTCAGTCAGTCAGTCAGTCAGTCAGTCAGTCAGTCAGTCAGTCAGTCAGTCAGTCAGTCAGTCAGTCAGTCAGTCAGTCAGTCAGTCAGTCAGTCAGTCAGTCAGTCAGTCAGTCAGTCAGTCAGTCAGTCAGTCAGTCAGTCAGTCAGTCAGTCAGTCAGTCAGTCAGTCAGTCAGTCAGTCAGTCAGTCAGTCAGTCAGTCAGTCAGTCAGTCAGTCAGTCAGTCAGTCAGTCAGTCAGTCAGTCAGTCAGTCAGTCAGTCAGTCAGTCAGTCAGTCAGTCAGTCAGTCAGTCAGTCAGTCAGTCAGTCAGTCAGTCAGTCAGTCAGTCAGTCAGTCAGTCAGTCAGTCAGTCAGTCAGTCAGTCAGTCAGTCAGTCAGTCAGTCAGTCAGTCAGTCAGTCAGTCAGTCAGTCAGTCAGTCAGTCAGTCAGTCAGTCAGTCAGTCAGTCAGTCAGTCAGTCAGTCAGTCAGTCAGTCAGTCAGTCAGTCAGTCAGTCAGTCAGTCAGTCAGTCAGTCAGTCAGTCAGTCAGTCAGTCAGTCAGTCAGTCAGTCAGTCAGTCAGTCAGTCAGTCAGTCAGTCAGTCAGTCAGTCAGTCAGTCAGTCAGTCAGTCAGTCAGTCAGTCAGTCAGTCAGTCAGTCAGTCAGTCAGTCAGTCAGTCAGTCAGTCAGTCAGTCAGTCAGTCAGTCAGTAACGGAAGAGTTTTATATATATTGATTCTTTATTCTTTAGATGTGTAATTATTATGTACATTTCCTATTTCACCAGGAATTATACAGTATAGATTGCTAATGGAACTAGTTTCTTTCAAAATGGTCCAGTCCAGTTGTTTCGGAACCTATTCGATTAAACATAATTAAAGTAAACATAGGTATAGTGATTTACCTTCTCTCCACCTTCTCTCTGCATAAGTCTTAAACTGATTGAAACGACTGACAGTTATGTCACTGTCAAACACCAAAAAGCGAAAAATTTACAATGGAACCGTTTGTATGGGAAAATAAAAATTGTTGTTTTATTCCATCTTCCATGCAATTTCCCAATATTTTCTCATCTTTTAAGCCTTACTTGGACTACTACTAACATTTCAAAACCAAAATCAGATAAATCGGCCGGGCTGTTCTCGAGTTTTAGCTAGACTAACGAACCACGATTTATTTTCATATAAATAAAGAAGATAGTAGATAGATATTATTACCCACCTCGACAATATCACCTTCACAGTAACGGAAGAGGAGGTTGTTGGTCCAGCAGTCGCCGTGGCAGATGACTGAGAGCGGCTCCGTGGGCGCCACCAGGTCAACCATGGTTTGGAAGAACTTATCCTCATTGCAAAAGTCTTTGAACTTTTTTATATACAACTCCTAGAACGAAAAAATAAACTTTTGCCTGAAAGAAATTGCTTGAGGTCGCATATTTATCTAATGTTTTTGTTTTTTCTTTCCGCAACATCTAAATTTTCACACCATTGCCGGTCCGTGGTTTTTTTAGTAGCCTACTTTACCTACTTCGCCTACCTTTTAATTAATAATGAAGTAGGTAAGTACATTGGGGTTTTTGGTTAGGTACGTAACGTAAGTAACTATGTACTTACTTGTTTGGCTTTTTACTACATAGTTTTTTAAATCTCCAATTTCAGAAGCGAAATAATGCCAATTTTGAGGGTAGAAATAAAACAAAGATGCATCTGATGGTTGACGAATTTCTAATTTAAGAAGGGTTAGTATAATTTGAAAGCAGTCATTTTGATCGGTCCAGTCGCCATATAATAAGTAAGTGATAAAAGATAAAGTTTTACCTTGCCATCGCATTCTCTTAGTTCCTCTTCGACCATATCTATTGCATTTTGAGTCGCATCACGGTAGTAGTTTTTGTAGTAATCTTCATTATCTGTAGCGAAAAATACTGCAAAAAGAAGACATCAAGTTATTTGGTAGATTGGTACAGTGGCTGTCTCTTTCATGTAACACTTTGTATAATGGTCTCGTGCTCACTGGACTGTAATTCTAAGGAACAAGAGCTGTTTTTCAATACAGAAAAACCGAAAGTATAACACTGAACGAATCCGTAACTGTACTTCCCTAAGGCCTCATTCACGGGGCTCACGGGGCGACGTGCGGGGCGTGCTGCGATTAAATCAAATGTATAGCAATGTATGAGACGCGTTGGCCCAGGTCGGCGCCCGCATACGGCCCCGCCTAACGCGCAGCGTCTACCTAAATAAGCCCTACTTCGGTTACATACCTACCTATATATACTAGAGATATTACCAAATCCTACTATAAAATCTTCGCGAACTTACTTACCTTCAGTAATCCCGTCTTGTATATTAAGCAGCTCATAGAAATCCTCAGGGTTACTGTATTTCATCGCCAAAGACAGCGCATGGAACTGCGAGAGCTGTCTCATCACAAAGTAGCATTGTTCCACCGACAACCCTTGCCTTCGATCTGGCATCACGAAGCCCAACTTCTTCAAATCCTTGAGTATCACCATATCATTCCTCGCTAAGAAACATTTAGGAATTGATTTGAATGGATGCCTTATTTTATGCTCCCATAGACTTTGGAACTTCTGAAGAGCTGGCCAGATTTTGTTGTAGAACGCTACTTCGTTGCAAAATAACTCGTCGCTTTTGAAGGCTTCACGTCTTTCGGTGCTGTCTGGTAAGCATTTGAAGATGATGCTACTTGTCCATGGTTCTTCGGTTTCGGTGGAGCCGTCGGCTTTGTGGCGGGTTCCGTGGAGCGTGATGCGGTAGACCATTGAGGTGTAGTTGTCTCCTCGCTTTGAGCCTGGGGCACCCTGGTGGAAGTCGAAAACTTGGGTAAAGATAGGTATTTTGGGTTGTGAGTAGGTAGATTAGATTGTATACACATCCAGAAAAAATCCAAACTATCGTATCTAATCACATTGCAATATAAGTAAGTACGTAAGTACTTAAGTAATCATTTTAAACTTTAACGGTTTCAAACAGAAGGTAGATTAATTTTGAGTTTAAAATTTCATTCAGGGGAGACTTGGTCCCAAAGTTGAAACTAGTTTGTTAAGATTTTACAGCGTAGAGAAGAAAGGGGTAATAGACTCTGCAATTTATCTTTCCCTTTTTTTGTTCTTTTGTTTATATGGTGTTATATTTACTTAAGTCAATCGGAAAAAAAAAAAAATGCGTAACCATAACTCCATAAACCAATAAAAAAATTAAGTTTACCGTAACATACCTCAAAACTCTTCAACGTGACATCTGGATACTCTTTCTTCAGAAATTCCTGAAGAAACTCCAGAGTTAACTTCGTCATTGTAGAAACTGGCAAAATCTATGATCACAATCGGAGATGATCTAACTTCTACGATTTTCTTTAAAGTTTAATTTTGTGGCGATTGATAAGAGGATCACTTTCAAGTATCACTTAGTGAAAATTTATTGCAGATCAAAAAGCTTCGGTTTCTCGTAAAATTGGTGTAGAAACCTGCTTCTCAACTCCAAGATAATTGATGATAACTTGAAAAACCTAATCTATCCTTTCAATGATCTTGGAAGGGAACCTGGTAAAAATTTCTGTTGCACTTTTTAGAATCTGGTTGGTCCTCGCGGTAGAATCTGGAGTAGACTGGTACATTATATTGATGATACCCTATGGACACTTGATTTGAAACTATTACAAGCAATCATACCTAATAATAATACGGTGGGGTGACCATTCAGTTGTCATCAGAGTTGAAAGTAGGTCTTGCATATTATTTGGTATTTTTTCCAAAAAGAGATTCTTCTTCTTTTGTTGTGAGGGTAGTTAAAAGCTCCTTAGCTTCCCCACATTTTTAAAACTCATCCAGCAAACTGCAGGGTAAGGCCTGGATGCTCCAACTGCTCAGTTAGGGGGTCAGCTGAGCCAAGAATGTGGCTGGGAACTATGCTCCGCCGAATCTTTCGCTCATCTCACCCGTGAATGCCGTGCACTGCACAGTTAGTCTGTCGTGTAACATTTTCGTTTTTAAATTGATCTATGTGTTGTTTATTTATCATGGTCAATTAGTCACCCTACATATAGGGGTCCAAATAGAATAGCTGTGTGTGAGTCGCAACTAGGGGACTTTTTATTGGGCAATATCCTGCGGGAAAATGACAATAATTTGATCCTAGTTTAGTTTTTTATGGTCTGCAAGTTCTTACATAATAATTATTTGTAGAGGTTCCCGAGGTAAAAAAAAAATTTGACCCAATTTTCAAGGTAATTTACGGTAGGTACGGGATACTTAAATAAATAAATAAACTACAATAATAAATAAACTAAACTACTATTACTTAAGAACAATAGGAAAGTATTGAAATTTTGCACACATCCAGTTTATGAAAAGTATGTATTGGTTAGTTATAACCTGCGGTAAAAACAGAATTATCCAGAAATTCCAATGACTTCACGAAAAACTATCCTTTTTTTTAAATTCTAAGCGCCATCTGTTGGATGATGATGATGTCCTCTTATCCCTCATCAGGGACATAGGGCTCTCAGTAAAGCTCGCCACTTGCTCCTGTCTTGGGCAACCTCCTCCATCTCGCCCCACGGTGCTCCGAGTGTGGGAGCCTCTTGTTCGACCGTGCGGCGCCAGGTCTGCTTAGGGCGGCCGACTCTGCGACGTCCTTGTGGGCACCAATTAAGGGCTAACTTCGACGGATGGTCGTCTGGTCTCCTCAGTGTGTGGCCTATCCAACGCCATTTCCTTATCTTGATCTCCAAGTCAACAGGTTTCTGGTGCGTGATTCTCCATAACTCAGAGTTCCTGATTGTCTTGGGCCAAAATACTCTAAGGATCTGTCGTAGGCATTTGTTAATAAAAACCTGCAACCTAGCAGACAGATCCTTTCTGACAAACCAGGTTTCACAGCCGTAAAGGAGAACCGACTTCACATTGGACTCGAAGATTCTGAGTTTTGTTTGGCGCGTGATGACTGAGGACCTCCACACTGGCTTGAGTTGGGCAAAAGCTGATCGTGCCTTATTTATGCGAGCTTCTATGTCGGCTTCCGCTCCTCCGCCCGGATTCACGACACTGCCCAGGTACGTGAATTTATCCACGCGCTCAACGACATTGCCGTTGACACAAATTGGAGTGGTATCTGCTGTATTGAGACGCATCTCCTTTGTTTTGGCGCTGTTGATGCGTAGACCTTCTTTCATCGCCTGGTGCTGCAGATCGTCCGTCTTGGTCTGGAGATCACCAACGCTGGCAGAGAGCAAGCACATGTCGTCCGCGAAGTCGATATCCTCCATCTGTGTTCCTTGGACCCAGGGTATACCTCTTTGACTTTCGCTTGTTACTCTACACATGATATCGTCCAGAACGATGAGGAAGAGAAGCGGAGATAATAAACAGCCTTGCTTAACTCCTGCTGTAACTGGTATGGCCTCTGTAAGCTGGCCGTCGTGTAATATACGGCACCGGGATCCTTCGTACAGACTTCTAATTATCTGAATATTTTTTTCTGGAATCCCCCTCTTTTTCAGGATGCGCCAAATGCTGGACCATCTCACTCTGTCAAATGCCTTCTCGAAATCCACGAATAGAGCAAACACTTCACATTGCATCTCTGTGCAGGATTCCAGAATAATCCTTAACAGGTTGATTTGGTCCGTACACGACCGGCCTTCCCTAAAACCAGCTTGCTCGTTCCTTAGTTGCCGGTCGACTTCCAACCATCTGTTGGTGCATAGTAAAATCTTAAATACCAAAAAACTCACCATTAGATGGCGCTAACGGAATTCTACATTGAACGTGTACTGTCACGAACTTGGCTCCTCATAAAACGACCCAATAACCTTTACTTTACAGTAATATTGGTATAATTTAGTAGGTTTGATTGAATTGCGATTAGGTAGGTAGGTAAGTACGTAAGAAAGTAAGTAGGTAAGTATGACATTTAGAATAAAATTTAAAAAAAAAACATAATACGCCCGTAGATAGCGAGACATAGTTAAGTACCTACCTACTTCAAAATCAGTTCAAATTAACTTGAAAAGTTTAAAACAAAACAAAACAATACTAACATAACTATATTTGGCTGGCGCATGACGAGTTACAGTTTAATTTTGAGCTTTTAATGATACATTTCATTTTCATTGATTTTTGCTAGCGCCATCTGATAGCGACGTCATAAAACTTGATTTCTCATTACACCAACAAGAATAACATTAAACAGAGTAGAACGCACCTCTCAGAAGAATAACAAAATAATAATAACAACAATCTGTCTCTGTCAGTCCAGTGAATGAAATACTGTCAATACTGTCACTTAGGTTTCATTCGATAAATTCATCATTAGAGTTGGTTCTGTAAATGATGATCGATATCGATAATATCGGTGAGTATAATATATCTAAAAAAAATCGTTAATGCTTTAGCTTTGATATTATCGGTTTTCGCAATTTATTTATCTATGGATGCTATGCAATGTTTTTTTTAATGTAAAGCTGTGCACTTATTTAAAATATATAGGTATCTTTCGAAAATTTATTAAAAGGAACACAAAAGTTTACCAGTAAGTACATCATTATATTATGTATTTAACAGTATAAAATTCCAATTACCTAAAAAAAATTAAAAATAAAACCTACAAATAAAAATTTTCGCCACTAGTCGGAACCGTGCTCAGCAGGCTGGCTGCATTTCCACGGTGGATGGCCAGGCTTGAACACTGGCCAAGGTATTAGCCGGCCCGCCTGGTCACCTGACTGGTCGATCAGGCGCGTCGACAGTTCTTTAAACAATCGGCGCGCCTTTCCGGCCCCCATGATGGCCCAAGGGTTTCGATCGAAAATAAATTCGGCGTTTTCTTAATTTTACACCCTTGGTTGGTAAAAAATTATAAATATCGATATTTTGGCTTCAATAATATCGAAAAATAAACATCGGTAATCATTGCATCCCTAAAGGGGATAATCATGGATTGATTGATTGCTGACTTGGCACCTCGCTTGGCGCGGTCGAAGCGAACGAAACTAAAACAAAACATCAAAAAACACAACCTATAAATTTGAAAAATATTAGTTTTGCCTTGCCTTGCCACTTGATCTTTAACCAATTTAAACACAGTGCGATTATAAAACCGTCTATTTTATTGAGAAACGCAATCGCAGTTTATGCTAGGATGCCGGTAGACCAGATCCAGTACTCTGAAAGGTACCAAGATGACGTATACGAATACAGGTAAGCAAAGCAGCTGATTCTTATTACTTACGTTTTTACCTACTACGGCAAAGCCAAAAGGAGGGCTTTTTAAACTAAAACTGCTTTGATTTTATAATAAAATGGCTCAGAATGGAAACTGCTCTATTCTACAAAATACCTATAGGTTGGCTTTTAAGATGAGTGCCGGACTCGAGAAGTACATAACCTACTATTCTTACCCTTCCTCCTGAGACTGGCAGAATTTGTCGTTCAGAAAAAAAAGTGGTACATTATATCTGAGAGCCCTATCTCCCTGATGGGGGATAAGAGGACATCATCATCACATATAACTGGCCGGGCCCTGTCTGCCATTGGGTTGGACCTGAATCGGTTGGCGAGACTGCTACTAACCAAGTGGGTAAACCACTAGGCAGACATAATGTGTAAGATGAGATGGTGGGATTATCTTAAGAACCAGCCAGTCATTAAAATTTACTTTTTAATTTAACTAAAAATGCCAATGCATGCAAATTTAAATATGTGTAGGTACCATTAATTGTATAATGTTCTTTTGTATTTTTTGTATGCAATAAAGTGTTTTATCTTTAACTTTTAACTTTAAAAAAAATGTTGGTAACCTTACTTCATTTCACATACACCTCTATCTTTTTCTTCCAGACATGTAATCCTTCCACCAGACATTGCACGTCTCGTCCCCAAGTCCCATTTGATGACTGAAACGGAATGGAGAAACCTTGGTGTTCAGCAGAGTCCTGGTTGGCTCCACTTCATGGTCCATAACCCTGAACCGCACGTGTTGCTGTTCCGAAGACCAAGGACGGACGTACCAGTTGTCAACGGGTTAGACGCTACTACCAGTTCAACGGTAAAGGTATGATACCAGTGTCTGTAGTCAATAATTAAATTTTCAGTTAAGTTTTGTTTTATAAAAGCTAATTTCCATCTATGAATTTGGAATAGGTATAGATTTTGTTATTTGAACTGTAATTATATTAACCCGTAGAACGATTACCTACCCTCAAACGCATTTAAATTATGCACAGTTTATGTGCACACGACGCGGTATAAAAAAACAAATAACTATCAAACTTACGTTGTGCTAACTAATGAAGTGTTTGATTGTTACTAAATTTGTAATGAGGTGGTTTTTTTTTGGTTTTACCTTCACTATTAAAATGTGTCCATTAAAAAAGATTATCTTGAGCTCATAGTAGCCTAGCTAGGTCCCTATTTTATTTAAATTGTGAATGTTAAGGCGGTTACTCACGGTATGGCGCGAAATTAATTTTTTTTCGCGTTTTCTTATTATTCTGTCGAAAGTATTCATTTTTAATAAGGTTTTAATGAATTCGCGTATGTAACAAACCATTTCCCACATTGTAATACAACGTTTTTTGAAGACAGACCTACTGATTTTGTGTCCTAGGACATAAAGGCCAAAAATCTAGTTCTTCTGTCCTGTACCGAGAGTTACCACCTTAAACTGTAAACTTTTTAAATCCAACCTTTACTTATAAAAATTTAGATATGATTTCTGATGATCTTAACTCTGTCTATAATAGTGCCTTATTTAAATGTTGTTTTCTTATTTAAAACAATTAATTGTTCCTACTTTGTATAATTTTATGAAATTGACGCATTTAGAATAGTTGAATAACTAAGCTTGTAGCTAGCTTACACATTTTAGATTTATCATAGTTATATTATGACTGTTACCAAAATAAATATTTTTCATGATATGAAATAATTTTATAGTTTTTTTTTTTAAATTTAAAACCCTTTCCTTTTTGCCACAGTTCTCGAAAACAAAAACAAACTTAATACTATGTTGAATGTTTATTTGGATTCATTTTACTTCTAAAACATTATAAACCATAGTAAAATACACAAATAAATGCATAAAGTTATACAATTTCTAATAAACAGATTAAAGATAAAAGAATATAAAGTAAAATTTATTAAAACATATTTCTAAATAAGTAATTTTGAAAACAAATTCTACCTCTTAAAACAAATGCAATAAAATTATTAACAATAATATTAGTAAAGATTTAAGTATTATTTTTGTTAAAATAATCATTTCATTGATAATATAGTTTTATAATAATAATAATAATTGTGCTTTTATTTCCCTTAATTTCTAGAATAATTAGCCAAATAACCAAAATATAAGTAAAATATTAATAAAAATAGCTTTTCAAAAGACAATAAAATGTCAAACAAATCACCAAGACAATTTAAGTCATTAAACCGATGATATGGTTATGTCGGAAGTACTTATTTAAGTTAGCATCAACAGATATACTTAACATTCGTATAAAAGTCATCTCTCCATTATATTCTTATCTAATAGATAGGCAGCTTCTTATATAGTAGAAATGCTATAAAACCTTTAAAACAAGGAAATGCGACGAAAAATCGCATTCCTATCTACATACCTAGGTAAAAAGTGTTATATTAGCCAAGTCCAGCTATTCTGTGCTGACTTGGCACTGACTTAAGAGGCTTTTCCACCAAGACTATCCCCAATCGCCAGAAAATATCTTCTAAACTATAGCAAATATCGAAAATATGATCCTGTGATAGTTCATAATTTTGCTTAGTATTTTAAGGGCATTGTTAAGTAGTTCAAAGACATCTAAAGAAATTTACGGCTCTACCACAAACACAGTTAAACCTGGTCTAAATCTCTAGACCAGGTTTAAATCGCCAATTTGTATTCGTCATATAAATTGGCGAATTTAGACCGGCCTAACTTTTTTGTGGTAAGAGGGTTAAGTTCTTTTTTTTTTTTTTAAACGGCCAGTTTAGGCAAAAATCAGTAGATTATTTAAGTCTTGAACTTAGGACTAACATAACAGTGCCCTTACTAAGCAAGATTTTATCACTGGATAATTTTTTGATATATTTGCTATGTTTTAAAATATATTTTAATTATTTTCGTGATTAGCCAAATAGCATTGGTGCCCTCTTGATAATCTTAACTTTTTGTTTTAAAGAGGAAATGTTTGGGTTACATAGTTTAAGTTTACTATATTTGACTGCGCGCTACAAAAAAAAGTAATTTTCGCAAAAGAATTCTATTCAAGAATTCATTCAACACAGCTATTCTAGAAGCTTTTATTTTTTTAACTCTAGTGATATTATATTTTGGGTTAACTTGTTATATAGTATTGTTATACACAAACATGCCTCGTAAAAACATGTATTTTTTATGTTTTCCGCTACTTCTACAGTCTACTTTGCGAAAATTGTTTCAACAAATTCGTTTTCTACGACCAAAGGTTTAACATATGGATTTTATTTAAAGCATTATTTTGTGTCTAACGACTAGTAACAACCAAACTGAAAGTTAATACATATCTTTCAAACTATTGTTAGGTATTTATTATTCTACTTAATACACCTGGGTATTAAGACTGTGCATTAAGTATACAAGCCTCTACTTTCTTTTTGGTTTCTATGATTCTATATTAAAACAAGTTGGTTTTTTTTTGTATAGTAGACACTATAGTGTGTCCACCAAGTCAAAAAATTAAGACTTCTCATAAAAGTATCATACATTTTTAACATTTCAATTTGGTAGTAACTGACGCATTAACTGAGACGCAAAGCGCATAATCACTGATAAGTTTTGTGCGCTCTGTATCATTCAACATTGTAACTTTTCCTATAACAAATTTAAAGCATAGGCCATCTTAACATTATGAGGGATATTGTTAGTCAATATACTGGTCGGCATTAGCCAAAAACGTCTCAAAACAGATGTATTTTTAAAGCTAACCTTTTGGTTCTTAAAAGATTCTCCGCAAGGTTTAACAAATTCGTTTAATTGCATTTTTAAAAGCCGACGGCGGCCATTTTGTTTTCCGTTAGGTTTTAGTAGGTACTTATACTGAGAGGGTATATTTTTTACACAGCGCAGGTAAAAATGATATGGGGAATTTACAAGAAGTGATATGATTATTACAGACACTAAACGATATGTATGTACTTAAAAGATAAAAGTATCGACAAATTTTGGTACAATCTTATAATATAAATGCATGAGAATATATGTCTTTTAATTGTTTTTTTTTTTCTTTGATCTGTTAAATAGCGGTTAATTTTTTGTAAGAAAAGCATATGACGAAGAAAGTAAGAGGTAGTGACTAGGCCCTAATCGTACTGCAACAATGGCATGCCCTTATTTTTTATACAATAAGCGTTGCATACGATTTTTTTCGTTCGATCGAACTTTGTGCAACTACTACAAACTATACACTACTGTATAGTGATTGGGTTAGTTTTTGATAGCTGCCTGCTATATATGTTTATAATATATCATATGGAATAAATCTTATAACACCAAAAGAACATAATATAAATAATTAATCTGTTTTTTTTTGCTTACAAGCTAGTTCGATCGTTTTAGTTAAGTTTAATGATATGATGAAAGTAATTGTTTTCAATATATAATTTACATAATTAATAGGCATGCAATAGTTATTAGTGATGAGTCGAAAATGAGTAGAAATATTTAACAGCGCTCAAAGTATCCTTCAAAATAGTCTAGAAGTTATTCTTCTATCAAACTTGTTAAGAAAGCGATACCATTGCCGCGTTGCTTTAAAAAAAAAATAACCGCAATGTTGACAGATCAAATAGAAAAGTTGCCAGGAGAGGTAAAAATAATGTAAAGATGGCAACATTTTTTATCACGCGCTCCTTTTCAGCACCAAACGCGTAAGTTGTGTTTTTTTTTCTTTTTGAGGTTCATTTTTCGTTGTTCGCTGGTTTACCGTTGGTGTACTGTGGGGGCGCTGTCGAGTTGTTCTGTTGTTCTTCTGTCATTATAGACACCAGCTCCTCAACTGCTCGACCCAGGTCATCTGTAGAAAGTACAATACACTTAAGTAATTTTCTTTACTTCGTATTTAGGCTGTATCGCAAGTGTTCAGTTATATTACCTCACGGAATACGTCCTTTTGTGATAGCGGTAACAGAAAAAATACAATTATTCAAACGGTCTGCGATAATCAAAAATAGTTTTTCAAAATAAACATGCAAAAACCATGCGACACAGCAAAAATCTTTAATGCAACATATTTTGTCTTAACAATTGTCTGCAAACTTTCAGAAAACTCCATAACTAAAACTTTGAACTTGGAAGAAGCCCTGTCGTGCATTAATCTAGCAAAAAAAATCATAAAGACACGCCGTTAGGCAAATATAGTATTACCAGACGAGCGTCTGCGGAGCGTAAACAAAAAAACAGTGGAGTAAATTAGGAAAAAAAAAACAACCAAAACTGTGCTATAGAGACAACAAAAACGTTCACAAACACTCAAAAAACAGCCAAAAAAGTTCCTAAAACAGCAACAAAGAACAACATCAAACAGCAAAAACTGGATCGAATCAAAACCGCATCAAACCTGCGCAGTGCATGAGAGACTGCACATTGTGCGGGGGCGGCGGCGGCCGCTCCAGCGACTCGCGCTCCGGCAGCGCGCCCGGCCAGCGACCATCTTTATCAATAGGGTTTATCATTACTAGATGCTAAAAGAACGAGACGAACAAACAAACGAACGAGGATTGGAAGGTATTGGCTAATCCCTTCCAATTAATTTATTCTAGCAAGGCAAAAAAAGTGTATTGCCTCGCCGCCACCCTGTTAGTCTCGTAAACTCGGTTTTGTATTGTTGTATTATTTTAATTATGTGTTTATCATAACGAAAATTATCATTCTGCAGCATTATTGATTGTAGTAATAAGATTCAAATAAATTTGATTATTGCTTCCATCAGTATTAAAATTAGCGGTGCCATCTTTCACCCCGTCAGAATGTTTTAACTGGCTGTACTTTTTAAATTATATACTTACCCTGTTATTCATAAAAACTTAAAGAGCATTTTAGTTATTTGACATATGTCAATTTAGACTGGATGTCACGTATTTAGCATACAACAAACCAGAGAAGTAGACCTCCACTTAAGCAACCTAAAATGGACTGTATCTTTATGAATAAGACGGTTACCGTCTTATTCATAAAAGTAAAGTACATTTTAAGTAGCTTTACTGGAGGCTCTAGCTCTACTTCTCTGGTTTGATGTATGGTAAATACGTGACATCCAGTCTAAATTGACATATGTCAAATAACTAAAATGCTCTTTTTTTTTTAATGAATAACAGGGTTAGACGGCGCGATGTAGAGTAGAAATTAATTCGTTGGATATCCGTATAAGCTACAGCGCTAGTGTTTCTCTCTATAAAATGAGTATAGAAATAACTTACTAGTTTGGCTTTCGTGGTACAGTCCGTTGTGCATTTTGGCTGGCGAGTCGGTGGCCAGCTGCGAAGCTGTCACGGAGCGAGTTTGAAGCGTTCCGGTGCGCGCCGGAGATGAGCCTTGCTGAGGCTGGAATTATAGTTTTTATTATTATTTGTCTTTTTGACAGTATTATATAATGCTTTACCACACTTGTTTACTTAAATTATTTACCTAAGTTTAACAACAACAATTTAAAGGTACTTACTTACTATGTATTATTATTAAAACATTAACTCTGCGCTAGATAACAAGTTTTTAGTGAGATTAGTTTGATTAAGAAGTCTAATTTGTTTAACTCTGCATTAGATAAGAAGCTTATGAGTACTTAGTTTAGTTATTAACCTCCTTACCACAAAAAAGTTAGACCGGTCTAAAATCGCCAATATGTATGACGAACTAGTGAATTAAACCCAGTCTAGTGATTTAGACCCGGTAACTGCTAACCGGTAACTCTTTTTGTGGTAGAGCCGTAAGTTTTTAAGGACAGTCCAAAATTGCTGTACCCTTGCCGAGTTACTAAGTTGTAAGTGCTTTGTACATACTTAATACGGATCTTCCTGTACACAGAGCAATAAATTTAACTAAATTATGAAATTAGACGACAATGACAACATTCGGAAACCATTATTGATTTTCCTGGAACATGTAAGTCCCTATTCTAAAGCATGTAAGTACTGGGTGTGGGCCTTAAAATTGTCATCAAATTTTCATTTTTATTTAAGGCGCTGGTGGTAAACCGCGTTTGACCTTGAGAAACGTAAGAAAGAGAGAGGAAAGCCTATATCCAGCAGTATATACCTCGACCAGCAGCCTCCACAGCCTCTGCAGCTGTTGCTTACTTTGTGATACCCAAAAAAGAGGTGGAGCAACGATCTGAGTACCCTAAAATACAAACTAGAAGACAGCGCTAGACTGGAAGGAACGAAAGAACAGGAGGGAGGCCTATGACCAGCAGTATCATACCTCGTCCAGCAGCCTCCTCAGCCGCTGCAGCTGCGCCTCCAGCTGCCGGTTGTGCTCCTCCAGGATGCCCATGCGCGCCTCCAGGCGGCCCTTGTGCTGCCGGAGCAGTCTCGCTTCTGCCATCATGTCCTGGGGATTACCATAGTCTATTAAGGATCAAGTCTTCAGAGTGGGGGGACGAAACGACGACAACAACACACTTTTACGTGACTCGGGTCGTTATCGCGTGAATGGTGTGCGGGAAAAGCTGTAGTTATGCTGTTAATATACACTGTTACTTTTTTATCGTATATACTTACTTACCTACTTTGAAAGTTTTTGTAATAAAAACTAAAAATGATGTGTAGCATCTTAGCAATGACCTACGGTGACGTAGCTGGCGCCAGACCAGACAGGGGGTGGAGGGCAATGCGCTTGTACAGTACAAGAGGTTTTTTATTTAAAAAAAAAATTAAGAAGGCAATGTTTTTTAAGACGATATACGACAAATAAATGGAACGAGCAAATGAACAGAGTCTATCGATATAGCATACTGAGTATATTGATATAGCATACTGAGGGCAAGGGACAGTCATATGTCAGTCTCCCACATCGGTTACTACATTTTATTGGAAAAAGTAGTAAATATTGAATATCTTTTTAATTATTACTTTTAAATCAAATCTGAATTACCAGAATTTAATTTTGTTTATTATCATTATTCCTAGGTAGTTTTGACAAAAACTAGTAAGTCATTTTGAAAAACTCTATTCCGTTTTTTGGAAAGGTTATCTTTGACGAAATAATGTATCGAGGTTTTTTGATTCCACTAGTGTTTCTCAGTTATAAAAAACTTTGTCATATCCTCAAAAAGGTTATATTGAAATTCCAGATCTTTACCTCCTATAGATTAAGAGAATTACTTGATATAGAAAATCTTCAAAACTCATATAGCGTCTTAACATAATTTATTCGAAATTCTATAAACATTGGAATGAGCTAGATTGTGTTTTATATGTAAGCACCTACGGCTCTACCACAAAAAGAGTTAATCCTGGTCTAAATCACTAGACTAGGTTTAAATCGCTAATTTGTCATACAAACTGGCGATTTAGACCGGTCCAACTTTTTTGTGGTAGCAGGGCTAGATTTTATTTTATTTATGCACTCCTGGTAGCGAGCCTTCCGTACTTCAGTACAGTGGCGGTCTATTAGGGCGTAACAGATTTGTCTATGGTCTCGTGCGCCCTAGACTGTATTGCCAAAGAACAAGATCTATTTTGCAATACAGAAACCTAGAAGTCTTATGCCTAGTTACCTTGAAGTACTTTTAGGTTGTCTATGCCATAGATCGAAAGATTATCCCTGTCGACCCTAAAAAATAGTACCTATTATTTGAAATCCTATTGATTTGGCTATCAAGAAACTGATCAATATAATCTTGCGGGTTTTAAAAGTTACCTGATCAGGGGGTGCGTTCCTGTTGTCTCCCTGCCCATGCTGCTCCTCCGGGGTCGACCCTGGAGTAGACTTGGCCTTCAGTCGCTCGTACTCCGCTTGGAGACTCGCGTTCTCCTCTTCCAGTTCCCTGGATAGAAATAATAAATTGTAGACTTTGTTACCCCTTTCTTCTCTACGCTGTAAAATCATTGCGAAAGGGAGTAGAATCATTTGACCGACGACCGTTTGGGGCTTCTCCAGGCGACCATTGTCGTAAAGCAAGGCCAACATTTCTTTGCCTGAGCCAATTGGTGGGCACCCTGAACTACCTCGCCTCTCGCAGTATAGGATACTTTACCAAATAAGGTATCAATAGCAATTAGATTAGATGTAGTCTAATTGACTTTCAATAAGTGATATCGTGGAGTCCTATACTGAATAAAGAATTTTTTGATTTTGATTTTATAATTTTAAAACGACTAGAGTGATTTATTAGAAATTTGGAATGGAGTTATCTGACAGGCTACTTTTACTGCGGTTATAAACCGCGGGTAACACTGAGCATACCTACATACTTATTACAACTAATTTTTTACCTTATCATAGCTTCAAGTTCGTGTCTTTGCTCGCGGTGTATGGCGGACACGACGTGCACGGGCGAGCGAGGGGCGTCTCCCTCGCTGCCTCCGTTCAGGGACTGGCAGTAGGCCGCTATTAGTTGGTGCTCTTCGTCGCTGGAGAAATAAAAAAATTACATTTATTTATTTATTAATTTATAACATACTTAGTAAAGTATATTATAAATCCACAGCACAAGTTGTTAAATTTAGTTTAGAAAATCAATTTTATTATACATACAGGCCATTGACGGATTTAAACTTTGTTACCTGATCATCAGCAGTGCTGCGAGCAACAAATTCCATTTTTTTTTAGCTCGCTCCTGATATACAGAATGTTTCTGACAAGGCGGTAATAAATCAAAGGAGGGATTCAGCTCACCATACCTAACAACTTTCCCAGAGCAACATGGGTTGAAATATCAAAAAAAAAAACACCTATCCCGTACATTGTCCCCGCCAGCTGATCGAACCAATGTATGGAACAGCTGTTATTTGTTTTGAGATTTCAACCCATGTTGCTTTGGGAAAGTTGTTAGTTATGGTAAGCAGAACCCCTCCTTTGATTTATAACCGCCTTATCAGAAACACCCAATATTTACCTACAGCGATAATAGCCAAAGATTAGCCAAAGCCTCATTCCCGCAAATCATTCGAAACTGGACCTGTATTAAGTAAATCAATTTGGAGGGGAGAAAGATAATATTATGAAGTTCATTTTGATGTTTTCTAGTGCTCCTCCAAGTGAATGTCATCCAGACTCCCGACGTGTTACCCTCTCCTCTGAAGGTTCTTCTAAAACCACATTGTGAACCACTACCCTAAGAAGAAGAAGAAGAAGAGTCTACCTGTCGGGTGTCTCCTGGGGCCGCGCAGTGAGCTCGACCTGCGCGAGTCTCGATGCATACAATTCGAGACGCGAATGCATATCATCTGCCGCTATAGAGGAGCCGTGTTGGGGCGACGGTGCTGGTGACTCTAGGGCGTCTCCTGGGGATTGGAAAAAATAAGGGCTGTAAAATCATTGCGAAAGGGAGTACAATCATTTGACAGAGGAGGGCTCGTTTGGGGGCCTCTCCAGGCGACTATTGTCGTAAGGCAAGGCCTTAAGGCATTTGTTTACCTGAGCCAATTGGTGGGCACCCTGAACTACCTGGCCTCTCACAGTACTTTACCAATCAATCAATACATAGTATAAAACAAAGTCGCTTCCCGCGTCTGTCCCTATGTATGCTTATATCTTTAAAACTATGCGACGGATTTTGATGCGGTTTTTTTAAATAGATAGAGTGATCCAAGAGGAAGGTTTACAAGTATAATACATGAGCAAAATAATAATAGGTTAGGCGATACGAAGTTCGCCGGGTCGACTAGTTAAGGTATAAATAGCGATTAGATTAGATGTAGTCTATTTGACTTTCAATGAGTGATATCTTGTATCCTATATTGAATAAAGAATTATTTAATTTGATTTTGATTGACTCATTGCTACGTGGCTCAGTTGGCAGTAACGTGGACTGAGACGCGGGTGCACCGGATTCAATTCCCGGCGGATCTGAACATTGTTTGATGAATATCGAAGTTTGTTTCCCGGTTTGGGTGTATTGTTCGTCTCTGTTTGTGTTTCGGACAGCCTATATACAATGCGTTATTATTATGGTGGTAATAACTCACGGTATGGCGCGAAATTCAAATTTTTTCGTGTTTTTATTTATTCTGGCGAAAGTATACATTTTTAATAAAGTTTAAATGAATTGGCGTATGTAAAAAACTATCTCCCACATTGTGATATATCGTTTTTGAAAGACAGAGTTACCGATTTTGTGTATATTCAAGGAACTTGATTTTTTGCCTTTTTCCCCTTAGACACAAAAACTTTAGGTCTGTCTTCCAAAAACGTTGTATTACAATGTGGGAGATGGTTTTTACATACCTACGCGAATTCATTTAAACTTTATAAAAAATGTAAGTATACTTTCGCCAGAATAAATAGAAGACACGAAAAAATTTGAATTTCGCGCCATACCATGAGTTACCACCATAATAATAACGATTACCACCTTAAGTATTACTTATTTCATTCATAATTAATCCAAGCAATCTTAACTCTTCTCTCATACTAATAGACGCGAGATAGCATGCGTTCGCCGCCATCATGAGATTTTTTCTTTATCTGCGCGGCTTATAGGTACAATTAAGGCGGTAACTCTCGGTATGGCGCGAAATTAAATTTTTTTCGCGTTTTTTATTTATTAAGGCGAAAGCATTCATTTTTAATAGAGTTTTAAAGAATTTGCGTATGTAAAAAACCATCTACCACATTGTAATACAACGTTTTTGAAGAAAGACAGAAGGACATAACTTGATTTTTGGCCTTTTACCCCTTAGACACAAAATCAGTAGGTCTGTCTTCAAAAAACGTTGTATCACAATGTGGTAGATGGTTTTTTACATACGCGAATTCATTAAAACTTTATTAAATTGAATAAGTACTTTCGCCAGGATAATTAAAAAAACGCGAAAAAATTTGAATTTCGCGCCATACCGAGAGTTACCACCTTAAGTGCAGATAGTGAAGGTATACAGTTCTCGCCACGTAACTTTGGCTCTGAGCAAAATAAAGAGGGGATTACTGCGCATGTGTACAAAATGAACGAACGAACAGAACGACTGTAAAATAAGGGGACGAATAGTATCATTGCGTGGACGCAGCACGATTAAAATAGCCAATAGAGCGCTAGCGCGCGACGCACACCCCGCCCCACCCCCCTGTAATTTCCTATGACACCTGATTTTTGATTTCTGCGCGTTCAAGGTCAAAGACAAAGTTACATGGCGAGACCTGTACCAGTCGCGGAGTTGAACATAACGATCGAAAGATCACCCGTGACCCCCTTGCCAACAGCCGAGATGGACACCGGCGGGGTTTTAGTGGGTGCGAACCCCACATAACCCTGCGACTCCCCCCGGGGTCGCAGGGTACTCGTTAGGAGTTTCCCCGCCTAAAAAAAAAAAGAAAAAGACCTGTACAGTGGCGGACTAGGAGGTCGTAACAGATTTGTCTATGGTTTCGTCAGCCCTAGATTGTATAACCAAAGAACAAGAGCTATTTTGCAATACAGAAAAACCGGAAGTGTTAACGCCGAACATGTCCGCGACTGTACGAGGAAGTGTAGTATAGGGTGTATAGGGTACCTTCGAGCACAGTCTGCACGGGCAGGTACCCGACGCGCGGGTGCTTCTTGAAGTAGCGCGCAGATTTGAACTTGTTTCGAAGCGCGCGCGTGAAGTCACGCACGTCCTCTCCTGAGGTCGTCTGTGGGGAGATAACCACATTATAATTTACGAGCTTTCCCGGCTAACTTCGTTACGCCATAGAATATAAGAGAAGGTACTTTACTTAGGACGTGGCTCTATAGACTTTGTTCTTATGACTGCCCAGAATGGACAAATAAAAAAACAAACAACAACAAACTACCTGTCAAAATATGTAAACAACGGGAAAAAATTTGCACCTTGGGTTACATTATATAAGTTTGGGAAAGGATCCCTATTTTTTTTTTAAATATTATATAGCATATGACACTCGGGGATAGTGTAGCTTCCCAACAGTGAAATAATTTTTCAAATCGGTTCAGTATTTCCGAAGCCTATTCGATGCAAACAAACGAACAAATCTTACCTCTTTATTATTAGTAAAGATATAGATAGATAAGTAGTTCAAATATTGCTTCAAGTAATTATCATGATAATTTCAGCCGAAAGACATTTTCTGCTGGACAATGGCCTCCCCCATAAATCTACACATCGATCGGTCCCCCCGTACTACAGCTTTCACCAGGTCGCCTGACCACTTTGTGGAGGGTCTGCCTACTCTACCTAGTCGCCATTCGAGAACTGAGCAATATATTTAACTGAGAAATACTTCTGCTGTTCTATGTTTTTGTATTTGTAATATTTTTGGGCATCATAAGTACCCCTTTGAATTTTTCAATATACAGTTTGCGCGAAAAGTACCTACGACACATGGGACGGACGGACGGACAAATTAGTCATATTAATAAGGTCCCAGCCTGCGTAGCATGAAGGACCCTTTGTCAAATCGTTCTGTCACTTTTGATCGCTTTTGACATTTAAATGCTGGAAAATGTATAGAGATGATCGAAAGCCTGTGACAGATAGATACGACAAATTCGATAAATGATCGGTCATGCTACCACCGCAGGACGAGTAACAGGATCTGTGGAATGTCGAACTACCCTAAAACGCATACAAACGCGCAGGGTATGTGCGCACAGCATTTCGAGGATTAAATCACAAAAAAAAAAAAACACATCATACTCACAGCAGTGCAGTACTCCTGCATTGGATGAGTGAGCTTGTGGTTCTTTGCCTTGCGGCCGCTGAAGAAACACTTCTGGCACATGTCGAAGTTGAAACACTTCAGGCAACGGTATCTAGATGGGCAAAAATAAGTTTTTAAAAACAATCCCATGGTAAGATAAATCGCCCTATTACGGTATAGGTTTAGTAAAGATTTTTTTTCTTTTGTAAAAAAAATATAAGAGTTCTATCAAAGAATCTTAAGTATTTAATTATTTAAAAAAAACAAACACTGTGTGTACGAAAGCCTGACCTAAACTACTGAACTGTTACGGCTGAAAATTAGTACTTACTAATTTAGGCAGTTTAGAACCACGATACGGACGATATACGTTACAAATAAACAAACAAACAAACAAATCTTTCCTCTTTATAATATTGGTATAGTTAGCTGAGGTTTATTTTAGGTAAAAAATAAAAAATAAAGTAGCTAATTGATTGGGAGAGTGATGTATCTGTAACGTATAGTAACTAATCTGTGTTACGGGTGAAAATAAGTGGCCAAAAAAACTTACCTAAACCCAACAATAGGGTACTCCTTGCAGATATTGCACTTGGCCTGATGCTTCGCAGTCTCCGCGGCTGCAAGCCTATGCAGCACTGGGAGCCAGACCATAGACTGCGGCTCTTTCTGGAGCCACTGGAGGAAGTGGAACGCTTCTATGTACTGGAGCTGGCCGTCCGCGTCTCGCTCGAGCGTTTTCTCTTTTGGTGCTGAATCTTCTTTGTTGTTGTCTTTTTCTGTGGAAATAATTAGGTTCTTAGGACTTAGTGCAAAAACTAACTGGTCTTCTATAAAAAAAAAACACCGGAAATTTAATTTAAGTTTGTAGAGTACACATTGAGTAAGTATTCCTTAATTTAATAATAACCGTAATATAAGTTTTATCGTAATAGAATAGAAGTTTAATCGTAACGATTATTCTTCTATAACGATTGGGTCAAAACTTGCGAGTCTCGTAACTTTGATCCTGTAAGACTAGTAGAATGAAGATACTATCAAAGTTTCGAGAATCGCAATTCTTGACCCAATCGTAATAGAGTAATCAATATATATAAAACTCTTCCGTTACTGACTGACTGACTGACTGACTGACTGACAGACAACGCAGAGCCGAAACTACTGGGCGTAGCGGGCTGAAATTTTGCATGTAGGTTCCTTAGGGAGTGTAGGTGAGCACTAAGAAGGGATTTCCCGAAATTCCCACGGGAACGGGAAAAAACGGAAATTTTGTGTTTATGAGAAATCTGCGCGGGAAAAACCGCAGGGCAGCCTCTAGTAGTAGAATAGTACTTAATAATGTAATAGAATAGAAGTTTAATCGTAAGGTTTAAGAGACTAACCCTCTTATTGATAAAAAGTTAAAGAGCATTTTAGATATTTGACGTATGTCAATTTAGACTGGATGTCACGTATTTACCATACAACAAACCAGAGAAGTAGCCCTCCAGTAACGCTACTTAAAATCTACTGTATCTTTATGAATAAGACGGTAAGGCTCCAGGTTAAAAAAATTGTTTGCTTTTTATTATGCGCCTTTGATAGTATCATATCTCCATTAGGTAAGAAAAGGTCAGGTATAGGTAATATCTACTTATCTTTTCTTACTCGGTTCAAAGAAGTACATAATTAATCAAAATCATACCAGTAACAGACTTCCTATCCAAAGTGCCTCCTTTGCTCTCTTTCCCGGTGGCGGCGGAGGCTTGCTCGAAGCAACTCCTCACTGAAGGCTCGATGTTCGATCCCCCGAAAGCCGCCACTTCACCCAACTGCCTTGGTACCTAGGATTTTAATTTGAATCAGTGGACCACAAGAGATTACAGTACAGGTACCTACAGGCTCTAAGAAAAGCTGCAATGGTTATCGAATGCTGTCATTGCCACCGACTTTTATTGTTCACTACTCGACCCGGCGAACTTCGTTCTAACCTATAACTATGTTTTACAAGTAACATATTTTATAAACCTCTTCTTGAATCACACTATCTATTAAAAAAAACCGCATCAAAATCCGATGCATACTTTTAAAGATTTAAGCATACATAGGCACGGACGCGGGAAGCGTCTTTGTTTTATACTATAGTAGTACATAGTATGTACTTATGTATTGATTGACTGCTCCGGTAGCTCAGTTGGCAGTGATGTGGATTGACATGCGTGTGCACCTTTTTTTTTTTTTTTTTAGGCGGGGAAACTCCTAACGAGTACCCTGCGACCCCGGGGGGAGTCGCAGGGTTATGTGGGGTTCGCACCCACTAAAACCCCGCCGGTGTCCATCTCGGCTGTTGGCAAGGGGGTCACGGGTGATCTTTCGATCGTTATGTTCAACTCCGCGACCCCCTCCAGCACTGGCTGTTTAGCCTCTTCACGGGGGGACAAGTGATGGTAGTCCCCCCTGAGCGCGGAAGGCTCTTCCTACACTCGACGACGGAATCGGGACACCGCGTTCCGCCGTCCTTCTCGGGGCCGTTATATGACTACACGAGGCCCCCGCCTCGTGCACCCAACGACCCCGGGGTCCCCTCTTAGTCGCCTCTTACGACAGGCAGGGGATACCTCAGTCCTATTCTTCGGCCCGGTACTGCAGGGCGTACGGCGGCGCTTCATGGCCTCGCGCCGCCGCGGCGACGAACTCGCCGTCTGGCCGGGTTCGCCGCCTCCCTCTCGCGTTCGGCCGTCTCCGTGGCGAGCATGACTGCTTCGCAGAAGGAGACAGCCGCCGTCCAAGCCTCTCTGCTGCCGACCATGGCTCGCACCACAGCCGGCAGGGAGAGGTCCGTCCCGATGGCGGTCTGGAGGACCGCACGTTCAGCCACCCAGGCTGGGCACACCTCTAGGGTGTGCTGGGCCGTATCCTCGGGGCAATCGCAGTGGTGGCACCGGGGGGACTGTTCGCGCTTTATCATCGCCAGGAAACTCCCAAAGCATCCATGCCCTGAGAGCACCTGGGTCAGACGGAAGCTTAGAGCCCCATGGTGCCGATGCAACCACTGCTCCAGGACGGGGAGTATAGCCTCCACCGTCCTGTGCCCCGCGCTCGGCCTCCCCAGCCTGAGCGCCCAAGCCTCCTCTGCAGCGGCGTCGGCCTCCTGTCGGCGTGCTACGGTCTCGCGCGGAGTCGGCCAATAGCCCCTCGCGCGCGCCTCCTCGCGCCAGTTATACACGGCAGCAAGGGTCCTCGCGTCAAGGTCCCACGGCATACTCCGCGCCAGCAGGCATGCCGCCTCGCGGGAGATCGTGCGGTAACCGCGCGCGATCCGGACGGCCATGATCCTCTGGGCTCGGCCCAGCGCCGCCTTATTGTTGCCGCCCAGTGCAGGCGCCCAGATGGGGGCGCCGTACATGGCAATGGACCGCACGATCCCCGCATACAATTGCCGACAGAAGGCCGTTGGCCCTCCAAGGTTGGGCAGCAGCTTACTAAGCGCTGCTGCCGCCACGAGCAACCTCGGTCCCAGGCGCTCAAAGTGAGCGCGGAACGTCCACCTGCCGTCGAGGACCAACCCCAAGTACTTCAGGGTGGATTCGACGGCAATGGGCTCCCCGCCCACGATGATGGGTGTGGCCGCAGGGGGAGGATTCCTCGCCCCGTGGAACCACATCGCCTGGGACTTGTGGAGGGCCACCTCCAGACCAACCATTCTTATTCTGCGCACCACGTGCGCGACACCAGCGGTTGCGATGATCGCAGTCTCCCTGTAATCCCCGCCTCGAGTCGTCACCAGGGTGTCGTCTGCATAGCAGGTAAGCTGGACACCCGGGAGGTTGTCTCCACGCAGCACCCAGTCGTAGCCAAGGTTCCACAGAAGGGGGCCTAAGACGGACCCCTGTGGAACCCCGCACGACATCGCCCGGCGGATCCAACCCTCTCGGCCAGGGTACGAGATGTACCTGTCCGAGAGGTACGACTCGAGGACGAGCCGCAAGTAGGGAGGCACCCGATGATATATCAGGGCCTCCCTGATGCAGGACCAGGGCAGGGTGTTAAAGGCGTTGGCAATGTCCAACGACACTGCCAACACCACCCCGCCCCGTGCGATCTCCTCATCCGCTATGTCGCGCACGCGCTGCACAGCGTGCAATGTAGAGCGACAGGCGCGGAACCCAAACTGGTTCTCCGACAGATCCGGCCCAACCGACTGCAGGTGTCGGTTGATGCGGGCAGCCATAACTCTCTCGAGCAGCTTGCCCGCCTCGTCCAACAGGACGATCGGCCGGAAATCTGACGGAGCGACAGAGTCGGCGAGCCGGCCCTCCTTTCTAATGAGGACCAGCTTGCCCGTTTTCCACTGCAGAGGGAACACACCTTGTTCCATGCAGGTGGAGAACAGGCTGCGGAGCCGAGCCTCCAACAGCTCGGGCTTCAAAGAGAGGAACCAGGCCTTGGCTGGAATTCCGTCCAAGCCTGGTGCCGTCTTCTTGCCGCGGAGGCGCTCGACCGCCGCCGCCAACTCTGCCTCTGAGACCTCCTCAGGTATTCCCAGATCGGGTTCCGGGCCTGTCACTCCCATATCTGGGGCCCGGTGCTCCCCTCGGACGGGGAAGAGGGCCAAGACGACACTATCTGCCACTTGCGGCTGGAGACTCTGTGTCAGCGGGGGCCCCCAAGGCCGAAGCTTCCGTCTGGCCACTTTATACGGCCTGCCCCATGGGTCCTCGTTCAGAGTCTCCAGCAACTCCTTCCTCGCGTTTGCCTTGGCCTCAAGGATTGCCGCCCTAAGAACATGCTTGTTCTCCCGGTGCACGCCTAAGAGACGAACCTCCTCGTCCTCGTCTCTGCGACGGCGACGGCGCTGCCGTTTGTACTGGCGCCATGAAGCCACGCAGATTCTGCGCAGCCGCGCTAGCTCATTGCTCCACCAGTACATCTGTCGCCTGGGGCGGAGCGTCCTAACGCGAGGCATGGCAGCGTCAAAGACGCTGGTCATAGCCTCGCGGAACCACTCCACCTCGTCCTCGATCTCAGCAGCGCCGTCAGGCACCGGGATCCACGACTGCACCAGGGCGGCTTCCTTTAGCACTTCCCCGTCCATCTTCTTGAGGGCCCATCTCGGACCGCTCGCGATCGGGGCAGCGGCGAGTGCCGCGGAGAGGTCGTATCGAATGTATTTGTGATCCGAATACGTCTCCACCTCCGACAGCACCCGCCAGCCGGTGATCTGTGGCAGCAAGGTCGGGCTCCCAAACGTCAGATCGACGATTGAGGACCCGTTGTGCCGCACACAGGTCGGCTCTGTGCCCCGATTGATCACTGATAGGCCCGCGGCCACAGCCCACTCCGTCACGGCCCTGCCGCGTGGTTCAGTCATCGGGGATCCCCACACAACGCTCTTAGCGTTGAAGTCCCCTGCGACTAGCACACGACGGGCGTTACTCCGCAGAACCAACGTCTCCAGTTCCGCGAGGAGACGCTCAAAGTCCTGCAGCGGCCTTCGGGGGGGAAAATAGACGCTGACAAGCAGCATTTCCCCCAGCATGCAAGAAACGACACCCTCTCCTCGCGTGATGTTCTCCGCTCGGAGCACGTGGTCCGCGGAGGGACGGACGGCTATGGCCGCTCGGCCTGAGCGGTCCGAGATCCAGCCCTCAGGAATGTAAAGTGGCTCAGCCACCACCGCGACGTGTATGGACCACTGCGCCAGGCTCTGCATGAAGAGATCATGTGCCGTAGCGCAGTGGTTCAGATTCGCCTGCAGTATCCGGGTGGCCATTAATGTGACGGTGGTGTCACATCCATGGCCACCTCACTGGCGGTGGTGGTAGGCCGAGGGGGAGCACTGGGCCCCTTCCCCCTTCCCTTTCCTTTCTTCGCTGCACTTTTGCAGCTGCCGCTGCCGAGACTGTGCGAGGCGAGCGCGCCGCTCGCCTGACAGAGCGGACAGCTCACCTCGCCTTGGCACATGCGGGCCATTGCCCGCATGTGCCCAGCTTGTCCGCAGCGGTAGCAGAGCCCGCTGCGGTCCGTCTCGAAGCGGCAATCCACCCTGAGGTGCCCGGTCTCCAGGCACCGGAAGCAGCGCCTTTCGCGCCTCGGGAGGAGCCGGACTCGGACGACACTCCATCCGAGTTTTAGTTTCCCGGTCGATGCGAGCTTCTTCGCTGCCTCCACCGGGCAGCGAACCCACACCGACCCCAGACCCCTCTCGTACGCGATGCGCCCCACTTGCACTTCGTCAGCCCTGCATCCACCGCTAGCTGCGACTGCAGCTGCGGTTTCTTCAGGGGTGACGGAGTCATCCAAGTCGGTGAGGCGCATCTCTGCGCTGCTCATCGGCCTGGAGACCTTGACAGTCTCAGCTGGCAGCACCTCCCGCAGCTTGTTGGCCAGGAGGTCAGCCTTGGCCCTCGCTTCTTCCGGAGGCCCGGAGATTTCCAGGAGCCGGGCACCAGTGGCGGCCGCACGGAAGCGGACGCTCTGGATACCCAGCTCCGCCAGGTTTACTCTCCCCTTTGCAGAGGAGATGACCTGAGCGTAGGTCATCCCACTCTGCAGGGCCTCAGGGCCAAGGCTTAGCGTGACCGCCGCAGTGCGGGGGGCGCGCAGCTTCTTTGCCGCAGCCTTCGACTTTTCCAAGGCCGTCTGCTTCGGCCTTGGAGTGGCGGGCGCCGGGACCGGAGCAGCCCGCTCCTTGTCCCGGTTTCTTCGCTTCTTATTCTTCTTCTTCTTTTTCTTGTTGGCCCCCTGCCTCGTCACCACGGTCCAGCCTTCTTCGTCGGCTGATGCGTGTGCACCTGGGGTCGATTCCCGGCGGGGCGAACATTGTTATGACGAGTATCGATGTTTGTTTCCGGTCTGGGTGTGATGTTCGTCTCTATGTATGTTTCAGGCACCCTAGATTAGAGGTGAGAATAACTGCTATTTTTCAATCGCATGCGATCGCTGTTATGCTATTTTCAAACAACTGCGATTTTAAACTGCGATTGGCAACGAAAATGCGATCGGCAACGAGAATGCGATCGGCAACGAAAATGCGATCGGCAACGAGAATGCGATCGGCAACGAAAATTCGATCGGCAACGAAAATGCGATCGGCAACGAGAATGCGATCGGCAACGAAAATGCGATCGGCAACGAAAATGCGATTGACAACGAAAACGCAGGATGTAACTAGACATGCAAGTTTGCTCTAATATAAATGTTAATATGGATATTTTTATTGAAGTGCAGCAATTATCGATATTACAAAATCTTATATAAATATTTTTCAGCAAAATATCTTTTTAGTACATTTTATATTAATTCGATAGGAGTGAGATCTCAATGCTTCAATGCGTTTCGTTGCTTTGCTAATGACAAGCTGTCACATGCGATCGCGTTTTCGTTGCTGACGGCAACGACAACGAGATCGTTGCCGGCGGCAACGAGAACGCGATCGTTGCCGGGCAACGAGAACGTGATCGTTGCCGACGGCAACGAAAACGCGATCGCATTTTACATTCGTTGTGAATAGCAATGCGATTCGTTGCCATGAAATAACGAGTGTTTTTAAATGCGATTGTAAATAACGACCACCTCTACCCTAGATACAGGTTCTACTTAGGGGCTCTAAGTGTAATGCGCTATTATTATTTAAGGCTCTGTCAAGCGGACAGCGCTATAAAGTCGTAGACGTAGCGCCGCGTACGGCTAGCGCTCCAGCGCGAGGATATAGCTCCGTCTGTTTGACAAAGCTTTTGGAAGTTTTAAAAGAGGCCATCTTGTATTATAACTTACTTGAATGCAGTCGTGGAGTAGAAGTCCGAGTTTCCTTTGATCAGCTCTGCACGACGGGTCCGCAATCAAGCGGAATAAATATCTGTTGATATAAAACATATATTGGTTATGTTACAATTGCAAGGTTACTTTAAATTAGTGAACGAAACTCAACAAGGCGTCGACAGTAAAAGAAAAAAAAAACAATTCTTTTGCTACATTATCTTTTAACGCACATGATTGTGAAAGCATTAGCACATATTGAGCATAGAGGACAATAAATAAACAAATAACAGTAATTTAACACTACACAATTCTTTTTTACAGAAAGAGCCTTTAACCAACTGACACAAACATAATCTGAGAACTTCCTCTATTTCGAAGTCGGTTGAAATAGGTACCAAGACTTCTCCTGAATGTAACAAATACATTACTGAAAACCGCATCATAATCGGTTCAGCCAAACGCGAGATAATCGCGGACAAACATACAGATCAAACTTAACTGATAACCTCCTTTTGAGAAGTCGGTTAAAAAAACATTTTGAGTCACTGACCTTACGAGGTCAACGCCTGGAGGCCAGTGTAGTAACCTAACCTAACCTAACAGTAAAGTAAAAAGTAAAAAATGATTTATTAAATACAGGATACAAGATATCGCTTATTGAAAGTCAATTAGACTAATCTAATTAATATTGATACATTATTTCGTAAAGTATCCTATACTGATAGAGGCGAGGTAGTTCAGGGTGCCCACTAATTGGCTTAGGCAGACAAATGTTTGCCTTGCCTACGACAATGGTCGCCTGGAGACGCCCCTAAACGAGCCCTTCTCTGTCAAATGATTCTACTGTGAACAGTTTAGTTAAGTTACCCAATGATTTTTTTCAAAAATCTTTTTTCAAAAAACTTACCTGTACTTCTCCTCCAGGTGCCCTCTACAAAGCAGCACTAATCCGACCTTGAAGCTCAAAACTCGGATCTGTCCCGTCCTCTGGCTATCAAACACGTTGAGCAACCAGTTGATCGACAGGTCCAGGCAGAGAGGCACGTTGACTGACGAGGGGTTCTCTGCCGCTATCACCTGGGGTTTGAGAGAAAATTGGTATTAAATCGGATCTGGAAGAGTTGCCCAACCAGTTGATCGACAGATATGGATCAGCAGAGGGACACGTTGATATTTTAGAATTTATCAATTTGGCGATAGTATCGCGTCACCTCGCAACCGGTGCCCCGTTAAGAGGCATAGCACAGCTAAAGTAGCGCCACCCGAGAAAAAAATTAATATCTTCTAAACTAAGGCAAATATCAAAAATGTGAAACAGTATTCCCCTGGATAATGCAGCCTAGTATTTTTAGGGCACTGTTGTATAGCTTTTAGGTAAAAGACCACAGAAAGCTTTTGATTGTTGCTAAAAACGGCCACTTTTGGCAACAATCAGTAGCTTTCTGTAGTCTTTAACCTAAAAGCTATACAACAATGCCCTAAAAATACTAGGCTGAATTATCTAGGGGAATACTGTTTCACTTTTTTTATATTTGCTTTAGTTTAGAAGATATTTATTTTTTTCTCGGGTGGCACTACTTTAGCCGTGCTATGGCTCTTAACTAGCAAGCCTCTGAGTGTAAAAGGTATGTTATTTACGTACTCTCAAAAAGCCCAGGCAGCCAGTTCAAGAGACCTTTTGAAATTTTGCTGAGCTCTCATAGTGATTCATACTACACTGACGACTTGGTCACCGCACGGCGAATCAACTGTAGATGATGGGGACATCATTTCGTCTATAGCAGCTATGTGTTTCGTTTTAGCAGTAAGTAATGGTTACCTCATAGAGCGAGGTGAGCACGGTGATCATGTCGGGTATGTCGATGAGCCGGTCGTTCTGCGCGCGCAGCCCGTGCGCGTCGAACGCTTCCAGCGCCGCCGGCAGCTGCAGCATGTGCACTGAAATATGCACCATAATTATTATTAGCTTGAATAACCTGGAGTTTATTATTAACAGTGCTACAAGGATCATATGGCGCGTGGCGAAAATCGGAACTAAAGGCGCCATCTTGCGCTTCTGCTACGGATTGTACACAATGGAGTCCATACACATAATAGGTGGGGCCCTCCTATCAATGTCTCTCACGCGCCATTATGATCCCTTTAGCACTGTAAACTTCAATAGCTGGGATCGAACGTGATCCGATCTCGCGCTCTATCTGCGCGCTTCTAAGAAGCCGACTATCGGTCCTTTGAAGCGCGTCCTAATGACATCAATATATAACATCTCCACCAAACAGTCAATTCGTCAGTCGGCATCAGTCTCTTGGCGACTCCATTGTTAGCTTTGATCGGAGGCATGGAGCGGCAGGGTGCCGTATAGCTCGCGTGGCATGCAGCTGTCTCCGCACATTGTTCTGCAATTCGGGCTTATTTTCATTTTCAGGACTATTAGCTTCACATTCACGCCTCACATCAAAATTCACTTACTGCACAAAGCCTTCTGAACGGTCCTCAGTTTAAGCGCAGTCCGGTAAGCGGAGAAGCGAACTTCGTTCAAGTCTCCCAACGAGTTCATTAGGTCGATCATCTTCGGGTGGTCCCAGTGTGTCGTCTCTAGTTCGTGACTGTGGAGAGAATATCATCGTCATTAATATTAAAAATTCTGTCACAATTTAGAGTCCTAAATTATCCCTGATGAACATAGGCTAAAGATATTTTCAAAAAAGTTAAGTCCGACGGTGACCACCACCATATCTCTACTAGTATATCATTATCGGGTTGGGTAACATTGTCGGACACGACTTTTTGAAAATATCCTTAGCCTATGTTCATCAGGGATAATTTAGGACTCTAAATGGTGAAAGTTTTTTTTTAGATCAGTCTGTAGTTTCAGAGCCTATTCGGTTCAAACAAAGAAGCAATGGAATCTTTCCTCTTGAGAGTATTAGTGAAGCAAAGGAACTCAGCTAGAGTGGAACCTGGAGGAAGCTACGCAAAATAGATTGAAGAGGAGATCCCTGATTCGAATCCTTTGTTCCTGATGAAAGACTAAGTGGGATGGCATCATCATCATGAATATACTTACTTGATATAATAAGGTACGTTTGCAGGCGTGACGGCGCGCTCCCACGGCGCCTCCACGGAGCCAGCGAGGAAGCCCTGCGCCGCGCCCGCACCGCCGTCGCGCGCTACGCCCGCTAGCTGTCTCGCTCTCTCTTCGCCGCCCGCGCATAGGGCGGAAACTCTGGTGGAAAAGACAAGTTACCTAATAAGTTTCATAATTATCAGTAGTGACCAGCTGTGTTACCGCAGTAAAAAGTAGCCTATGTGTTAGTCCAGGGTGTCAGCTAACTCCATACCAAATTACATTTAAATAGCTCCAGACGTTCAGACGTGAAGAAGAAAGAAACATACACAAGCTTTTATAATAATACTAGAGGCTGCCCCGCGGTTTTTCCCGCGCTGATTTCTCATAAACACAAAATTCCCGTTTTTTCCCGTTCCCGTGGGAATTTCGGCAAATCCCTTCTTAGTGCTCACCTACACTCCCCAAGGAACCCACGTGCCAATTTTCAGCTTTCTAGGTCCAGTAGTTTAGGCTCTGCGTTGTCTGTCAGTCAGTCAGTCAGTAACGGAAGAGTTTTATATATATTGATGAGTGTGTGTGATACGTAGTAAAGTCCCTTCCGCTGTTTGTCTGTCGCTATATGCTTAAATCTTTAAACCTATGGAACAGATTTTTATGATGTTTCTGTTAATAGATAAAGTGATTCAAGAGGAAGGTTTATAACACGCACGCATGCACAACATTGCGATTGATTAGGCGGTGCGATATAAAGTTACCCGGGTCGGCTAGTTGTTTCTATAAATAAATGATATAATATTAAATACAAGTATATGTACATATTAACTGGATTCAATGTGCCATTCAAATATAAAAAATAAATACTTTACTATTATATCATTGCTAAGCGTTAAGGTTTTTAAATTCTAATATAATTCGTTAAAAATGTTTTAACACTTAAGTATTTTGTTATTGCAGTACCTAGCTGCAATACAGATTTTTATTATTTTCATTTACCTTAAGAGTACCAGTCTACTTAAAAATAATATAGGAAGTTCCTACCTAGTTTAAGTTTTAGTCTTTTTAAGTACCTACTTTTATGTTTCGGTGCCCTTACAGGGTTCATGTGCTGTACTTTACCATACACTACCACCTGTATCTTACCACATGTTCGAAATAAATGTTTCTGATTTCTGATTTCTTAATTGCCTAGCCATCTTAAGTACCCACCTAGTGTTCAAGTCATCGAGCCTAGCAAGCAAGTGCTCAGGCAGCTGGATCTTGTCTCTCGCCAGCGCCTGCACCTGAGCTGCCAACTCATCAGCTAATCGCCTGAGAGGCGGCAGTTGCGCGCGCGCACGCGTGACTGCGTCCAGCTGGGCGCGGGCGTCGCGCGCATCTCCTGGCCCTGGAATATTGTTATTAACTTCTAAATGTCTTACGGCTCTACCACAAAAAGAGCTAAACCTGGTTTAAATCACTAGACTAGGTTTAAATCACTAGTTCGTCATACAAATTGGCGATTTTTAGACCGGTCTAACTTTTTTGTAGTAAGGGGGTTAATGTAAATGTCTTACGGCTCTACCACAAAAAGAGCTAAACCTGGTTTAAATCACTAGACTAAGATTAAATCACGATATTTTCATGCAAATTGAGGATTTAGACCGGTCTAACTTTTTGATGGTATGGGGGTTAAGTTTATTGTCTTAGACACACTATACCGTGGCTGTGTGTATTGAAAGTATCAGTCGGCGGCTTATAGAAAAAATGTAGCCAGCTTATTGTAGTAAGAGCCTTCAGAGATTGGCCAATTTTTGCGCAGCAGAACACTACGCTGGTAGAGCATTTTGATCTCATTTTTGCAGTTTGGTAAATGATCCTTCAGTATAAAGGGGAAATGCATGTTCACAATGTTATGTTAACTAAGCTAAGTGCTAAGTTATTTTGACCCCAAACGTAGCACACATAAATAGATCTTCATCGTATCGCCTCGTATCCAGCTCTTCGTCAACCAGGCGTCAACCTGCTTATAGTGCGACACAAAAATCTAGAAATTAAAAAGTATGGAAATATAACGGATATAAAAAAAAAACATAATGTTGCGACTTTTTAATTTCTAGATTTTTGTGTCGCACTAAACGTAACGTTTTAAACTGACCTCTCCACGTGGCTCGAGCAGCTTCGGCAGCTTGGACTCGACCGGCGAGCTCGTCCAATGACGACGTGAAACTGCGTACTCGCTGAAAAGATGTAAAAAAAAAAAATATTATTATACTATACTCCAAATAAGTCTAACTTACTAGAGTATGACTTAATAATAACGCAAGTATTACTATTAACACTCAGAGCGAGCCCCTTACTAGGAAGAATCTGTACTGAAGCACAATTAAGACGAACAAAAAACACCCAAACTTATCCCGTAGGTAGGGCCTCTCCAGACGACCATTGTCGTAGGCAAGGCAAACATTTGTTTGCCTGAGCCAATTGGTGGGCACCCTGAACTACTTACTATACTTTACCAAATAAGGTATCAATACGATATGTAGTCTAATTGACTTTCAAAAATAAGTGATATCTTGTATCCTATATTGAATAAATCATTTTTGACTTTGACTTTGACATCGAAAAGTTAACCGTTCTAAATATTTTGTACAAGAACATTTCAAGCAACTAACCACGTTCCATCAAAATAAAACTAACAGTTATTCTTCTCTACCTCCTCATAATAACACTCTTGATTCCTCAAGAGACATGTATCCTCTTAAAATTCCGTCCCGTCGTATAGAGACGGAAGGCGGGGGAGTCCCCAGATCCCAGGGCGAATGATAATATGGCGGGGAAATTGGACGGAAGCGCGAATGAGTAAAGGTACTTCTAAACATTAGCGGAAAGCGTGGATGACCGCCCGCGGTAGCGGTTTTCTAGTTTACGAGGTAGCGTCCGCGCCTGTTAAGTCTGCGTGCGACTGGGGGCGCCACTGTATACGTGCTTAATGCACTTCACCCGCCATTCAAAACAAATTGTTACCTTGACTGTTAGTGATTACAAATCTATACCAATATTATAAAGAGGAAAGATTTGTTTGTTTGTTTGTTTGTAACGAATAGGCTCCGGAAATACTGAACCGATTTCAAAAATTATTTCACTGGTAGGAAGCTACATTAACCCCGAGTGTCATAGGCTATATTAGATTTTCAAAAAAAATTAGGGATCCTTACCTAAACTCAAATAATGTAACCCAAGGTGCAATATTTTTTCCGTTGTTTACATATTTTGACAGGTGGTTTGTTGTTGTTGTTTTTTATTCGGCCATTCTGGGCGGGCAAAAGAACATAGTCTATAGAGCCAAGTCTTTTGTAGTATCTTATATTCTATGGCGTAACGAAGTAAGCCGGGAAAGCTCGTTGATTCAAATTTTGACCGCGCGCAGACCTTAGAGCTAACACGCACTCTAGTTAAAAATGAGAGGTGAACCGAGTTGCTGATATGATTTTTGATCTCTTGATCTATGTAGCTAGTATCTAAGCCGTAAGACGTCCACTGCTGGAAATAGGCCTACCTAAAGACAAATGTCGACCTACCCTCAAAAGCATACAAACTAAAAAATAAAAATTAAATAAATTAATGTCCGGTAATTGTGCGACCCTCATCCAGTGCAACTCTCGCAAACTTTACCGGGTCGTCAGACTGCCTTGTGTGGTCTGCCTACGCTGTGCCTTGAGGAGCGCAGTATTTACTCGAGAACTTTTTGTATCCGTCGAGTAAAAATAAGTTTTCGCGTAATGTTTGTTCCCATCGAATGTTTACCTACCCTCAAACTGTTAATGTGCGCACGACGCGGTGAGGTTTAAACGCAATTATAGGATGTGTGAATGAGCCCTTAACCAGACGAAAGCATCTCTGATGTGACGTAAACAAATCGGAATTGGGCCGAGATTCGGGACTACAGGGAAAATTGTTTTTCGGGAATGTTCGGCAATTTTAATATGCACTGCCGGCTTTTGTGGTCACAGGAAGATTTATGAAAGCTAGCAGATGGTTAAATTTAATTAGACAAATTGAAATATTTTATATCACAGAAACATTTTATTCAATAAAAAAAAATATACGCGACGAATTGAGAACCTCCTCCTTTTTGTTTTTTCGTCGGTTAAAAAGCAAGTTATCTCTTATTGAAAGTCTACTAAAAACATTGTATGCTATGTTGCATGAGGCAAGGTGTTTCAAGATCGTCTCGGCATACGGCTCCAGGCAAGAAAATTACACCCTTACTACAAAAAAGTTAGACTATCGCCAAAGTGTATGTCGTATTGGTGATTTAGTAAAAAATTGTCGTATTACCCTTTTATTCATAAAAAGTTAAAGATAATTTTAGTTATTTGACGTATGTCAATTTAGACTGGATGTCACATATTTACCGTACAACAAACCAAAAAAGTAGACCTCCAGTAAAGCTACTTAAAATCTACTTTATCTTCATGAATAATACGGTTAGTCTATTGATTTAGACCAGTACTACTATTGCGGACAATGGATATGATAATGGGTATCGAGAAAGAAAGATGGCGCTAGACACGTTATAGAGCGCTGTCTCTTTTTTCAATAGCCATAATCATAGCCATTGCAAACCGCAATAGACCCCCAGGATTAACTATTTTTGTGGTAGGGCCGTTATAAATTTAAGCGATAGTCTTAACTAGGCTTAGGGTCTTATCTTAACATTTGGTCTTAACAAAGTATATGTATAGAGGAAGAGCAAATCTCGTGTTACTTGAAATTCTAAACTCATTGCGAAGGTCCTTTGCTAAACCGGTATCCTACAGCCTTGTCCAAGGACATTTCGGTTATGAAAAGGAACGAATGCTGACACCGTAGAGTAGACCTACTGTATAAAATAAACGTCATAACGTTTTGTTAGATACGGGTACAAACGTTACAGTACTTATCAATATCCCGGGTTGTCTGACAAGGCGGTAATAAATCAAAGGAGGGCTTCTGCTCACCATAACTAACAACTTCCCCAAAGCAACATGGGTCGAAATCTCAAAAAAAATAACAGCTGTTCCATACATTGGTTCGATCAGCTGGCGGGGTCAATGTACGGGACGGCTGATTTTTGTTTTGAGATTTCAACCCATGTTGCTTTGGGAAAGTTGTTAGGTATGTTGAGCAGAATCCCTCCTTTGATTTATTACCGCCTTGTCAGAAACACCCTGTATATAAAACTCTTCCGTTACTGACTGACTGACTGACAGACAAGGCAGAGCCGAAGCTACTGGGCGTAGCGGGCTGAAATTTTGCATGTAGGTTCCCTAGGAAGTGTAGGTGAGCACTAAGAATGGATTTCCCGAAATTCCCATGGGAACAAAAAAAAACGGGATTTTTGTGTTTATGAGAAATCTGCGCGGGAAATACCGCGGGGCAGCCTCTAGTAATAACCGCGAAAGTTTGTGTATGGATGTTTGTTACTCTTTCACATCAAAACTACTAAATGTATTTTGATGAAACTTAAAAATAATATTGCTTTTATACATTAGAATAACCCATAGACTACAATTTATACAGCTATTGTTGGGATTTTGAAGTACCTAAGTACAATTGATCCTGGGTTTAGGTACTATTTAGTAATCTGTGGTTTAGGCAATAACATTCATATTTAGACTGCTCCGCTCGCTCAGTTGGCATTGATGTGGACTGAGTAAGCGTGTGCACCCGGGTTCGATTCCCGGGCGGGGCGAATATTGATATGATGAATATCGATGTTTGTTTCCGGTCTGGGTGTAATGTTCGTCTCTGTTTGTGTTTCGGGCACCCTAGATACAGGTTCTTCCTAGTTAGGGGCTCTGATCTGAGTGTGATTATTTATTTATTATTTATTGTTATGAATTTAGGCATAATTGCTTTGCCGGTTCCCGGTTCATGTAATTATAGGTCTTAGCTAAAAAATAAATAATAAACAAAAAGTTTGTATTAACCCTAGCCTAAATGAAGTTTAATTAAGCTCATTGTTTCCATGTAACAATAAAACAGAGAAATTATAACAAACAAAGCCCAGCGGAGCTTTGACCGGAAGCTGCGAGCTTTGGGCTTTGGCTGGTATATTAACACTAAGTTCCCGCTGGGAAGCCGTTGTAAGCTGCTTCTAGCACATGTGCTTTCAAAATTAGCTACCTAGATAGATACCTATTTAGTTGAGAATTACCTGCGAGACTAGAGATATGGAGCATCTCTAGTCCCGTAGATTATAGATGTTGCTTAAAATCAAACATCGAAATGATATCGCATAATGATAGTAAAGATACGTAAATAAGTAATGTTAAAGTAAAATAAGCATCACACTTAGAGGCAATAACTAGAAAAGTGAAACCGAAACAATAATCACTCAGGAATTAAACACCGAGAAAACGTACATTATTACGTACAACGTAATAATGTACGTAATAATCATGTACAATTTTCAACATCCTTAAAGGGTCACTAAGTTTTAAGTGCTTTTACCAATGTGTTACCATCTACCATGTTTGTACCACACTTAGTTTGCAAATAAATGATCTTGTATTATTTATTCTACCAAATTTCGACTTCACTGGGAATCGAACCCCACACTCATCAAAGAAAAGATGTTCGCTGGGACTGAAAAATTATCGAGTAGTGACCGCGTATCGGAAAACGCAAAGTAGGCAGACCTCTACAAGGTGGATAGACGACCTGGTGAAACATGCGGGAGTGCACTAGACAGGTAACAAAAGACCAGCCATTGTGGAAATATTTTGAGGAAGATTTTGGACAGGCAGTGGATGTGTATCACCTGCTATACCTAATATCCTTCGAAATGGCTTCATTGTCTAACTAAATCATTATATCAATAAATGCCTGCCTGCCTTCAATTAGGACAAACAAAGTTAAACTCGGCACTTGTGGTGCGTCTCTCGATTCAATTGCTTAATTGAGTAATAATAGGTATACTTGAGCATTGTGGGGGGCTTGATTAAGATGGATTCTAATGGTTTGTGGGGAATATAATTGTATGTTTCGTTTTAGCTAATAAGTTTATTTTAAGCTTTCAGGGCCATCTGAAAACCAGCGCTGGAAACCGGGTAACCAGTTCCCAGCATCCGCTGAGATGGCACCTTTTGTTTCGTTTAGCATAGTATTTTTTAATTATGTTCATGATTGTTTATGTTGCTAAAGAACAATAAAAATATTTGTATTTGTATTTTGAATATGGGAAAACAGAATTACACACAACACACACTTATACCTAATTGAGTTTAAATGAAACGTTTAAGGCAAATGGTTTAAATAATATAGTTGTACTTTCTCAAGGTTGTACTCTCGGTAGATGGTTAAGATTTCTAGCTCGCTCGCTTTCTAAATCGCTTTTTAAAAAGTATCGAGTAATGACCCTTTACTCAGTATATCTTTACGAGATCATTACTTATGTCAGAAAAAATATAGGTACATTCCGACGACGTGAGTGCGGCGGGCGGGCGCTGCGGGGAGCGGGGAGCCTGGCCGCAGTGCCTCGTCGCACGGTGTTTGCTACGCACAACCCGCGCGTCATCGGGCCACACTATTATGAGCATCTGCCTACTGAGCTGAAGGAGGAAATCAATGACGAAGCGTTTTGTCGCCGACTGAAAAAACTTTTGTTGGAACATGAATATTATTGTATAGATGACTTTTTAAACTATAAATTTGTTTGACATTGGATATTAATTGTGTAATTTGAGTATTCGACAGTTACAATATGTAATTCAAGTAAATTGAAATTATTATTTAGTATTTGACATTTTATATACAATTATACATTTAAAAATTTTGACATTGTTTACATAGTACTTAAATAATTAAGTAACTACTTATTATTTTTTATATAATTTTTGTACAATATTTTGACGATCACATTATACTTTGACATTTTATTATACAACTTTGTATGTAATATGAATATGATAGTGTGAAATAAATGAATCTAATCTAATCTAATCTAATCTAGCAATTGTTATAAAAAAATGGAAATTTTAAGCGTGTAGCTGTTCATATAATTACATACAGTATAACCTTTTCTTCAACTAAGCAGTTGAGATAGTGCTTTGTTTTATTCAGTTGATGTTATACAGGGTGTTTCTGACAAGGCGGTAATAAATCAAAGGAGGGATAATGCTCACCATACATAACAACTTTCCCAAAGCAACATGGGTCGAAATTTCAAAACAAAAATCAGCCGTCCCGTACATTGACCCCGTCAGCTGATCGAACCAATGTATGGAACAGCTGTTTTTTTTTTTTGAGATTTTGACCCATGTGCATTGGGAAAGTTGTTAGTTATGGTGAGCAGAATCCCTTCTTTGATTTATTACCGCCTTGTCAGAAACGCCCAGTATAAAGTACTAGAGGCTGCCCCGCGGTTTCACCCGCGCATTTTTCTTATAAACACAAAATTCCCGTTTTTTCCCGTTCCCGTGGGAATTTTGGGCAATCCCATCTTAGTGCTCACCTACACTCCCTAAGGAACCTACATGCAAAATTTCAGCCCGCTACGCCCAGTAGTTTCGGCTCTGCGTTGTCTGTCATTCAGTCAGTCAGTCAGTAACGGAAGAGTTTTATATATATTGATTGATTGATAAACTACTATAATTTTAAAATATTATCTGAGTTTTCTAAAATTAATAAACGTGCTTTTTTAATGACTACTCTTAATTTTTTACCATTTGTAACGAATAAACAAACAAGTATTTACCTAAACATTTTAATAAATTAGATACAAAATATTATAAGCTACATATTTGTACGAGCTTCCACCCGAGTTCGGTGTGTGGTCTCACATATCAAAACGCTCAATCTCACGACGTATTTAGGCATACAAAGATGAAACATAATATCACTATTCAGGTTTGTTTGTTGCAAAACCAGGGCATACTTGGAAGTGCACTAAACAGTAAAACTCATGCTGCTATATTGATACGATGAATATCGATGTTTGTTTCCGGTCTGGGTGTGATGTTCGTCTCTGTGTGTGTTTCGGGCGCCCTAGATACAGGTTCTTCCTAGTTAGGGGCTCTGAGTGTGATGTGTTATTATTATTATTAACATTCCCGGCCACGTACTACGCATTGTGTGCAATAACAATTTCTATCCCAATTCTATGAATGAGCTAGTAGAACGAGATTATTTCGTTAAATTATGACATCTATGCGTTTAATTCGAATATTAACCAATTTTAAAGATTTTAACCGACTTCAAAAAAGGAGGTTATCAGTTTGACCTGTATGTATGTATGTTTGTCCGCGATTATCTCGCGTTTGGCTGAACTGATTTTAATGCGGTTTTCAGATAAGTATTTGTTACCGACTTAGAAAAGAGGAAGTGCTCAGTTATTGTATGTGTCATTTTATTGAAGGCGGGTTTATTTTTTGTAAAAAAAAAAATTATTTTTATACAAAATATTATTTTCAATAACCTTTGAATTGTTACTAACAGTATGAGCTTTATAAGTAAATAGATATAAGTACATTTTCTGAGTGGAATTTATAATTCAAGCTGTTAAGCTAATAAACAAGTGAAAAAGGGAGAAAAAGACTTTTGCCCAGCAGTGGGAAAGCTTAGTCTAATAAAAAAGCCAATATATACTTTTACTAGAGGCTGCCCCGCGATTTCACCCGCGCAGATTTCACATAATCACCAAAAGCCTGTTTTTGCCCGTTCCCATGGGAATTTTGGGAATTCCTTCCTTAGTGCTCACATCATACACTCCCTAAGGAACCTACATGCAAAATTTCAGCCCGCTACGCCCAGTAGTTTCGGCTCTGCATTGTCTGTCAGTCAGTTAGTCAGTCAGTAACGGAAGAGTTTTATATATATTGATTTTCACGAAATTTTACTCTGTTTTGTGTGGCAAATTAATAAAATAAGTTTTCTTTATATTGGACGCCCCTGACGCCATACTTTTATTTCAAACTTTAATCAAAAGTGTCTAAACTAATTATTGTGATAAAACATCAAAAGAATCAGTTGCAAATCAGTTCGAAAATAGGTTCTATGTCAATGGAGAAAAGGTCCAAATTACTGTCAAATTGAACCGCTTGTCCCAACCGTTATCTCTGCGGTATGTGGTCTAAGCGATGAGTAGCTTGTGTCCACTAAACGGCAGTCCACCCTGAATTGAAATGGCCACATTGTTACCACAGTTTAGGTTAAGGGTTGACAACACGTAAAAACCTTACCACAAAAAACTTACCCGGTCTAAATAGCCATTTTTAATGACGAATTAGTGATTTAAAACCTAGCCTATTGTTATAATAATAATATAATAATAATTTATTTAAAATTTTGTTATTACAAAGGCCTCAGGAAAACTTAACAAAATTTTTATAACAAATTTAAATATGTACTTAGATAAATATAATAGATAGATCTTTACAAAATAAATAATTCTAATTAAACTGTTTTTAGAAAAACAACATTTTAGAAAAAATATGTAAGTAAAATAAACAATGAGGGTAAGTTTCCTAGAGATCCCACACTAGGCGTAAACCTGTATCGTGGGCATCAACGAAAAAGATTGCCACGAAAGTTTAAGACAAAGTTTTAGTCCTTTTGTTTTAGAGCCAAAATGTGGTAGAGCAGATAGAGACTTATAGATATTGAAATCTAGTAATATGAGATTAGTTAAACCTGTTAGTTGATTGCATAAAGTTTATTTAAATTCTTTTAGATTCTCGTTAAACCTTTTTGGGTTTACTACTTACGCTATCTGTAATTTTGAAATTTTATCTGTAATTTTAATACTTTGAAAATTATTTGAGCAGTTTTTTTCATCAAAATAAATATTTCACGAAATATATATATTATCCCTCTTATTCATAAAAAGTTAAAGAGCATTTTAGTTGTTTGACGTATGTCAATTTCGACTGGATGTCACGTATTTACCATACAACAAACCAGAGATATAGACCTCCAGTAAGGCTACTTAAAATCTACTGTATCATTATGAATAAGACGGTATATATTTAACAACAACACATTATGCTTAGTAACAGACCCTTTAATATATATTTATATACACGTATTTTTTTATATTTAAAAACAACAGTCGCCAACCCTAATCTTTATCAAAACCGCAGAAAAGCAACCCGGTTATATCTCAACGAGAGATAAGGTCCGGTACAGTTTTTGACTCCCCGGAGACAATGTGTATGACGCCACGATAGCAAGTATAAACCGGACTCCGGATAGTTCCGACGATCCCGGATTTTGTTGATAAGAAATTCCTTACTTTTTAAAAAGGAAAGTTAATTTTCTTAGATTAGGGTGCATTCACGTACAAAGCTGGTAACAAGCGCTTGTTGGCGCTGGTTCAAAAAAATTATAGAAAATACCTGCGATGACTTCGCGCTGGAACAAGCGTCTATGTCCGCGCAGGTATTTTCTATACATTTTTTGAACCAGCGCCAACAAGCGCTTTTTACCAGCTTTATAACGTGAATGCACCCTTACAAGTTTATGTAAGAAATACACAGTCACGGTGAAGTGTTTGTATTGCTACATACAAAATCTGATTATTAATTTGCCGCGACTGATGCTCGGTCCAAACGGGGAAAGATAAGATATTTTGAAAAAAAAAAAATTGAAAACTTTTTTAACATAAACATAAAAAAAACATAATCTCACGCCTTTTATTCCCGAAGGGTTTGGCAGGGCACCAGCTCAAGTGCCGGACCCACGTTTAGTCGAGTTTATGTTTTATTATTTTTAACGTTTTTTTTTAATTACAAGAATTCCAGCTTCCAGATGAGAGCAAAAATACTTGGGTTTAAAAGTCACTTTTAGCTTTTGTGTGCTTAAGAGTATCACAATTCACACTATTAAAAAATCAGAATTTTAATAAATATTTATTTTAAACCAAAATCGTAATAGAGGTGGTATAAAAATTCAACGTCTCGCTATTGCTGCAAAATATATTAAAGTATAAAAATGTGAGTAAGAAATCTCAATGAAACCGGCGCTGGAGAAATGTTGAAGGAGATACTAAAATTTTATTTAATATTAAAATTCAACTAAAACCGCCCAGAGAGGATTTTAATGTTTGTATTTTATTTAAGTTTAAATTTAAAAAATATTATCGAAAATGGCTCTGCGTGTGATAAGTGTATTAGGTAAGTACTTTACGTTTCAAAAGAATCACAATACATAATTATTTTATTATTTTATTTTATTTTTATTCACAATAAATCCACAGCACATTACATTTTATTTTAATAGTAGAGTTATACAATACTGAGGCCAATTACGGATTTTTATTTAATCAATATATATAAAACTCTTCCGTTACTGACTGACTGACTGACTGACAGACAACGCAGAGGCGAAACTACTGGGTGTAGCGGGCTGAAATTTTGCATGTAGGTTCCTTAGGGAGTGTAGGTGAGCACTAAGAAAGGATTTCCCGAAATTCCCACGGGAACGGGAATAAAATAGATTTTTGTGTTTATGAGAAATCTGCGCGAGTGAAACCGCGGGGCAGCCTCTAGTACATAATAAATTAGGTATAAATAATCATGAGATAATTTTTTGATGAACAAAAATAAACCCCTATAAAAATACGTAAGTATATTAAAATTTTAAAATAGAAACCACCACTACCATTGTTTTTTTTTTTAAACCGTTCAGTCGGAAGCTATGTTTAACTATCAGTTCTAAAAAAAGCTCTTTCTCTCCGTATGTTTGACCGTCATAAAAAAAACCATTAAACCCGAGTGCAAGGTCACGTGGTATCACAAAAAGCTCATTCATAAAAGAATGTTGTTAAATATAAGCTTTTTTGGGTATATTTTCTTGCGATGCGTCGTTTAGCAAAAGACCACTAACCACTACACTACCTCGCCTCTTACATTTTTTTGTTTTGAATAGTTTAGTTTACTTTAAGTACTTTTAATAAGTGATACCTTGTGCCCTTAATTTAATAAATGCTTTTTGTTCATTTGTATGCGCTACACTTAGAATATTTATACATCGCGCCAAGTTTCTAAAACTAAGGTAGAGCACAAAAAGGATTTACAAAGTAGATACATCAGGCAGTATTTGGCCAATTCCTCTTTGCTCTACCTAAAAAAAATCCTAACGACGACACTGAAAAATACTGGAAACTTAACTAGAAACTTTTCTTAAGACAAATAAAAAAAAATTGCATATTCATGACTGCATCGATCGCTCAGAAACTTACCTCAAAACATTTCTATGCAAGGTCAGTGAACTTAAGGCGCGATTTGACCGACAAATGTGCAAATGAATATTTATGAGGCATTGATTTTGTTAGATGTAATGGTATGACGATTGCTCGGTGAAGTGATGACTATACAATGAATCAATACATAGTATAAAACAAAGTCGCGTCCCGCGTCTGTCCCTATGTATGCTTATATCTTTAAAACTATTTAATGGATTTTGATGCGGTTTTTTAAATAGATAGAGTTTTTCAAGAGGAAGGTTTATAAGTTTAATACATGAGCAACATAGTAATAGGTAAGGCGGTACGAAGTTCGCCGGGTCGACTAGTACACTATAAACTGATATTGTGCTTAGAAAACCGACGCCATTATAAAGTTACTAGTGTATGCAAAAATCTGTTAAGGCTTAGAAAATATTATACTTATATGTTTTTTCGCGGTGGCGCTATGAGACGTATAATATCAGAACTATCGTGTGTTTTACCAACATACCTACTAACCAAACTGATATTAAAAATGCGAAAATAACACTGTCTTTTTCGATTTCACGCTAAAACTATAATGACACTGATAGTCTAGATCCTGAAAAAGGTGATAGGCTACTTTCCATTCTAAAAATCCCAAATTTAGCTGTTTCAGGATAATTGCACTGGCCAAGCCGCGGTTTTTTTTAGATAGCATTCTTTGAGTCCCACTGCTGGGCATAGACCTCCTGTCCTGTACCACTGAATCCAGTCGTATAGACACGAATCAATAAAAAATATCATCCCGCCTTCCTTGATTTTCATAAGATTTTCCTTAATTTGAAAAATGTGCTACGCCAAAAAGGTTTGTTTTTTACACATTGTCAAAAAATGAAAGCTGTCTGTAACCCCCCGAATAAAAAAATACACTATAGCTAAAAAGAATGCTCGTAAGTAGTAGAAAGAATATCTAATGGCAGCTATAATATAATACCAACCTACCTACTTACTTAGGTACCTAACTCATTTTCTCATTTCATATCGATAACTTATCATAATTCCCTACAAAGTAATTGCATCATTGAACCGTCAAGCACGGCCCTTACTGCGGAAGTGACCGATAAGGCGTATCGCTTCGATATTCTTACTTCTTGTAATTTTGAACTCCGTGGCTTAGTTGGCAGGAATGTTTACTGGGACTTCAGGGATTAGGGTTCTATTCCCAGCAGGGGCGAACATTGTTTTGATGGTTATCGGTATTTGTTTCCTAAAGGTATGCGGTGGTAGTATGACGGGCAATTTGTCGAATCTTTATGTTACTTTTGATCGCTTTACATATTATTAATTAATTTTATAACATCATTAATTTTTTTGAAAATCTTATATAGCCTATGACACTCGGGGACTCCTACCAGTGAAAGAATTTTTCAAATCGGTTCAGTATTTCCGGAGCCTATTTGTTACAAACAAACAAACAAACAAATCTTTCCTCTTTATAATATTGGTATAGATAGATCAATACATAGTATAAAATAAAGTCGCTTCCCGCGTCTATCCCTATGTATGCTTAAATCTTCAAAATTATGCAACGGAATTTGATGCGGTCTTATTTAATAGATAGAGTGATTCAAGAGGAAGGTTTATAAGTATAATACATGCCCAAGAAAGTAATAGTTTAGGCGGAACGAGGTTCGCCGGGTCGACTAGTAAGAGCTAAAACTGCCTTCCAAATGCAGCCAGGGATGCAACTGTATGCAGGAAGTGTATATACGGGTAAAACGAGGATTTTAAATTGTACAAATTAGCATTTAAATTTAGTCATATCAAGTCAGTCTTGATGTTATAACGGTTGCTTTACGTTAGTATTGGTTCTTTAGATATGTGAAGAAACAGTTATTTAAGAGCCAGTTTACAGCGATGCTAGCGCCATTCGCGAAAAAAATTAATATCTTCTAAACTAAGGCAAATATCAAAAATGTGGCATTGTATGACACTAGATAATGTATCCTAGTATTTTTAGGGCCTACCCTATACCTAGTATAAAACAAAGTCACTTCCCGCGTCTGTCCCTATGTATGCTTAAATCTTTAAAACTATGCAACGGATTATGATGCGGTTTTTTTAAATAGATAGAGTGATTCAAGAGTAAACGTTTTATAAGTATAATACGTGCACAAGATAGACAGGTTAGGCGGTACGAAGTTCGCCGGGTCGACTAGTTATGAGTAAACCTATTTATAGCTACAAAATTACGTATTCTAAGCAACGAACAGTGTCTGCTGCAGTAACATAGCGCAGTGCAGGATTCAAATGTAGGACTCTTTAGTCGTTTCACTAATTGCCCAGTAGTTTCTTGTTAGTTAGTCAGTGGACACACCTTCTCCATTAAAGGTATGACTTGATATTATGCTAAAAATAACTTTATTTGTGTGTTTAATATACATCCAGAAAGTACATCGCATCGAAATTTTTAAAATGCCAATATTCAGTGCATCAAAATCAAAAATCAAAATCAAAAAATCTTTATTCAATATAGGATACAAGATATCACTTATTGAAAGTCAATTAGACTACATCTAATCTAATCGCTATTGATACCTTATTTGGTAAAGTATCCTATACTGTGAGAGGCGAGGTAGTTCAGGGTGCCCACCAATTGGCTCAGGCAAACAAATGTTTGACTTGCCTTACGACAATAGTCGCCTGGAGAGGCCCCCAAACGAGCCCTCCTCTGTCAAGTACATCGGACGTAGGATTTGTGCACCAAGTGTCGAATTTGTGCATCCAGAGGTTTTGGAGTTATAGGCTAAAACAAATTCTGCTGGGAGAACGTTCTCCTGGAAACACTTTTTTGAACGGCTGGGCCTAGGTTTTGAGGCCTCAAAACCTACTACAGGCCTATTTCTAGCAATGGACGTCGATTGGCTGAGATGATTTATCAATAAAAAAAGTCATGAGGCAGTTGTTAGCTAAAAGCGTTCACTGTATGTGCAGTCACTGACTCGTCAGCGTAACACATTTGTTTATTGTCTCGTGCGATCAAGACTAATATCAGAAAACAAGGGGGTTTGTAGCAATATAGATAAACCGGAAGTGATACGCTGAACGAGCCCGCGACTGTACGTATAGTCTGGCTAGCTTCAAACTAATAAGAATGGTCTTTATGGCGGTCTGTGGACGAGGCCTTTTGTTTAGCAATGGACTATAGGGATAGGGATAGGATATAGGTAAAAAAAGTATTTGTTGGGTGCATTCACGTACAAAGCTAGTAACAAGCGCTTGGTGGCGCTGGTTCGAAAAATGTATCAGATAATACCTCCGCTGACATAGACGCTTGTTCCAGCGCGAATGTCAGCGCAGGTATTTTCTATACATTTTTCGAACCAGCGCCAACAAGCGCTTGTTACCAGCTTTGCACGTGAAATGCACCCTTTAGTCAGCAAGTTTTAAGACCTCTCGTAACATTTTAAAAAGGTTATTTTCGTACTTTTAAGTGTTGCAATCTTAAACAGTTGATCTACAAGTTATTTTCATATTCCTATGACGTTAAGGTCATAATTTAAATAACAATACTTTATGACTGTTTCACAAGGTTTAAATCTGGGGCACTCAGGTTTGTGTGGAGCAATATTTTTCTCGCTTTACATGCATTGAGGTGGTAACTCTCGGTATGGCGCGAAATAAAAAAAAAAAATCGCGTTTTTTAATCACTCTGGCGAAAGTATTCATTTTTAATTTTTTGCAGTCATAATGCAGTTGAAATACGTTTAGCTCTGTCTAACTATAGCCTATCTATTTCTATACTATAGTTATAGTCAGGATAAATGATCTGCACCGATCAGGGCATCCTGTATCGGCTGCAAGATCACAGGGGCTCTCGCTTGTATCCTTGGGCCTTATGCTAAATATGACTTAAATTGTAGGCTTTATAGTTACAGGTAGGTAGAGTTTTAGCTTCTTGATAGGTAGGGTTTAGTGCTTTGTGTTTATTTAGTATGAGCTGTCCCGGCTTACTTCGTTACGCCATAGAATATAAGATACAACAAAAGACTTTGGCTCTATAGACTATGTTCTTTTGACTGCCCAGAATGGCCTAATAAAAAGTCAAACAACAACAACAAACCACCTGTCAAAATATGTAAACAACGGAAAAAATATTGCACCTTGTGTTACATTAGTTGAGTTAAGGTAAGGATCCCTAATTTTTTTGAAAATCTAATATAGCCTTTGACACTCGGGGTTAATGTAGCTTCCTACCAGTGAAAGAATTTTTCAAATCGGTTCAGTATTTCCGAAGCCTATTCGTTACAAACAAACACACAAATCTTTCCTCTTTATAATATTGGTATAGATAACATAGCTGGCATGAAGAACTTCGCACCTCGCCTTGCGTTCTGAATTTTCGAGAATATTCTTTAGCCTATGTCACCCGGGGATAGCGTAGTTTCCCAAACAATTTTACAAATCGGTTCAGTAAGCTCCGAGCCTATTCAATGCAAGCAAACAATTGATTATTTTCTCTTTAAAATATATGTATAGAAAACTAGAATGTTTCCAATTATATTATACTAGTCGACCCGGCGAACTTCGTACCGCCAAACCTAATGCTATGTTGCTCATGTATCATCAATCATCAATACATAGTATAAAATGAAGTCGCTTCCCGCGTCTGTCCCTATGTATGCTTAAATCTTTAAAACTACGCAACGGATTTTAATGCGGGTTTTTGTAATAGATAGAGTGATTGAAGAGGAAGGTTTATAAGTACAATACATGCAAAAAATATTAATAGTTTAGGCGGTACGAAGTTCGCCGGGTCGACTAGTTATACTTATAAACCTTCCTCTTGGATCACTCTATCGATTACAAAAAACCGCATCAAAATCCGTTGGATAGTTTTAAAGATATAAGCATACATAGGAACAGACGCGGGAAACGACTTTGTTTTATACTATGTATTGATATACTTTTTTTGTCTAATTCACAGGGGGGGTTTTCAATTGAAAATTATTCTATTATTTTCGAAAGTAAAACTATGCTGTTTTATATAGGCTGTTTTATACTAAAAATGGGTAAGTTGTTTTGCGGCCTATTGCATACTTAGACATGAAACTAGCTCTAAGCTATGCAATACGATAAGTATCTTAGATACAATCGATTAAACACAGCAATCCATGCTTTGATATAGGCTAGCTATTTTAGGTTAATGCTTCGTACATACTAACAACTAATGCAGCTAAGACACAGTAATAAACTAATGGGCAAAGGCGATTTAGAAGTGCTTATCTTCACTTTAAAAAGGTAAGGTACCATTTTTGGACATATTATTAATTAATTGAACACACATATATAAGAACAAAAAAAAAAAAAGAGAGAAATTGTAAAGTAGAGTTTGTTACCCCTTTCTTCTCTACGCTGTAAAATCATTGCGAAAGGGAGTAGAATCATTTGACAGAGGAGGGCTCGTTTGGGGGCGTCTCCAGGCGACCATTGTCGTAAGGCAAGGCAAACATTGTTTGCCTGAGCCAATTAGTGGGCACCCTGAACTACCTCGCCTCTATCAGTATAGGATACTTTACGAAATAAGGTATCAATATTAATTAGATTAGTCTAATTGACTTTCAATAAGCGATATCTTGTATCCTGTATTGAATAAATCATTTTTTACTTTTTACTTTTAAAATTTGTTTTTTAGTAAACAGTAACTAATACAATTTATGCATTCGCATAAGAAAAATGTTTTTTTCGCTATGTTTATTAATAAATGTATAAGTACACTCTTTGTCTGTGTGTCCCTTTTAAATTCATCTTTCCATATTACCTACTAAAAAAAAACGATTTAATAATTAAATATAAATTTATGTATGTTTTATGCAGATTTAACCGGAAAAGAGTCGGTACTACATACTTTTTTCACCTATGAATTTTATAACCTCCAAAGCAAGAAGCTGTTCGCTGCTCGTTCAGTCTGTACGAGGCATAAAACAAGCATTACTTACTTACATTAGGTACTTACCAAAGCTTCCGTGATCGACCGATCGCAATCAGAATCGGGGAAGATCGATTTGCTCGGATGTATGTAGGTATGTAATGTAAGTCGGTAGTGATCTGTTACTTACGACTTACGACTTAAAATGTTTCTCTATAAGCCGAGTGTGCTTACCTGGAACAAATAGAATTACTTGGTTAAAAAAAGGTTTCATTAGCACGGTGAATATGACATAATTATACATACAATATAATTTTCTTGGACGAAATGACGTCTACTGCTGGACATAGGGCTCCCCCACATAGTACCACTTGGAAAATATTCTGGGTTTTTTTAGGACACCCACGGGATGAGAAAGTGATTTTTCTACGCTTTCAATACTTCTTATTAGAATTACTTACATTATCAATACGTTTTATAAAGCAAAGTCCCTTTCCGTTCTCTGTCGCAATATGTGCTTAAATTTTTAAACTATGCAAAGGACTCAATGCCTTTTTTTGTTTTTTGTTGTACATATTTAGAATTGTACATGCAAAACATAAAATTAAGTTAGGTGGTACAAAGTTCGCTGAGTCATTTAGTATTTTATATCTATATACTAGTCGACCCGGCGAACTTCGTACCGCCTAACCTATTACTATTTTGTGCATGTAACTTATAAAGTTTATTCTTGAATCACTCTATCTATTAAAAAAAAACGCATCAAAATCCGTTGCATATTTTTAAAGATATAAGCATACATAGGGACAGACGCGGGAAACGACTTCATTTTATACTATGTATTGATATTGATGATGATTGTAAGATAAAGGACGAAGACTCCTCCAAAAAAGGAAGTCCTTAAAGCCTTGGTTCACGTCCCAAATATGGTTCATAAAAAAAAAAATTATATGCAACAATTCTTTGTTTGTCTGTTAGCATGAACCATTACACACACCAAACCCTAATCCTTTGTCCAAAGGAGAGTAAAGACCTTACAATGACATGACTCATTGCATGGCAAGAGAATGTTTTAGGGATTGTCAATAGTAGAGCAAGCAAGCTAGAACAAGAATCACAGATTTTTTTTACGAGTTGATAATTCTGTAATAATAATTGTTAAGATTATCTTCGAACAAGGGAGATGTTGAAAAGAAGAGAAGATAAGATAAGAGAATTCTTAAAAAAAAAAAAATGCTAGCACTAGTTTTTGATCGTGCTTCGAGCCGGGCTTTGAGTGAGTTTTTTTGAACAGCAAAAATACAGAATCGTTAAAAAAACCCTGCGAAACTGAAATTAAAATATTTTACATTAAGCTTAAACTAGAAGAAAATTTCTCCTGGCACAGATATTTTTATATCTAAAAGGAGATACCTTGTGTGTTGTTTTTATGTATTTGAAACATAATCTATTTACCTATTTATTTATTATTTATAATTTGTCATTAATCTTTAAGCTAACTTAGCAGTTTCTCTTTGAACTATACCTTTTTATTAGCAATAAGGTATTTTGTCTGCTGAAGATATACTTACCATAAATATTCTAAATCTGATATTCGAATAAGATCAAAATACTTCAATAAACTGTTTAGCTTTGTCCAGCCAGTCAGACATTGTAATTCGAAATTCAAATTTGACAGTATTCGAGTGTGCAGCGGACAGTGAAGGATAGCTTGCGCGTGCGCCGTTTGTTTTATTGTCGTTTGTCAAAATACGATGTTCGGTTTTCAAAACAGACATGTGTTGGTCTTGACGGGATGGTTAATAATGTTTCCACATGTCGACTTGAACATTATTTGTTTCTTTTCACACCTCGTTCTAGTGACTTAAAGATGGTTAAACGATCAAGTAGCCCAGAAACGAAAATAATTAATATGCGTCTACAAAATTTTCACAACGTAACATATGTTTTTGAGACAAATTAAGACACTGGGACATAAGACCTTAAACAGACGTAGATAGCAAAATAGGGTTTTGTTGTTGGAAAACGGAATCTTAAAAAATAATGGTAGGTACTCATATATTTTTTTAACGGTTTTTTTTTCACTGATAATTTGAACTCTGGATTCTTATACAATTTGATTTTTTAACATAATTTAAATACTTATTTCTTATATTTCATGGACCCTCTTCCAAAATAACATTAACATGTCAAGTGTCGTTAAGGGACAAGCTTTCTTATACGATTAACAACTTTAAATCACGCGATATCATAACAGGATTGCACATTGCAAGATTAATTTTTTAATTACCATTAATTTAATTTTAGTACTTACCTACCTTCTATTTTATGTAATACCATACTAATTTAGCCAGCATTTTCATAGTCCTTCCTGATTGTTGCTGCATTTTTACCTAATATTTCCTAATTCCCAGCGGAATTTAGTTACAGAAAAGCCACCTATTGGTTTATTGCGAAGATAGTATAAGGTTGACATGACAGTAAGATATTTTGGAGGGAACGCATCACAGATTAGGAAAGTATTTGATATAAGTACTGTTAATATAATATAAAAAGCCATTGATGGTTCCTTCAAGATGTTTCTTTCAGTGACATACACAAAAATTCGTACTTTATACATAGCAAAAGTTTAACCTGAACCTGAGCCAACTAAAAGCCATCTATTTTAAAAAAAAACAATTAATCTTTGTAAATTATCTTAGAAACATAAGTTAGTAAAGTACAACAATTCAGAAAAAAAACGAAATTATTATGTGATATTGCTTGAATGAATGCATTAAAACTGCAGTTAAATTATGAACTGTGTAGTTAAATGTTTATCATATAAGAAGTAAAGCAGAATATTAAGCTGCAGAGAAATGGGTCGTTGTAATAGCATAGTGTGTTGCCAGCCTTCCAGGTCCAGGTGTTAGTTAAAGGGGATCAATTCTGTTTTAATTTGAACAAACTTATCACAGTCCCCGTGCAGGATACTTTACTAATGGTAGGGGAGCCCAAGAGGGGATTTCGGGACTTACTAAAGCGCGTCAGATTAATATACAGGAGGATACCTTGTACCCGGTTAAGTACCTCCACAAAACATGAGGCCCTTAAATAAGGCCGCCCGCGAAGGATTCAGGATCAGATTAGTAAAAAAAAATTGACCATCAGAAATTCTCGAGCGCGTCAGATTAAAGTAGGGTGAGTTAATTACATCCTAAAATGTGTATATTCCACTAATCTGACAATTTGAGAGTGACGTAAAGAAAGGGGAGGGCAACAAAGTTGTAAAAAAAAAACGTTATCTCTACATTCTCGAGCGTAGCTAAATTTTTTTTTATTTTGAAGGAAATAATTGAAGAATAAAGAAAAATATATAATCTGACGATTTCCGCAAGCCGAAATAACAAAAATTCGTCGAAGAAGTTAAATGCGCTGCGTGATGCCTACATTTCCTTCTCCACGTTTCTATTACTCTCTCACTCTTTCTCTATCTATTACTCTGTCACTCCGTCTCCACTCTAACTCTGTTTTCTGCTGCCATGACGCCATCACATCTGATCATAATAGTGATGGGTTACTCAGTAATTTAAATTGAGGACTCGTGAGGAACTCATTTGGCTAAATGAGGTCCTCACGAGGACTCCTCATTTGAGGCGAGGCATTTCAACCCAAAAACAGGCCCAAACCTTCCCGCAGCCCCTTATTTTTGCTTTCTATAGACATTCACAAGCATATAAATGCAATATAATAATAAAAATAATATTAATTTTATTTACTATAAATACAGTTTACAGATTTAAATTAAAACTTACAAATTGATATTGCATGTAGATTTAGATATTTGTAAAGGATTAGTTTAAATAGAATACAGAATAATTATTAAATTGAAAAATTACAATACCATGCAATGCAATACCTTTTTTTTTTTTTTTAAGGCGGGGAAACTCCTAACGAGTACCCTGCAGCTTCGGGGGGAGCCGCAGGGTTATGTGGGGTTCGCACCCACTAAAACCCCGCCGGTGTCCTTCTCGGCTGATAGCAGGAGGGTCGCGGGTAAGCCTTTGGAATTCTCCGCGACCCCCCCAGCATTGGCTGTGTAACCTCTTCACGGGGGGACAGGTGAAGGTAGTCCCCCCTGAGCGCCGATGGCTCTTCCTACGCTCGACGGCGGAAACGGAACACCGCGTTCCGCCGTCCTTCTCGGGGCCGTTATATGACTACACGAGGCCCCCGCCTCGTGCACCCAACGACCCCGGGGTCCCCTCTTAGTCGCCTCTTACGACAGGCAGGGGATACCTAAGTCCTATTCTTCGGCCCGGTACTGCAGGGCGTATGCAATGCAATGCAATACCTAAGCTATCCGGGAGTAGGCATTATCTCTTAACTAATACAAAAAAAAAAAAAAAATTACATTACTGGTCTTAGATGTACTAGTTAAGTATGTCTTTTATTAATTCTTAGTTAAGTGATTTGTTAAACTTAAAACTTATCCAATAATTGTATTCTACAAAAAAAGCATTCACTTATTTATTTGCATGCTATTTCCTGAGCTTTTCAATTAATTAAGTTCAATAATTTAAAAAAATGAAACTTCTTTCAGACTTTTGAGCTGGGAGAGCTCAAATGCATAGAAATATTATTTCTTTGAACTCAGCGAGCTCAAAATATCACATAAATTATATTTTGGGCTCAAAAATGTCATAAGTACAATTTTAACCGCCCAGCCCCCGCAGCATGACGGACCATTTGTCGAATCTTTCTGTCACTTTTAATCGCTTTTGACATTTCAATGCGGGAAAATGTATGGAGACGATCGACAAAAGTGACAGATAGATACGACAAAGTCGACAAAATTTCGTCATGTTACCACTGCTGCCTCCGCAGCATGACAGACTATTTGTCGAATTTAACTGTCACTTTTAATCGCTTTTGACATTTCAATGCGGGAAAATGTATGGAGATGATCGACAAAAGTGACAGATAGATACGACAAATTGTCCGTCATGTTACCGCCGCTGGAATGGAATTAGCGGGAAGTTGCAGGGATGGCCTACCGTAAGGTAAACCGTTTTTCAATTATTTTTTTTGTCAGATTTGGCGAATCCCTATAGATAATCGTCAGATTATGAGACAGTACGTTTAGAACATAAAGATAAACCATATATATCTTAATCTGACGCGCTTGAGTATTTCAAAATGGCGATTTTTTTTTGCACATTATGAAAATGGCCACGAGTTTGCGTCCCATCGAAATCGCCAGATTAGTGAATGAGAGCTTTTTTTTGGTGCACTTAACACTCCCTCAGAAAATCTGACGCGCTCGATAATTTTTTTTTTTTTTCATTTTCAATCCTTGCATACAACCACCCGCATCATGCAAACGATCAGATTAACATACGTACATCATTAAAAATACGTAGGACATTGATGCTATCAATATCTGACGCGCTCGAGGATGTCCATGCAACAGTTTTTTTTTACATATTTAAAAACCTATAGCCGCTTCCCCCACCGATGTAAAGGTATATATCATATAACATTTTTTTTCTTCTTATCATCTAAGCTTTGCAACCCAATAGGTCTCTACGACGCTCGAGTAAATCCCCATTTAGCATCGTGGGCTCCTCTACTATAAATGAGGTATCGATAATACCAATAAGAATAATAAGTACTTATCCTATATGAATAATCAATTTATTTTTTGACTTATAACAAATGGGTTTTGCTCTTCAAAGTGTATTGCAACTTCAAAGTGCATTGAGCTCTAGATCTAGACTCAAAAATTGCAAGATTGTAAGTAAGGAGTTTGTTACTCTTCCACATAAAAAGTACTGAATGAATTTTAATGAAACTGTACAACAATATACATCATAATGACACCTAGGCTACAATTATATTAAAATACTAGAGGCTGCCCCGCGGTTTCACTCGCGCAGATTTCTCATAGAAACAAAAATAATTTTTTTCCCGTTCCCATGAGAATTTCGGGAAATCCTTTCTTAGTGCTCACCTACACTCTCTAAGGAACCTACATGCAAAATTTCAGTCCGCTACGCCCAGTAGTTTCGGCTCTGCGTTGTCTGTCTGTCAGTCAGTCAGTCAGTCAGTCAGTAACGGAAGAGTTTTATATATATTGATTGTTGGGATTTTGCAGTTTGAATGGAAATTGCGCTGGCTAAGCAGCGGGGATTTAAAGAATTGGCCCCCATTACTTCAATACAATTCTAAGTTTACACCCGCACTAAAGAAGCTGGGTCGACGTTTGTACTTAAGTGCCACTTTATTTGATAAGCACGTTACTGCCAACAATGCCTTTCTTACCTTATCTATACCAATATTATAAAGAGGAAAGATTTGTTTGTTTGTTTGTAACGAATAGGCTCCGGAAATACTGAACCGATTTGAAAAATTATTTCACTGGTAGGAAGCTACATTAACCCCGAGTGACATTCATAGGCTATATTAAATTTAAAAAAAAAATAGGTATCCTTACCTAAACTCAAATAATATAACCCAAGGTGCAATATTTTTTCCGTTGTTTACATATTTTGACAGGTGGTTTGTTGTTGTTGTTTGTTTTTTATTCGGCCATTCTCGGCAGTCAAAAGAACATAGTCTATAGAGCCAAGTGTTGATTAGTATCTTAAATTCTTTTGCGTAAGGACGTTCGCCGTGTCAGCTAGTTTAACTAATATTTACCTCTAAGGATAAATATAAGGATAAATATGCATATTATACTGGTAAAGTAAAAGGGCGATATCCCCAGGCAAAAAAAAATCCCAAAGCAATACTTACTGGTTAAAAAAAAAACAGTTCGATCAACTTCGATCAGCTGATGGAGTCAAAATAGGGGCTAGATAGTAATTGTGGTTTTGAGATTTACATTTCAAAACCAAAATCAGCTGATTCGGCCTTGCCTTTCTCGAGTTTTTTTGTTAGTGGAATTGCGCTCCACCTTACCTATTCTGCTTTGTATTGTATCAGCTGTGTTCGCATGTTTAGGATCGTAGTTAGCTCGAAACTAATTTAATAATGTGAATTTTAATGTCTTTGTCTACGATCTGTTTTGTGAACCTAAAATAAATAAATAAATAAATAAATTTTTAGCGAAACTAATCGAACCACGATTCAGTTTAAATATAGTAGAAGTAGAAGATAGTAGAACTAGATAGATAGACAGTAGATTTTAAATTCACACAAGTAGTAAGTCTATAATTAGAGGAACATAATTTAGTGTACATCTTTACAAGAATTCAGGCAGAGAGAATCTCGTCCCAGAATTTCAATAAAGCAGCAACGCCTGAGCTTATTGGTTTGGGAATAATCACAAAACCTTGTCCCCCAAGGTTATTTAATGACGTCATGGACAGATATTTTTAGGATTCCCTAACTACAGGGCCTAACGGAGACTTTTACTAAGACCGTCCCAGTGTTAGATCACTGGAAACTGTAATTTAAATGTAAAAATCTTTTTAATTGTCGATTGTTTATTATGTTCAAAAGAGATCCTTTTTCATCTGCTTATGAAAGAAACATTTTGTACCTATTTATGTAAAATAAAAAAACAGAACAAACAGTAAGTATCGTAATTGTTTGTTTAAAAAATCTAAAACCCTAATTTATACCTAGTTTATATACATTAGATATTATTCCCTATTCTTTGCCATAATATTTTCTTTGTTTAAAACCACGTTCTAGCAGCTTTCTCTACACCCTTAGCCGTATTTTTTTATTAAAGCCCCCATACTCCATCCTCTGGTCTCAAATTACTGTAGTAGATCCCACGCCGTCGTAAAAGCAGGTATTTTAAGTTTTAATAAAAGACACGGATTATGTCTTTATGTTCGCGATATAAAGGTTATTAAAGTTTTCTTAATGGCTTGACCACCGACTATAAACATGCTTTGAGATGGAATGAAACACGATACCCGTAATTCATCATCATCTCAGCTGAGAGACAACCACTGCTGGACATAGGCCTTTTCCAAAAATCTTCACAAGGACAAAAATTGTTAGGGGATTTTGGTATACTTTATCGCTACGCTTGGCAGGCGGATTTGCGTAACCTAGGTATTGCCACAGATTAGAGAATAATAATAATAATAATAACACATGACACTCAGAGCCCCTAACTAGGTAAAACCTGTATCTAGGGTGCCCGAAACATATACAGAGACGAACATTACACCCACACCGGTAACAAACATCGATATTCATCATATCGAAATTCGCACCGCCCAGGAATCGAACCAGGGTGCACACGATTACTCAGTCCACATCACTGCCAACTAAGCCACGGAGCAGACCAAAAGTTACGTATTGCTGTTAAGTTTTAAACGAAGGAATATGCTGCCCGTTAGCTACTACACTGGCTCCATGGGTGCCCGTCATTCGTGTATTCCCTAAGTAGACTTTTTAAACACTTCAGAGATGAGATGCTGTATCTGGTAAAAATAATCACCAAAATTGGTACGAAGTTCACCGTGTCAGCTAGTAACATAAAATATCAATCTAAACACAAGAAGAACAGGTTTCCAACAGCAAAGAAATAAACGGTAACTTGATCCCCATTAAAACCAACGGAGGCTTTCACGTTTATGCGAAAGAAATTCCTGAGCTAATGACCTGTCGTCACCCGTTTATGATTTGGCAAACCCTGCCCCATTGTTTAGTCGTGATGTTATGACAATTGCTTGCATAATGACTGGAAAATATAGGCCGTGAAAGATATAATTAGATATGGAAATAGAGGTATTTATTGATTCCGTAATAGTTTAAATTAGTGAAAGTTAAAAAGAACATACCGAAGATATCCCGGACATCAGCCTGTACGAGATAAGGATGCCCTGAAACTGCTTAAAAACAACAAGGCACCGGGTGAGGATGGAATCACGTCAGAGCTTCTGAAAGCGGGTGGAACACCGGTACTCAAAGTCCTTCAGAGGCTCTTTAATTCTGTCCTACTCGAAGGGACCACGCCTGAAGCATGGAACAGAAGTGAGGTGGTGCTTTTCTTTAAGAAGGGCGATAAAACCCTTTTGAAGAATTATAGGCCCATCTCGCTTTTGAGCCATGTTTATAAGCTGTTTTCCAGGATCATCGCCAATCGTCTCGAACGAAGGTTTGATGACTTCCAGCCTCCCGAACAAGCCGGCTTCCGAAAAGGCTTTAGTACCATAGACCACATACATACGCTGCGGCAAGTTATACAGAAGACCGAAGAGTATAACTTGCCGCTATGTCTAGCGTTTGTGGACTATGAGAAGGCCTTTGATTCGGTCGAAACATGGGCGGTGCTAGAGTCCCTCCAACGATGCCGGATTGACTATCGGTACATCGAAGTGCTGAAGTGTTTGTATAGCAACGCCACCATGTCTGTCCGAGTACAGGAACAGAATTCGAAGGCTATTCCCTTGAACAGAGGCGTGAGACAGGGAGATGTTATATCTCCGAAACTGTTCACCGCCACTTTAGAAGACGCCTTCAAACTTCTAGAATGGAAAGGGCAGGGCATCAATATTAACGGCGAATACATCACTCACCTTCGGTTTGCCGACGACATCGTAGTCATGGCAAGGTCGATGGAGGAACTCAGCACGATGCTCGAAGGCCTCAACCGAGTCTCCCAACAGGTGGGCCTTAAAATGAACATGGACAAGACGAAGGTCATGTCTAATGTCCATGTTCTGCCTACCCCAGTTATGGTTGGGAACTCGGTTCTCGAAGTTGTCGACGAGTACGTATACCTAGGACAAACCATCCAGTTAGGTAGGTCCAACTTCGAGAAGGAGGTCAATCGCCGAATCCAGCTCGGATGGGCCGCGTTCGGGAAACTACGCAACGTCTTCTCGTCCAATATTCCTCAGTGCCTGAAGACGAAGGTATTTAACCAATGTGTGCTGCCAGTGATGACATACGGTTCTGAAACGTGGTGCTTCACTATAGGGCTTATGAACAGGCTCCGAGTAGCTCAACGAGCCATGGAGCGGGCTATGCTCGGGATTTCTCTGCGGGATCGAATCAGAAATGAGGACATACGCAGAGAAACCAGGGTCACCGACATAGCCAAGCGGATAAGCTCGTTGAAGTGGCAATGGGCAGGTCATATAGCCCGCAGAACAGATGGCCGCTGGGGCCGAAAAGTTCTCGAGTGGAGACCACGGATCGGCAAGCGCAGCGTAGGACGTCCACCGACCAGATGGACGGATGATCTGCGCAAGGCTGCGGGTCCACGCTGGATACAGGCCACCTGCGATCGGTACAGATGGAGAGCCTTGAGGGAGGCCTATGTCCAGCAGTGGACGTCTTACGGCTGAAATGATGATGATGAAAAAGAACATGTGGCGAATCCAGATTGTGTTACTAAGATAAAGTATGATATTCACGCGTGAGTAAATCTAGATGTATCCAGATAAGGTATTATATAAATATCCTGTCTGCAGTTAAAATAAAAAGTACGTTATTTAAGGTGGTAACTCTCGGTATGGCGCGAAATTCAAAATTTTTCGCGTTTTTTATTTATTATGGCGAAAGTATTCATTTTTAATAAAGTTTAAATGAATTCGCGTATGTAAAAAACCATTTCCCACATTGTAATACAACGTTTTTTGAAGACAGACCTACTGATTTTGTGTCTTAGGACATAAAGGCCTAAAATCAAGTTATGTCCTTAGACACAAAATCAGTAGGTCTGTCTTAAAAAAACGTTGTATAACAATGTGGGAAATGGTTTTTTACATACGCGAATTCATTAAAACTTTATTAAAAATGAATACTTTCGCCGTAATAAATAAAAAACGCGAAAAAATTTGAATTTCGCGCCATACCGTGAGTTACCGCCTTAATGTAAAACTTACTAAATATTGCTTTTCACTACTATAAACTTATATATAATCCGAGGACATAATATAATAAATAAAGAAAGAGATTATCATCCAAAATGTAAAAACTCTTGACAAAATACATGACATTACAAACGACATACCCTTTCCTCCTCCTCATATGCCTTCATCAGCTCATAGTAAAGCATTTCAGCCTCAGCCGATATCTTGGTCTTCTCCACAGGGGGTCCATTGTTATACGTAAACTCTGTCGCCAAGTCCGTTTGCAGATGCATCTTCATTCTGGATCTTGTCACGGGTTTTAAACAAATTCCTTTTATCACCACAACTTGATTATGACCGATTTGTAAAGTAATCCTTGTTGTTTGGGACACTTTACTATTATTTTTATTTATGAACACTTTTGGTCAGGTTTTTAATCAACTTTATTCACATTATTTAACATTTTTAAATTTTGTGTATTTTGACGATGTATTTATTTTTGCACTTTACCTTCACTTAGATTTTGTTTTACTTTATATTCATACTATTTACAGTGTCTTTGGTACCGTTCACTTTATCGCTATGCAATTCAGTGTTGTATGTCCAGTTTTTGAAAAGCCTGTTTCTGTTCAATTAACATTTATGTTCAAGTTAACGTAAGTATTTGACTTGCTATCAATGTAAAGCTATTAGGATAAACTAATTACAACAAGTTATTTGTATCGGAAATTAATGGGATTTTTAATTGGTGCTGTGTTTACAATTACTACAACATAGCCACCCAATTTTTGTTAATCAAAGTGGTTAAATTGGTAATAAAAATATAAAATTTAAAAAAGATTTTCGGTTCAACCAATACAGTATGCATAACTCTTTGATGAACTGTTATGTATGTGTACGTGTGTGTGTGACTGCGCTCACCACTACTTGCATCAGGCCTGGCTTATCAACCGAGAGTGCGATTTTGTCTTTGAAGCAGACTGTAAAATACTATACTAGCCGGAAAACTGCTGTCTGCGCGTGCTTTCTCGACTTATCGAAAGCTTTTGACCTCGTAAGTTACGATTTGTTGTGGGAGAAGCTTAAAGCTCAAAAGGTACCGACTGTCATAATTCAAATGTTTAAATACTGGTACAATAATCAAATGAACACAGTAAGATGGATGGAATGCTTTTCGGACCCCTACAAAATGGAGTGCGGGGTGAGGCAGGGGGGCTTAAGCTCTCCGAAGCTTTTTAATCTCTATGTTAACTCGCTGATTGAGGAGCTCAGTAGCACACACGTCGGGTGTCACATTGATGACGTATGCGTTAATAACATCAGTTACGCGGACGACATGGTGCTGCTGAGCGCCTCGGCCAGCGGGCTCGCCACGCTACTGCAAATATGTGAGAGGTATGCCCTCTTCCATGGTCTGAAATATAATGTAGGAAAGAGCGAATGCATGGTTTTTGAGGCCAGAGGAACTTCTGTGACGTCGATTCCTCCAATAAAACTTAACGGTTCTGACCTTAAGAGAGTGAAGCAATTTAAATATTTCGGGCACATTGTTACCTCTGACCTCAAAGACGATGTAGATATAGAGCGCGAGAGGCGCGCGCTAGCAGTAAGAGCAAACATGATCGCCCGCAGGTTCGCGCGTTGTACGCGGGAAGTAAAGGTGACTCTTTTTAGAGCTTACTGTACGTCATTTTACACGTGCGCCCTGTGGGCGAACTACACGCAGCGGCAGTATAATGCACTTCGGGTGCAGTACAATGACGCTTTCAGGGTGCTGATGGGGCTGCCCCGTTTTTCTAGCGCTTCCGGGATGTTTGCCGAAGCGCGGGTTGCGTGCTTTTACGCAACTATGCGCACCCGCGCAGCCTCTCTGTTGAGCAGAGTGCGGGCCAGCCCCAACACCATCCTGAAGAATATTGCGAGTCGGGTTGATTCGCACTACATGCGGCATTGTGTGAGACTGCACTGTTTTTAGTAAATAATTTTAAGTTACATTTAAGTATTTTAACCATTTGTATATAGTTTTATTCTATTGTAATGTTATTTTTTACTAACAATGTGAGCCCTGTTGCTTGAGAAATAAACATTATTATTATTATATTATTATAAGAGAGACGTGACAATAAATCAGTGTGCAAATAACTATCGGTGGTTTCACTTGTTTGTTCCGTAGGCGCATATCTTACAGTGGCGACGAGTAAAATAATTTATCGATATGTCATCCTCATCACCGTTTGGATTGATCTCAAGTTTCAATCATGAACTTCAAGATTGGGAAACGTATAAGAATCGCTTACAACAATGGTTTATTGCGAACGACGTGTTGGAATCATCCGATAAAGCAGGGGTGAAGCGACGTGCCATCCTGCTCAGCGCACTCTCAGAAAGTACATATCGGCTGGCTACAAATTTAGCATTGCCGAAAATTATCGAAGAAAAGAGCTTCGATGATGTTATAAAACTGTTGGATGCACATTTTACACCGAAAAAATGCAGCTTCGCCGAGCGTTCGCGCTTCTACATGGCGATGCAACATGTCGGCGAAGGTCACGCGCAGTGGGCAGCGCGGCTGAGGGGCCTGGCCGCACACTGCAACTTCAAAGACGTGGAAGACTACCTGCTAGACAGATTTGTAATGGGAATGCTGCCGGGGCCGGAGCGAGAGAAGTTGTTTTCACGTGATGTGGAAAATCTGACGTTGTCCAAAGCCGTCGATTTAGCAGATAGGATTCGCTGCGCTCGAGCCGGCGCTGCAGCAACAAGCTCCAATTCAGCGGGGGCAGTCATAGAGTCCGACGGAGTCTATAAGATCGGAAACGGTTCTAGATCTCAACAGCAGAAGTGTACAGTGTGTGGACGGTCTAATCATATTGCGTCCAAATGCAGGTTTTCTAAGTATCAGTGTAGGAAGTGTAACAAAAAGGGTCACCTAGCGAACATGTGTAAAAGCATTATGTTTGTAAAATCGGAAGATGTGAGCGAAGGTGATGAAGACGATGGTAAGTGTTTCAATATTCGCTGTAAAAACGGACAACCTATGGTTGAGACGGTAAATTTTGGGAGTTTGGCTCTGGAATGTGAGATAGACAGTGGGGCCGCTGTAACTGCGATTTCAGAAAGTATCTATAAAAAATATTTCAGCGATTTGCCATTGTTAACCAACAACAAAAAGCTGTATGGGTACAACGGTGCAGCATTACACTGCGTAGGTAAATTACCGATACCGATAATATACGAGGGTAGATGTATTTGTATCGATGTGTTCGTTATTCAAGGCGGCGGGCCGCCACTTCTAGGCAGAGATTTTATTTATAAGTTCGGTTTGGAACTCGCTCCAATTAATTATTGTAAAAGCACGACTATAAGCGATATTGATATACAAAACCTTATGAATAGCTATCCCGAAGTATTTACAGATAAGCTAGGTTGTTTTAAAAAATATGAAGTTAAATTAAAATTAAGAGATAATGCTAAACCCGTTTTTATGAAAGCGCGTCCCGTAGCGTTCGCATTAAAAGATAAGGTCGACGACGAGTTACGGCGCTTAGTGACGCTAGGTATTATTGAGCCTGTGGAACATTCAGATTTTGCTTCTCCAATAGTACCGGTTCTTAAAAAAGACGGTTCAGTCAGAATATGCGCCGATTACTCACAAACAATTAATAAACAGTTGTTGGTGGAAAAATATCCGTTACCAACAATCGAAGAGTTGTTTTCTAAGTTACATGGTGGGGATAGGTTCTCGAAACTCGACATGTCTATGGCATACAATCAATTTCGCGTCCAGGACCCTAATAAGGTCACGTGTATAAACACTAGTAGCGGCCTATTTAAGTACAATAGGTTAATTTTTGGCCTATCAAGCGCCCCTGCAATATTTCAGCGCGCTATAAGTAATCTACTCAACGATTTAGACGGCGTTTTGTGCCTGCTTGATGACGTACTAGTGACCGGTCAGACAACTGAGCAACACTTGGATAGACTAAATAAGGTTTTAGAAAGGTTAAGAGACGCAGGGCTAACGCTTCATGTAGACAAATGCGAATTTTTCCAAGATGAAATAAGTTACTTAGGACACGTAATTAACAAACACGGCATAAAAAAATCGCCAACAAAAGTGAAAGCAATTGTCAGTAGTTTAGCGCCTAAAAACGTCACTGAGCTACAATCTTTTTTAGGCCTAGTTAATTATTACCGAAAATTTGTTGCGGGAGCATCTTCGATACTCAGTCCCTTGTATGATTTGTTGAAAAAAGGGGTAAAATGGCATTGGACAAAGGAACACGAGATAGCATTTAGTACAATTAAACAACAGCTAGCGTCGGATCAAGTGCTCGCACACTTTAATCCGAATAATAAGTTAGTGCTAACCGTAGACGCGTCTCCAACTGGTCTAGCTGCCATTCTCTCCCAGGTAGAAGCTGATGGAACCGAGCGCCCAATATCATTTGCGTCGCGAACGCTAAATTCAGCAGAAAAGCGATACGCACAAATTCAAAAGGAGGCTACCGCAATAATATTTGGCGTTCGCAAATTCCACCAGTATCTGTACGCAAGGGCGGAGCCATTTATTCTAAGGACGGACCACAAGCCGCTGTTATCAATTTTTGGACAAAAGCGAGGTATACCAGAAATAACAGCGAACCGCCTGCAGCGTTATGCAATATTTTTATCTGCCTATAATTATAATATTGAGTTTGTACGGAGTGAAAACAATATTGCAGATTTTTTGTCGCGCGCAACACCTGCGAGTTTAGATAAGCCGACGAACGGGTCGAAAGAAACAGGTTGCATGGATACTGCTACCTATATACATTTTGTCACAGAGGGCTGCTTACCGATAACAGTCAGTGAACTGCGAAAAGAAATTTCTAAGGATAGCATATTAGAACAAGTTATGAAGTAGGTATGTGCAGGACGGTTGGCCAAAGAAAGTAAACAATATAGCTTTAAAACCATTTTTTTTGTGTCGGTCAGAATTGGCAATTGAAAATGATTGCTTAATGCGAGGTCATAAAGCAGTTATTCCGTTATCATTACGTAGTAAGATACTTTCGGATTTACATCAGTCTCATTTAGGCATTGTCAAATGTAAGGCGGAAGCCAGGTCTCGGTTTTGGTTCCCGGGTATAGATGCCGCAATCGAAGATATGATAGGCGCGTGCAGCATCTGTGCCCAACTGCGTCCCTCCCCGCCTCGCGCCCCGCTGTCGCCATGGAAGTATCCAAGTTGTAGTTTCGAACGGATTCATCTTGACTTCCTCGGTCCGATTAACTCACACATGTACTTGGTGGTAGTTGACGCATATAGTAAATGGGTAGAGTGTTATGACTTTAACAATAACATAGCAACACCGAAAGTAATTGATAAACTTTGTGATTTTTTTTCACGTTTCGGTGTTCCTAAGGTTATCGTAACAGACAATGGCACATCGTTTACTTCAGGGGAGTTTAATAATTTTTGTCAATTAAATGGGGTCCTTCACTTAACATCGCCAGCCTACAATCCATCCAGTAATGGACAGGCCGAAAGTTTTGTAAAGATAGTAAAAAAAGGCATTAAAAGCATAATATTAGCTAATGAATCAAAGAAAAATATGAATAATTTAATTCTAAAATATTTGTTTGATTATCGCAACTCCATTCACTCAACCACAGGTGTTTCGCCAGCTTATTTAGTATTTGGTAAAAAACTTAATTCCCGCTTAGATTTGTTGCTACCAAAAAAATCATCGCCTTCGGCCACGGCCACTGATCTGCATGCGCTGGTACAAAGTAAACAGTCCTTACAGTCTAAGTACTACGGCGGCGTTGTAAGAAAAGAATTTGGAGACAACGAAGAAGTTATGTACAAAAAATTCATAGCTAAAAATAAGATAATATGGAAAAAAGGAAAAATAATACAAAAAATTGGAAATTTGTTATTTTTAATAGAAGATTTAGAAACAAAGATAGTCATAAAAAAACATTTAAATCAAATAAAGAAAATTAAAGGGCAGAATGTTGCTGAAAATTGTAGTAGGCTGCAAGAAAAAGAGACCTACGAAAGCGGTACATTTTCGACGATTCCGATAAGTCTGAAAAGTTCAAAACCAGTAGCGGATTTTGCCAGCTCGTCTGCCACTACCGGATCCGGAGATCCAACGCAGAGTCCGCCCCGCACCGCGACACCAGCCCGAGCCAGCAGCACGCCGCGCAGCTTTGCGCCGAGTCCAGAACAGAGTCCTCGGCAGGAGCAGACACTACAGAGAGACTCTGACAGCGGAAGCGACTACAATAGTTGCCCCGAGCTTGAGGGGGAGGGAGCGGCGGGACAGCCTGCGCCGCCGCCACCGGGTCGTTCTCGACGGCCTCGTAAATCCGTCAACTATAAAAAATATTTTTAGTTGTCAAGAATAAACTGTGCTTAGTATAAGATTATTATTAGGTTAATTATGGTGTTGGGAAACTTAAGGGGAAGGATTGTTATGTATGTGTACGTGTGTGTGTGACTGCGCTCACCACTACTTGCATAAGAGAGACGTGACAATAAATCAGTGTGCAAATAACTATCGGTGGTTTCACTTGTTTGTTCCGTAGGCGCATATCTTACATGAACCTTAAAACATGCGACGAAAGAACGAGTTTCGTTTCAAAACGAATAGGACTAAAGGCTCCAACTGTACGTTCGTTATAATTGCACTAAGCCTAAAGGGATTCGTTACAATCTCAAAATAACCTGTCTCCATCCTGTTTGCTTCAGACGCGATGATTTAAATTGTCTCGCAAATTAATGACCGGTTAACGGCCACACATTCGTCATGCTTTCCAGTTTTCTTAACAAAGATCTCCGTTTTTGCATGCGAAATTAGTTTATATAAAGTTTAAAACCTTATCATCGTCTTCATCTCTGAAAGACTACCAATGCTCGTAGGCAAGGGCGTAGGCCTCCACCCCTTGCCATGAGCGACCCTAATACAGTGAATTTCTCAACCTTCACAAGATCGTCAAACCATTTTGTGCGAGGTCTGCCTACTCTGCGTTTTCCAGTGCGCGCTAACCAGCACTCGAGAACATTTTCGTCATAGCATTCTGCTCACTTGCTATGATGGTGATACAAATATATATCAGAATAAAAAAAAGTGTTTCTTATATTTGTGGGTCATCTTTTATTGTTTGTGTAGTGTGAGCAGTACATAACAGTTAAATACTGTTTACTAAAGTTATTTTAACTATCCAGTAGTTACTTCGTTATTTTGCAGAACAACATGACAAAAGCTAACCAGACCCCCCACACTTGAGTCGTCCACTAAATTAGATCCCGCAACACCATATCTTCTGCGCGCGCGACTTTTTTAGGTCTAACTTACACACTTTTGTTTATTAAAGCTAGTTCATTGCTCAGCTTTTCATAAAAATAGAAATCGGGGAAAAATTTGACGCCTAACCGTCTTGTTCTTAAAGATACAGTAGATTTTAAGTAGCTTTACTGGAGGTCTACTTCTCTGGTTTGTTGTGTGGTAAATACGTGACATCCAGTCTAAATTGACATACGTCAAATAACTAAAATGCTCTTTAACTTTTTATTAATAACAGGGTAAGAATTTAAGAATCCTATACATATAAAACCATTTTCTACCTAATTACCCTTGCCATCAATAGACAGGCCTACAAATAAGATTAGATGCCACAATGGACACTACTAATGCTATATGCAATAGCATTTTTTTCTAGTACTCTTACAAGGGTTTACCCAAAACATATCATTTTAAACGATAAAGCCGTCTGTTGAAATCAGTGTAAGGATTAATTGTATTTATTTAAAGATGATTGATTGCAAGTGTCTCCCTATCTATCTATCTACTAATATTGCTCTTATGTTCTTAAAGTAAATAAAACTTTTTATCAAAAAATAAAACCGCCGAAAAAAAACTGAAAAGCATAAAATAATAATCGAATTACTAAGTTCTTAAAGTAATGTAGGGTATATATACCAAGTAATTTTAAGTCGGCGCGCCACACAAGTAAATTTCTTAATTACGTAAAGATTGATGCGCGGCAGCGCACGAATTTTGGTTATTTCTTTAAACTTAAGGTACCTAATTTAGTGATCTTTGTACGAGGAATCTGTGGCGCCGACTCAAAATTACTTGGTATATATACCCTACATTACTTTAAGAACTTAGTAATTCGATTATTATTTTATGCTTTTCAGTTTTTTTTTCGGCGGTTTTATTTTTTGATAAAAAGTTTTATTTTATGCTTTTCAGTTCTTTTAGGGTTTTATTATTTTCTTCTCCCACAAGGTGTTCAGTGGTCACACCGCATAAGGTGATCAGACGACATGGTTGACAGGGACGACAAGACCGGTCTGTATGGCGATTTGTGGGAGAGGCCTATGTCCAGCAGTGGACGTCTTTCGGCTAAATATTTATTATTTTATTTCATTTCAAAAGATATTTAAGTAAGTATCCAAAGTTATAGCATAATGTAAATACAGAACACGGCAATGCAACCTGTGAGTGCATAAAAGTCCCACTGACCAAAAAGTCACCCCTATTTTTCTACCCTTAGGGTGGGAATTTTTTTTCAAATTTTTTATGGGACCCACTTCAAGGTATGCCCTGTCGATTAAAATAAGAATTATCAAAATTGGACCACTCTGTAAAAAGTTATGCGTGATCATACATTAAAAAAAAAAAAAAATATATATATATACGTGTCGAATTGAGTACCTCCTCCTTTTTTTTCGTCGGTCAAAAAAAGGGCTATAGATCAACATTTGGATTCATCATCAATATATATACACATAGTATAAAACAAAGTCGCTTTCCGCGTCTGTCCCTATGTATGCTTATATCTTTAAAACTATGCAACGGATTTTGATGCAGTTTTTTTTAATAGATAGAGTGATTCAAGAGGAAGGTTTATAGGTACAATACATGCACAAAAGAGTAATAGGTTAGGCGGTACGAAGTTCGCCGGGTCGACTTGTTTTATTAGAAATTAGAAGAATGCTTTTACTCTGACGAAACTGAGACTTTCTAGGAATATAGCAAAGCAGTGGACGTAAGACCTAAGAAAAGTTCACGCGTGTTTTGTTCTTACTGCATGCTCGACGATCCATGTACGGATATAGCGAGGAATGCTGCGAGTGAGACATGACAATTACTTTGAAGAGTTTATTAATATACTTGGCTGACGCCTAATAACTTGATGCTTATTTATTTGGACCAGAGATGCCTAGCGAGGGATGTGTTTTATAGAACCAATGGAAATGTGTTATTCAGTGAATGAAGTGATAGTGATAGTTGAAACAACACATCGATCGCTTTTCTGGTGGACACGGGTCTCCGGTACTCATATTAAACTACCCAGTGTTACCTTAGTAATTTGAAAATATTTATTTTTATTTTGCATCAGAAAATCCACTCAAGAGGTCTCCAATTATCTATGAGGAATTAAGGGATTGTTTGTTTTTTCTTTACATCGAATACTGAATTGAAAATTATTACACTCTTTGGAAGCTACAATATTCCCGGGTGACATTAGGCTTTAGAATATTCTCAAAAATTCAGAACGCATAAGCTGGTTGTTTATGCATAAACTTTTAAGTTGTTAATTTGAGAAATTGTTTAATGTTTATGATAGTAAGACTTTAAAATCTTTAGAAATCTTTGGGAGTGCAGCCCCCGTTCCTTAAGACGCTTTATGAGTTTTTTAGGCTTTTTAAATCAAGTAATTTTCTTAATCTATAAGAGGTATCTTTACCTCTTTCCAGATCTTTCTGGAATTTTAACATAACGTTTTTGAGGATATAAAAAAGTTTTTTATAATTGAAAAACAATTGTGGAATCAAAATACCTCGATACATTATTTCGTCAAAGATAACCATGCCAAAAAACGGGAATAGCTAGTTCTTCGAAATTACTAACTAGTTTTTGTTGAAACTACATAGGAATAATGATATTAAAGTAAATTAAATTCTGGTAATTTAAATTTGATTTAAAAGTTATAATTAAAAAGATATTTAATATTTATAATTTTTTCGAATAAAATGTAGTAACCGATGTGGGCGACTGACATATGACTGTCCTTTTCCCTCAGTATGTTTGAGGGAAAAGGACAACCTTTGATCCTCGGTCGTTTCGATTTATTTGCGTATATCGTCTTAAATTAAAGTAAAATCTAGTAAAAGAACTCCATTTTGGGAATCTTATAGTTCAGCGTTCAGAATAAAAGCTCCCCTAAATCAAAACACCTTCAATAGCACACTAGAACGATTTGCCAAGAAACAAAGGATGCAAGAGCTATATAAAATTAGCTTCGGGAGGATGTAATCGTCTCAACTCGCGAGCGTTGAAAGGAAACAATCTTCAGCTCTTTATTGCCTTTGATTTTGATGCAAGCTTACTTTGGGTTGAATTGAATAGGTTCAAAGTTTTTTAACATCTAGCTATTACGTTGAAATAATAATATCTGAATAAGTAATATGCAATTGCTCAAGCTGCTTTTTAGATTTTGTTATCTTTCTTTAATCTTTATTATTAAACTAGTCGACCCGGCGAACTTCGTACCGCCTTACCTTTTACTATTTTGTTTTACACATAGTAAACCTTCCTCTGAAATCACTCTATCTTTAAAAACAAACCGCATCAAAATCCATTGCATAGTTTTAAAGATATAAGCATACTTAAGGACAGACGCGGGAAGCAACTTTGTTTTTTTACTATGTATTTTGATAAAAACTTTTATCAGAAAAATCTATTAAAGATCAGTGATATCTTTCCGTCTTAATATAGAGTTGATATTTTTATTAGAATAACTATTGAAATGGATGGATTCCCGGCGGGGACGAATATTGTATATTGGATATCGATGCTCGTTACAAGTATAGGCCTGGAAGAAATCGCTTTTAGCGATAAGTCCGCCCATTGCATGCAAGTTTAATTATGTGTACCATTAATTGTATAATGTTCTTTTGTATCTTTTGTGTGCAATAAAGTGTTTTTTAACTTTTTATCTTTAACTCGTTGTCAATTCGACTGCTCCGTGGCTCAGTTGGCAGTGATGTGGACTGAGTAAACGTGTGCACCCGGGTTCGATTCCCGGGCGGGGCGAATATTGATATGATGAATATCGATGTTTGTTTCCGGTCTGGGTGTGATGTTCGACTCTGTGTGTGTTTCGGGCACCCTAGGTACAGGTTCTTCCTAGTTAGGGGCTCTGAGTGTGATGTGTTATTATTAATTGTATGTTTGTATGTGTTTCAGCTTTTAATCAGTTTTTACCTATAGTTAAGCGGAACTGTGCGCATGAAAGCATGTTGCGTTTACGCGTATTCAATTCAAACGCAAAAGCTAGAAATATTTTACTAACATTGTGCGCCTAGGACTATTCCTAGTGCTAAATAAAGACCTATCCTGGACTGAGCGTGTTTTTGCAAAACAAGTCGTAACGTCGCACCGCTCGCGGACTCATTTATTTTGTTGGGATTTGCGGGAAACGGGGACTATGCAGCTTTTAGACCAGAAAAATAAGGATTCAATACATTTACCCTGTTATTCATAAAAAGTTAAAGAGCATTTTAGTTATTTGACGTATGTCAATTTAGACTGGATGTCACGTATTTACCATACAACAAACCAGAGAAATAGGCCTCCAGTAACGCTGCTTAAAATGTACTGTATCTTTATGAATAAGACGGTTATTTTTTAATTTTAATAGCATACATTGAAGTTTGAATTTTTTGTAAACTGTACTGACTGTGTATTTTGATGTCACTATAAGCCTTAAGTGATGGTCATGTAAATATAAACTCTATATATTTGAACACTAACTTCATCATTTAAATCTTAACTGAAAGAGGTCTACAGTTGGATATAGGCCTCCCGCACACATCGCAACAAAGACAAACTTTGGTTTTTACGTGTAAGGCAATTTATCGTAGACAACCGAAATTTAACACCCGAGAAAATAATCCACTATCTTAAAAAAAAACATTTTGTAGGTTACAGTAGTTTGTAAGTCTAAAAGTTTACTTGCTCCATGACATAACCCCAAAATAGTTTTGCGGAATTTATGATGTCTATATTCAAATTAGCCGACGTCGACGGCGGAACCGTGCCTTAACTTAATTGTTAGGTATTTTAAGAGGGCGCCGACCGTAGTTACGTTGTTCTACGTCACGAAAGCGCCACTCTTTAAAATAAAAATATTTTTTATAAAAAAGAGAGTTCTAATGCATCACACTGGTCCTCATGTGGCATGGATGGAGGTTTGGAGACCAGCAAAAATACAACGATGTTGATCGGATGGCGTTTTTTTCGAGAATGCACTCATAACCTATTCATATTCGGGTTATACAACGTCGTTAATACATGGTCGGGTTATAGCGCAGGCGACGTTACTCGCTGCGGAGCCCTACGTATAGGTACAGATATAGGTAGATGCTGTCTGTCACGATGTGACAACACTCGAAAGGATCTGAAGAGATCCGCACAAGAACTAAAGTCACCGACATACCTAGCCCAAAGAATTGCGAAACTTAAGTTGCAATGGGCAGGGCACATAGCTCGAAGAACAGATGGTCGCTGGGGCCGAACAGTTCTCGAGTGGCGACCACGAACCGGAATACGCGGAGTAGGCAGACCCATAAGGGGGCCAGATGACCTGGTAAAGGCTGCGGAAGTACACTGGATGAGGGTGGTTCAAGACCGGTCGCAGTGGCGTTCTGTGGGGGAGGCATATGTCCAGCAGTAGACGTTTTTTGGCTAAAATTATGATGATAACACTCAAAGGAGCCCCTAACTAACTAGAACCTGTATCTAGGGTAACTAAAAATATAATTTATGTATTTTTAGTTAGTTAGTTTTTAATATATTATATTAAAAACTCTATAGTAAAGTAAACAAGGTCCATTTTTAAACAAACTCATTTTTATGGATCACAGTTAAGGCGGTAACTCACGGTATGGCGTGAAATTCAAATTTTTTCACGTTTTTTAATTATTTTGGCGAAAGTATTCATCTCTAATAAAGTTTAAATTAATTCGCGTACATAAAAACCAATCTCCCACATTGTGATATATCGTTTTTGAAAGACAGAGTTACCGATTTTGTGTATATTCAAGGAACTTGATTTTTAGCTTTTTACCCCTTAGACACAAAATCTGTAGGTCTGTCTTCCAAAAACGTTATTTTACAATGTGGAAGAACGTTTTTTACATACGCGAATTCATTATAACTTTATTAAAAATGAATACTTTCGCCAGAATGAATAAAAAACGCGAAAAATTTTGAATTTTGCGCCATACCGAGAGGGACCACCTTAAATTTAATGCTTACTAGTTACCGAAAAAGTGCAGTTTGTTTTTATAACTCTGCCGTTAAAAATAATCCTAATTTAACTTTTTTTTCTCAAGTGCAATGACCCCGGTCGCTCCGTGTACACGCAGACAGTAAAGTTGTAAACTGTGCAATCAAGGGCGTGAACTTTTTTTTATCTTTTATTCTTTTTTTAAAACCGTAACGCGGTAAAGCCAGTATTTTTGTTACTATGACGTTATAGACATTATTAATTTTTGCGAAAAATTTAAAATGTAGGTATGATTATATTTATAAAAAAAAATCTAAGTTTCCGAATTCTCACTTGTGTGTAACTATCATTTAAAAGTTATTCAAAATATATAAAAAAAACTTGTCAGTAGGTATTTTGTTTTTGAAAACATTTTTTTAATTTTAATAAGTAAGTACCTACTTAGTATTATACTTATAATTATAGTGAATGGTAGATAATTAATGTTCAAAAGAAAAGCTAGTTCAAATCTTTTTGTTCCAGTCTATAAATAAAACAACGCACAGAGTGCAAACGAAATCGAAATTTCGCTAAAAAGAGAGTAAAAACTAAAAACAATCCTTGTTCCAGATTCAAGGCGCGTTCTGAATAAAGTGAAGCTGCGAAAGTAGAGTCGATTTACGCACTTTGTGATTTTACAAAACTGCGGCGACAAGCCTCGCCCTCCTTTTTTCTCTTTTGAAGGCGGGTAACTCCTAACGAGTACCCTGCGACCCCGGGGGGAGTCGCAGGGTTATGTGGGGTTCGCACCCACTAAACCCCGCCAGTGTCCATCTCGGCGGTTGGCAAGGGGGTCACGGGTGATCTTTCGATGGACCCTGGGGTCATAGGGTGCACGAGGCGGGGGCCTCGTGTAGTCATTTAATGACCCCGAGAAGGACGCCAGAACGCGGTGCCCCATATTCCGTCGTCGAGCGTTGGGAAGCAATCTACGCTCCGGGGGGATAACCATCATGTCCCCCCGAGATGAGGCTAATAAGCTAATGCTGGAGGGGGTCGCAGAGTTGAACAAGCCTCGCTCCTTGTCACGTTAGTATTTAATAAATACTAGCTGTGCCCAGCAGTGTTACCCGCGGTTTATAACCGCAGTAAAAAAATAGCCTATGTTTTAATCCAGACTGTCAGCTAACTCCATACCAAATTTCATTAAAATCGCTTTAGCCATTCAGACGAGAATAAGTAACAAACATAACACATTCACAAACTTTCGCCTTTATAATATACTAGTGGACCCGGCGAACTTCGTACCGCCTAACCTGTTACTATTTTGTGCATGTATTATACCTATAAACCTTCCTCTTGAATTACTCTATCTATTAAAAAAAACCGCATCAAAATCCGTCGCGAAGTTTTAAAGATTTAAGCATACATAGGGACAGACGCGGGAAGCGACTTTGTTTTATACTATGTATTGATATTGAAGTGACATAAACTAGGCCAAACGTTGCACAGATGCCTCTCGTGGGCTAAATCAACGAGTTAGTGCCTCTGCCACTGCCTAAGGGTGCGTTCACGTACAACGCTGGTAACAAGCGCTTGTCGGCGCTGGTTCGAAAAATGTATAGAAAATACCTGCGCGGACATAGACGCTTGTTCCAGCGCGAATGTCAGCGCAGGTATTTTCTATACATTTTTTGACCCAGCGCCAACAAGCGCTTGTTACCAGCTTTGTACGTGAATGCACCCTTACCCAGGGAATTATAGACTTGAGATTAATATGTTGTGGTATGTTTTAACAGGGCTCTGACATAGTACGCATCAGGGTAGCAAAAGGCCAGGCCAGGACGCCTTCGCATCATCTGATGCGATGTTTTAATTGCGTTGTGATTTCTTATTGGTATCCAAATAGGAATCCCTAGATGGACGCACGTATTTCTACGGAATTATGCTGAGTTTGAGCCTTTTCATTGACTGCATGGGGATGTATTAATTGTTATTTAAGATACCTATGCTGTGTGATGAATAAATGCCTTTTTTATCTATTTAATAAACTAACGAAAGGAAAACGAGAAAACTGAAGTTAACCAGACATCCGACATTCATGCTGCTTCGAATAAACGGGGCACGGCTGGTAGCTTGATTGTTTACATTGAAGAAGTGCTCAGGTCTCTCAAATTATTGTAACATGCATGTGTATCATGCATTCAAGCCCAAAATTCGTGAATTTCAAGTAATACCAGGTTCATATCTTAGCAAGACGGCCGCTGGGGGGTTTTAATGGGTGCGAGCGCTCCCCCGAGCGTCGGGAAACGCAATAGGTCTTTCCCCCAGTTACAAAAAAAATGTTCTTATCATATTCGTCAAATTGTCGTCTTTCAAGTTGTAATCATGGTCGCCTGCAGACGCCTTCAAACGAACCCTCCTCTCCTCTGTCAAATGATTCTACTCTTACTCCATTTTTTTAGTAGGTTTTGTAAGAATCCTGTAGTATATAAAATCGTGCGGTGTAAGCACTTGAGCTGTATCAGTATAGCTGTATTTATGATACAAAAATACCGCTAACTTATACACAATCAAGAACCAGATCTGTACCGAAATATATCGCAACTGGGTTACCATACAATTAACATAACAATAACTCACCTACGCTATAATATTGTGGTAACTAACGAACGAACGGCATCTGAACACTAATTTTTTTTTAATTTAAGTACTGGCTTGTAATTCTGTCAGATATAAAAGTAAAAAAAAAAAAAAAACTAAACTTTCAATTTTAGCAAAATTTGCAAATCGAGACGAAAATATAGGACTTTTGAATCTCAATTTTCCAATTTAAGTCTTCCTTGGCTCATATCGCAACGAAAAACTGTGTACCTAGTCAATGTGAGAATCAAAGTTATGCATTATTTTTTTTTATTGGTACTAGGTTTTGCGAAAAAACTGCTTTTTGTTGGGATGATTGGAAAAAAATCCTTATATCAAATTATCCGGGTTTTCGCAAAATCCCTAGTTTTTTTTTTTGCAAATAAACTATAATTACTTATCAAATCTTACTACGACATACCTATATACTAGTCGACCCGGCGAACTTCGTACCTAACCTAACCCTGTTATTATTATCTTGTGCATGTACAATACTTATAAACCTTCCTCTTGAATCACTCTATCACAATACATTAAAAAAACCGCATTAAAAATCCGTCTGTTCTAAAGATACATTGGGACAGACGCGAAAAGCGTTTATATTATGCTATATATTGAACTAGATAGTACGAGCTGTCCCGGCTTACTTCTTTACGCCATAGAATATAACATACTACAAAAGACTTGGCTCTATAGACTATGTTCTTTTGACTGCCCAGAATGAACAAATAAAAAACAAACAACAACAACAAACCACCTGTCAAAATATGTAAACAACGAAAAAAATATTGCACCTTGGGTTACATTATTTGAGTTTAGGTAAGGATCCCTAATTTTTTTGAAAATCTAATATAGCCCATGACACTCGGGGTTAGTATAGCTTCCTACCAGTGAAAGAATTTTTCAAATCGGTTCAGTATTTCCGGAGCCTATTCGTTACAAACAAACAAATCTTTCCTCTTTATAATATTGGTATAGATACCAGTCACAAAGATAGCAAGTAGGTACCTACATAAAAGTCGGCAGAATGCTATTGTTTGCAGAGAAACGGAAACAGCGTGCGCGGGCGCATGATGGGCGGTGACTCAGGCGCAATGGTTGGTATGATTGTTACAGTAATTTTTATATTTAAAGGAACACTTGGTTTGGTCAATGCGAAAGGGAGTAGAATCATTTGACAGAAGGAGGGCTCGTTTGGTGTCCTCTCCGGGCGACTATTGTCGTAAGGCAAGGCCAACAATATATTTGCCTGAGGCGCCTGGTGGGCACCCTGAACTACCTTCTCTCGCAGTACAGGATACTTTACCAAACAAGGTATCAATACCAATTAGATATACAGTCTAATTGGCTTTCAATAAGCGATATCTTGTATCCTGTATTGAATAAATAATTTTCGACTTTTGACTTTAGTTAGGTCATCCACATGCCTACGTAAAAGTATTTTTTTTTATTAAAAGCAATAAAATAATGTAAAACGAAGATGTGGTATTTTAAGTAACTATTTCCTTAAACAAACAAACAATGTTAAAAACCACATACAGTACTGAACCATTTCTTTTTTAAGTTCCCTCTCCTCATAATTATTTAAAATAATTGTGCTTGGTTTAGCTGCTCTATACAGATCGTCATCGCATAACAAAAACATCATTGTTTTATCTTATTCTTTTTTTAATCAAGATCACAGATTAAGTTAATTAATTTTGTAATACAGATAGGTCAGTAACAAGTTATTAATATTACGTTAACAAAGCACGTTCGAAACCTGACGTTATTAAAAACATCGAGGAACGACACTTGCCTTGGTTAAGATATTAAATGTTGGGTTTGGGTTTTCGTGGGATCCATACTAATATTATAAATGCGAAAGTAACTCTGTCTGTCTGCCTAGCTTACAAGACAGAACTACTGAACCGTCTGCCTACTCTGCGTCTTTCGCTTCGCGGTCGTCACTCGAGAACTTTTCGGCCCCAGTGACCATTTGTTCTTCGAGCTGTGCCCTGCCTATTGCCACTTACGGCTCTACCACACAAAGAGTTAAACCTGGTCTAAATCACTAGACGAGGTTTAAATCACTATTTCGTCATACAAATTAGTGATTTTAGACCGGTCTAACTTTTTTGTGGTAAGGGGGTTAAAGTTTCGCTATTCTTTAGGCTATGTCGGTGACTTTTGTTTTTCTGCAGATCTCTTCATTCCAGGTAAAATACTTAAATCAACACATAGTATAAAATAAAGTCGCTTCCCGCGTCTGTCCCTATGTATGCTTAAATCTTTAAAACTATGCAACGGATATTGATGCGGTTTTTTTTAAATAGAAAGAGTGATTCAAGAGGAAGGTTTATAAGTATAATACGTGCACAAGATAGTTATGGGTTAGGCGGTTAGAAGTTCGCCGGGTCGACTAGTAGTATTAAAAACTTTAACAGCCTTTCCACTGATTCATCGGAAAATGTCATTATACACAAATGGGCGGAGTGAGAGATAAGCTATATCACTGTATTGTCGGTGCAATCAAATGTCAATATTTGGGTCACGTGTCATGGATGATATAAGCCGCGCCAGAGTCTTAGCTGTATTGCACATCAATAACTATAAGCTATATGATAGTTAACTTATATTTTAAAAGTGTGTGTCGCCAGCGCAATATCCATTCAAATCACAAAAACCCAATTTTTCATTCCCGTAGGATTTTAGGAATAAAAAGTGTCATATATGTCCGGGTCAACATTCTATGCGTTGGAAAACTTACAAATTTTTAGTCAATTGGATTTAGTAGTTTTGGCGTGATTGGTATGTTGAGTCTGTGCAGAGCTGTGTCTGTCTGTTCTCCGACCAAGGCCCTGTCGAAGGCCTGGCCCTAAATATTTTTTTTTTGTAGATTAACGTTAATTAATCTTAAAATCCCTAGATGTATTTTTTGTTTTTATTCAGAGATCCATTTCTGCGTTAAATTTTATAATTCAACTGAACCCTAAAAGCCAATTGAATCAATTACAATACATAGTTTGAAGTTTAATCGATTAAACTGACGTTTTTTTATTGACCGATGCCATCTGTCAAAGCAATCAACAAAAACATAGCATAGCACGGTACGATGGAGCCGCACCCTTAAAGGCTTATCATATTACCATGCACATGGTATGCTATGCTATGCTATGTAGGTATGTTGGTTACGCATGAAGATTGATGTCTGTTCGTCTGTAATTGGATTTGTGTAGATATCACAGTATTAAATTTAGCTAGATGTATTTATTATATTGGCTAAACTAAACTGTATTTTCACTGAATTCCTGGTAGATATCACTGAAATGGATAAGGTTACCTTATCAATGTTAATTAACTGACCAAATAGCACTAACATTATTAAGATTCCTGTTTTTGTGCTTTTTGTACTTACTTATTTACATATTTATTTATTCCCGGTTTTTGGACACACTAGTGGACATCAATTTAAGTTACAGAGCTATAATTTTTATTTAGGTATTAATTTTGTTTTTATAAGTATCAATCAATGTTACTTTGAATTACTTATTAATATTTTGAAAAACATTGTGACGTTTTAGTGTAATGCACTTAGAGAAAAACTAATTTCTTATAATGTAGAGTCGTTTGAACGTTCTAAAATTAATATAATTTTTATCTTTAAAAAATACACAATATTTTTTAACCCAGACACAATGGTTACCTATCAATTTAAGTACCAATCAGATTGTCGGGACAGTACGGCAAAAAAAAAGGACTGGCTGAAAATGACATCACCACATGAAGAATTCACATTAACCGCCATAAAAAAAAAACATAAAACACAGAAACGCAAATTAAAACAAAACACAACTCACTGCACTTCCGAATTCAAATTAAAAATAACGAAACGGTTCTAATAATTATTTTTTTTAAATTCAAGATGGCTTCACGCACGCGCGCGCCTTTCCCGCCGACTGGCATGGCACTGCGCCGACGCAGCTGTTTAGCATGCTCGCAGGATCTGGATCCTGGCAGGACGATTGGAGAGTCGAATTTGTTTGCATATTAGAATAAGAGAGATTTGAGGAAACGTTTCTGAGCTAATCTATGTTAAGGACACCCTTGTAACCTTTTAAGACATTGTTTTCTCGTTTAAGTATTGTACAATACTACAACTATGTATGAATGAAAATTCATTCAAAGTCTACATCTACTAAGCAGTTTAAAAGTTTCAAAATCCTACCTATTACTAACGCGAAAGTTTGTAAGTGTGTATGTATGTTTGTTTCTCTTTCACGTGAAAATTACTGAAGGTATTTTAATGAAACTTTACAATAATATAGCTTATACTTACATCAAAATCACACAAATACTACAATTTATAAAGATTTTCCTGTAGCTTCTCGAAATACTAACCTGCGCAGACGAAGTCGCGAGACCAGCTAGTATTTTATATTGTAATGCTTCTCTCAATATATACTTATATAACTTCCTAATTATTAAGACTTGCAATTTAGCAGACTCAAAGATTCTTGGTAAGTAGTTGCACTGAGAAAGTATTGAAGACCTTCTACAGAGCGCCATTCTCGAAACATTGATATCTTCTAAACTAAGGCAAATATCAAAAATGTTGTACAGTATGACACAAGATAATCTTGCTTAGTGTTTTTTGAGCCCAGTAAAGTAGTCCTAAAAACATAATTATCCACGGATTGTTGCCAAAAGTGGCCACTTTTAGCAACACTTTGTAGATTTCTTTGCTATTTAACCTAAAAGCCTAGTATTTTTAAGGCAAATACTAGGCTAGATTATCCAGAGTCTCATACTGTTCAACATTTTTGATATTTTCCTTAATTTTGAACATATAATTTTTTTTCGCGAATGGCGCTAGCATCCCTATAAACTGGCTCTTAATAGTTATTAAAAAAAAAACGTTTGTCGTAGTCTAGGGATTAAGACACTATATGAGTTTTAAAGGTTTTTTAGATCAAGTCATTCTCTTAATCTATGTAAAGATCTGGAATTTTAATATAACCTTTTTGAGGATATAACAAAGTTTTTTTATAATTGAGAATCACTAGCGGAATCAAAAAACCTCGATACATTATTTCGTCAAAGTTAACCTTTCCAAAAAACGGGAATAGCTAATTCTTCGAAATTACTTACTAGTTTTTGTTAAAACTACCTAGGAATAACGATAATAAACAAAATTAAATTCTGGTAATTCAGAATTGATTTAAAAGTAATAATTTAAAAGATATTCAATATTTATTACTTTTTCCAATAAAATGTAGTAACCGATGTGGGCGACTGACATATGATTGGCTCTTTCCCTCAGTATGCTATATCAAAGAGATAGACTCTGTTCATTCAGTCGTTTGATTTATCTGTCGTATATCGTCTTAAGGTATAAACAGTGAGAAAATATGGAAACGTCACCTTTCAACGCAGACAAAGTCGCGATCACAGCTACTTTTGAAATAAGAATCTCAACTTTAAAAGAGGGTTTGAAAAGTTTAAATAAAAATACAGTACAGTTTTCTAAAACTGTCTGCGAGATAAGAGGTGTCGAGTGAAGCCGAGTGTCAAATAAATCTCGGATTTCACAGAGAATTCTCCGAATCTTAGCGAGATTACATACAAACCCGTCTTATTAAAAAAAGAAACGGACTTCGAATTTCAAAATCAAAGTTTTTGATTTTAGAAAAACATCAAAACTGACAGATATGATAAGAAGACGGTTATTTCAGATTTTAATAGCATTAAAAAGTGACTGATGATCTCACATTTAATATGATGATAATTAATGTGTGAGTATTTTCCGAAAATCTTTATTAACTAACCTGGTCAAACAAGGCTTTATCTTAAAAAAAAAAGGCTACAGGTTCACATATTAATAGGTATTAAAATAATAATTAATTATGTACAATAGAAAATATCATCAATACATAGTATAAAATAAAGTCGCTATCCGCGTCTGTCCCTATGTATGCTTTAATCTTTAAAACTACGCAACGGATTTTGATGCGGTTTTTTTAGTTAATATAGCGATTCAAGAGGAAGGTTTATAAGTATGCACAAAATAGTAATAGGTTAGGCGGTACGAAATTCGCCGGGTCGACTAGTCAATACATAGTATAAAACAAAGTCGCTTCCCGCGTCTGTCCCTATGTATGCTTAAATCTTTAAAACTATGCAACGGATTTTGATGCGGTTTTCTTTTGTAGATAGAGTTATTCAAGATAAAGGTTTATAAGTATTATACATACACAAAATAGTAATAGGTTAGGTGGTACGAAGTTCACCGGGTCGACTAGTATCTTATAAAACACAATACTTAGAGAGAAAAAAACACAAATTGCACCCACGAACCTAAGGCTGGAATCTGCAGCGATATCGAAACAGCAATAAACTGCAAGTGCATCGTTGTTTAAACAGGCCGCCTTACAAAAATAAACACATAAAAGAGTCCATGAAACATTCACACATTGATATTGCAAACCATTGAGTAACTTCCTATGAGGAATATACATTTAAACTAAATTTAAATGTTATGTTTGTTTGTTTCGTTCCGCAAGATAGCTAAGGAACTTTGTAAGTTAAACTCTATTTGAAATTAGGTCAAAATGTGTTTTATTAATGTGGTAACGATTTTGTAGATGGCGATTAACACGCTCGCTGCGTTATGCTCTACAGCAGAACTTTTTAAAGTGCGGTATCAGATACATTCGACCTGATAGGTTAATTTCTTTCTGAGCGCATCTCAGGCTTTATAGTCCGAAGTTAGTACAGCCCCAGTTTACAGCCCAAAATTGGAATGAATGTTTTGAAATTTCTCTGCAGATTGTAGAGTTTTAGTTGTAGTAGGGTTTTTATTTTAACCCTTTAAGGAATAAAGGCGTGAGATGATGTTTTGTTATACTTATACGTAATATTATTATGTAGTTTAGATGGGTTGGTTCGGATGTGATGGTTCGGAATCAGGGCCCTCAGTCTCATCGCGCAAAACGTAACTATCGAATAAAAGTAGAGTGGGAACAGTACGTCAATCGCAAGAAAATACACATTTGGTAGTCTCGTAATCAATTTTGCTATAACTATAGCAGTAGTATCGCAATAGATTGGAATTGACCAAAAAGGGTAGTCTGCTCCATAATAAGATAATGTTATGATTACGTTCGACTGACATTATAAATGTCAATATACTGATTGATATTAAGTGACAGTTGCACTACGCCCGGTCCAATTTCGTCTAATAAAACAGGATTTACTATTTAGGTAAAAAAACCCAGATTATTCTATAGCTTGCTATTCATATTCTATTGCTATACTATAATGATCGATCAAAGTTACCAGACTCGCAATTTTTGACCCCATCGTAGTAGAGTAATAGTAGAATAATAATAGAATAGAAGTTTAATCGTAAGTTTAAGAGACTAGAGTCCCAGGCGGTGGTATGATGGATAATATCTCTTTATTATAAGTATATTTTTATTTTTTAATGCGGTGCCATAACTGGGTTAATGTTTTGATACTACTTATGTTACTGTACTACATCTCATTTAACAAAATGTGAATGCAATAAATAGTTTGAATTGAATTGAATCGAAGTTTTTCCTTAGTTAAGTGTGTCTGTGTCTCTTCAAATCAATATCATCGTCATCAATACATATTATAAAACAAATCAAACAAGTCTGTCCCTATGTATAATTATATCTTTAAAACTATGCAACGGATTTTTATGCGGTTTTTTTAAAAGATAGAGTGATTCAAGAGGAAGGACTTTATGTATAATACATTCTCAAAAAAGTAAAAGGTAAGGCGGTACGAAGTTTGCCGGGTCGACTAATAAACTATAAATTCAGGGTAGTTATGATCGGAGGGCCTATTATTAGTCCTCTTTTGCAATATTGCTTTGCGTCCTCTTTGCGTTTTTTTTTGTATTGACTTTGTCACTCTAGAGGACGAAAAGCAATGTTGCAAATGTGGCCGTAATAGGTGATGTGTTATTATTTCAATAACAGATTCAATTTATTTTAAAAACAAATGAAAGCTTTTTCCTAAAATTTGCATAACACAGAGCTATGGCGGCACAGAGCGGATACGGCCCTACTCGGCACGTTGCGTTTAATCTTAATAATTAATTCGAAGCACGCATGCGCGTGGCATATCTAGAGTAGCCTCGCTCAAAAGGTATCGGGCGAGCGTCCGGCAGATTATTTAATACCTAATTCTAGAGTATAATTAAGATAGATAGATAGTCACCTTATTGCAATAAAGATAACACAAAAGAATGACAGTGTTATTCATAAAGATACAGTTCATTTTAAGTAGCTTTACTGTAGGTCTACTTTTTTGGTTTGTTGTATGGTAAATACGTGACATCCAGTCTAAATTGACATATGTCAAATAACTAAAATGCCCTTTAACTTTTTATGAATTACACATAAAACCGGGTTAAACATTTTTGAAATTAATACCAACATTGATTACCATTGGGCGGCCTAATGGAATGGTCTAAGTATATTTCATCATTCGTATTAGAAGGTGCTACCAGCTCGACCCGTATTTTTTATTTATTTCTCTCCGTAAATACCAATATTTTTTTCTTTTTTGTATTTAGGGACCAGCTCATCAGAGTTGAACCCACGTTTAGGCGAATTTATGTTTTGATACCATAGCGACAAGAGGCCAGCTCAATAATAAAAGAATAATAAAAGCATTCAATAAAAAATGAAAAAACATGATACATTTCTAATCCTAAAGAAGTGACCAAGTAGACAACTTCGTAACTTCAGATCCGTTCAGAAATGTATTTTCAACAGCGAGTTTCAGTTCATAAAATCTGATATAACGAGACAGGAAGTTCTTCTCAAGTCTCAAGTACTAACTTAAACATACCCATTCATTACATCTTCTCCCATTACCTTTACAACAAGGTTTTGAAGTCATGCGACATAAAACACTGCTCTGTGCCAGAATCTGAAAGAAAGTTGAAATCGTGGCTACAGGGACTTACTTATGATGAGACAGAAGATTTGCTTTCCACAATTGTTTAATTAATGTGCATACTATTTATATTTATTTTATCACGTCACATTTTTATTTTTATTTTTTGTATGGAATTTATTTTGTAGTATAATTTTTAAGTTAAGATAGTTAATTTTAATTATAACCACCACGGCATTACCATCTCTTACATCCCGGATCGGGTTTCAACGACACAGGCTTTGCCTAGTGTTGAAACCCTATTATTTAACATTTTTTAAACATGCAATGGGTAATAAATATGTAGATTTTATTATAATTGAAATATGTATGTAATACTAATTTATGTATTGTAAATTTCTGCATATTTATATAAATAAATTATTTTTCATTTTTTTTCATTTTTTTTCAAACTTAACAAAGTGATATCGTAGGCTTGCTTTGTCTCCGGATTCCGCTTACATGCTAAAAGTTATTAAGAGTTTGTTCAGTTAGTTTTACATTCAACTACATTAATTTATAGTTACGAAGTGTTATTTTAAAGAAAAATAAAAGTTATTTGAGAAGATTTCTGTTTAAAATGGGAACTACGTTAGTACTTTACTAACGAGCTATGTTTATAGTTAAACTAGAGGCTGCCCCGCGGTATTTCCCGCGCAGATTTCTCATAAACACAAAAATCCCGTTTTTTCCCGTTCCCGTGGGAATTTCGGGAAATCCTTTCTTAGTGCTCACCTACACTCCCTAAGGAACCTACATGCAAAATTTCAGCCCGCTACTCCCAGTAGTTTCAGCTCTGCGTTGTCTGTCAGTCAGTCAGTAACGGAAGAGTTTTATATATATTGATATACTAGAGGCTGCCCCGCGGTTTTTCCCGCGCAGATTTCTCATAAACACAAAATTCCCGTTTTTTCCCGTTCCCGTGGGAATTTCGGGAAATCCCTTCTTAGTGCTCACCTACACTCCCTAAGGAACCTACATGCAAAATTTCAGCCCGCTACGCCCAGTAGTTTCGGCTCTGCGTTGTCTGTCAGTCAGTCAGTCAGTCAGTCAGTAACGGAAGAGTTGTGTTGTTGTTGTGTGAATTGTATAAGTGTTAGCAATTATAGAAAAGAATAATAAGTTATGAGAATAATTTCTTTTTTACAAAAAGAGACCCGCCTTCAACGAACTGAAACAAACATAATCTGAGACCTTACTGTTTTTTGAAGTCGGTTAAAATAGGTACTAAAACCTTCTCCTGAATGTAACAAATACATTTCTGAAAACCACATTGAAATCGGTTCAGCCAAACGCGAGATAATCGCGGACAAACATACATACTTATATACAGGTCAAACTGATAACCTCCTTTTTTGAAGTCGGTTAAAAAATATAACAAAAGCTAGCAATAATATAAAACTCTCTTTGTCTCTGGTTCCGTGTAAGTTTCACGAATATATCGTCGGTGCGCCGACCGAAAGCGATATGTGCACTTCTTTAACTTTTCAGGAGGCACAAAAAACATGATTACTCAAATTGAGTCCAACTTAAGAAAATTCTATGAATGAGAAAAGTTGTACAAAAAATCTAAAGTTTGATATATTTAATGAAAGAGGTCTTGTTCTTGCTATTTTAGGCTCAATATTTTTTTTTTCCGCTTTTCATGCACATATCGGTTTTGGTTTGAGACTTCCAAATTAGATAATTATTTAGAAATGAAACTCGAATTTCCAAATTTAAGTCTGCAAGACAGTCGAACACACTTTAAGCATACATTTCATAAGATTCAGATGCAAAAAGGAAGTAAAATTTGCTGGAAACAGGTAAAACCATATCCATAACACGGCAACACAAAGGTTGAATGCGAAAGAATCCTTCGCCAGTGCCGGGACACAGGAAATTAAAAACGAACAGCCACGACACGACAGCCGGGATAAATGCATTCATTTTGATCGTAGTCAGCCATCGATGAAAGGCTTGCCCTATACTAAACAAGACTATTTAGGGCGTCAGTGACGCATATTTTTGATTTTGGCCATGGTTTAGCAGATACTAATTATTTATCGAAGTGGCGCTAGCAAGAAACAAGGTAAAAAATTGACGAGGCAGATAAGCGCGGGCCGGCTCTCGGTGCCGAAGGTAAACAATACCTACGGCAGGAGAACTAAAGAATATATAGTACCAGTGCTATTTAATGAGATGTCAAAGGAGGTTAAAATGGTTCAAATGCCTTATATAAAAAGTAGAAACAATACTTTAAAAAAACACTTTCTTGAAACTTAAGATTTGTATAAGATCAAATATTTTATCTAGCCTACACTTTGTAACCTTGCAACTAAACTAAGCATTTATTACATTAATTCATAGTAAGTTTTTTCTTTATAAATTAATAAATTTAATTAGAGCGTAAGCTTCCCCGCAAAACAATCTTTGTTGTTTGGGGAAAAATGTAAAAAAAATACTTTGTGAGAAGAGAAAATAAAAGATATTAAAAAAAAAAAAAAAAAAAAAAAAAAAAAAACCCGTTCGCTCCTTAATTAGATTGACTAAAATTACAGCACCCAAAAACAGTACCTATTTACTAAAACTATTGTACAAAATAATACAAATGAGTGAGCGTAATTAAATAACATGTTTCAACATATCGGTTTAATTATCGCAAACAGCATTGCGGTGGTTCATTTCATCTAGATTTAAAAGCCAATGCTAATTAATAACAGTCGTCGATATGGTAGAGATTATGTACGAAATTATAATTAAATATTCATTCATTTGGGTAGGTACCTAGTATGTACGCCCTGCAGTACCGGGCCGAAGAATAGGACTGAGGTATCCCCTGCCTGTCGTAAGAGGCGACTAAGAGGGGACCCCGGGGTCGTTGGGTGCACGAGGCGGGGGCCTCGTGTAGTCATACAACGGCCCCGAGAAGGGCGGCGGAACGCGGTGTCCAGTTCCGTCGTCGAGCGTAGGAAGAGCCACCCGCGCTCAGGGGGGACCCACCACTTGTCCCCCCGTGAAGAGGCTACTCAGCCAATGCTGGAGGGGGTCGCGGAGCTGAACACAAAGTTCGAGAGATCTCCCGTGACCCCCTTGCTAACAGCCGAGATGGACACCGGCGGGGTTTTAGTGGGTGTGAACCCCACATAACTCTGCGACTCCCCCCGGGGTCGCAGGGTACTCGTTAGGAGTTTCCCCGCCTAAAAAAAAAAAAAAAGGTCCCATCACACTTATAGCCCCTAAGAAGGAACCTGAATCAAGGAGTACGAAAACATTTTTAAAGATATAGGTACAACCTACAAACAAACCCAGAGTTACTTTTTTATCGTGGCGGAAACTTTCAGGAATAAGTGTTTGCATGATACACGAGTGGAAAAGATTTAAAAAAAATATATTTGTTTGGACTTTTGAATTTTTTTTGAGAGTTAAAAAAAACTTATTCAAGGCTGATGGACCCCTTGTTCACCCCCGCATTGCCCTCCACCCCCTAACTCGTCTGGCACCAGCTAAGCTACCGTATGGTTGATGCTACACATCGTTTTTAGTTTTTTTTTTACAAAAACTTTCGAAGGTCCTCAAGTGAGCACGGTTCATTATTTTTCAATTTTGTTTTCGGGATTCAGTCTTGCATAACTATTCCTACCGTGTGTTAAATTTTCGTCCACGATAAAAAAGTAACCGTGTACAGGTACAGGAGTTATCCCTATAGGCAAATCTGCGGGCACTAGTGAGACTATCAAATAAAACATAAAATTTTACTCGTGCTGGGCCGAAATCAAGAATTCTCTTTCATCTAAAAAACCGCTCTGTGAGTGCGCCAATATTTAAAAATGAAACAGCTTAGGCTGACATTCACAGTCGAGTCGCAGCTCAAACTCGCACTCCAAAATGTCAAAATGTAACTTAAAATCGTTCTCCGCTCCAAATTGATATACATAGTCGAGTTCCGACTTCGTGACAGTGAAACATAAGCTCGACGGAGTATAAGACAGCTCGAGCCACGATAATCAGTACTCGGGATCTACTTGTCTGAGTATCATACTCGACCGAGTAGCCTCCGAACACTGACTGTGAATATCAGCCTTAGTGCGTGTGAGTTGGGGATCACGCCAAAAAGTTTACGAATGTGAAAGTATTAATTCATAGTATCAAAATAAATCCGTTGAGGAAGGCCTTAGATAAAGCATTTTGTTTTAGTGTTAACTTTACATACCAACAAGTGCATACTGCGTTAAAATGTCTTCAAAAATTTGTGCATGCTGTGTAAACTTTTTTGGTTGTCAATCTAGATAGCGGAACTGTTTACAATGTTTGTTTTTTAATGTTTTGATTGTCAACTGTTTGTGTACCAAATTCAATAATAAAATAAAATAAAATAAAAATAAAACTAGGTAGAATCATAAACAGTAAAGATCTAAGTAGTTTGTGGTAACTTCTTGGATTATGGTTGAAATAACCCGCTCTTACAGCTGAAAGAAAAGTTAATTTCTCCTTAAACTTTGAAGGAGTCCGTGCATAACTCTGATTAGAATTTTCATAACTAAAAATGTATAAAAATTATAAAGTTACCGTCTTATTCATAAAGATACAGTACATTTTATAAAGCTTTAGTAGAGGTCTACCTTCTCTGGTTTGTTGTATGCTAAATACGTGACATCAAGTCTAAATTGACATAATATGTCAAATAACTAAAATTCTCTTTAACTTTTATGAATAACAGGGTTAAATTCCAGGTACTTACGATCTCGAAGAATATTCAAAAGTCAAGTCTTACCTGTAAACAATATAAATAAAATAAATTAAAAAATTTACAAACTAATATTTGAAAATGACATTATTAACAACTAATTATTTGCGCCACTCCTAAAAAATATATATTTTTATTTGTCGAGTTGACTTAAAAAGACAGACAGACATACTATGTTTTATTTAACCGACGAAAAAACAAAAAGGAGGAGGTTCTCAATTCGTCGCGTATATTTTTTTTTTTTATTTTTTTTTATTTTTTTTTTTTATGTATGATCACGCATAACTTTTTACTGTGTGGACCGATTTTGATAATTCCTTTTTTAATCGACAGGGTATACCTTGAAGTTGGTCCCATAAAAATTTGGAAATAAAATTCCAACCCTAAGGGTGGAAAAATAGGGGTGACTTTATTGTTCACTCACAGATTGTATTGCCGTTTTGTGATTTACATGAAAACTGCTAGGTATAATTATTAGTCTTTTTTATATGAATGTTAATAATCATAATCGCAGCCGATAGACGTCCACTGCTGGACATAGGCCTCCCTCAAAAATCGCCTCACCGACCGGTCGTGATCGAACCCCATCCTGTTAGTCCCTAAACCTTCACCAGGTTGTGTGGCCACCTTGCGGGGTGCGACCACCCTGTGAAGGGTGATTGGCTGGGGTCAAAAAAATTAGCCCAAAAAAACTGAAAAGCAAAAAATAAAAACTTTTTATCAAAAAATTAAACCGCCGAAAAAACTGAAAAGCATTAAATAATTGGAAAACATTTTCTATTAGGACTTAATTTACTCACTTCTTAAAGTAATTTTGGTTAACCAAGAAATTTTGAGTCGGTGCCACAGAATCAACGAATAACGATCACTAAATTACCTGAAATTCAAAGAAATAACCGAAAAACGTGTGCCGCCGCGCATCGCGCTATGGTAGTTAAGGAACTTGCTTGTGTGGTGTGGCACCGACTTAAAATTTCTTGGTTAACCAAAATTACTTTAAGAAGTGAGTAAATTAAGTCCTAATAGAAAATGTTTTCCAATTATTTAATGCTTTTCAGTTTTTTCGGCGGTTTAATTTTTTGATAAAAAGTTTTTATTGTTAAAATTAATGATTAAACACTTTATTGTACTCTCAAATTGCGACCTTTTCGCTAAACGATATTTCTTTCAGACGACCTGTTGTTTTGTTTTTAAATTTTAAAACTAAAAGTAAATTTCCCCTCCCCCCTGTCGGAGGGTGAAGATCAGTTTCGCTGTTGCTCCGCGAAAAAATATTATAAAAAATAGAAAAATGTCGAATTTAACGTCTGACCTTATTGAAAAAATAGTGACAAAGTGCCTTGCTCCACTTGAAAAACAAATTGTGACACTAACCACCTCGGTAAGAAACCTGGAGAAGAAATTAGATTATCTAGAAACCCAAGCTAACTGTGGGACCAAAGCCGAAACCCATATTCAACCGCCGACGAAAATTCCCGAGCGACCCACGACAACAACAGAACAGAAGGATGACCGCCAATCAGCTGGTGCCAAAGACTCCATACGATCTGCGCCTGCGCCAACACCCCCGTCTCGTCCAATGACAGATCGCGCGCAGCGCGTACAGAAACGGAATATGGCCGCAACAATAATGCCGAAAAACACAACAGCTACTCGGAAATCTATATCGCAACCTGTAAATTCTAAGAAAGCATTCACCCCTACTGCGTACACTACGAACACATCCCAAAAAGAACGTAGTACAATGAATAAACAAGCAACAGACCTTACAGCTGACAACTCCACTACCAGTAGTAACACAATCATCACAAACACTGCTGACCTTAATGTCGTTGTGGACAACACAGACCCCAATGTCGAAAATGAATCACCTTGGATACAAATAACACATAAACGATTACCAAAACAAAATAGGAAAAGGAAATTCATCACAGGAGCTGGAGCCCAAGATGACGGTATCAAAACAGTCGAACGAGTCAAAAAACTACATGCGTGCTTTTTCACTCCGGACACTACGACCACTTCACTCATTGACTACATGAAACGCAAAAACCCCAGTGAAGAATATCACGCTGAAAAACTACAGCTACAACATAATCATTACGCATCCTTCGCTATTACATTGCCAGCTAGCAGGTTCGAGTTTTTTATGAGCGCGGACAACTGGCCACCGCGGACAGAGGTCAGTGAGTGGTTTCGTCTCAGCGGCGGACGAGCGAGGCGCTCGTCGTATCAGCGAGTCGGCAACAATACCGGACATAAACAACAGCGCACCCGCGCCCGCAGCCCACGTTCCCCCCGCAGCGAGGAAACCAGTTCCGTGTAGATTGCCCCGGACTTCTAATCAAAAATATACAGATAAGAGAAATATTACTTTTTGTCTACAAAATGTACAATCCCTTAATAATAAAACTAAAAAGATAGAAGTACTTTTAAAAAACGAATTTAAGTGTGATGTATTAGCTTTGACTGAGCATTGGCTTAAAAAAAACGAATTAGACTGCATTCACATACCTAACTTTACACTAGTCTCGAGTTACTGTAGAACAGAAATTCAACACGGTGGTTCTTGCATATTTGTAAATAATAATGTAAAATGCATCAAAAGACTTGACCTCTGTCAATTATCTGTCGAAAAATATTGCGAAATCTCCGCTGTCGAAATCTTAGAAGATAATTTAATTATTATATGTGTCTATAGAACTAATTTAGTGCCAGTAAGTGGATTTTTGACTGCTATGGAACGACTGCTTGAAGGTATTTGCGAGGCTGGCCTAAGTGTTGTAATTGTTGGCGATGCTAACATAGACTGCCTATCATTTTCTTCATCTCACAAAGAACTTACAGAACTACTTACCTCATACAACTTTAGAAATAACGTAGATTTTCCCACTAGAGTATGTGGATCGTCGTCAACGTCTCTCGATCATTTGTATGACAACCTAGAAGATGGTCGAATATCGTGCACTCCACTAGTCACTAACATCAGTGACCACTACGCTGTCCGCGGCCAGGCGGCGCGGGCGGCCCGCCCCGCGCCGCCACCGCCCACGCGCCTAGTGCGCGACTACACTCGCGCAACTCGCGCTGCCTTTGCAGGCGCAGTGGCAAGTGTAGACTGGAACGGGATTTATCTCAAAAATAATAATATCGAGGAACTTGCAACATCAATAATAGTAATATTAACTAACAAAATTGAGATTTGCTTTCCCTTTAAAAAAAAACCGAACATTGTAACACAGAAAACCTGGGTCTCGGAGCAAACTCTTAATTTTAAATGGCTATTATTCGAGGCCATAAATCTACATATAAAATATCCTGAGAACGTTGAATTAAGTGATGCAGTTACTAGCATAAAAACTCAGTATGACACACTAATTTCAACACAAAAGCGAAAGTTCTTGTGCAATACTATTGCGCAAAGTAGTAACACAGTAAAGACTATGTGGCGAATTGTAAACACCGAATCCGGAAAAACTAAAAATTCTCATGTAGACTTTACAGACATTATAAAAAATGAAGATGGCTCTGAATTTAGTAGCAAGAAGGAACTCGTAGATTATTTAAACAACCGATTTACAACGGCCGCCGTGCAGTGCGGCGCCCCGCCCGGCGACCCCGCGCGAGCACTCGCGCTGCTAGCCGGTTCGCAGGCACCGAGTAATCAGTGCCTGCAGTTGCTTAGATTTACTCCAGCTGAGGTCCATTCAATCATAACTAGACGAGTAGCCAAAAAACCAACTCGCGACATTTACGGGATCTCAGTTGAATTGCTGAACTATGCTGCTAGCGAAATTGCCGAGCCACTTGCAGTATTATTCAACATGTGTTTAGTACAAGGAACTTATCCTAAAGCTCTGAAAGAAATTAAAATTAGTCCACTTTATAAAGGGAAAGGTAAAAAAACGGATGCAAATTTCTACAGGCCTATTGCCGTAATCCCAACTGTGGCTAAGTTGTTTGAGAATGGTCTCAGTACGCGGCTCAACAAATACCTCAATTTAACAGGTGCATTAAGTGATCGCCAGTACGCATACCGCGCAGGTAGGTCAACTACACTCTTAGCCCGTAAGGTAGTGGGAAGCATCCTTGAGGCGCGCGAACAAAAACAGGAAGTTGCTGTTTTAATGTGCGATTTATCGAAGGCTTTTGATGTAGCCAACCATGAGATTCTGGCTATCAAACTTCGACATTATGGCATAGAAAATACTGCGTTGCATCTCATGATTGACTTCATCAAAAACAGAAGACAGTACGTTGTTGGCAGTGGCGGACAGGTAAAATCTGACTACTGCACCGCAGAGATAGGAGTCCCGCAAGGATCGTCCCTATCTAATATTGTTTTCTCCCTCTTGTTAAATGACCTTCCAGATGCAGTCACAGATGGACAACTGTACATGTATGCTGACGACGTTGCGGTAGTAGTGACATCGAAAACACTGCCTGACCTAGAGATTGCATTGAATGTAGTGGCACAAACACTTACAAACTGGTTTAAACTAAACGGTTTATTGTTAAACTTGACAAAAACCCAGTTCATACAATTTGATCTCTCAGGTCGCAAACGTCGACCCCTGACAGTCAACGCAGATGGTGTGAACATTAATCAAGTAGCCACTGCAACCTTTTTAGGTTTCGAGCTGGACCAGGCGTTGACGTGGGAAGCCCATATAGACAACTTGTGCAGCAAGTTAGGCAGCGCCTGCTTTGCGTTGGGTAGAATAGCCTCTATAGTACCGGCAGAGGCGGCCCGCTCTTGTTATTTCGCCACCGTGCACTCGCTCTTACAGTACGGTCTGGAGCTGTGGGGGCGCGCGGCCGACTGGGAGCGCGTCTTCCGCATGCAAAAGCGAGCTGTAAGAGCGATAGCGCGCATAGCGGTCGACGACTCAGCACGGCCACACTTTGTCTCACTAGGGATTATGACGCTCCCAAGTCAGCTCATATTCCTCGTTGCTGTGTACGTTAGAGAAAATTTACAGCTCTACTCTCGAAAAGGTGATAGTCACCGATACCCAACACGTAATGCTGGAAAGTTGGCCACCATCGGACACTGTTTAGTAAAGTCGGGTAAGACTATGCACCTAATGGGTCCAGCAGTATACAACAAGCTGCCACACGATGTAACAGATGCCCCTAGCCTGTTCACATTCAAGAGTCGGCTGCGCAGATGGCTTGTCTTGCAGTCGTTCTATAGCTATAAAGAATTTTTAGATATGTAGCCAATGCTACATTATTAATTTATAATTCAATTCAATTTTATATTATAATATGATTTCCGTGAGAAATTATCGACTATATATTGACTTTTATTTAATTATTGACATCATTATTTAATCGATTATTACAATTTAATCTATTTTTTTATTATAATTTTTATATTATTACATTATTATGATTTCCCTGTGAAATTTTGACTGTGTAAATTATATTATGACATTATTATTTATTTGATTGTTATCATCTGAATGTAATGTTTATCTTTAATATTGACGTGTAATCTAATCTTTTATCAATAAATATATGTCTATGTCTATGTCTATGTCTAAATATAGATCTTTCTATACCTGTATCGCAGGAAGATGTGCGTGCCAGAAGTACCTTAATTTCATAATATAATAATATGTAACTTTTGAAATAAAATTTTATGAAAGTAATACAATCATAATTATAGCACAAGAAAGTTCGGTATGATGATCAGTGGGGGAGGCCTATGTCCAGCAGTATTCGTTCTTTAGTCTATGAATATTAATGAATACCTAATAGTACTAAAGATAGGTATTAAAAGCTAGGTATTAGTTAGAAATCAACCGCGCGCAGTCGACATACTCAACCGCATGCAGTCTTAAGAGCCAGGTTCACAGCGATGCTAGCGCCATTCTCGAAAATAAAAAAATATATTCTAAACTAAGGCAAATATCAAAAATGTGACACTGTATGCCACTAGATAATGTAGCCTAGTATTTTTAGGGTACTGTTGTATAGCTTTTAAGTTAAAGACCGAAGAAAGCTACAAATTGTTACTAAAAGTGGCCACTTTTAGCAACAATCTGTTTATAATTTTGTTCTTATAAGTTATGAAAACTTTACTGTGCTCAAAAAATACTAATCAAGATTATCTAGTGTCATACATTTCCACATTTTTGATATTTGCCTTAGTTTAGAAGATATTAATATTTTTCGTGAATGGCGCTAGCATCGTTGTAAATGCTGGCTCTTAACTCAACTTCAAGCAGTCGGCTGCAGTTGCAGTCGAGCAGCATCGACTCACCAGCAGTTCATATCAACTTCACGCAGTCGATATGAACCGCATGCGGTCGTCACTCAACTGCATGCGGTCGGCTGCAGTACGCACTGTCCATAGCCAGCGGCCAACCGCGTGAAGGTAAGTCCCGACTGCATGAGATATAATACTGGGTCTTTCTGACAAGGCGGTAATAAATCAAAGTAGGGATTCAGCTCACCATAACTAACAACTTTCCCAAAGCAACATGGGTCAAAATCTCAAAAAAAAAAAAAACAGTTGTTCCATACTGACTGCTCCGTGGCTCAGTTGGCAGTGATGTGGACTGAGTAAGCGTGTGCACCCAGGTTCGATTTCCGGGCGGGGCGAATATTGATATGATGAATATCGATGTTTGTTTCCGGTCTGGGTGTGATGTTCGTCTCTGTGTGTGTTTCGGGCACCCTAGATACAGGTTCTTCCTAGTTAGGGGCTCTGAGTGTGATGTGTTATTATTATTATTATACATTGGTTCGATCAGCTGACGGGGTCAATGTACGGGACGGCTGATTTTTGTTTTGAGATTTCGACCCATGTTGCTTTGGGAATGTTGTTAGGTATGGTGAGCAGAATCCCTCCTTTGACTTATTGCCGCCTTGTCAGAAACACACTGTATATGGACCGTCTGATGGAAACCTTAGTCTATTGTAAGTATTGACCCGTAAGGCAAACAGACAATTCCTGTTTTAATTTGCAAAGTTGCGCCCGCGCTGTACTGTAACGTGCACTTGAAATATGCTTTCGGAATTGCACACGCCCATTGTCTATGTAAAGAGCTTGGCCAGTTACACGAGAGAGGGGCGACGGGCGGAGCGTTTACTATGTAAGGGGTTAAGGTAAAAAAATATAATTTGAATTGGATATAGGAGGAATCCAGATTTTTTTTTTAAGTATTATTGTTTTAGATTTTTAATTAACCACTTGTATGTGTATTAGCATTGTGAATTAGAGTAGTGTCGTCTTCCCAGATTAGTTAGGTTAGGATCGATTAAGATTATCGATTTTAATAGATGCACTCAATGCCTAGCCTCTACGCCGCTACAATAAAATCCACATTAAATTTTTTTTTTATTTATTGCATGCAACTAAAATTTTAATTCAAATTAACCCAAATTTATTGAAAAGCGTTTTTTTCAGCCAAACTGCAAAAATCACCGCTTTTCTTCACTCTAAAAGCTAGACTCCGTAGCCAAGGAATGCATGCGCCGGCGCCGCTTAAATCTTTCACTTGATCGTGACACGAGCGCGATGCGATTAATTTAACTGGAAACTCGCACCACTCGGCTCGCGTGGCGACAGCCATAGTGACGCATCGTATCGCCAAACGAAGTTAATGTTCCCATGAGCCTACGGTCAGAGATTTTGTAATTTGATTATGCGTCTAGTTTAGCTATATCATATAGCAATCACATCAAGCTGTCTCCGTCCTGTACACTTAGAGCGATAAATATCTTATCTTATATCTTACGAGCTTTCCCGGCTTACTTCGTTACGCCATTGAATATAAGATACTACAAAATACTTGGCTTAATAGACTATGTTCTTTTGACTGCCCAGAATGGCCAAATTAAAAACAAACAACAACAACAAACCACCTGTCAAAATATGTAAACAACGGAAAAAATAAATGAAAATCTAATATAGCCTATGACACTCGGGGTTAATGTAGCTTCCTACCAGTGAAAGAATTTTTCAAATCGGTTCAGTATTTCCGGAGCCTATTCGTTACAAACAAACAAATCTTTCCTCTTTATAATATCGGTGTAGATATCTTATACAATCTTCTAGTATTCGTGCTGGTCTGTGCTCCTGTTGGTTTCACATCGCTTGCCTGGAACAGCGTGGGAGATTACCTGACGACCCTAACCCTAAACGAAATCTCATATTCCAGAGGAAGTCCATAAGTACCGCTAGACAGCGCTAGTGGTTACAGAGGACCTAGTTTTAGTACTTGGATACAATTAACAGATAACAGAACACACATTTATAGCAAAAATTAAACTCAAAATAGAAACTAAACTAAAGGGGTTACCCCATTACCACAAAAAAGTTAGACCGGTCTAAAATCACCAATTTGTATGACGAACTAGTGTCTATTGATTTACACCCGGTTTAACTCTTTTTGTAGTAGAGCCGCTAAAGTATAGGTGACCATTTCCATAATCTAGCTTTTGGTAGTCTGTTGTTATCAGCCTGGAATTTCTCGAATGACTTAACAATGGGTGGTTTGTGATGTGGCATATTCTCGTTTGTATTATTAAAAATCACCATCAACCCATTTCGCAAATGTGGCACCAAGAATAACAGGTAGAATGCATTAGTATTCGGTGTTTCATAACGTTTTGCAGCATTCTCTAATCGGATGCACGTAGTATACCTACGTCTGGCACAGGGGAGTGTGCTCAAATTAATATATGCGACGTCACGACCGAGCCGTCTGTTGCCCGAATGCCACGAGCAACGGCGACGAAGGTGTATTCACGTACAAATCTGGCAACAAGCGCTTGTTCGAAAAATGTATAGAAAATACCAGCGCAGACATATACGCTTGTTCCAGCGCAGATGGCAGCGCTGGTATTTTCTATATATTTTTTGAAATAACGCTAAACAAGGGCTTAATACCAGCTTCGTACGTGAATACACCCTTTGGTATTGCAGTTAGCAGCGCGTTTAAAAGAAACAAGAAAATACTTAGTCAAATCAAGTAATTCTTCGCCACAATCGAAAGACTTCAACTGATGGACACAGATTATTTAAAAAGAGATTGGATGAGCAGCAGCGTATCTCCTCAAAAACCAACAGCCTGACAAGCATGGCTATTATATAAACCTTTATATAAGGAGTAGGCATAACTCGAGCATTGTACGGTTTGGAAAAAGAACAAGATCTTCAATTACCGTTCATTCATGTGAAAAAGGAAGACACATTCACACAAAATTTTGCATTTGTATAGGCTGTAGTATACTTATCAAGATAAGTAATTACAAAAATTAGGAAACAACATTAGTATCTGTCAACCTTCATCCATTTCGGTGAACATTCTTTAATTGAACATGAATTAACCATCAGTTTAATGCAGATGCTAAACGCACTAATGCCCGACTAATTAGAAGCAATCAAACTAATGTCAATAATAGATATGTCGTCCATCAGGCCGCAACTCCTTGTTACGTCATACCTACTGCTAGTTAGAGGGTCATCAAATTGTAAGCCTAAGATCATTGATCACCTACCAAATAGACTCAGTTTGGGGTTCAAAATGTATAATGGGTGTGGTGAACGAAACACATATAAAGACAAACAAATACACTCAGATCGGGAAACAGACTTCGATATCCATTACTAGTGGGCGCCTCGCAGCTTCGACAGCGCTTTTTCCCTTAAACATCAAATTCCCAATTTTCTTGTGGGAATTTCGGGATAAAAATTAGCCCATGTCCTTTCTCAGGCTCTAATCTATCCATATACGAAATTTCATTCAAATCGGTTCAGTAGTTATCTCAGGAAAGCGAGACAGACAGAAATAGTTACTTTGGCATTTATAAATAATTAATTACTAATCTTCGGCCCTTCGGAAATTAAACCTGGTGCTTCAGCATCCCAGTCGACCATTTCAACTGAAGCACAGAGGCAGTCAAATGCGATTGTGTCATATTTTTTATTTTAGCTTGAAATAAGGCGGTACCAAAGGAATACCGAAAGCTATCGTCTATATTATAAGACTGGTCTTGGCTGCTAGTTTAATGGTAATTAAATTGTATCTAAGCCTAACCAATTTCATTCTCAGGACATCCGATCCAATTTATGTCTGTCTGACTAGGTACCAACTCCAGCTTTACGAAGGGGTGATTATATCATAATAACACACACATCACACTCAGAGCCCCTAACTAGGAAGAACCTGTATCTAGGGCGCCCGAAACACACACAGAGACGAACATCACACCCAGACCGGAAACAAACATCGATATTCATCATATCGAACCCGGGTGCTCACGCTTACTCAGTCCACATCACTGCCAACTGAGCCACGGAGCAGTCATTTAAAGTAAAGTAAAAAGTAAAAAATGATTTATTCAATACAGGATACAAGATATCGCTTATTGAAAGTCAATTAGACTAATCTAATTAATATTGATACCTTATTTCGTAAAGTATCCTATACTGATAGAGGCGAGGTAGTTCAGGGTGCCCACTAATTGGCTCAGGCAAACAATGTTTGCCTTGCCTTACGACAATGGTCGCCTGGAGACGCCCCCAAACGAGCCCTCCTCTGTCAAATGATTCTACTCCCTTTCGCAATGATTTTACAGCGTAGAGAAGAAAGGGGTAACAAACTCTACTTTACAATTTCTCTCTTTTTTTTTTTTGTTCTTATATATGTGACATTACAATTCAATTTACAATACAAAGAACATAAATTAATAAGATTTAAAGTACATAAATGAAATAATGAAAATATCGTGCAGAGCTAGACTACTTCCATGCGTCTTTGTCGTTTTCATAATCATCAACATTGTAATAAGCTTTCTTAATCAAACCTTTTTTGATACGAGTTTTAAACTCACTATCATTCAGGATCAAAATCTCTTCTGGGATCTTGTTATAAAATCTTACTTCGTTTCCTATAAAGCATTTGTTTGTCCGTTTTAGTCTGTTCTGTGGAATACTTAGTTTGTTTTTGCTACGCGTTCTAAGGTCTTTAATTTTTTCACATTTTTTATCAAACATATGTAAGTTTTTACGAGTATACATAATAATTTCAAAGACGTACTGGGACGGAAGCGTCAAAATATCAATTTCTTTGAATTTTTGTCTGAGGGACTCGCGAGCTTTAAGCTGATAAATGTTTCTAATTGCGCGTTTTTGTAGTATAAAAATGACGTTAATATCTGCAGCTCTTCCCCATAGAAGCAAGCCATAGGTCATTAAGCTATGAAAGTAACTGAAATACACAAGTCTCGCGGTAGAAACATCAGTTAATTTTCTGATTTTCCAGATTGCGTACGCAGCCGAACTGAGCCTTGCCGCAAGATTTGAGATATGGGGGCCCCACTGAAGTTTCGAATCTAGAGTGATACCAAGGAATACAGTTTGATTTACCAGATTAAGCTTGTTATTGTCCAAATGTATGTCTGTATCATAAGCAGTCACATTTGGCAAGGAAAACTTAATGCAATTAGTTTTCTTTGCGTTCAAAAGTAAATTATTAGAAGTAAACCATTGAGAAATCTCCACTGATGTTTTGTTTATATCTAAGTTGAGTGATTCACCTCGTTTAACTTTAAATGTTAAAGAGGTGTCGTCCGCAAAGAGGACAACATCAGTAAGTTTATCTAACATGTAAGGGAGATCATTTATGTAGACTAGGAACAGGAAAGGCCCCAATATCGATCCCTGAGGTACACCAATCTTGATAGGACAACCTGCAGACACCGCACCACCCACGTCCACTCGTTGGTCGCGATCAGTAAGATAAGAGGCAAGTAGATCAAGTGATTTATCAATTAAGCCATAGTGCTGTAATTTAAGTAGCAAAGTCTCATGATCAACGCAGTCAAAAGCCTTCGAGAGGTCACAGAAAACCCCAATAGCATCGTGAGAATCCTCCCAGGCTCCATAGACATCGCTGATGAGTTTGTGACCTGCGTCTAAGGTAGACCGCCCTTTCCTAAAACCAAATTGATTTTTGTGTAGGAAGTTATTGACTGAGAAGTGAGACGCTAATTGTGCAAGAATAAGTTTTTCAAATATTTTACTTAAGGCTGGAAGAACCGCGATTGGTCTATAATCAGTGGGGTTTTCGGTATTTCCAGATTTAAAAATTGGAATGATTTTGCTGTACTTCAATAAATTTGGAAAAATGCCTTTTTCGATACAAGAGTTAAAAATTAATGCTAGATGAGGCGCTATTAGTGTTATAACAGGTTGAAGTACTTTAATTGATATCCCCCATAAGTCTTCTGTCTTTTTTAAATTGAGTTCCTTAAATATCTTAATAATGCATTGCGGTCCAACATGGCGAAACGTGAGTGGAGGCGGGGCGATGTCAACATGTTCCTTAAGTATAGATTCCGCGGCGCTGGAAGATGCGTTAAGGTCTTTAGTGGTTTGAAATGGGATGTTAGCAAAGAATGATTCGAATTCATTCGCAATTTCCGACTTATCTGTTACGACTTTACCATTTAAGTTTAAAGCTTGAATGCTTTCCTTACCGTTAGCTTTACCAGTTTCTTTATTAATAATACGCCAGACAGTTTTACTTTTATTTTTCGAATTTCTAATTTTATTATTTAAATTAATAGATTTAGCTTTGGTGCAAACTATCTTAAACAATTTAGAATAACTCCTAACATGTTCAAGAAATGAAGGGTCTTGATCAAAAGTTTTCCTATCATATAACTCATATAGGGCATCTCTGCTTTTCCTAATTCCCGGCGTCGCCCAAGTACTAAAATTTGAATTTTTATTACTGCAAACTTTTTTGAATTTAAATATAAGATCGAATTCAATCCGTATCGCGGAAAATAACTCTTGATATAGTGTATTGGGATCATCTGCCTCAAAGCTCAGCAAGGCAAGGCGCATCTGAAGACTATGATAAAATCTTTCCATACGACTTTGGTTCATTGGCCTATAAACTAACGAGTTTTCTTTTTCTTGTTCAACTGTGTACAATAAAACATTTAGACCCTTAAGATCTGACCTTAAAGAAGTTAACAATGATTTTTTGAAGTAATTACCGTTCATTGCTATCTTATCTAAACAAGTTGCAGACGTACCTGCTATTCTAGTGGGTTCGTTGAACAAAAACTTAAAATTAAAAGACTGGAATAGGCCTAATAGAGTGGTCCTTTGGGTCGTGTCTGTAAGTAAGTCAACATTGAAATCTCCACAAATGACTACTGTTTTATTTGAACAGCTTACTTTACCCAGTACGTCTTCCATTGCAGTTACAAAATTATCGAAGTTGGAAGAAATGGGAGGACGGTACACACAAAGAATTATATAGCGGTCTAGCTCTGCACACGCAACCTCACAGGTGCTTTCAACTGAAAGTTTGACAAAGTCCTTTCGCTCTTTAACTTTATTAATATTCCTAGTTAATATAAGGCAACCACCTCCATTTGAGAGATTCCTGTTAAATACACTTGTTACTTTAAAATCTAGGAGACTAAAGTTCATTTTGTGTGGTTGTAACCATGTTTCTGTCAGACAAAGAATATCACATTTAAAATCTTCTAGGAAAATTTCAATTTCTAAAATTTTGCCAGAGAAGCGATTTATGTTCTGGTGAATTAGACTAAGTGTACAAGGCTGCTTCTCTGTTGTCTGGCTATGGAGTTTAAAGAACTCCTTGTTTGTAAATGTTTGTTAGAATTACTACTAACCGTCGGGTCCTTAACTAAATCTATCGACTTACCCACAATAGTGGTTGGGTCACTTATATTGTACGCTAAAAGACTAGCAAGATGTCTCCTACAACTAGATTTTAGATATATTTTATCTACGTGTATATAAAAGTTCCTAATGAATTTATTTATGTCAAATAATAATATTTTGTCTCTATGACGAAAAGTCAAATTATACATTAAAATATTTAGGCTATGGATTTTATTATTAAGTTCTACGGAGTTATAATTTGAGAACGGAAAATAACAAATAATAATTTTCCCTGTTCCCATGTCGCAATTTTCTATTTTTAATAATAATGAACTAAAGAAATTTATAATGTCCTTCTTACACGTGTTGGAACTTTCGCCTAGTAAAAGAATCTTAGTAACATTTTTTTCCCAATCATTGACTAAAAGTTTATTTGTAATATAATTAAAATTACGACCAGGAAAGCAATTATTACATACTGCTTGCTTTAAATTGTAGTTAAGTAATTTACCTACACCTAGTCCTAATCTATCTGAGTAAACTACGGAACGGGGGGGCGGTGCGGGACCCGCGCGGGCGGCCGGCGTTCCGCTCGCCACCGTCGCTGCCGCCGCGGGGGAGCCCGGCGGCGCTCTGCCAGTCAACGTCGCTGCCGCGGGGGATTCCGGCGCTACGCCCGTAGTTGCCGTCGCCGCGCGGGGCGCCCGAGAGCGCTCCGGCGAGCCTCGCTGCACCCTCGCGGGAGCAGGGGGTTCCCGCCGCCTGGCCGCTGCCGCCGCCCTCCTGCGCGCCCTTCTTGATCGTCGTGTTCCCTCTGCCGCGTATGATGGTTGATCTGAAGCGGCGCGCACACTCGCCGCCACCGGCGCATGGCTCTGGTCCGGTGCGGTAGCTGCTTGCGCGGCCGCCGATGGCGCGGGCGGTGTGGGAGACGGCGCGGGTGACGTGGGAGGGCACGCAGGCGGTGTGGGAGACGGCGCGGCAGGACGGGCGCGCGCCGCCAGCGCGGAGGCCGCGAGCCGCTTGGCCGCGGCGCGGGAGAGCGGCGTGAGCGCGGGCACGGCGCGGCGCGCCCCCGCAGCCCCCGCCGCCCCCGCAGCCGGCCCAGGAGAAGCTCCAGGCGTGGAGAGGCCCGGCTGTGTGTTCGTGTGCTGGTGTCTGTCACGAATCAGTTCGTCCATAGCCAGCATGTACTCTCTCATCTGGTTCACGCTGTGATTGTACTTCTCGGTGAGCTCAAGTACAATTTGCTGAAGTCTGTTAATCTCTGATTGCAGTAGTCCACTGTCGAGCTGGTAGTTTTCAACCACGGTTTGAAGGGCATTGAGTTCCTTGTGGAGTTCAAGCTTTTCCCTTCTAAGTTGAACTGAAGTTACGGCTGATCTGCTCTTTTTGATCATTTTTTGTAATTTTCTAAGTCTCCTTTTAGTATTAATATATTTCTTCAGTTTTCTCCCATGAAGAAATACATGGGAAGACTCAGAAAAAGACTCTTCATTGATCACTTCAGTGTCATGACTGTGGTTCATAAGCTCAGCATACAGCGACATTGTGCTTGCAGTTTCTAGCTTTAAACGTTCAGCCTTCATGCTCTCTACCTGTTCCCGAGCTGCAGCTAGTTGAATAATTAACTCTTTGTTGTGATTTAAAGTCTGCTCATAGGTGTCGCTACATTGATTGTAAGAATTCAGAGTTAATACTAGTTGGTCACGTTCCCCTCGGATGTCTTCCAGCTCTATGTCTCCTAGTGCTAGTTGACTCTTAAGAGATGTATTTTTATTAACCAACTCTTTGACTTCCAGTTCAAACTCCGTGCGTTCATCAAGAAGTTTATCTCGGTCCTCGCGAGTAGCTCTTAGTTGTAACAAGGTTTCTTTGAGCTTGTTTTCAAGTTGAGCTTGAGTAGTCCTTTATATAGATCTTACGTATTTAATAGGTTTCTGTAAAAAAAATCTACATCAAAATCTGTTGCGTGGTTTAGGAGTTAGCAGTTATACAAACAGATAAAGGCAAAGAGCAGATTTATAGTAATAGATTTTAAAAGAACCGCCTCAATTATTATTTTTAATCTATTGTATAAAATAGTTACTCTTACCTTTTTTTTTACTATTAGTATAAAAATACTTAATATAAAAATACTTATACATAATATTAAATTTTTAATATTTTATAGATTAAAAGTACATTAAAGTTAACAATACTGTATTTGTACGAACTAGTTCTTTTAAAAAAACGCCGTCGCTCATTTTTATCCGCAAAATGCATACATACAAAATGGTTTTTCTTAATAAAAACGCTAATCGCTCCGCCTGTGAACGTGGCTGTCGGGTCAAAAAGTCTGTTTGCTCGATTAATTATGCTCATACTTTTCGCGAGGTGTATTTTAATACTGTAGACTGCTGTTTTTCATGCAGATACGGTACTGAAACTATCCATGAAAAATTATGATCAACTAGGTAGGTCTCGGCGAACTACGTATCTATTCCTATTATTATTATTTTAATTTACTTGAACTTGACTCCACTTCAGTGGAGTATTTTGCCAATGTCAAGTTCAAAAATTAGATTAAAAGGGTGGTCTTAAAGCCCGGCAACGTTGTACGGTTATTTCAGTTTATTCGATGTTTTAAAGCCCGCTAACAAAACACTGGTTTCGGAACCAACGTTAAAACAATAATCTATCTATTCCTAATACTAATTCCATAGCACTTGAAGTGCCTTAGGAGATTTCAATTCAAATTAGGTAATTTTAATTACAAACAAACCTACAAACCCACTATAAATATTGCAAACCTCCTCCAAAATGTTTATGTTTGTGAGGATCTGTGAGGGAAGAGGCGGTCTCTTGGTGGATATGATTAACTATCATACCTAATTTTGTATAGCTGCAAAATTTGTGTGTATGTAAGTACTAGTCGACCCGGCGAACTTCGTACCGCGTAACCTATTCGTATTTTGTGCATGTACTTATTAAACTTATAAACCATCATCCTCTTGAATCACTCTATCTATTAAAAAAGACCGCACCAAAATCCGTTGCGTAGTTTTAAAGATTTAAGCATACATAGGGACAGATGCGGGAAGTTACTTTATTTTATACTTTTTACTAGAGATAGTGCTGCCCCGCGGTTTTTTCCCGTTCCCATAGGAATTTCATGAAATTCTTTCTCAGTGCTTACCTACACTCTACCTACATGCAAAATTTCAGCCCGCTACGCCCAGTAGTTTCGGCTCTGCGTTGTCTGTCAGTCAGTCAGTCACTCAGTCAGTCAGTAACGGAAGAGTTTTATATATATTGATTGATATGATTGATGTTTGTCACCTTTTTAAGGTGAAACGAACGAAAATAAATAAGGAACCTATGACATTATTTGTAAGTAGAGATGCAAACACTCGAGAGTAAATCAAAATACTAGACATTTTGGTCCGAGCCATGCATAGCCTAGTAACAAAGTTAACACACCATAAGGCAAGTTCACACGACCGCACCGCCAACCCGGCAGAAGGCGAGTAATTAAAATAGTTTCCCTGATTTATACGAGGCTGCGATCCTAACTATTTGTGTGAAACGAGCTTTATTGTTTTTGGGGGAGATGATCGAATATTTGAGGATTGAGTTTTGAGGTTTTGTGAGGGTTTTACTTGCATACAATTACATTTAGCAACGCTTATGTGTTTGTGTTATGGAAAAATAGGAAATCTTGGCATGGCAAGCTACAAATTAAGAAAATAGGACAGCTATAAGAGCGATGAGTACAAGCGCCAATCGCGAAATAAAATGATATGCTTATCCATGGCAATTATAAAAAATGTTACCATATGATGCACTAATAATGACTGCTCCGTAGCTCAGTTGGCAGTGATGTGGACTGAGTAAGCGTGTGCACCCGGGTTCGATTCCCGGGCGGGGCGAATATTGATATGATGAATATCGATGTTTGTTTCCGGTCTGGGTGTGATGTTTGTCTCTGTATATGTTTCGGGCACCCTAGATACAGGTTCTACCTAGTTAGGGGCTCTGAGTGTGATGTGTTATTATTATTATTATAATTGTCTGCACCCTTAATTTAACAATTGTACTTTATGTGTCTTACTTTGTATGCAATAAAGTGTTGCTCTATTCTATTCTACTAATATTGTCTCTAAAACTGCAGAAATAGAAGAAATCGAGAGCAAATAATTTCTCTATAGAAGGTTACTTTTTTATCGAGGAGGAAAATTTACCACCCGGTAGATATTAGTTATTCAGGACTGATTCCTGAAAACAAAATTGAAAAATAATAAACCGTGCTGACTTGGGGTAGGTACTTCGATAGTTTTTGTAAAAAAAACTAAAGACGTTGTGTAGCATCAGAGAAATGATCTACGGTGTCTTGGCTGGTGCCAGACGAGTCAGGGGGTGGAGGGCAATGCGCAGGGGAGTGAACAAGGCGTCCATCGGCCTTAAATAAGTTTTTTAATTTGTGAAAAAACAAAAAAAAAAAATCAATAGTCAATTTTTTTTTTTTTATTTTATATAATTTATTCTAGTCATCTAGCATGCAAAGAATTAGTCCTGAAAGTTTCCGCCACGATAAAAAAATGACCGTGTATAAATTTCAGTTTACTTACTTGTTCATTATTAGATTACCGACGCGGTGAAAAGTCTTGCCTATTGCACCCTTTATAAACGGTATAGCATGCATTGTCTAGTATAGCATAGCATATGCAAGTGCATTAGCACAACTGCCGAGGAGTGGCGTCACGGTCCCGTAACTTAGTATAAAGGGAGGCGACTGAGTAGTCTTCAGTTTAAGTTTGTACAGATTCAGAGGCGGTCGTTTTACCGCGAGATTGCGTGACGAAAATTATAAAGGACAAAGACCGTTATTTATTACGGGTCCGTCCAATCGGATCGCAAAAAACGGATCACGGTCCAAACGGGTCGCGAAATTGCAAGCAAAAAGACCAATCGAATCGCGCGATCCGTTTGGACTGAATTTTAATTGGACTGGGTTCGTTATCGAGGTAGGTTTAACTCAAAAGCACAGGAGATTCCGAGATGAGTTGGGTTTGGTCATGGTGTCCAGTTCGTGTTTCAGGGGCTTAGAACTAGTCTCATTGATAGGTACCACTGAACTACCAATTTTTAAGTGTTCAAGTAGGTACTTAAGCATATAAAATAACTCTGTTAGTAATAAAGACTACTATTTCTTGATGTAGCAAATGTATTAGGTAGTCGGAATCGGAATGACGGAAACGCATTTTATAAAAATCCAAAATTTTAATTTCAGTTGGTGTGCCATAGTGCTTTGCATTCCATCTTACACTGGCAAAATTGTTGCAAAACGATAGCAAAAACACAACAAAAGTAATTTTATTGAATGGAACTACCAGTAATTTTATCTTTACCAAAGGATAACCAACTCATGTAAAGCCTGTTTCACACCAGCCCTGTAATAGTCTGGACGAAATTCAGAACAATAGTTGAAGACGAGGACGAACTGCCACGCGTGACACGGCCTAATGGTTTCGCTTCAAATAATTTATGAGGTTCTTGGAGCTATTGTAGGATTTGGTGGTGAGTTGTCAAATTCAACAAATGCAACCCATCTTTCATATGAAGTAGAAACTTTAGAGAGAAGACTAAAGGAAACATACTGACATTATTTATGTGCTCTTCTCTAATTTTTCCAAGCATTATGATAACAGTGAAGTATACGCTCAACAGAATATTAGACGGGTCGAGCCAAAATTATCTGTACTCAAGAAAGACTTGTCTGCGAAAACTTAAAACTCTAGCAAGTAAATTCTGTAACTGTAAGAATTAAGAGCCAGTTTACGGTGATGCTAGCGCGATTCGCGAAAAAAAATTATATCTTCTAAACTAAGGCAAATATCAAAAATGTGGCACAGTATGACACTAGATAATCTTGCTTAGTATTTTTTGAGCACATTAAAGTAGTCCTAACTAAAACGAACAAAATTATCTACAGATTGTTGCCAAAAGTAGCCACTTTTAACAATACTTTGTAACTTTCTTTGATCTTTAACCCAAAAGCTATACAACAGTGCGCTAAAAATACTAGGCTGCATTATCTAGTGTCATACTGTTTCACATTTTTGATAATTTGTCTTAGAAGATATAAATTTTTTTCGCGAATGGCGCTTGCATCGCTATCTGGCTCATAATGTCCCTTACTGTGAATTGTTGAAGTTTTCGAAGCCTTTACTAAAATCTTATTCTAAGTTTAAAGGATCAGACATACCTGTGCAGCGTCTTCAAGGCATCTAGCCCAGGCGTCGCTCCGGTCTACCAAGGAGTTCCACTTGTCAGCCAACTTGGCAACCTCGCGTCGGATGGACCTGGCCAGCTCCCGCGCCTGCTCCTCGGCAGATCTGTACCCTCGGGAGTCGCCTTCGCTGTCGCGGGTTGCTGTAAGGAAGGAAGGTTGTTTTTTAGATTCATCATTCATCACCTTGAGTTTGCTGTGATTTTGGCTCTGATCATAGATCTGGGTTCGATTGATAGATGGTTCTGCTTATGTTTTATATCTTTATACCTAGGTACCTATATAAATATCTATACTGCTGTTCGTTTGTCTAGATAAAGAATTAGAACATCTAGGCCAATTTAGGTGATTTTTATACAAGTTCAAAACAGTTGGTCACTAATTAGACCGGAGCAAGAGAAATGAAAAATATTAAAATTTTAAAGACATAAAAAATATATTACGCAAACTTTCCACCACTTGGCATTAAAGCTGGTTTTCACTGTGCACAAGCTTACAGCAAACCTTTTACCTAAAAAAATAAACATGCCATAAAAAGCGGCAATGTTGGATTAAGAATGACGTCACACATTAACCATGCATTGTCATCCAAACTGAAAGAGTAATACAATTTTCAGCTCAATCGTTTGAACGTATTTGCTTTAAAATGAGTTGCAAAATATTACCCGCACAAAAAAAGTTTTTAGGAGTAGAATCATTTGACAGAGGAGGGCTCGTTTGGAGGCGTCTCCAGGCGACCATTTTTCGTAAGGCAAGGCAAACGTTTGTTTACCTGAGCCAACTGGTGGGCACCCTGAACTACCTCGCCTCTCGCAGAATAGGAAACTTTACAAAATAAGGTATCAATACCAATTAGAGTTTACTTTGAATAAGTGATATCTTGTATACTATATATTGAATAAATCATTTTTGACTTTTGACTTAAAAAAAAAGTACGATATTTGCCATGACGACATGCCAAATCCTGCACCCATCTTTACCGTCATAGTTTCACTTTGAGCCACTCAATATCTGGAGCGTACTGAGCCGAGAGGGGTTGTGAGAGGGCACAGCAGGGGGGGTTGCGGGAATTTAATAATTATGACGTTACATTCGCCTCGGGAATTCTGCTGGCATCCCGGCTTGGGTGCTATACGATGGCTTGACTGCCTTTCTCAGTCGTGTGAGACGACAGAGGTCAAAAACTAACTAAGTAACTAGAATCCTGTATCTAGGGTGCCCGAAACACATACAGAGACGAATAACTGGGTAACAAACATCGTTATTCATCAAAACAATGTTCGCCCCGCAGGGAATCGGACCTGGTGCTCCAGTCCGGTGGTTCAGTCAGTCTCACTCACTGCAAATTGAGCCACGGAAACAGTCAAACAGAAATGAAAAACTATCATAATTGCAACAGATAGACGTCCACTGCTTGATATAGGGCTCCCTCACAGATTTCACAATGTCCTACAAGGACAAAAAATGTGGCGGGAGTTTGCTATAAATAAGCGCCACTCTTGGCAAGCGGGTTGGCCATCGCACAGGTGGCTCTTTAAGTATTTCAACGAAGGACGCTGCTGCCCATCCTTCGGTTGTTTCCTTAGCCCCAGATTACTAAATAGTTACTACGCCTTAGTTGCCTTTAAAGTAAAGGCACCCATGGAGGTGATAGGGTGGTGATAGAAAACCCGAAACACACATTACTGAATTCTATTTATACTATGCCTGTGTCTGCTGAGGTTTTAAAAATCACATTCAAAGACATTGGCTAAGAACACTTCGTCATACTAATGTTCGGCAGGAAATCGAAATATTCTTCACTGCTTTTGGAAGCAGGTTGTTAAAAGTATTAGGTTCACATAGTCTTAAGGGCTTGCACGGTGCGAAACTAGCGACAATCCCGATGAATAATTAATATCTTCTTAATCATGGCCGAAATCATAAATATTCGTCTATGACTTCCTAGATAATCTTGCTTAGAATTTTTAAGGCCTTGTTGTGTAGGTTTCAGGTTCCAAATCTAAGAAAAAAAAACCGTTTGTTTTTTGGTTACGTAAAAGAATATTGAATTTCTAAGATCATTATTCTAAAAGCTACACAGCAGAGCATTAAAAATTCTAAGCAAGATTATCTAGGGACTCAAAGAAACATATTTTTGATTTCGGCCATGGTTTAGAAGATATTAATTATTTATTGAAGTGGCGCTAGTATCGCACCGTTTGGCCTCTTAGGGCAAAAGTTTATTTCTAACAAACCTAACCTAGGATGGTAGTAAAACATCGTACTAAATCAAGCTGAGTACACAATGGCAGATGCGACCCTAACTTTGTACAAACGGATGGAACTTTAAAGTTTGAGTTTAGTTTTGATAGCATTATGCATTCTGCGAACCTTCCTGCAGTCATATAGCTACAGGGCTAATGCATATACAAAAATATACTCAAGAAAAGGGCAAAGATTGAACTTTTATCTAAGAAACTATAAAATTTAAATCAGAAAGAAACGAACTAGAACAAACTAGGTAGTTATTTCAGTCAATGGCACGACATAATCTAACGAAGTTCTAAGTCTTTCTAACCTACTGAAAACAAAGGAAAATAGATAAGTAAATTTCGCAAAAAATATATTCCAACACTTAAAAAAAGAAACAACCAAAATAATATCTCTCCTCATCAAAATTTACTGTCCAAAAGTCATCAACGTTGTTTACGCGTCGTTATTTCCAAAATGGCGTCGTAACGGTCGCCGAGACGGGTTCGATTTTCGAATACGCCACAGCTATTGGCCAGTATCCCGTCCTCCGAATTTATGATGGTCGTAAGGAGCTTCAGAAAAAAAAAAACGTTAGAACATTTTCTTGGGATTTCTAAGATTTCTCCGCTTATAGGAGTTTGAAATTGAAGGATAAAATCTGTGATGTTTATTTATAGAAACTCTTTTTTAATTTTTCTCTTTTAATAGGTACTTAAAATAATTATAATAATATCACCATGTTATATGAAACTTATGTTTTGAAATAAAGATTTATTATTATTATTATTATTATTTAATAAAATTTCTAAGAAACATTTGGAGTGGGCCAAATGGAGTTTCTAAAAACACGTAAAATATGTCCGACAACGCTTTTAATACGCGTATTAACACAGAAGGTTGTATCCTATTTGTGTAAACTTCGCTTAAATATTGATAGAAGTAGGTAAGTACCTAGTTAATTAGTGGCTCTGTTAGTATAAGAAGATTGTGCAGAATACATTAAACAACTTTTATTTATTACTAGGTTAACCCGCCTTGCGTCCGTGTCAAGTAGTGACTTTACCATATTTTCTCATCGAATTACCCATCCCTGAAGTAAGAAAAACATTTCAAAACCAACATATTTGCTAAATCAGACTAGCCGTTCTTAGTTATAAGGAGAAAAACTAACATCCATTGATTTATTTAGATTTATACATAGTAGATAAATATATTTAGGTACCTATGTAGGAATGTACTATGATTGTTCAAATAAATTTCCCAACTTTACTTCTATCACGAGAAACGACGAAAACCACTTCTCATCTCACTATATAAACTCAAGCTAGACTAAACTTGTATTATCTTAAGTAAGACATAAGAAGATAATATTCCAGAGAGATTTAGTGAAACCGTTTATACTTTCCACATAAGTTTTACAAAGAAATCTCGGTGGTGCACTCACGTCCAGAGCTTTTTATTACTGACAATTTAGAATTTCATTTTCACCTAAGATCTTTTTCGCTTTGAATATTTTAGCATCGAAATTGTAAGTATTCTGACTTAGTAATATAGAGTACATATTTTTAGGATATATAGAGATAGATACTTGTGCTTTAGTGTGTAAACTTCTATACTGCGTTTTGAAATTTAAAAACATATAAGTACTGTAAATTCCCTCTCCCGTCTAAATTTTAGAAATAATTTCTTAGTACAGTGGCGGTCTAGGATGGCGTAATACAGCTCTTGTTCTTTGGTATTACAGTCTAGAATAGGCAAATCTGTTACGTCTTCCTAGACCGCCCCACTGTACACACATACACTACACCCTCTAAGGAACCTTCTTTCAAATATTAAAAAAAAAAATTTTGGAAAGGCCAAAGTATCTGCACCATGCCGCCTAGTCTGCGTAGTAATGAGTGACGAATCTACACTAACACTTGACGAATCTACACTAACCCTCTGGACCGACGATTGGCGGACTAATGTTCGTATCTTACTTCAATCCCTGTGCACCAATCACAGAGTGACCTGGTTTCGTGTTCGTCCGTAACGTTGCTAATTGTAAATTCCTATTCGGATGTTCCCGTTTCGGATAGTGCTGGCGTCAGTTGTCGATAAAATTAAAAAATAACGGGCACTATATAACGCCTTAACAGCGCCTAATAATATGCAGAGCGCTATTAAAGAACTATAGTGGCAGTTGAGCTGAGTCGATGTTTAGTATCGATGGGTAATTATTGTAAAAAAATTATTTGTTGGTTGTTTGTTTTACAATTACATGTAAGTGTGTTCTATTTTAAACTGTTTAGGTAGCTATCTCAATCAACATAACAGTCTTAGAAAAAGATAAGCTGCGGGTGTTTCATTGTGGGCGTGTAATTTTTTTAGCTTGGCATGTGTAGCACAATCAGTGGTAAAATCAAATATTTTGGGTATTGGTAGGTAAGTAAAATTAGTTTCTTCAATCAAATCACAAAATAATATAAGTGTTGCACTTAATCAAATAATGTGTAAAGCGATCGATGGCCGCCTAGGAGTAATTGCAGCCAAATACCCACTCATACACAAAAATATCGATAAATAGAATAGAACAACACTATCATACAGAGTCCAGTGCGCTATTCAATCATCCGACAGATTTGGCGCCGGAGCCAATCATTCATAAGGGAAGCCTGATTCAAGATTTTTGGCTGTTGCTGTGCTGCTGTTGCTTTTTATATGAAAGTTAAATAATAACAAGTATAACAAAGGACGATTTTAACGATAATTTGGCCATTGGTGTACAAATTGTAGGATCTAGTTGGGGGTATGGTTTAACTTTGAAAAGACCCACGATACTACCTACTAGGGACAATAGATCGACAAGAGAAATAATATTACTATCTCCAAATGTAGAAGTTTTCCAATCCTACCTACAACATCAACTAGTTTCTCGACTCTCGACACACTATTCCATCCATTATAGTGAAGTTCATTGTTAACTGGCAACACTGCACGTCGAATCGCACAATACAGTGACGTCATTCCGACGTCATACACCACGAAGTCTATGACGGCATGACTGCACCTGACCTGACCGGGCCCCAATAATTATAGAACATCTATTTAGATAATTATGGTACGTTTCCTGGGGAAAACAATAGAGCGACAAACTGGGAGCGCACGACAGGGCTTGTTCGGGACAGAGAAGTTTAGAAAATAAAAGGGGAAAGAGGCCTTTGCCCACCAGTTGGACAGCTTAAGCTAGCAATACTAAGTATTCACCTGAAGACACTACCTTTATTTTTTAAGGCGGTGAAACTCCTAGCGAGTTCCTTGGGTCCCCGGGGGGAGCTGCCGAGTTATGTGGGGTTCGCACCCACTAAAAGCCCACACCATCTCGGTTGTTGGCGAGAGGTTCACGGGAGATCTATTCCAGCTGGTTCATTTCCGTTCTGCGACCCGCTCCAGGCCCACGTTGCAAGAAGCAGCCAGTGTGGGGTGAAGGTGAACTGACTTTAAGACGAGATTTTGTAATTTTTAAGTTCTTGTCCTTGGACTAGCGGCCAGAAGAAGAAGAAGAAATGTCAACTCACGTTCACTATCACTGGTATCGGACAGGGGAGGCTCGTTGGCAATGTACTGGCGACCGCTGAGGAGGTTGCTTTCGACGACGGGACGCTTGTCCTCGAGCTGCCTTCTGAACGCTCTGTGGTCATCCTGCAACGAAGGAATCATGATTTTATTGAAAAGTTTAAAGGTAATAAGATAGATAAGAAAAATATAGATAAGATTAAGATGATGAACTTTGATGACAGTGTTAATGAAAGTAAAGACGAACAATAGAAATATTTTTTAAAAATACAACATTATGTCTGGTGTCTAATTAAGGTAATACGTAACGTTACGTTAAAGTAACGTTTGTGTAATTACAAATTACACAAACGGTTTTACTCAGATATAATAAGGGTACCTAAATAGAGAAATAGGTAGGTAAAAACTGAGAGAGAAGGATAGAGTCTTCATTGTTCTGTGGGTAAAAAATATATTCTACTGAAAATTTTGGTAGTTTGGACCATATAAACATATCTGATCAGATGTAACAAAAATCTTCTTGGAACGTGATGTTAAGCAAATACCTAGAAGGTATGTATCATAAAATAAAACTTCGACTAAACCATCACAGATACTTAGTAGTTACACTAAATAAAGAAATAGATAGATAGACTCTTTATTACAATCAATGAACTTAAAATATTACAATATTACTAAGAAATACTTTATTTACTAGTTCTATACTGCTTCTGGAGAACTTAGAGTTCATAGAACTTGTGTTATAAGTAACTCAAAATTTTACTCGAATTTCAAATATACAGGCAATTTAGGCATAAGTACCTTTAATTTGCAACACCGTGTCAGCATGAGTGTGTTAATTAATTGCATTGCAAGTTCTGAGGTTCACCGACCGCGTAGTGGCTGTTGATGTTGCTAAAGCTTGCTATTCTACAAACTAAAAACTAGATGCTTAGAGGAACTTTATATTATTTAAGTTTTCACTGTCTTTCAGCGTTTTCACTTTAACGCATCAAACTCAGAGCCCTAACTAGGAAGAAACTGTATTTAAGGGTACCCGAAACATCAGCGACGAACATTACACCCAGACCGGAAACAAACATAGATTTCCATCATAGCAATGTTCGCTCCGCCGGGAATCGAACCAAGAAATGCTTAAAAAAATTCTAGTAGGTACCTATCTAAAGACAAGAGCATTTCGAGTGAAATAAGTGTGTTCAATGTTCAATATTTGCAGCCATGTATTAAATAGGCAGCGCAGGTCGGCCTTCCCTTTGAGCTAACACCGATAGCTCCAATAGTATGACTAATTGCATTTACCGATTTGTGCATCGACGCGCCAAAACGCTAAATACCGACAAGCCAGCCGGACATGATCGCGGCGCGAAATTTCACGCGATTCGAAATTCAAAATGCAAGCTCCGCCATTTTAGGTTATCGCGTTCCACAAAATGGCCGCTTTCATTCCCCGCGTAATTGTGACACGGGAATGCTTGGTGGAATTTGCAACAGATTGCTTTTAAAGTTAATTATGATGGAGCGTTTTGTATGACTGCTTTTATGACGGTGTTGCGAACATTTTGTTGTTTCGCACCTTGACATTCTTGCACTATGGAATTTTGGGAATTTCTAGCACCATTTATTACATGTCGTTTTGAATAAAAGTTACTGAAAACTAAAATTGCTTTTCCGAAAAAATTCGTTACCTTTTGTTTGGTTTAAAAGAAAGTATTTTGGTAAAATCCTCGCGGTAAATAAAGTTTGAAGGGATTTAATCTTCCTGCCTAAGTTTCGCCTTGCTGTGAATCCGCAAATGCAGACTTGAGACTTTTATTCAAATGTTCAGCATTACACTTCTAAGTTTCAGTTCCCTACCATTCATTTCCCTCAATGCTTTGTTGTGTTGCCATAATTTAAAAGTATATACTTACTTCAAATGAGAATTTTAAGAACATAAAAAATAATTCCAGTGCATTCCGAAATACATAGCTTCAATGTTTTTTATAAGTAACATAGAACTGATGTATCATCAATAGGTACTAGTATAAAACAAAGTCGCTTCCCGCGTCTGTCCCCATGCATGCTTATATCGTGAAAATTATGCAACGGATTTTAATGCGGTTTTTTTTAATAGATAGAATGATTCAATAGGAAGTTTAAATGTATAGTATATTGTACAACATAATAATAGGTGAGGCGGTACGAAGTTCGCTGGGTTGAGTAGCTCTGTAATAAAGCAAAGTTTTTTGCTCAGTTTTTAGCAAATCAGTCTAGCTCTAGGCAAAAAATATAGCTAAACAAGTAAGAGCGTTACTTGGGCGGCAGTTAAATATATGTTTGCACGTTTTTTAGGGCCGTTTTCTTTGTCGTCGAGAACAAACGTAATGGGGTGCCCGCTGTAAATAACGTTTACTAGTACAGCCGGACTTTGCGAATTATTTTATTGCCCCGAGAATAAAATTGCTGAGTCTATCCTTCCTTTTGCTAGGCCTTGTGCCAACTATTAGGTTATAGGCATAACCGTATTATTCATAAAGATAAAAAAGATTTTAAGTAATAATAATGGAGGTAATACTTATTTGGTTTGTTGTATGTTAAATACGTGACATCCAGTCTAAATTGACAAGCGTCAGATAACTAAAATGCTCTTTAACTTTTTATGAATAACAGGGTTAGTATGTATGTATAAGTCTGAGGTGCCAACACCACTATATACTACGAATAAGGTACCAAGTTTTGGTTAGCCCATGGGTGTACAGAGAGTCCCCCACTCTGGTTTCCGTATTTTGATTCCCAGTCATGACACAAACATTAACCCTGTCATTCATAAAAAGTTAAAGAGCATTTTAGTTATTTGACGTATGTCAATTTAGACTGGATGTCACGTATTTACCATACAACAAACCACAGAAGTAGACCTTCATTAAAGCTTCCTAAAACCTACTGTATCTTTATGAATAACACTGTTAGTATTTAAGACTTTAAATGTTGCCACTATCGATCTTCCGAGCTTTGGAAGGGACGTTAATTCGTGGGTCCTCCAAATCTAGCTCCTCTACACAGTCTACAGTCGTGTCGGTCAGTCGACTCATTGTCATACGGAAATAAAGTTGAGAGAAGGTTCCCTGGTCAAGAACTTCTGTTATTATAAACTAGACTTGGGTACTCCCAGCTCCGGAGAGGGATTGGACTTATCTTGTCCGGATCCGCTCTGGGATTCTACTCATCTTATCGAGCCGGGTCCCCTTTCTTATTCCGATTCCCATACACTCCAAGCACTTCGCGCGAGTCATCAAATCTGGATCCGTCCGCGTCTAATCTCAGCCCGCAGCGCGAACATTGACAGTGGGTGTGACCGAATCGTCGACCGGGCCCCGCGGCCGCCGCCGCCGGGCCGAGCGAGCGCGAGCGCAGTATCCGAACGATCCTAATCTTATTCTTATTCCCATCCCACCCATCCCAGTCTTCCTCAGAAGTCTGAGACGACGTGACGTGCGAGTTCGTCCGAGCCGAGCTCTCGCTCCGGACTTATTTGGGATCCGGCTCGATAAGAAAACTGTGGAGTGATTCAGATTTTATGATCCGGGAGAGGATCTAGCTCATTTAAGTCTTCTTGTCCGGAGTTACCCAAGCCTATTATAAACGTCTTTAAGACGACGATGGGTTCAAATCACGGCGTTTATTTCTAAAAATCAATATATATAAAACTCTTCCGTTACTCACTGACAGACAACGCAGAGCTGAAACTACTAGGCGTAGCGGGCTGAAATTATGCATGTGGGTTCCTCGCGGAGTGTAGGGGAGCACGAAGAAAGGATTTCCCAAAATTCCCATTTGAACAGGAAAAAACAGGATTTTTGTGTTTATGAGAAATACTTAATAAATATTGTTACTCACTTGTTGTTTAAGTAAAGCCTGCAGGTCACCCCTGGGTGGGGCAAGAGCACTGAGCTCTGTATCTTTCCTTATCACCCACTCCGTCAGTTCCCTTATCGAGAGCAGGAGGGCTGACCAGTGCTCGGCGTTGCTTTCCAGTCTGTTCCTGAAACAATTTAGAGGTAGAAACGTGAGAAAACAAATTTGGAGGAAAGTTTTCTTATCGTGACGGTGAGGCAGGGACTCCACCAAAGCAGACACGAGCAAGCCTTAATGATATCTCCTACAATTCTATTGGTTGTATCTCCGCTCGGCTCGTCTCCTCTTTGGTGGAGACGCGGAGCTAGTCTTATTTGGATTGGTCAAGTCTGCAGCTAAACTCGAATCGGTAGGCGAGAATCGTAATTGAGTAGGTTCCTTGTGGCCGACTCGAACGCGTTAAAAAAAATTGAAGAGCCATTACTGAAAGCCTGCCAAGATAAAGATTATGGCAAAACCTACCCATAATATTTTGTCCAGTGGGGAAGGCAAGTCCTATGTTTAACAGTAGACGTTTTTCGTCTGAAATTATGAAGATGAGAAGTTAAAATTAGATTAATTTGACATTTACAGTCCATAAACTATAGATCAAATTTCAAGACGATTAGTCGCAAAATGTAACACATCAAGCCGTCTTAACTTAACACAACAAAATTCACCGCCCGACAAATCCCGGTAGATCCCAACTAAGCGTCCCGAAAATTGCGGGACACCGCAACAATGTTATCCCGCTATCCCGGTAGGTATTCCAGGAACAAAGGGACCGCAACATTCCCACCTGTGTGTCTCAGTTTAGTCCGGGGATTATGTGTGGGGATAAGGTTTAAGTCCACGGTTTTATTAAACGTAAAGGGTTTAGTTTGATGTTTTGTTTTGTTGACTGCGAATCTTGTGTAATTTGGGGAGCAAAGAATTAATTTAGTTGACAAAATCTGCTCAAAGCGGGTAAGACTAACGCCACCTAATAGCCCTGTGTATAGCTGTTAGCTTTCTAATTAGAGACCAACTGAAGGTTTGGTTTCGGCCAGTTTCCGTCAAAAAATCTAGTTTCGGCCACAGTTTCAGTTTCGGCTAAAGACGGCCGAACCTTTACCGAAACCGAAACTCGATGCGTCGCTTGGCTAACCTCGTTTACAAGGCCACATGAGTTTTGGTTTCGGTCTCAGCCAAAACTGAAGCCAGGGTCGAAGGTTTTTTGTCGGTTTCGGTTTCGGCTGATTCATGTTTCAGTTGGTCTCTATAGTTCTAATATGTCTATGTGTAGCACAGACATTAGTGTGGTGCGTCTGGTACAGTCACGGACTAGGAGGCCGTAACAGATTTGTCTATGGTTTCGTCAGCCCTAGACTGTAATTACTAAAAAACAAGAGCTATTTTGCAATACAGAAAATCCGGAAGTGTTACGCCGATCGTGTCCGCCACTGTACAGTGGCGGTCTAGGAGGGCGTAACAGATTTTAGCCGTGGAAGCCTTTTCTCTCCAGAGTAAGAAGATTATATCAATAATCATCCAGAAAAAAAGGAAGAAAGTCTAGATGGGTTCGAGAAAAACAAACAAATCGGCTCACTTTGCATCGCTAAAAACCGTACACTTTACGGTACCTAAAGCTAGCTTGGCTTCAAACTAATTAACAACAGGCCTATTCAATTCAACCGAGTTGCTTCCAGTTCCAGACAATAATATAATTGCAGAGCTTGGCAGTGTGACAAGAGACCTTAATAAAGGCAATTTTATAAAATAACGAGCTTTCCCGGCTTACTTCGTTACGCCATAGAATATAAGATACTACAAAAAAAGACTTGGCTCTATAGACTATGTTCTTTTGACTGCCCAGAATGGCCGAATAGAAAACCAACAACAACAACAAACCATCTGTCAAAATATGTAAACAACGGAAAAAATATTGCACCTTGGGTTACATTATTTAAGTTTAGGTAAGATTCCCAATTTTTTTTGAAAATCTAATATAGCCTATGACACTCGGGGTTAATGTAGCTTCCTACCAGTGAAAGAATTTTTCAAATCGGTTCAGTATTTCCGGAGCCTATTCGTTACAAACAAACAAACAAACAAATCTTTCCTCTTTATAATATTGGTATAGATTTGGCCCCAATAGACTATTATTATTTGATTTCTTCTTTAACTAATTTTTGAAAGTTGTGAAAGGAAAAGCTGGAACGAAGTCTCCTGAAATTTCTTATGCAAGTTTCACTAAAATGAAATATTTTTATACAAGAGGCTGCCCTGCGGTTTCACTCGCGCAGATTTTTCATAAACACAAAAATCCCGTTTTTCCCGTTCCCGTGGGAATTTCGGGAAATCCCTTCTTAGTGCTCACCTACACTCCCTAAGGAACCTACATGCAAAATTTCAGCCCGCTGCGCCCAGTAGTTTCGGCTCTGCGTTGTCTGTCAGTCAGTCTGTCAGTCAGTCAGTGAGTCAGTCAGTGAGTCAGTCAGTCAGTCAGTCAGTCAGTAACGGAAGAGTTTTATATATATTGATTTTAGTGTAATATTTGAGAATATTTTGAAATTAGTTTTTCGTCCAAGACTTCGCTGAGATGAGAATGACAATAAATTTTAAGAAATGCTATAATTTGAGGAGATGTTATTATTTCTTTTCGCTGTCGAGTCAATAAAGTTGCATCTACGACTGTAATTATTCAACGTTTCATCAATATATATAAAACTCTTCCGTTACTGACTGACTGACTGATTGACTGACTGACAGACAACGCAGAGCCGAAACTACTGGGCGTAGCGGGCTGAAATTTTGCATGTAGGTTCCTTAGGGAGTGTAGGTGAACACTAAGAAAGGATTTCCCGAAATTCCCATGGGAACGGGAATAAAATGGATTTTTGTGTTTATGAGAAATCTGTGCGAGTGAAACCGCGGGGCAGCCTCTAGTTATAAATAAGTTGGTTACTTAACGTAACGTAATATGTATAATTTCGTAACTGTAAGTCTTCCATCTCATTAAAAAATATCAGTATTTATTTGGTGATGCCGCTGCAGCAAAAAAACACCAATAAAAAGGCTATTTGGGCGCAAAAATGATTAATTTCCAAATAGACCAGGGCCCTTAGTCTCATCGCGCAAAACGTAACTATCGAATAAAAGTAGAGTAGAAACAGACCGTTATCGCAAGAAAATACACATTTGGTAGTCTCGTAATCAATTTAGCTATAACTATAGCAGTAGTATCGCAACAGATTGGAATTGACCAAAAAGGGTAGTCTGCTCCATAATAAGATAATGTTATGATTACGTTCGACTGACATTATATATGTCAATAATGATTGATATTAAGTGACAGTTGCACTACGCCCGTTTCAATTTTGTCTAATAAAACCGGATTCACTATTTAGGTAAAAAAAAACCCAGATTATTCTATAGCTTGCTATTCATATTCTATTGTTATACTATAATGATCGATCAAAGTTACGAGACTCGCAAATTTTTGACACAATCGTAATAGAGTAATAGTAGAATAATAATAGAATAGAAGTTTAATCGTAAGTTTAAGAGACTAGAGTCCCAGAGCGGCAAATTTTAATTTAAGATAGAATTTTCTCACTCAGCTACTTCGAAGGGCAAGCAAGATTGTCAATTTGGAGAAAATTCTATTTTACAGTTATTTAGCTTCCTTATTAATACTCTCAAATTATTTTAAATCCAACCGAAGGAGGGGCAGAAGCGGCCTTTGTTAAAATAATGTTGAAGGGCCATACTGCGATCGCTAGCCCTCCTTCCTAACGTGGCGATTACAGCAATACCCATTCTCAATATCATCAATATCAATACATAGTCTATACCAATATAATAAAGAGGAAAGATTTGTTTGTTTGTTTGTAACGAATAGGCTCCGTAAATACTGAACCGATTTAAAAAATTGTTTCACTGGTATGAAGCTTCACTATCCCCGAGTGTCATAGGCTATATTAGATTTTGAACCTTTTAGATTTTGAAAGCCGGGACAGCTCGTATAAAATAAAGTCGTTTCCCGCGTCTGTCCCTATGTATGCTTTATATCTTTAAAATTATGCAACGGATTTTAATGCGGTTTTTTTTAATTGATAGAGTGATTCAAGAGGAAGGTTTATAAGTATAATACGTGCACAAGATAGTTATTGGCTAGGCAATACGAAGTTCGCCGGGTCAACTAGTAGTATTTAAAATAAAGTCGCTACCCGCGTCTGTCCCTATGTATGCTTATATCTTTAAAATTATGCAACGGATTTTAATGCGGTTTTTTTTAATTGATAGAGTGATTTAAGAGGAAGGTTTATAAGTATAATACGTGCACAAGATAGTTATTGGCTAGGCAATACGAAGTTCGCCGGGTCAACTAGTAGTATTTAAAATAAAGTCGCTACCCGCGTCTGTCCCTATGTATGCTTATATCTTTAAAATTATGCAAGGGATTGGGATGCGTTATTTTTTAATAGATAGAGTGATTCAAGAGGAAGGTTTATAAGTATAATACGTGCACAAGATTCAAATACGTTAGAGGGTACAAAGTTCACCGGGTCGAATAGTAAATATATAAAAAACGAACCGCAAAATGTGTTGGAAAGCGCATAACTCAACAACTCCTGGAGCAATTATACCATTTTTTTTTTTTAATGTTCGGTGAAGTCCAAGAATGGTTTTTACGGCAAGATAAATTCGAATAATTACCGGGAAAATAACAGGCGGTACGAAGTTCGCCGGGTCGACTAGTTCTCAATATTTGTCCTTGAGGCTATCTGTGGGGGAGACCTATCTCCAAAAGTGTACGTCTTGCTTTTGTGATGATGATTAAGAATCCTAAGTTCGAGAAACGACAGTCGCAATCCGATACCCATCCGGAACCCGACCGCACCAAGCGTTGCTTAATATTAGTTACGAGCTGTCCCGGCTTACTTCGTTACGCCATAGAATATAAACATACAACTAAGGAGTTGGCTCTATAGACTATGTTCTTTTGACTGCCCAGAATGGGCGAATTAAAAAAACAAACAACAACAACAAACCACCTGTCAAAATATGTAAACAACGGAAAAAAATATTGCACCTTGGGTTACATTATTTGAGTTTAAGTAAGGAACCCAAATTTTTTTGAAAATCGAATATAGCCTATGTCACTCGGAGATAGTGTAGCTTCCTACCAGTGAAAGAATTTTTCAAATCGGTTCAGTATTTCCGGAGCCTATTCGTTACAAACAAACAAATCTTTCCTCTTTATAATATTGGTATAGATTTTTACAACCCACAACAATTGTATTTGGCTACATATTGTAATTAACTATTATCAAATCGGGCCAAACGGTTATTTAATAATTGGATATACCGATAATCATGATTAGATATTCTGATTCCCATTACCATTATTACATCTCTTAATTAAGCATTATTGTTTACCTAGGGTCATCATTGGACATGTACCAGTACAGTGGCGGCCTAGGTCGGCGTAATCGGCGTAACACTTCCGGTTTTTCTGTATTGCAAAATAGCTCTTGTTCATTGGTAATACAGTCTAGTGCGCACGAGACCATAGACTAATCTGTTACACCCTCCTAGACCGCCACTGGTACTCGTACCTTACATACATACAATATTATAAGAGATCAACAGAGTGTTCCTTACAAGGTGCCAATAAATTAAAGGAGAAGATGATTTGGCTCACCATACGTAACTTTTTTCTTCAAGTTTTCTAATTTTGTTGCTTTTAGATTTACAAGAATTTAGTAGTTATGGTAAGCTGTAATAGTACCTTCTAGTAACACAATTTTCTTTGACTTTCTTTTAGTATAGAATAAAATACTAAAAGGTTTATACTACATTTTAAAGAGACGATAAGACAACTGAAAACCCATGAAAGCACGTAAAAGTAGCTTTTCAAAGATATAGCTCTTGACTCCGTTTCTATAACAGCAAACCAACAGGTCCTTCTTACCGTTCGTAGGTAGACAGGGCTAGAAAAGTTGGAAAATCAATCAATATATATAAAACTCTTCCGTTACTGACTGACTGACTGACTGACAGACAACGCAGAGCCGAAACTACTGGGCGTAGCGGGCTGAAATTTTGCATGTAGGTTCCTTAAAGAGTGTAGGTGAGCACTAAGAAGAGATTTCCCGAAATTCCCACGGGAACGAGAAAAAACGGGATTTGTGTATATGAGAAATCTGCGCGGGAAAAACCGCGGGGCAGCCTCTAGTACATAGTATAAAATAAAGTCGCTTCCCGCGTCTGTCCCTATGTATGCTTAAATCTTTAAAACTATGCATCAGATTTTGATGCTGTTTCTTTAATGGATAGAGTAATTCAAGAGGAAGGTTTATAATTATAAAACATGCGCAATATAGTAATAGGTTAAGCGGTACGAAGTTCGCCGGGTCGACTAGTTAATGATACAACGTTCTTTCCACTGCCACGCACAAGAAGACCGGAAATCGAACATAGATACTATAATAACAATGTTCGCTAGCCCCCGACGGGAATCGATCCTGGACCTTCGAATTCACAGCAGACATTACAGCCTATTAAACCACGGAGGCGTCTTTAGAGTGCCAAAACCCTTTACATTATTATTTTTCACCGAAACCGATCGGTTAAGTTTCGTTTCCTGAAACATGACATAAATGTAGACTGTGTTGCCAACTCAATGAAAATTTTGTTTTACTACCGTGCGATAACAATTTGACATGCAGATTTGCTTTATAGCAGCATTTCGGATTATCGACCCTATCCTATAGTGATAAGGGCCATTATGTGGTTACGTGGAGTTGTAAAGTGGGATTGTTTCCTCCCGCACTCCCCTTCAGTCCCTTCAGAGATCCTTTGTAGACATAAAGTTGTGGACTAGTACTATTTTGGAGGTTTCCTTGTTGAGTTTATTTTATAAAAAAAACAAGCTGACACGGCAAACTTCGTGACGCCTAATACATGGCCAAATGGCCCTATTTTTTATCGTGGCGAAAAATCTTATGGTTTTAATTAAATAAATACATAACGCATCACACGCAGAGACACATCTAACTAGGAAGAACCTGTATCTAGGGTGCCCGAAACATATTAAACAGAGACGAACATTACACCCAGACCGGTAACAAACATCTATATTCATCATAACAATGTTCGCCCCGCCAGGAATCGAACCCAGGTGCACACGCGTCTCAATCCACATCAATGACAACCGAGCTACGAAGCAGTTATAATTATTAAGAGCCAGTTTACAGCGATGCTAGCGCCATTCGCGAAAAAAATTAATATCTTCTAAACTAAGGCAAATATCAAAAATGTGGCTCTGTATGACACTAGATAATGTAGCCTAGTATTTTTTGAGCACAGCAAAGTAGTCCTAAGTAAAAAGAACAAAAAAACATAGATTGTTGACAAAAGTGGTCACTTTTAGCAACACTTTGTAGCTTTCTTTGGTGGTCTTCAACCTAAAGCTGTACGCAAAAGTGCCCTCAAAATACTAGGCTACATTATCTAGTGTCATACAGTGCCACATTTTTGATATTTGCCTTAGTTTAGAAGATATTAATTTTTTTCGCGAATGGCGCTAGCATCGCTGTAAACTGGCTCTTAAGATTGCAATCAAATCAACTACATTTAAACTAAAATGCAAGAGAACTACGTTGATATCATAATTTGATCAAAACTAAATAAAAAAATAAAACTCACAAAAAGACAACCATTTCCCTCATGTCCTTTATATCTATGTGAAATCGCAAAGACGTTCCGAAATGCTGCTATAAAGCAAATCTGCATGTGAGGATTGTTAAACTGCACCGAAATGGCTTCTAAAGAAGCTTCCGCCGGTTAGCTTTATAGCCACCAGGCTATTGCTGGGCTATAAGGCTTTGAAGACTCTGTGGGAATAGTACCTAATAGGTCTTCGCATTGTTAGTTGGAGTAACTCAATTGGTTTACTTATAATAAACTTGAGGCTGCCCCGCGGTATTTCCCGCGCAGATTTCTCATAAACACTAAAATCCCGTTTTTTCCCGTTCCCGTGGGAATTTCGGGAAATCCTTTCTTAGTGCTCACCTACACTCCCTAAGGAACCTACATGCCAATTTTCAGCTTTCTAGGCCCAGTAGTTTCGGCTCTGCGTTGTCTGTCAGTCAGTCAGTCAGTAACGGAAGAGTTTTTTATATATATTGACTAGAGGCTGCCCCGCGGTTTTTCCCGCGCAGATTTCTCATAAACACTAAAATCCCGTTTTTCCCCGTTCCCATGGGAATTTCGGGAAATCCTTTCTTAGTGCTCGCCTACACTCCCCAAGGAACCCAGGTGCCAATTTTCAGCTTTCTACGCCCAGTAGTTTCGGCTCTGCGTTGTCTGTCAGTCAGTCAGTCAGTCAGTCAGTCAGTCAGTCAGTCAGTCAGTCAGTCAGTCAGTCAGTCAGTCAGTCAGTCAGTCAGTAACGGAAGAGTTTTATATATATTGACTAGAGGCTGCCCCGCGGTTTCACTCGCGCAGATTTCTCTTAAATACAAAAATCCAGTTTTCTCCCGTTCCCGTGGGAATTTCGGGAAATCCTTTCTTAGTGCTCACCTACACTCCCTAAGGAACCTACATGCAAAATTTCAGCCCGCTACGCCCAGTAGTTTCGGCTCTGCGTTGTCTGTCAGTCAGTCAGTCAGTAACGGAAGAGTTTTATATATATTGATTAATATCTGTTTTAAAATTAAAATAAAAATATATTTGAATGTGAATCACACTCAGAGCCCCGAACTTCATAGGAAGAACATCTATATAGGGTGCCCGAAACGTATATAGGGACGAAAATTATTATTCCCAGACTGGGAAGCAAACATCGATATTCATCATAGCAATGTTTGTATGAACGTCCACCCGGAATCGAACCCAGTGCTCCCGAGTCTCAGTCCACATCATTGCTAACGGAGCAGTCTAATATAATATTATTATAAATTGTGTTTTTTTTTTATTAAAATTTCACGTCTGAGCCAATATCAGAAGTGGGATTTTAATTAAAAAAACACAATTTATTAACAGACCTTACTTTTAATATTATACCTCAGAGTATTGTATTGGTATTGTCAGTTATTTTGGAGGTCCGTTCGATTTACGGCGGGTACCAACATAGTTATGATGTAAATCGTTGTACAGACAGTTGCAAAAGTTCATACAGAGAAAACGGCCGGGCCTATGAGCTGATTTTGGTTTTAAAATGTTCGTAAAATTCCAGGGAAGCTTTAAAAGGTGAGAAAATATGGAAAATTGAAAGGAAGTTAGTAAAATTAACAACTTCTTTTCCCATACAAATTGCAAGGCGCGATACGAAGTTCGCCGGGACAGCTTATAGTATACTAGCTGACCGAATAAAAAAGTATACTATTCCTATTTTGAAATGCATTGAAAACTTCAAACGAGAGAGCATAGTGCATGACAAAAAACGATCAAACCGAGCGCGCGCCTACCGATCTGTCATTTCGGCTTTTTGACATTTGAAAAATGCTCTCGCAACTCGCAACGCGACTATACAGGGTGCAGTTTCGCTATGCCATTTGCTTACTTGCTGCAATATGGTATACAGGATGAAATTTGTAAAACAATCTGGAGGGAAAGTTTATATCTTAGTAAAACTTTTTATCAAAAAATAAAACCGCCGAAAAAAAAACTGAAAAGCATAAAATAATAATCGAATTACTAAGTTCTTAAAGTAATGTAGGGTATACCAAGTAATTTTAAGTCGGCGCGCCACACAAGCAAATTCCTTAATTACGTAAAGATTGATGCGCGGCAGCGCACGAATTTTGGTTATTTCTTTAAATTTAAGGTACCTAATTTAGTGATCTTTGTACGAGGAATCTGTGGCGCCGACTCAAAATTACTTGGTATACCCTAAATTACTTTAAGAACTTAGTAATTCGATTATTATTTTATGCTTTTCAGTTTTTTTTTCGGCGGTTCTATTTTTTGATAAAAAGTTTTATTTTATGCTTTTCAGTTATTTTAGGGTTTTTTTATTTTCTTCTTCCACAAGGTGTTCAGTGGTCTCACCGCTTATGGTGATCGGACGACATGGTTTACAGGGACGACAAGATGTATGAAGGTATGGCGATTTGTGGGGAAGGCCTATGTCCAGCAGTGGACGTCTTTCGGCTGATTTTATTTCATTTCAAAAGATATTGTAAGTAGGTATCAAAAGTTATAATGTAACACGGAAATGCAACCTGTGAGTTGATAAATCGACCCGCCGACTAAAAAGTCACCCCTATTTTCCCACCCTTAGGGTGGGAATTTATTTCCAAATTTTCATGGGACCCACTTCAAGGTATGCCCTGTCGATTAAAAAAAGAATTATCAAAATTGGACTACTCTGTAAAAAGTTATGCGTGATCATACATTAAAAAAAAAAAAAAATATACGTGTCCAATTGAGTACCTCCTCCTTTTTTTTTCGTCGGTCAAAAATCGTTAAAATCTTCTTCTACTTTAGATTAGTATAGGTACCTAACATTTTAATAAAACATTTTTTTCTTAATTTTTAGTGAAAAATAAATCAAATAGGTATTTTGACTGCTTCGTAGCTCAGTTGGCAGTGATGTGGACTGAGATGCGGTTTGATTCCCAGTTGCGAACATTGTTATAATGAATATCAATGTTTGTTTCAGGTCTGGGTGTAATGTTTGTCTCTGTATAATGTTTCGGGCACCCTTAATTCTTCCTAGTTATGGGCTCTGAGTGTGATGCGTTATTATCATTATTATTTAAAAAAAATCCTTGTCCTTGCTTTCGGCTAAAACCTATAAAATAATATTTAGGTACTACTTTGAGCCATTGGTCGATAGGGTCAATAATAATAATATCGAATCTCTCTAGCATTTTTAGTAAAAAAGTACGTTCCACCCTGTATACCATATTGCAACCAGTTGCAGTAGTAGTTTTTTTTAATGTTTTTGCCAAGCATCGTTAATCGACGGCTTTGTTTCGGCCTAAAAGTTGCGTTTCGTTTTTATTTATGGTTTTTGTTACTTGCGTTAATTCCGCGAATATTGTGCGTTTTGTTCTCTTTTTTTTCATGTAGGTATATGTGTGCAAAGTTGCGCTACGAGTTTAAAGTGCAACGTGGGCTTTTTGGCTAGTTCAATTACTGAAATATTCGATGCTGGATTTTATTTTAAAACCATACGGTTTTAAAGTAGCACATCACTATTTTCTGTATAATTTGTCTACTACGATATTGGTTGAGCTAAAGACATAGCTTTTAGTGATAAGATCGCTTTTGGAATTGCTCGATGTTACTCATTTACTTGTTGTTTGATGATTGTTTTAGTTGCAATGAAATTTCGCTTTTTAATAAAAACATAACTGTGAGTAGGTTATTACCAAGTTAATTCTTACCTTTCCTAAAAACAAAAAACTTTACTATTTTAACACATTCCGGGACACAGGTCAATCTTAAACCACTTATCTGACTTCTATTTTATTGGAATGTAAACCAAACCATAGACATACTTTTCAGTAAGATAATCCAAATAGAAGCTAAAATAGAAATATCCGAAACCAATTAAAAATGATTAAACAGCGCTAAAAACAAGTGACTATCCCCCATTTAATTTTCCCGCCCAAAAAGGGAAGACCCGCATTAATTCGTTTACCCGCAGACAAAGTGGAACAAATTCAAATTCATTAGCGGGTATCCCCCTCCCTTTATTTCAGCGTACTTTATTTTTTTCTCCAAAAATATAAACAACCCGTATGTATCCTGAAAACATGCCCATTAAAGGGTAATTTATGAGCTGGCAACACTTCCCGTGCCCACCTATCCGTGGCCGACGATGGTTTTCCAATAACTCTTGTGAAAAAGCATTTTTAAAATTGGAACACTCACACATGCCCACAACAATATCCCATCCTTTATCTGGAACTCATGAACCAGTAATTAAACGTAATCGAGGAAAAAATCTTAAAATTACTTTTAAATGAATTTTGCATTATTTGTATTTTTACTATTCTGTGGTAGCATTTTTATCTGTCGGCTTACGGCTTTAAAATGTAATTAAAATAAATATTTTCTCCACAAAATTAAGGTTTTTTTGCTGGCAACATATTTGTATTTTTTACGTGAAACCGCTGCGCAGGAAGTTTGTTTTGTTATTTTGTAATTATATAAATAAAAACATTAAAATACATTTTTGATATTAAATCTCTGTTCCGATCTGAGTAAAATAATATTCAAAATTTGCATATTTTAATGATTAACAAACAGAAAGTACTCATGATGGTATCCATCGAAATATTGGTGGATGTCTGTTCACTTACCATGAGTTTTAAAGTTAGTAAAAAAACGACCCATGTTTTTGATGAGCTGAATCCGCTCAGGGGTATTATTACGGCCACATTTGCAACATTGCTTTTCGTCCTCTAGAGTGTCAAAGTACATTAAAAAAAAAAACGCAAAGAGGACGAAAAGCAATATTGCAAAAGCGGCCATAATAGCTCCTCAGTTGGTAGAGTTTCTAAATTATCCAAGAAACTCAAAGCTTACCATCCGCGTTGGCGAAATCATCACTGTGCCCAAAACTCGGTAAACACTTCATAGAAAAAATCGCGTTGTTTCACGCACAGGCGAAACTCGTGTACGTGCACGCGTATCATGCTTGTGTGAGTGAGATGAGACGCGCGACGCTGCTTTATTTGTACTGAGCGGTAACTGAGAGGTAAGGCTTCAAAGGCACAGGCGGATTTTTTCCGCGCGGTTTTTATGTAACATATTGAATCCTAGGGAAGTGTCCCCACCAGCGGATAAAAAACCTCGCGGATAAATATCCGCTGTTGCGGTTTTATTTCCGCGCGGATAAAAATTCGCCTGTACGTTGGGGGACTATGAATAAGGTTGAAAATGAAATAACAACCTTTCAAACCGCGCGGAAATAAAACCGCAACAGCTGATTTTTATCCGCGCGGTTCGTATCCGCGCGGATAAAAATCCTCGTGTGCGTTCAAAGCCTAACCGAGAGACGTAACGCGGAGCCGCACTTGCCGAGGGAGGCAGGGAGTGCCTATACTGTATGTAGTACTATTTATTATACTGTGCTGTAACCCTTAACCCTATAACACACTAAAGCGTTTGCTAATCAGACGGCGTTATGTAGCGTCGCGCTAGAGCGCTATCCTCGGCGCTAGAGCAGCGACTTGTAATTTACTATGATTATTATTACACTGTCACAGAGCGCCGACGCGACGTCAAGCGTAAGGCTAACGCTCTAGCGCGACGCCACAGCGCGACGCTATAGCGCCGTCTGTTTGAATATAGGTTAACCGTATTATTCATAAAGATTCAGTAGGTTTTAAGGAGCTTTACTTGAAGTCTACTTCTCTGGTTTGTCGTATGATAAATATGGACACCCAGTCTAAATTGACACGTCAAATAACTGAAATGCCTTTTTACTTTTTATGATTAACAGGGTATATGTATAAAATAACACGTGGCAGGCATGGCGATAGGTTTCGGACGCTATAATGTGTGGTTCCCGGGGTTTTTCCCAAAAGCGCCAAGACGGCCGCCGGGGGGTTTTAGTGGGTGCGAGCCCCACATACCCCCGACGCTCCCCCGAGCGTCGGAAATGCGATAGGCATTTCCCCTCGATAAAAAAAAGGCATGGCTATAGATAACATAGCCGCGATTCTCTCGTATGTGAAGGTGACAGCCCCTAAGCTGAGAAGAGAGGTTAACTCATGGTAGACTAGACTATCAGCACTCGAGCTCGAGTGAACCAGACTGTACAATTTTTACGACGTGTTTTTTCGCGGATATAAATTTAATGGCGAACGTTATTTACGGGCTCGAGTCCAACTATAAAATATTATTCGCTAAAACTTTTCAGTACGGTAAACTTTAAAGGAGAAATCGTTAAAAATAATGGCGTATAAGTTATGTCGTTCTTAGTCCAGAAAATAAGTTCTCCGTACCTAATATTCTGAATGCGAAAACAAGTAACTCTGTCTCGGATCACCGCAATCACGCGTAAACTACTCTGAACCGACATAGCAAAAAATTTGTAGGTAGAACCACAAACCGAATTCGAATAATTTTTATCCCAAAAATTCCAAAAAGGACATAAAATTGGCATTTGACTGGTTTTGGTAGAATCATAAAATTTCTCTGGCGAATGCGTTAGGTAACATCAAAAGTACGAACTAACCTGATAGCAACACTCTTGGCCTTCAAATGGTGCCACCGCTGGTTCATCTCGTCCAGCCGTCTCTGCAGCATGACAGCGTCCTCCTGGGAGGACAGGGAGCCGAGCAGCCGACGGCCCGTGCCCGTGAGGGACGCGTACACATCACGGTGAGTTTCTATCTCTGACTGGAGATCCTGGGGACAATAGAGACGTGTATTTGATTAGTAGAAGTAAGCTAAAAGACGAGAATCCTTAAAAACTAGAATAGCCATACTTCGATCGCCTATCCGCCTTGCCAAGCGTGGTGATTATGGCAAACCACATAATATGATTAACGTTGTGGTAATGTTTGGGGAAGGTCTATGCTATGTTCCAACAGTTGACTTTCCAATTTCCAATAGAGTAGATTCTGGCTAAACATATAACAAAGAACAAGATGTTAAGTCTATTTATTTCTTGCAAAGTAACAGGTAGGTACCTATAATAGCTTTAAAGTAAGTAAATTATACCTCAAAAGTTTATTCAATACATAGTATAGAATAAAGTCGCTTCTCGCGTCTGTCCCTAAGTATGCTTAAATCTTTAAACTAAGCAACAGATGTTGATGCGGTTTTTTTAATCGATAGAGTGATTCAAGTAGGAATGTTTATAAGTATAATACATGCACAAAATAGTAATAGGATAGGCGGTACGAAGTTCGCCGGGTCGACTAGTAATGTATAATAACAAAAACTAATTTCAACAACCAACAGGCACGTAAAAATATTATTATTAATAATGCACCCAGAGACCCGCACAGACGTTCTCTGGAACGGCAAACATTAATTTCGGGTCGCTTATTTAGTTTGTACACAAAAATGTCTCATACGCGTACAGTCGACTGCAAAAGGTTACTGCACAGTGGTCCCAATAGCCAAGGGTGGAAGGACAAAAGTGTTTTACGGGAAATTTCGCTCAGTTAAAAGCTCGAGTGGAAATATCACGGCATTTGTCACGGGTTTCAGTTGCGGACCTGTGATGAATCGGTCTCTTGCTGCTATGTCGTGTTTTGGACAAAACTATTTTAGTTTTGGAATATTTTCTGTTTTCTTGAGGTTAGTTTTGTCGCAGATCGCAGATGGCGTCGCTTTTGGGTTGTGTAGAGAGATATTCGGAATTTGAAATTAGAAAATTTCATCGTGAGTGCTCATCGGGTTAACAGGAGAAACTTAAAAATAGTGTGTCAAAAAAAATGCTCCAAGAAAAAAAAAATAGTTAGTCAACAATCGTTTTCAGAAAACTATCTATCGGGACATTTAGTGTCATAATTAATAAATATTTATAATAACAGGCTATCGCTTGTTTATCGTATAGTATAAACAGCGTGATATGACATCCTAGGTATTATTATAGAGATAGATAGATACCATTATGAAAACCAGGGTTAATCCACTATAATTTGTTTTTTTTTTTTATAAAAACCTAAATTACCCTAGTCTTGCCGCTATAAGGCTAAAATCACCTACCCCTAGATATCTAATGGTCCTATTTTACCCAAAAACAGGGTATCAATATCTTTCAGGGTGATTTTTTACCCAGACAGGGGGCAGGCAAGTCAGCGGGTCCGAAATAACGAAGATAGATTCCGTAATAATCTCCTTTATCGTCCGTTTGTTTTGGAATTTGCACAGAGTTTGTGTAAAAAGACAGTGTGAGACTTAAATTAATACAAATCGTTTAAATAGTCTTAAGATTGGTGACTTCTTTAAGACTTTAGTCAAGTTTGTTATTATCATTTTAGTTGACACACGATAATTGAAGCGTAAGTGACCTTAGTTAAGGCCTCTCCAGGCGACTATTGTCGTAAGGCAATCCAAACATTTGTTTGCCTGAGCCAATTGGTGGGCACCCTGAACTACCTCACCTCTCACAGTATAGGATACTTTACCAAATAAGGTATCAATAGCGATTAGATTATATGTAGTCTTTTTGACTTTCAATAAGTGATATCTTGTATCCTATATTGAACTAGAGGCTGCCCCGTGATTTCACTCGCGCAGATTTCTCATAAACACAAAAATCCATGGGAATCCCGTTCCCATGGGAATTTTGGAAAATCCTTCCTTAGTGCTCACCTACACTCCCTATGGAACCTACGTGCAAAATTTCAGCCCGCTACGCCCAGAAGTTTCGGCTCTGCGTTGTCTGTCAGTCAGTCAGTCAGTCAGTCAGTCAGTCAGTCGGTAGTCAGTCAGTCAGTCAGTAACGGAAGAGTTTTATATATATTGATAAAGATTTATTTGATTTGATTGACCCCATAGAAACCCATCCCCTTTACAAAAAAAACTTGTTAAATGCATTGGTTCGATCATCTGATGGACTAAATATACGAGACAGCTGCTGTAGCTCAGTTGGCAGTGAGACGCGGATGAACCGGATTCGATTCCAAGCGAGTGCGAACATTGTTATGATATATAGCGATGTTTGTTTCCCGGTGTGTTAGTGTTGTAACGTCTCTTTATATGTTGCGGGCTCATACAATACATAGTATAAAATAAAGTCGCTTCCCGCGTCTGTTCCTATGTATGCTGAAACCTTTAAAACTACGCAACGGATTGATGCGTTTTTTTTTAATAGATAGAGTGATTCAATAGGAAGGTTTATAAATATAAAACATGCACAAAATATTTAAAGGTTAGGCGGTATGAAGTTCGCCGGATCGACTAGTTGATTTTAAATTTGAGCCTGATCATTAACATCTTGTATAGGTACACCAATAGAGGACACTATGAATCCTTCATCCCACAAAGATCGTATTACGGTCCTTGTAGACGACGCGATTACCAATAACTTACTTTTACTATTGTTTATAATAAACGAGTTAGTTGCCGATGGTGTGTGTGTGCGTGTATGCGTATGCGCTGGAACGTAGTGTGTCATCTGCCTGTCAGTCTCCCACCAACCGCCCTGCGAGCTAGTCAGTGTAGCTACCCACATACGCACGTCATCGGTTGGCTATATCAAAGTTAAATCTTGACTATTACTTCATCCTGTCTACCCAAAGACCCTCCCAGGTGCCTTAGTCAACCAGATCCCCTACAAAAGTGATCCTACGAGCCGGATTCTGGATTCCGCCTGGGAAAGTTTCCTGAAGGATTGTACCCACCTACACTGCGCCATGGTTAAAACACGCAGTGCACTGCTCAAAGAGCAGCTTGGGGTGCCGTCTGCACCGAAGAAAGACAGCAGAGAAGCTCGATCCGAGATTTTAGAGACCAGAAAACTTGATTTTTCTACCCACCAAGAGGGTAGCGTGAAAACCGAACCCGTGCCAAGAGCTGCGTCATCGCGCAAGAATTCCGCTTCATCATCGTTCGAAACAAGAAAAAAGATGCTGGAATTAAGAGCTGCTGAGGAAAGAGCGAAAATCGAGTCACGAAAAGCTGAAATAGAAATGACATTAATAGATAAGAAGCTCGCCGCCGACTTAGCAGCCCTCGAAGATGAGTGTTCCCGCGGGAGCAGAGGCAGCGCCAGCTCGCTGCGGACCTGCAACAGCCGAGTTAATGAGTGGCTGAAGCAGAGTCCGCGACCGGGAGCTGACGCGGCTTCTGCTGAAATACCTGAAAAAGTCAAATTAGTGATTAATGAACTGAATAAAAATAAAAACAGTGCTACAGACATAAAAGACATAAACAGTGCTAAAAATACAATAAAAAACAGTGCTAAAAATATTATAAAAAACAGTGCTAAAAATGAAGTTCCCTACCTGCAACACGACGCTCCCTACAGCAGCGGCTTCCATCACGGCCTTGGCGACGGCAACCTAATGTATGAAAACACGGCCCCACCAAGAGACCGCTTTGTGGACAACGAAATAGCCCTCAAACCTGCTACAACAGTGTCACCCCAGGTTGGAGTCGAAGATTTATTGTCTAGGCTCGCTACTTCAAAGGACCTTCCGCTTTACTTCGGAGATCCGCTGGACTGGCTAAATTTTAAGCAATCTTACAACGAGTCTACCAGAATGTGTAAGTACAACGACACTGAAAATATGTGGCGCCTACGGAAGTGTCTTAGAGGCGACGCAAAAGAAGCCGTTTCTTCGCTACTCATGAGCGGAGCGGGCCCCGGCATCGTTATGGAGACACTAGAACTGCAGTTTGGCCGACCAGAGTACATTATAAACAAAATAGTTTACCAAATAAAAAAGATGCAACCTCTGCCTCAGATTTACCACAACCAAATTGTAAGTTTCGCCGTAAAAATAAGAAATTACGCAACCGCCGCACGTATGTCGGATCCTACCTACCTGAACAGCCCGGAGCTCGTCACCACTATACTATCAAAGCTTCCCGGTGCTCTAATAACAAGGTGGGCTGATTTTTCGTACGCAAATAAAACTGAACCGAAGGCCAAGATGCAAATGATTGCCGACTTTTTGTTTAGCGAAGCCACGAAAACAGCTGCAGCGGGACTTAGCAACATTCACGTCAGCTCGGACAACTCCCTGTCAGTAAGAAGAAAGTTTTTTCCACAACAAAACACCCATACAGTACTCGTAAACACCGAAGATAACTGCAAGTTTTGCCGCAAGTCTTCGCACCCGCTACAAGAATGTTCAGTTTTTAAACGCGCGATGAGACGCGAACGCTGGCGATTTGTTAAATCTCAAAAATTGTGTTATCAGTGCCTAACTTCTAACCACGGAAAAGATAAGTGTAGCGCCAAACTCTGCGACGAATGCAACCTGCCGCATCATAAGTTGCTGCACTGGAAAAAATCTACTGCGATAACCGGTCAATCTACACAATATGAAAATAACGTCATTATAACCGAAGAAAGTGTCACTAACACCAACACAATTACAAACCCAGTTGTGTTGCTAAAAATAGTGCATGTTTATATTACCGGACCTAGCGGTACAATAGCTACGCACGCATTATTGGACGACGGGGCGACGATCACCCTTATCTCCGCCGGTCTAGCTGAAAAATGCGGTCTGCGCGGGAAACAACAAAATTTGAAAATAAAAGGCGCATGGAATACTGGCGAGATATTATGCGAAAGCGAAATTATAGACTTCACAATTTCATCTTCATTAGACGGAGAAAAGTTTGACGTGCGTGGACGAAAAATCCAAGAACTCGATTTACCTGCACAAAAAGAGATAGACATATCTAACTACGAGCACTTGCAAAAAATAAAAGATTGCCTTCACTGTAGCCGCCAAGAAATAAAACCACAGCTACTTATAGGCCAGGATAATTACTCGTTGCTAGCACCTATCGAAATTATTTCCGGTAAGAAAAATGAACCGCACGCCACACACACACCGCTGGGATGGTGTGTGCATGGGTCTATCTGCACGACGTGTGACGTCACATCAGCTGCTGGACACTGCGACAATAACGGGACTGGGGCAGCGAATATAATGTTGACTACGATGAGTTACCCGGACCTTATTGTTCACGACGACACCGACTGCAACCTGAAACAGAAAAATGATTTATTATTACACGAAGAAGTACGTAACTATTTTAATTTTGAATCTATCGGAATATCTACAATTTCACGCGAAAATAAATTCGACAAACAAGCCCGGAGAACTCTCGACGAGACCATCAAGTATGTTAATGGACAATGGGAAATCGGACTACCGTGGAAAGACGATTCAAAGTTAGAAAACTCATACTTTAATGCTGAAAGACGCCTGAAAACAGTAGAGAAGAAAATGCTGCTCGACGAAGAGTTTGGCTCGCGCTACAGAGAAAGAGTCGCTCATTTATTTTCTAACTCTTATGCCCGACCAGTAGAAGAAAGTTCAAGTACTGAGAGAGAGTGGTTTTTGCCGCATTTTGGGGTTGACAACCCCAAGAAAAAGAAACTGCGCCTCGTGTTTGATGCCGCAGCGAAGTCTAACGGTAAATCACTCAACAACTACCTACTCCAAGGACCGGACTTGCTACAATCACTCCTGGGCATTATGCTGCGCTTCAGAGAACATCCGGTAGGCGTAGCAGGCGACATCAAAGATATGTTTTTACGTATTAAGATACGCAACGAAGACCAAAAAGCACTTCAGTTTCTTTGGAGGGAGAACCAATCAGAACCCATCAGAAAATACGCGATGACGTCATTAATTTTTGGAGCAAACTGTTCACCTTTCATCGCTCAATACGTCAAAAACAAAAACGCAGAACGATACGCAAGCGAGATGCCTGATGCAGTACACGCTATACATACATCTCACTATATGGATGACTACATAGAAAGCCATGAAAATTATGAATCCGCAATAAAAATAATAAAAGAAATTACCTATATTCATAAACAAGGCGGCTTCGACATAAGAAACTGGGTCAGCAACAATAAACAAGTACTGACGACCATGCCAAAGGAATCCCTAAGCAATGATGCAATATGGTTCAAAATAAATAACCATGCCGAAAGGACACTCGGTATGTTATGGTACCCGGCTACTGATACCTTTGGGTTTGATCTTGCCCTAACAAATGTTCCCAGCGAAATACTAGAACTTCTAAGAAGACCTACCAAGCGAGAGATGCTGCGCATTGTTATGTCTATTTACGATATATTCGGCATACTTTCACCGTTTATAGTAACAGCTAAAATAATTCTTCAGCAATTATGGAAAACTAATACAAAATGGGACGAGCCGATACCGACTACCTATTTTACATCATTTACAGAATGGATTTCTCAATTAAAATCCATAAACAACCTACGCATACCAAGATGGTACTTCGGCCCTACTACTACTACTACCGAGAACAAAGATTGTTTACAGTTGCACATTTTTTGTGATTCGAGTTTAGCAGCCTATTGCGCCGTAGCTTACTGGCGATTGAAAACAGATAGTGGCGTACGCGTCTCCTTTATAGCAAGCAAGTGCCGTGTCGCGCCGCTAAAACCAGTGTCGATACCGCGGCTGGAGCTACAGGGTGCGCTACTAGCATGCAGACTTGCGCAAACTATAACAACAGAACATAGAATAAAAGCAGATGAAACATTTTTTTGGACTGATTCTACGACCGTTTTGCATTGGATAAGAGATGAAGGACGCAACTACAAGGTGTTTATCGCGAATAGACTTGGCGAAATCGATACTTTATCGAAAATTAAACAGTGGCACTATGTTCCTACTCAACAAAACATAGCAGATGCCGCTACAAAGAAAAATACTTACCAAGTTACCGAAGACTGCCTGTGGTTCCGAGGTCCCGAGTTCCTGCACCGAAGTCCCGAATACTGGCCGCATGAACCTGAAACAAAAAATATTGAAGAAAAAATATTAGAAAGATTACATCCTGTATGTCATATTACTAACAACAATACACAATACTTACCTGTTCCGGACGCCACGCGATTCTCTTCGTGGCTGAAGTTATTACGCTCTACTGCAAGATTGTTGTTATTCATTAAAAAGTGTCGTAAACAAAAATGCGCTATGGATAGCGACCTAATGAATGAAGCGGAAGCACTGTTGATAAGAAACGAACAAAGTCGATCATTCTCGAGTGAAATAAATTCATTAAAATTTAACAAAGAGATTGACAAAAAAAGTAAACTACTTACATTAACACCTTTTATCGACGAAAAACAACTTCTTCGTGTCGGAGGCAGGATTAATGCTGTAAAAGGTGTTAAGAGAGAGACAAAGATGCCAATAATTTTGGATGGCAGCAGTAACGTCGCCCGCCTGATCGTCAAGCATTATCACGAGAAGGCAGCCCACGCGAACAACGAAACTGTGGTCAACGAACTTCGTCAACGCTACTGGGTGATCAGACTCCGACCCACCGTCCGAAGTGTCGCATCAAAATGCATACCATGCCGCATTAATAAAATTGCACCGAGTCCGCCTCGCCTTGGAGACCTTCCGGAAGCCAGAATGATGCACCACCACCGCGCATTTACGAGCTGCGGTGTCGATCTATTTGGCCCGATAGAGATAGCTGTACTGAGAAGAAGAGAGAAGCGATACGGCGTACTATTCACCTGCCTTACTGTACGCGCTATCCATATAGAGATTGTTCCATCGCTCAGTGCCGACTCTCTGATTATGGCTGTCAGAAGGATGGCTGCTCGACGTGGCTGGCCCCGTGTCATGTGGTCTGACAACGGAACTAATATGCGTGGCGCGGACAATGAGCTGCGAAAGTCAATGATGGACGTCGACAAAAACTTACTGCAGGACTATGGCCTCAACAATAATATGGACTGGCGCTTCATATCCCCCCTCAGCCCACACAAGGGCGGTGCTTGGGAGCGCCTGATACGCTCTGTGAAGACTGCACTCAAGGTCACACTGAAAGAGAGAGCCCCGAGAGAGGAAGTACTCGTGACCCTACTCGCCGAAGTCGAGAATATCGTCAACAGCCGTCCGCTTACACATGTCTCTGTTGACCCGGCTGACGACGAAGCACTCACGCCCAATCACTTCTTGCTTGGCACCTCTTCAGCTCTGCCAATCCTTGGTGCATTCGACGACCACGACTTACGCCTGCGCAAGTATTGGCGAACAGCACAGCGTCTAACGGACATGTTTTGGCGAAGGTGGATGAAGGAAGTACTGCCCGTACTGGTACCCCGACAAAAATGGACCAGAGAGGGTAAACAACTTCGAGAAGGAGACCTGGTACTTATCACCGACCCCAATGCACCCCGGAATACTTGGCTGAGAGGACGAATATCAAAGGTTCACCCTGGAGCCGATGGCAGAGTCAGAGTGGTCGAGGTAAAAACCAAGACTGGTACAGTGACCCGACCGGCTGTACGAGTTGCACCATTCCCCGCCGACGACGACAAGGATGAGTGCTGCAAGCAGCACTAGGGTGGAGGATGTAGACGACGCGATTACCAATAACTTACTTTTACTATTGTTTATAATAAACGAGTTAGTTGCCGATGGTGTGTGTGTGCGTGTATGCGTATGCGCTGGAACGTAGTGTGTCATCTGCCTGTCAGTCTCCCACCAACCGCCCTGCGAGCTAGTCAGTGTAGCTACCCACATACGCACGTCATCGGTTGGCTATATCAAAGTTAAATCTTGACTATTACTTCATCCTGTCTACCCAAAGACCCTCCCAGGTGCCTTAGTCAACCAGATCCCCTACAGTCCTCTTAAATAGATTTCAACACCGACCGTCTACTTAATGAACGAAGTGACCAATCCCCAGTTGGAACAGAACTATAGAGCAATTCTTCCCAAGCCCCACTGATTCTAACAACAGCTGAAACACGGCTGAACAAATAGCTGGTCCGAACTGCGGAAAGCAAACACTAAACACTACGGCACCACTCCACTCTAAAGCCTAATTAAACTCGGCACTGTTACAGATGGGTACCGAATTTAGGTTCCTTTTAGGAATGGTATTTAAGAGCCAGTTTACCGCGATGCTAGCGCCGTTCTCGAAACATAATTATATCTTCTAAACTAAAGGCAAATATCAAAAATGTGGCACAGTATGACACTAGATAATGTTGCTTAGTATTTTTTGAGCACAGTAAAGTAGACCGAACTTAAAACAACAAAATTATACACAGATTGTTGCTAAAAGTGGCCACTTTTAGCAACACTTTGTAGCATTCTTTAGTCTTTATTTGAAAGCTATACAACAGTGCCCTATAAATACTAGCCTACATTATCTAGTGTCATACTGTGCCACATTTTTGATATTTGCCTTAGTTTAGAAGATATACATTTTTTTCGCGAATGGCGCTAGCGTACCTGTAAACTGTGGCTCTTAACTCGACACTGTTACAGAGGCGTATCGAATTTAGGTTCCTTTTAGGGAATCTTTGAAATTAGTATTGAAAATAAATAACGTGTGTATCTGTGAAGATTGCTGATAGATATAGGTTATAGCGTTAATAGGTACGCTCCGATTGCATGTTAATTAAACAAAATAATATATACATATTTGTATAGAATACGTGGCAGCGCGCTATAAATGAGGATCAAGAGTACACAGAATATCTAAGAGGAAGATTGCAACTGACTCAAGTCGAGAGTGGCGCCTATTTGCTCGGCCCATACTCCCCAGTAGTGATTGGGTATATCTCAGAATTTTTATTTATTTTTATTTTGGCACACGTCATGTAAAAGCACCCTTAGCATTAAAAACTGCTGAAACCCTAAGGACACAGTCAACAGTGCCGAGGCTGTAAAGATGAGCGCCCACTGTTTGCTCAGTCCGGGAACCCTCCCGTATCTGCGGCGGCAGGGGGCTGCACAGTGGTGGGGTAACTTTATATCGATATCTTTCTATCGACACTTTTGTATCGAAAATAGAGTAATTTTGTTAAAAAAATATTTAGTTCTTCTTATAATTTGCGCAGATCGAGGTTTTTTTTAAAACCATGACAAAAGCATAAAATAATTATATGAATCTGGAGCTACTTTTAGACTCCAAACTCACGAATGAATTATGACGTAATAATTTGAATATTAAAATAGATTTTTTCCGAGGCTGTAAAGATGAGCGCCCACTGTTTGCTCAGTCCGGGAACCCTCCCGTATCTGCGGCGGCAGGGGGCTGCACAGTGGTGGGGTACCTTTATATCGATATCGCTCTGCTTACTTTTTAGATATCGACACTTTTGTATCGAAAATAGAGTAATTTTGTTAAAAAAATATTTAGTTCTTCTTATAATTTGCGCAGATCGAGGTTTTTTTTAAAACCATGACAAAAGCATAAAATAATTATATGAATCTGGAGCTACTTTTAGACTCCAAACTCACAAATAAATTATGACGTAATAATTTGAATATTAAAATAGATTTTTTCGTAGAATAAATACACGGTTATGCGTAGGGCTTATTAAATCGGGATGGTTCTCTTTTTCATTAATTTAACAGACGTTCTTACTTACTACAGCCACATAGAAACATCGACTGACTAACTCGGTATAATATAATACATGACTGTTTTTCGATAAAACCGATACCGACCGACACATCACTATTTCAAAGGCAGAGTTAAGCGAAGTGGCACATATTGATGTTGTTTACTCTTTACATCAGATGCGGCATTGTCACAAGGTAAAAGTATTTTAAAGCTGGTTCTAGTCGCTATAGCCTGGTTTAATAACTTAACTGTAAGAAGTATACTTAATTAAAGCCTTTTTAACCGACTTCAAAACTGGAGGTTATCTGTTCGACCTGTATGTAGGTATGTATGTTTTTTTGTTCTCGATTAAGTCGCGTTTGGCTGAACCGATTTTCAGAAAAGTATTTGTTACATTCAGAAGCAGGTTTTTCCCGTTTCCATGGGAATTTCTACACTCCCCAAAGACCCCACGTGCAAAATTTCAGCCCGCTACGCCCAGTAGTTTCGGCCCTGCGTTGACTGTCAGTCAGTAACGGAAGAGTTCATATTGATATGGTACACTTACAACACTAAATTTAAATAAGCCTAATAGACATATTAATACATAAAAATATCGAGGGCTAAATAAGCTCATTGCTAAGATATTGTCCTTGTAAACAAAAATCGCTGTTTAAAAAAATATTGAAATAAAAAGCTCCAACTGCCATTCAAATTAATCAACTCTTAACCACTGCTAATTTATTCTTAAAATATCAATTCCGTCTCTCCGCAAGAGACGGCAGCGAAACATAAAGATATTTAACACGATTTAATTAAAAACTTTCCGTTTTTACAACCGGAGTTTGTCCATAAAACGTTGCTTCGGTCCCACTGTGCATTACAACAAATCACACTTTATAATTTCAACCTTATTGACTTAAAATAAGACTGAATTTAACTTATTTAACAGCCACAGCATTCGTGGCGACAATCTTTTGTGAACGCTTTAGCCATTTTAAACCATGATGCTTTTGCAATAAGATATGTTTTTACCCGCGTGTGTTGTGGTGACAACTCGGCTGTGCATTTTACATGGTGTCCTGTGATTGAGTTTGTGTGGACTCACTAAACTAGGAACTATAGTTGCAGGTGAGAAATTTGTTTAAATTAAACCTAATAGTTTGCTGGTTTCACTAGAATTTCTCTAGTACCTAGTATGGTTATTTTATGAAAATTTTAGTAAAGAAATAAATGATAGTAGACAGCGTAGGGCCATACATCACACTCAGAGCCTCTCTAACTAGGAAGAACCTGTTTCTAGGGTGCCCGAAACTCATACAAACACACCTAAGGAAACGAACATCGAAATCCATCATAACAATGTTCGCCCTCGCCGGTACTCGAACCCAGATGTGCAGTTTGGGCTACTTGGGACTCAAGTAAGGAAAATCCCTTAGCGCCCAAGGAAACGGAAAAAATCAGCTGCAGTGGCGGTCTATAATAGAATAGAATAGAAAACACTTTATTGCATACAAAGTAAGATACAAAAGTACATTAATAAATTCAGGGTACAAACAAAGTACAGTGGCGGACACGGACGGCGTTACACTTCCGGTTTTTTCTGTATTTCTTGTTCTTTGGTATTTTAATCTAGGGCGCACGAGACCATAGATAAAAGTGTTTAGCCGTCTGTATCCACCACTGTTCCAAGCTTATGGGTCGGTAACTATTACTAAATCAGATATGTGAGTTATCCTACCAACATACTCTTCGCTATACCGCATTGTGTTAGATTATCTTCAACGCAACTTTAATAAACAAGTTTTATCGTCATAACCATTATTCACAGAGCTTCGGGAAATACCCGTTTGAAGCTGTCATGCGTCACGGAAATAGGCGTTTAGCGACTCAACGAAGTTTGTAGCCTCTTATTGCGCTTGGAAGTGTGACTGAAGACTAAAAATCTTAGTTTAATTTAAAAAAGATCCTTCATTTTGATATGATTTCATATAAAACACATAGTATAAAACAAAATCTCTTCCCGCGTCTGTCCCTATGTATGCATATATCTTTAAAACTTTTTAACGGGTTTTGATGCGGTGATTTTTAAAGGATAGAGTTATTCAAGAGGAAGTTTTATAAGTATAATTCATGCACAATATAGTAATAGGTAAGGCGGTACGAAGTTCGCCGGGTCGACTAGTAATTTTTATAAAAGACTGGATTGTTAGTCACTTTTGCATTTCAGACATTCTGCCTTCAAGGCATCAAGGCAAAATTTTCAATCTTGCAATTAAGGTTCATCAAAAGGGTATAAAGTATTATTATAACAACTTTGTCAGAGGACCCATATGAATCCCTACGTTTTATCCCTTTCTTCCTAAATCTCTACATAACTATAATTTACAAAAACTCGCTGACCGCTCTGCTCACCGCTAAGCTTAAGGCTTGTGGCAGTTTAGTAATAGACAGCGGATAAACAATGCCTCATTATTATGAGAAAATGGGTTCTGAAGGGTTTCTTGGATAAATCGATATTAAGGGTCCAGCTTATACTTTTTTCTACTAGGAAATTGTTTTACTAGCAATAACTAAAATTTAAATTTTCTTCTTTATTTTACACGGTTCTTACTTTTTTATCGTAGAGAAAAATTTAACCCGCGGTAGGCATACAGAACTGATGCCTGAAAACAAAATTGAAAAATAATGAACCGTGCTCACTTGTGATCCTTCGAAAGTTTTTGTAAAAAAAAAACTAAAAACTATGTGTAGCATCAGAGCAATTACCTACGGTGGAATAGCTGGCGCCAGGCGAGTCAGGGGGTGGAGGGCAATGCGCGGGGGGTGAACAAGGGGTCCATCGGCCCTAAATTTTTTTTTTCTAAAAAAAAATCCAAAGGTCAAAAAGTTTTTTTTTTTTTATAATTTATTTGAGTTATATATCATTCAAAGACTTAGTCCACAAAGTTTTCGCCTCGATAAAAAAATTACTGTGTAAAATTGGAAAGCCGATGCAGCAACCACAAATCCACTTTTTCGGTGCAGGTTATAGATGCAGGGCAAAAGAAAAAGTTTTATTTTTTTTATTTAAAATCAAAAGTACAACCAACACGCTGATAACAAAGGAAAAATAATAATAATAACACATCACACTCAGAGCCCCTAACTAGGAAGAACCTGTATCTAGGGTGCCCGAAACACACACAGAGACGAACATCACACCCAGACCGGAAACAAACATCGATATTCATCATATCAATATTCGCTCCGCCCGGGAATCGCACCCGGTGCACACGTTTACTCAGTCCACATCACTGCCAACTGAGCCACGGAGCAGCAAATGTAACGTATATACCTGAAAATTACCTGAAAACTGATTAAAACCCGACACAGAGTGTTTTAATAAATTTTCACCCTGGGCCGCACTGACCGACGATCCTTCCATTCGTTCATTCATTCATTTATTAGTTCCCGTTCGTTAAAATTTTGCGAGTGAACATTTTAATTAAACTGAAACGATTAATATTTCGTATTGTTTCGGTTGAAGAGTGGTAAAATATACATTTTGCATTGAATTTTATGTGTTTTTCACCGATTCTTTAAAATCAAATTTAAAAGAAGGCTTTTAACACCTTTAAATTAAGAAAAAAAACAACTATCATCTAAATTATGGAAAAAAAACTAAAACGTGATCCTGAATGCCACTAGTATTAGGTAACTAGATTTTTATTGTGATCGGTACAACTCAAACTCTTCAAAATAATTTAAAAAATACTACTTTATCCATAACTAGCCGACCCGGCGAACTTCGTACCGACTAACCTATTACTATTTTGTGCATGTATCATACTTATAAACCTTCTTCTTGAATCACTCTATCTATTTAACAAAAACGCATTAAAAACCGTTGCGTAGCTTTAAGGATTTAAGCATACATAGGCACAGACGCGGGAAGCGACTATGTTTTATACTATGTATGTATATGTATTATAATACTTACTAACAAAATACGGATGAATGTCTGAAATAAACGTTATTATTATTTTATTATTAAAATAATTCATAACATTAATTAAACAAAATTGAACAAACATTGAAGCGAAGTAGTTTTTCATTAAAAACCCGGATATTCCGGGAGCAAACAACCGGTCTCTCGGTAATAAACACAGACTAAAAATTGTTTTCATTTTAAAACAGTTTCAATGGAACGTGCACTGCGAACTTTGGGGGGCTTTTTGTTTCGGCCTTTTCAGATTTTCGTTGAAAAACAGTTTGGAAAAAAAAATAGATGGGAACTAGTAGAAGCAGAGGAGGCTTTAGTATTTGTAAAGGAATTCCTATAGAACTGAAACAACGAATGCAGCGTCGATTGCGAAATTTCATAATGAAAAATACCGTTTCATTTCAGTACACAACAACTTTACTGGAAATGTTTTATAGATAACGAGCTGTCCCGGCGCACTTCGTTACGCCATAGAATATATATATTATGATTCTTACTACTAAAATTGGTTCTATATTATTTTGACTGCCCAGAATGGGCGAATAAAAAAAAAACAAACACAACAACAAACCAGCAACTGTCAAAATATGTAAACAAAGGAAAAATATTGGTACCTTGGGTTACATTATTTGAGTTTAAGTAAGGATCCCTAATTTTTTGAAAATCTAATATTAGCCTATGTCACTCGGGGATAGTGTAGCTTTCCAACAGTGAAATTATTTTTCAAATCGGTGTAGTATTTCCGGAGCCTATTCGATGCAAACAAACATACTTATTAACTAACAATAAAATCATTTCTCTTTATTATTGGAATCGGTTCTGAAACGTGGTGCTTCACTATAGGGCACAGGCTCCGAGTAGCTCAACGAGCCATGGAGCGGGCTATGCTCAGGATTTCTCTGCGGGATCGAATCAGAAATGAGGACATACGCAGAGAAACCAGGGCCACCGACATAGCCAAGCGGATAAGCTCGTTGAAGTGGCAATGGGCAGGTCATATAGCCCGCGGCCACTGAGAGGGCGGCGTTCGCCGCCGTAATTGGAGGACACCTCTCGCTGCCATCCATGGTCGCAGCCATGGTTGGCAGCGAAGAGGCTTGGCGTGCGGCCGCCAACTTCTGCGAAGCTGTCATGCTTGCGAAGGAGGCGGCCGAAAGACAGAGAGAAGCGGCTGACCCAGCCCGGCGTGGCCGGAGAAGAGGTCGCGGTCGCCGCGGCGGCAGGCAATAGTGCCGCCGCGAAGCCCTGCCTGCCGGTCCGGGCGTAAGAATAGGTCTACGGTATGCCCTGCCTGTCGTAAGAGGCGACTAAAAGGGGTCTTTGGGGTCGTGGGTGTGAAGGGCGGGGGCCCAACACACTCATCAAACGGCCCTGAGATGGGTGGCGGCACAACTTGTGGCACTGTGCCGCCGCAGCTCCAAAGGCGAGCCGGGGAGGGAACAATATGCCCTCCCCGAGCATGAAGCTAGTAATAGTAGTAATAGTAGCTGAGCGTGGGAAGACTTCGGACGCTATAATGTGTGGTTTCCGGGGTTCTTCCCAAAAGCGCCAAGACGGCCGCCGAGGGGTTTTAGTGGGTGAGAGCCCCACATACCCCCGGGGAAAAGCGATAGGCATTTCCCCTCGTTAAAAAAAAAAAAAAGGTCATATAGCCCGCAGAACAGATTTAAAATTGAAAAGTGCAGAAATTCGACCTCTATAATTCTCAAGTTAGGTCTTAATCTTCTATTCCAATCATCATCATCATAATTTCAGCCGTAGGACATCCACTGCTGGACATAGGCCTCCCTCAAGGCTCTCCATCTGTACCGATCGCAGGTGGCCTGCATCCAGCGTGGACCCGCAGCCTTGCGCAGATCATCCGTCCATCTGGTCGGTGGACGTCCTACGCTGCGCTTGCCGATCCGTGGCCGAAAAGTTCTCGAGTGGAGACTTTACGTATAATGAAGCCAAATTTCTAGAACATGATTGGCTGGAAAAGTTAAGAAATTGTTTTCCAGAAACAATTGTGGAATGATTTAAACTTCGGAATTACTGCATTCGAAGCTCGGAATTTCGAATCCGGGATCGACAAAGTTAGAGTACCTAGTTGTTGATGGAAAATACAAAATAAAGTGAAACAACAATATAATTGCTATTCAGTCAGATAAAATACAGATTAGACAAATATATTTTTCTTAAATTAATAAATTGATTGCAATGGGCAGCCTAAATCAATATATATAAAACTCTTCCGTTACTGACTGACTGACTGACAGACAACGCAGAGCCGAAACTACTGGGCGTAGAAAGCTGAAAATTGGCACGTGGGTTCCTTGGGGAGTGTAGGTGAGCACTAAGAAGGGATTTTCCGAAATTCCCACGGCAACGGGAAAAAACGGGAATTTTGTGTTTATGAGAAATCTGCGCGGGAAAAACCGCGGGGCACCCTCTAGTATACTATATAAGTTGAGTATATAGATCTTAGATGTACGCGTTTGCTTAGAACTCGCAAATTTTAAATATTACTTCCACTAACAAAAAACTGCTAAACGCTGGCTATATCCAGATCATTTCCCACATCCTCCGTGTGCATTCCCTAGACTCGGATATTATGTTTGCATTTTAAACAGCTCCAATTTTACTTATTCCGGAATTCATTCCGGGCACGATTCTAAAGGGTTAAATGTACCACTCCGAGATTTTTATATGCCAAACTTGACGCTGCAAATTAAGTTGAGTCTGTAGTTTTGAATTATTATTCAAATCATATTTAAAGTGGTACCATAATTCCTTTATTTAAAATGATTGGCGTGACGCGAAACAAATTAGCAAAACGTCAGAAATTTACCAGGCCAGATTTCGCGGTTGAAATTTCTAATCTTTCGCTTGACCGGTTTAAACCCGGATTAAATCCGGACCGAATGCCCGCCATGACAGTTTTTGCTGCAAATTAGCCGCGTAATTATGAGCTTTAATAATACCATTGTACAACTAAGTTAATTCAATTCTGTGTTTTAATTTGGATAACGAATTTTGCCTTTTGTTTCCGATTGGCTTATTATTTTAAAATGAAAATTTACCACAATCATGTACATTAATTTTTATTATAAGTACTCAACTTAGTTTATGTATGTAAATATGATTTCTATAACATTACGAAAATGAAAAAAAAAACAATAAACATACTGCATTGCCATTGAAATCGTTTTTTTTCTGCAAATAATGCTTATTTATGACTAAGCTGACAGGCTCACAGCTTTCCGCTTGGACAGCTGAAAAATATATACATCAACACTGTCTAGGGATATTTTGGATATATACAAAACTAGAGGCTGCCCCGCGGTATTTCCCGCGCTGATTTCTCATAAACACAAAAATCCCGTTTTTTCCCGTTCCCGTGGGAATTTCGGGAAATCCTTTCTTAGTGCTCACCTACACTCCCTAAGGAACCTACATGCCAAATTTCAGCTTTGTACGCCCAGTAGTTTCGGCTCTACGTTGTCTGTCAGTCAGTCAGTCAGTCAGTAACGGAAGAGTTTTATATATATATTGATATACTGAAAATACATTAATAATATCAAACAACATGTCTAAAATTATGTATTTTTAAAAAGCTCATTAATGAGACCATAATAGTATAGTTTTATTATTTATAAGACCGTATTACTCTACTTACCCTATACTAATGCATCTAAACACATACTTTGAACATTAATCAGTAGTACCAAGAACAAGATCCGCTTAGAAACTTAATATATCTCCCGCAACACACCCGCAAAAATCCCTAAAGCAAACACAGTCAGTCACTAACTTCCCAAAAAAAAAACTCTCCCGACTTCAAGTGAATAAATCAAGTCGTAACGACTATGCACAACCGGATCACCCGGTAATCCCTAGCCGGGTAGTCGGCTTGTAACCGGATTTTACCGGATTTAGTCTGCGGGTCTCCGGACTCGGGCACCTGAGATAACGACCCCTAGCGGTGGAAGCGCGAGGCGCGACTAGTGATGTGATTTTGTTTTATTGATATTAGTTTTGATATCGATAGTGTAAAATTCGATCGATAGTGTGATTTTTATCGTTTTATGTCTGCCTGATACATTTTATTTTACAAATGTGAAAACATGTAATAAGGAATTTTATTAATTACTAAGTTAATTAACTTATTCTACTGTTTTATAAAAGAAAGACTACCTGCTAGACACGATCTTTTATTTTCCTGACCTTGTCTTTTCCATCACGCAGACCCAGACGAAATACCTGATACAAGCAACCCATTTTTAAAAGATCTTTAAACTAATACAAAATGTAAATTATCTAAAAACCTACTTATATTATGAAATGATAAAAAAAAAATTACCGAATAACACTAATTTACTTTATGTATTTAACCCGCCAATTATTGTATTTACAAAGCAAATTACATAAATATAATTCACGCCCATCGTGAAATTACCAAAATTACCGAGTCTATCGATATTTTAAATAATCAATTATCGTTACCCACAGACATCACTACTGGATCGCGGTTTTTCGCTTCAATGGCCGCTATTTGTACACACTTTGTAATCATGTACTCGCGCTCGGGCCGGATTAATTCCGGGTTTTAATCAAACGGCCAAGATATAGTTTAGTGACTGCAGCATTGAGTCTTATTATAATGTCATTTTGTTCAAAGTTTATTTTATGTTGCATTTTACTTAGGTGTAAGGGTCTTAAATAAGTAAACCTACTTACCTACCTTATTTTATTTAAAAACTAGTCGACCCGGCGAACTTCGTATCGCCTAACCTATTATTATTTTGCGCATGTATTATACTTATAAACCTTCCTCTTGAATCACTCTATCTATTAAAAAAAACCGCATCAAAATCCGTTGCGTAGTTTTAAAGATTTAAGCATACATAGGGACAGACGTGGGGAGCGACTTTATTTTATACTATGTATTGATGATTACATTTCATATGAATTAATTCAAGGAAGAATAATTTAAAATGATAGATTGGATTTTGAATTTCTATTAATCAATATATATAAAACTCTTCCGTTACTGACTGACTGACTGACTGACAAACAACGCAGAGCCGAAACTACTGGGCGTAGCAGGCTGAAATTTTGCATGTAGGTTCCTTAGGGAGTGTAGGTGAGCATGAAGAAAGGATTTCCCGAAATTCCAATGGGAACGGGAAAAAAATTGTTTTTTGTGTTAATGAGAAATCTGCGCCAGTAAAACCGCGGGGCAGCCTCTAGTTTCACTATAAACTTTAGTCATACTTACATAATTCAGAGATTTTTGATTACTTAAATTTTTGAGTTTCTTTTGTTTTTCATTTATCTTTTTTTTTTGCCTTGGAATTTGTTATAAGTAGGTAACTAAAAGTAAGTAAATTTGTTTTAAAATTATATTTAAGTATTTTTTCATTGGTATTTGTTATGACACTTAATAATAATTTATAACAAATTAAGAATCTTGCTTGTATTTCAGATTGATAAATTGAAAAATTATGAGATTATTTCAAAACCTACGTACAGTAAAAAGACACAACACCAATTTAATCATAACTCTATTCAAAAAAACCCTCCCCCGACTAGCAAAGTATCAGACAGGCGGATTCAGCTAATGCGGTTAGTGTTGATTGAGTTGCGGCCGCCATCCTTTCCCCTCCTCTTTTACCCCTCACCACCCCCTCTGGTCGGTGGACAGGGATACGACGATTATGCAGCTGCAATCTCGGTTAGGTTATCTTGTTTAAGTCTGGCTTGACTTGTAACGGGAGACAAGACGTATTAAGGTTCGTATGAATGAGCTTGTCTCCTTTTTTCTAGTTTATTGTTGGCTCTCAAAATAATTCTAAAATTCTAAATTATTTATTAACTCGCTCAGTTACAATTTAACTTAACCCGTTTTCATGTGTACATTACAGGTTATTTGAAAGTATATTAGTTCATGTAAAAATGTATTAACCTAAAATTATTTTACTTTATAACTGTCGCATTGTGCAAGACTTGTAATTTTTACTGTTAAAAATATTATCACGTGACTGCAAACACTAACATTGTCATAGGTACTGAGTAATTAAATACTAAAAGCACAGATAAATGAGGAAAATTGATCGCGACAGTTGTAACAGGGTTTAAGGTAACTATTTAGTAAATGTGGTTGTTGCGTGGAAAATACCCAACCAGCAAATCGTGTCGTAAAAAAGTCAGCAGCACGTTTCTCTTTCAGCTATTGGTCGTAAGAAGGATCTTTAAAAAGTCGTGTAAATGCTCTGTGCACGTTCTCTCAACGCGATTTGGGCGCACTTCTCTCAGCTTTAGATCCAGTAAATATCGTAAGATTATCGTATGAGTAGCCATTTAGTCGAATAAATATCGAGTAATCGCAACTAGAATGCTACTTAGTACCATAATGGCCATCAGAATGCCATTATTCGACACATCTGCTTTTTCCAAGTCGGTAGAACCGCTTTTATTCGACTTATTTATAGTAATAAAGCAATTTGGTTGCAATCACTCGACTTTTTTATCGTGTAACTGCACCCAAGCAGCACTTATAGACTTTTTATTTTATACGTGTAATTTATGTCAGTTGAAGTGTCAAACCTAATAAATATAAGTATATTTTGCCATCGTATTAACCATTACGTTTTTAAGCCATCAAGCCAAATGATGACAGGTAATTACTTACCTGTTAAAGTTAGGTCGTAGGGTCTTACTTTCATGTGCGGAATTAATTTTTCCGTCTATATACCTAGCATTGTAGTTAATATTTCAATGGGCCCCAAGATTTCTATGTAAATAATGAATAAAAAATATTGTTAATTTAACATTTAAAATAAATTCGCCATCAATAGCAACTCATTTATCATCACAGAGCATTCTCTCAGCTGTTAGTCGAAAGATTGAAATGAGATTTCCATCTTACGACTTCTAGGGACGCCATTACAGATAGTTTAGGGTTCCTTAGTGCAAAATCTACTATCTACTTCTACTACCTACTATCTACCAATATATAAAAATGAATCGTGGTTTGTTAGTCTAGATATTCAATTTATTATCACTATCCAAGCGACGAATGTTATTGCAAGTATGATCACTTAATACAAAACAAAATTGTAAGTACTTACTTAAGTATCTCTTTATTATAAAAAAATAATAATAATAGTTGAGTCAAATTCTTTGGGTACCTACCAACTAACTTATAAAATTATAAAAACAAACACAATAAGTATAAGATAAACACCCATGACTTAAAAAAACATACTGGCAAATTCAATAAATTGCAAACGGTTGTCTATATGGCCGTTGTTACAGAATACCTAATAGTACCTAATAGTAGTACTTAGTAATTATTATACGCTACGGAACCCTCACGCCTATCAATTAAACGCTCTTGACTCGTGGTTATAGCCAATGAAGATCTTGACTGTTTCAATCGTGTATACATCTTATTTACTTTACGTCGGAATCCTCCACTTCTTTCAATCCTTTTCCATCGATTATAATCCATTTTGCGAATAAAAAAAGCAAATTACGTTGTTTATTTTGGTAGCATGTAACAAAATGGCAGATAGTGCTGTAAAAGATTTCAAAAAGCATTTATACCACTATATCGATGTAAAATGGCTTTTAAATAACCTTTAGAGACCGAAAAGGTTGTAAAAGAATAATTTGAAAGCTTTTACTCAACCTAATTAGTTAAGTCGAATAAAAGCATTCCATAGAGTTATCATACGACATAAAGTGCTGTTAAAGTAACTAAGATGCTGTTTTATCGTATGAACCGCGTTTACTCCACAATTATGCTGTTAAAATTAAATGTCGATAGATTGTGCTATAATAGCTAGTTTGACGACAAATTAGCAATTCAGTTGCTTTTAAAGAGCTGTCTTACGACTTATTGTTGTATAATGGCGATCAAGAGATACATTTATACAACAATCGAGTAAATGCGATATGATTTCATCGTATAAACGTTTACTAGACATGTTTATAGAGCCAAAAAGCGTTGAATGCAAAATAATCCAGATAGCCGCTTTTATACAGCTTTTTAACATTTTAGGATCGTTTATACAAGTGTCTTACGATCTATAGTCGAAAGAGTAAATCTTATACGACCTTCGTTGCTAGTTGGGTAGTATTTCTCAATTTTTTAAGTATATTTTGAAAATCTCATGAATATGTTTTTTTTTTTTTTTAATGATAAACAAGCTTCAAAATAAATAATTTCCGAGAAAATGCAAACATCCCTATTTGCCTGGCAACTCATCGCAACTGTGTCAAGTGCTGCGGGCGGTTGCAGTTGGTTCCTGTTAATTGCTAGTTGGGTTGCTGATATTATATTGAGCTTACTAGATGTAGATTTGCCCTGACGAGTTATATGATTTTCAGAATAAAAAGTTAGTCGATACAGTCACGGACTCCTTTAGCGTACCACTTTTGTCTCGTGCGCACTAGACTGTATTGTAGCAAGGGCTATTTTGCAGTACATGGTTATTTGGGCTATGACACAGCTGAAAACTGATCGCAAAGTTTCCAGCGATACCTGTACAATTATTTTTAACGAGCTTTCCCGGCTTACTTCGTTACGCCATAGAATATAAGATACTTCAAAAGACTTGGCTCTATAGACGATGTTCTTTTGACTGCCCAGAATGGCCGAATAAAAAACAAACAACAACAACAAACCACCTGTCAAAATATGTAAACAACGGAAAAAATATTGCACCTTAGGTTATATTATTTGAGTTTAGGTAAGGATCCCTATTTTTTTTAAATCTAATCTAGCCTATGACACTCGGGGTTAATGGAGCTTCCTACCAGTGAAAGAATTTTTCAAATCGGTTCAGCATTTCCGGAGCCTATTCGTTACAAACAAACAAACAAATATTTCCTCTTTATAATATTGGTATAGATTTCCTTCACACTCAGAGCCACTTACTAGCTAGAGCTAGTACTAAAAGTGCCCGAAAATACATACTAGCACACTCAGACAATATTTGTTTCCGCTGGGAATCGAACCTAGATCCACGAAGTCACAGTAAACATTACTGCCAAAGTGAACCACGAAGGTGTAATATGATACCTTTACACCTTCAAGCTACGTATCCTGTGACAATTGTGTTATCCCATTCCATGCTGAAAGTGCCTTTTCCCCCTTATTTTCAGCTATCTGCGATCATGCATATTGTAAAGATTAGCAATTCTAATGAATACGTGCTCAATGTTCTATTCGTTTTTTTATTAATAATCTGTCTGTGCGAATAGAATCGGAAACGAAAAGATCTGCATTTACTTAGAACCAAAACCAATGCATAATTGAAGTAATTGTAGGGAAATTACTTCACGTTTTTTTGGTTCGAAAGTGTATTAAATTTTTATCCGTACAATGGTTTGCCTGGAAGAAATATCTCTAAGCGATAAGGCCTGTCATTGCAATCAATGTAATAATTAAAGAAAATTTTGATTAGGTTCTATTCTATCTAGGAAAGGTATGGTCGCCGGTAGGCAGTGGATCAAAATTGCACAGTCTTATTATTAAATTTCTGTTAAGTTAATTAATGTACAAATGCAATACAGGTAAAATTAATTAATCCAAAATGTTAATCTTTGTTAAACATAGTCACATCACAGCTGGATTCCTCTTAGCCGCAGATGTAGTGACATACATCGACGCCACTATCAACTTTCCCACTTCCCACCATATCAAAAGGTAAAATAAATAACGCATCACAATAATATATAGTCCTCAGTTATATAAAATGTATTTTCAAGAGTTACATGGTTTTTGTATCGGTTCCCAGCATGAGATGTCAAATTTTTACTATAATTATTTTTAAATGATGTGTAAATTTTATTAAACTAAAAAACAAGAAAGAAAAAATTTATATAATGTATCTCTGCAATATTTTTATTAAGTACTTGTTTTAGGAACGGCCTATTTTAATTTAAAAGAGAAAGAAAAGAAAATACGTCACATAGAGGTAGAGATGCTGAAAGTATTTCAATAAAAAAAAACCTATTTCTTGTTTAAGATAATTATAATCTAAGCTTGCTTGAGCGAGGCGGAGTCGATTCTCATCTCAGTTTGAGCGTATCGCATTACTATTTTTCATCTTCTTCACAAATACAGAAAAAAACAAATTATTATTCTCAACAGTGGCGACAGTTCCCGGCTATACATACCCTGCGTCATACATATAACAACCAAATTAATTTGCGTTCCTGAGTTCTGACACACGCGACAAGGTGTTGCCATGAATATTAATATTATCCTTGCAACACTGCCTGTTTCAAGTGAATAAACGGAATTTTGGGGATCTTCAAGAGGAATATATTAAACTAGAGGCTGCCCCGCGGTTTTTCCCGCGCAGATTTCTCATAAACACAAAAATCCCGTTTTTTCCCGTTCCCGTGGGAATTTCGAGAAATCCCTTCTTAGTGCTCACCTACACTCCCCAAGGAACCCACGTGCCAATTTTCAGCTTTCTACGCCCAGTATATTGATGCCCTGCCCTTTCCATTCTAGAAGTTTGAAGGCGTCTTCTAAAGTGGCGGTGAACAGTTTCGGAGATATAACATCTCCCTGTCTCACGCCTCTGTTCAAGGGAATAGCCTTCGAATTCTGTTCCTGTACTCGGACATACACTTACCTGCCGGATTTTTAAATAGCATTTTTGGTAAAAATTGTCCTCATAGTCTTGGTGATGGCTAAAAGCCTTTTTTTTAGCAAAGCTGAAAGTAAAACACGAAGTAAGATAGATTCTAAAAATAGACACAAAAGTAGGATACAAATTAAATTTTCATGCAAAATACGACCTTATTCCTAAAAAACATATGACGTGTTAATGCCGCGACGTTACGTGCTGGCATTTGTAGATTATTAGAAACATCAATATATATAAAACTCTTCCGTTACTGACTGACTGACTGACTGACTGACTGACAGACAACGCAGAGCCGAAACTACTGGGCGTAGCGGGTTGAAATTTCGCATGTAGGTTTCTTAGGGGGTGTAGGTGAGCACTAAGAAAGGATTTCCCGAAATTCCCATGGGAACAGGAAAAAAATGGATTTTTGTGTTTATGAGAAATCTGCGCGGGTGAAACCGCAGGCAGCTTCTAGGTACTCCCTAAAGCGGTGGTGAGTTAATTCAAAAGCTCGCCGACTTTATAATGGGACTGACATTGACAATGTCTGTCCTAGAAGTGACCTCTTCTACAATTTAATCGATAACCCTGTTGTATATACTGGGTGTTTCTGACAAGGCGGTAATAAATGAAAGGAGGGATTCAGCTTACCATAACAAACAACTTTCCCAAAGAAACATCGGTCGAAATCTCAAAACTAAAATAAGCTGTTCCATACATTGGTTCGATCAGCTGACGGGGTCAATGTACGGGACAGCTGATTTTAGTTTTGATATTTCGACCTATGTTGCTTAGGGAAAGTTGTTAGGTATGCTGTACCGAACCCCCCATTTCATTTATTACCGCCTTGTCAGAAACACCCTGTATAATAAGTTAACTTACAAACCAGTATAAATTGTTACGATCTTAGTACGTTCACCGCACCTCGCCAAATATGTTTAAGTTCCTGTAAAGTTTATCAATTAAGAATACTATTCCCTAAAACTCACCCTCTCGAAGTACCGCAGCTCTGCCAGCAGTACATAGTTGACATGTATAAACCTGGCGTCTTCACACGACCTGGATCTCCTTCTGTATCCAGGTCGCCTGTAGTAATACTTGTAACCCGTATATTCCGAACTTTCAACGTCCACTTTCAATGCACCTTTAAAGTCCCAATCACCCCCACAGCCGTAACAAAGTCCTTTCGTCAAAAATCTCTCCCAATTTGGGAAGAAATCGGGGGGTTTTTGCGCGAATTTCGGAGGCAATTGAGGGGTGAAAAGCCCCGCCCCCGCTCTGTGAAAACGGGGGCGGCCCGGCCATGTCCCCCTCCCTGAATGTGCCCTCGTCCCCCTAAAGGGCTTTCTCACTTTCCACTCTTGCGCAAGTCCGGTCTCAGCTGCCGGTTTCCAACGCCATTTTAAGATCACTCGTGTTTTTGAATAGTATCTTTAGTTAGTCCGTCGTAACATTTGCTTTGGTAGCCGGCACTTTTGATTTTGTTTCACTTGTTGTTTTGCGCATTTGGGCTGTAAACGCGGAGTTGGGTTCTAAAGAGATGTGTCAATGTTGCATGTCGATACTTATCACTTAAATTTATTGGTCTCGAATGGCGGGACCTGGAGGAGACAGCCCAGGGACGTATAAAATGGAGAAAATTACTTCGACGAAGAAATCATCATCATCATCATTTTATTGGGCAGAAATTAAAAATATAAAGATTTTAACCTTATAATATTAATAAACACATAAAACCCGTTTTTTCCCGTTCTTATGGAAACTTCGGGAAATTATTGCTTAGTGCTCCCCTAAACTCTCCAAGGAACCTACGTGCAAAATTTCAGCCTGATACGCCCAGTAGTTTTTCCTCTGCGTTATCTGTCAGTCAGTCAGTAACGGAAGAGTTTTATATATATTGATTGATTTGGGATTTGACAGCAAAAGATAATAATGAAAGAATCGTAGCACTGCCTACCCCGATGGGATACAGGCGTGACGTTATGTATGTATGAAGATATAAAGAACTAGTTCTATATTATATAGAACATTTGTATAGGTAGCTATAATATTCAACCATAAACAGAAGTATTTACTACAGTAATCGTATCGTGTAAAGAAATGTATCTTACTTTTTGTAACAAAGCAAGAATACTTATTTCAAGATGGTAGAACAATAGCCTTAAGAACTTGATACTCCTGCTGCCTACCCTACAGTCTCATTAATTAGAAAACCTAAGCTGAAAGCGAGCGGAGCCTTTCAAAGAAATCACTAAATCATCTTGCGCACAGAAATGTTCCGATTCTGAACAAAACAAGACGAAAGTCGTAGTCACCTCCAAGCTGAATTGAAAATACAATAAATATTTGTGTCTTGTGTCTTGATCATGGTTGGGAATATTTTCTTTGATTATTAAACGTACGATCGAGGGTCTAAATGTTTGATTCATAAACAAATTCTAAACTAAAAGTCGTCTACACCTGGACACTACACTGGACTACTCTCTATAAATTATATGACTTTATTTGTATACTTTGACCAATAGTGAATATAGAAATTTCATTAGTAACAAATAATATAGTTATACCGTTTTATTAGATTAACGTTTTTTTAATTTGGTAAGTATATTGTAATTAAGCTAAGCAAACGTAGCTCTTGCGCAATTTTTTGGTTATATGTTGGTGCCTTCCACCAACACAGACGAGCTCGAAGTCGGATTCGATCTCAAAAACAATTTTATGTTATCGAATCGCTCCGTCGACCTACAGCGGCAGAAAATCTTGTAAAACTCGGCCCTATTAATCAAATAAGCTTTGTGATTAATTCAGCAATCGGTAATTAGTGGGAAACGTGAAATTTAAGTAGATTTAAAAGATTAGGGGTCATTTTAAATCGAGTTTTAATTTGCTGTCAAACTCTGTAATTTACGAGATTTTTAATAATGACTTTCTTGTTCAATGGCATGTCTATACCATTGTGCTTGTTCATCATGCGTCTTGCCCTGACGCATGCCTGAGCAACCATAGCTCATGCTCTAATAATCCTTCTTTGACGATAGCGCATGCTGCTAACGCACGATGATCTATCCCAGGTTAGGTTAGTGTGCAACTTAAAGTGTGAGAATGGCGCTAGTATCGCGATTCGCTTCACTACGCACCGGGGCGTGCTCTTGACGCATCAGGAATCGAACCTACGAATTCAAAGTCAACATCACTGCCGAATGAACCACGGGAGCGTAGACGGTTTGAAATTAGGAGGCATAGCACAGGCTAAAGTAGGCACCCGAGAAAAAATTAATATCTTCTAAACTAAGGCAAATATAAAAATGTGACACAGTATTCCACTAGATAATGCTGGCTAGTATTTTTAGGACACAGTTATATAGCTTTTATATTAAAAATCAAAGAAATCTACTGATTGTTGCCAAAAGTGGCCGTTTTTAGCAACAATCAGTAGCTTTCTCTGGTCTTTAACCTAAGAGCTATACAACAGTGGGCTAAAAATACTAAGCAGCACTATCTCTAGTGGAGTACCGTTTCACAAATTTGATATTTGCCTTAGTTTAGAAGATTTTTTTTTCGTGAATGGCGCTATCATCGCTGTAAACTGGCTCTTAACTCAAATTTCTATAAAACTTAATTTAACAATTTCAAATACTTTCACTAAAGAGTTGAATAATAACAGAAAGTGTATATAAAAAGGTCCCTATTTAAATAGCAAGCCGGCCATTTATTCCAGTGCAGAGCAGAGGTAATTGTCTTACTGGCGAGAAGCCAACTGAACGACTTGCCTACTGAAATATTGTGCGCTTTCTTACAATGCCTCTAATTATTAATGTATACATTCGTTTTGTACCTCTTATTGCCTAAGAAATCTTAAAATGACAAAACAATAACACATCACTCTCAGAGCCCCTAACTAGGTAGAATAACTGTATCTAGGGTGCCCGAAACATATACAGAGACGAACAATACACTCAGACCGGGAACAAACATCGATATTCATCATATCAATATTGGCCCCGCCGGGAATCGACATCTCTGCAAACTGAGCAACGGAGCAGTCAAGTAAAATAATTTCTTTTTTCACTAAAAAGGAACCCGCCTTCAATAAATTAAAACATCATAAAGCTGTGAACTCCCTTTTTTCTCAAGTCGGTTAAAATAGGTCCTGAATGTAACGAATACCTCTGTGAAAACCGCATCAAAATCGGTTCAGTCAAACTCGAGATATTCGCGGACAAACATACATACATACATAAATACAGGTCAAACTGATAACCTCCTTTTTTGAAGTCGGTTAAAAAGTACACATTTTCCTCCGTCAAAGATCGCTACTAGGATTTATATAAACATTGTGGGAAAGGCGTTTGCCAATCGCCACTCTTGGCAGGCGGGTTGGCGATCGCAGTGTGGCTCTTCAAGTATTTCAACGAAGGACGCTGCTGCCCGTCCTTCTGGTGTCGGCTTTACGACACCCACCATTTGAGGAGATGGGTGGGAGGGATAGTTGTCAACTTCTAAGTAGATTAAAAAAATAATGAAGGCTTATGATTATGAAAATTTCAATAAGTATCATAGTTCACTTTGATCATCAATCAAATATTTTAAACTCTTCCGTTACTGACTGACTGACTGACTGACTGATTGACACGCATAGCCGAAACTACTGAGCGTAGCGGGCTGAAATTTTGCATGCTGGTTCCTTAAGGAGTGTAGGTGAGCACTAAGAAAGGATTTCCCGAAATTCCCATGGGAACGGGAACGGGAATTATATGTGTTTATGAGAAATCTGCGCAAGTGAAACCGCGGGGCAGCCTCTAGTTACTTATACAGGGAGTTTCTGACAAGGCGGTAATAAATCAAAGGAAGGATTCAGCTCACCATACCTAACAACTTTCCCATAGCAACATGGGTCAAAATCTCAACACAAAAATCAGCTGTCCCGTACATTGACCCCGCCAGCTGATCGAACCAATGTATGGAACAGCTGTTTTTTTTTTTTAGATTTCGACCTATGTATCTTTGGGAAAGTTGTTAGTTATGGTGAGCATAAGCCCTCCTTTGAATTATTACCGCCTTGTCAGAAACACCCGGTATATAAAACTCTTCCGTTACTGACTGACTGATTGACAACGCATAGCCGAAACTACTGAGCGTAGCGGGCTGAAATTTTGCATGCTGGTTGGTGAGCACTAAGAAAGGATTTCCCGAAAGTCCCATGGGAACGGGAACGGGAATTTTATGTGTTTATGAGAAATCTGCGCGAGTGAAACCGCGGGGCAGCCTCTAGTTACTTATATAAGTATATAATATATCAATTGTAAGTTAGGCGTAAAAATCTCCAAAATTTATAGTTGAACACTTTCAACTCAATGGAGCAAAGAAATCACGTACAAAGAAAATGGAAATATCGTGTTTTAACTTCAACCCTCCACAGTCCAAGAGAGAGGAAATTCACTCTTAAAAGAAAAGGCTCATGATCGGCCTATCGTTTTTAATATGATTTAAGGCATTATTATCATAACCCGACCCCAGACACGAGATTGCTTTGAGCGTTAGTTGGAATAAAGGTCGTTTGACATTTAGTCGTAGCGGAGATTTGAGTTATTGTTATGGACGCTACGCTTCAATTTTAAAAGACCATTTCAGCTATTTCCTACGTGGGATCGAAGCAAGAACTTATACTTATATATATATATAAAAATCACAATGCTGCAAGTATTTAAAAGGTCACAAAAATATAGAAAACTTTTTTGAAACATTTTTCTTTTTGTTCAGCTTTATATGTTTTTGATTTAACTGGCATTTTGGTAAGGCATTTCCTTTTTTTTCTATTATATTTACAGTGTATAAATAATAACTATTATTTCGGTATTAAAAAGAAATAAATAAAATTTATTGACTTCATTAATTTGAAACTAACAATAATAAATTCATTACACCTTTTTATTGCAATGGATTCATTATGTTTTTTGCGTTTATAAAAAAAAAGGTTATGTAAGATCTCAAATTTTTTGGGGAGAAGATCATACAACCATTGGTTTGCTCTGATGAAGCTAACATCCGCTTTGCCCTAGTGTCCGCGTACCCCTAACGCAAATGAAATGAACAAATCCGGTCCAGCGGCGTCTAACGAGGGCCTAATGGAATTTTATCAAAAAGGGCGCCAAAAATGAGAAATATAAGGACGGAAAGAAAATAATAATATGCCTACGTTACAATATTTGCCGTCTATTTTCGCGTTTTAATCGCGAGTTTTTATATTTATTCTAAATCTAATATCCAAAAATATTTTTGAAAATTATTGATTTGTTTAATACAATTTTGAAAACGAGTCCACTCTGTATTTGTTTAATGATTCTCAAACTATTCATGATTCAACGACAACCAACGGGGCAGTTCCTTTACTGAAGTAAATATTTAGTATTGTTATTTATTTATCAAAATTGTTACAAAGGTATGTGGAACTTTATATTTGAAAGCATACATTATTTAATTAATATTATGAAATAAAAAAAGGGCTAACAGAATTATGCATTTAAATAACCGGTAGTACCTACCTACCTAATTAGAAGAACGATTAAACTTTGATTCAACGTACTTAACTTGTAATAACAAATAATAATAATAACACATCACACTCAGAGCCCCTGACTAGGAAGAACCTGTATCTAGGGTGCCCGAAACACACACAAAGACGAACATCACACCCAGACCGGAAACAAACATCGATATTCATCATATCAATATTCGCCCCGCCCGGGAATCGAACCCGGGTGCACACGCTTACTCAGTCCACATCACTGCCAACTGAGCCACGGAGCAGCACTTGTGTTACAAAAGTTACGATCTGTACCAAAATTTAGGACATCTACCCCTTTATAAAGACTAATTACTTTAGCTTAAAATTTATTTGCCGAGACGAGAGTGAGATTTAAGCACTGCTTAAGCGACATCCGCCGCCAAAGTTCAAAGTTCCTAGTAGTGTGCCAATTAAGTTCCGGCTAGTTAATAAATCTACAAGTTTGGGAACCATTGGAGTTGAGAGTTTCTTTGTACTTTGTTCAGTTTGTGAATTTATATTGCCAATCACAGACAACTGCTGGAACCTTTTTTATTCTCCTTATTATCACGAATTTAATATTTTTTTGTATAAGTTAATTGCAGTTTTTTTTTATCCTTACGATTCTAAACTCTTACCACAGAAAAGTTGGACCAATCTAAATCACCAATTTGTTAAAAAAAAATTGAGATTTAAACCTAGTCAATTGATTTAGACCAGGGCCCCATTTAATATAACTTACAAGTCCACAATTGTGAAAAAAAGCTACATATTTGTAAGGTTTTTTGAACAAGTGCTGTTTAATAAAACTTACAAATTGTAAAAATGTTACAGGTAAAAACCTCACAATTGTACCAATTACAAGTGCTGTTTAATAATACAAGTGCTGTTTAATAAACCCCACAATATTACAATTTTACAGGTTACAATCTTACTATTACCTATTCCAATTACAAGTGCCGTTTAATAAAAGTTTTCAAGTTTAAAAAACCCCTGCAGATTTCTATGACAATTGTAGCTACAAGTTCATACGAAAATAAAAATTAATAAACTTGTTAAGAGTCCTTTAACGCGAACAGTGACGCCACTCTAAAAAGAAGTCATAGTCATAAGGCTTTTTATCAAAAAAAAGGGCTCCCTAATGCGTTAGATATTAATAATAAATAATAAAATAATAATAACACATCACACTCAGAGCCCCTAACTAGGAAGAACCTGTATCTAGGGTGCCCGAAACACACACAGAGACGAACATTACACCCAGACCGGAAACAAACATCGATCGATATTGATCATATCAATATTCGCCCCGCCCGGGCACAAGCCCGACAAGCACACGCTTACTCAGTCCACAGCACTGCCAACTGAGCCACGGAGCAGTCAAATATTGGTCAAGTCAGATATTGGTCCTCAGTAATTTTTAAGTATTTCAAATAGTATTCTAAACAGTACAGTTGTAGTACTTCAAACAGTCTAAACCTATAACTACTGCTTTACCAACTACTCATACTTTTTTTTCCAAAAATAATCACTTATAGATTGATGCACTAAATTGTAAATATCTGACACATGACGATCCACCTGTAGAAATTTTACTACAATTTACAAATATGTAAACTTTTTATTACAATTGTGCGTTCAATAAAGCTTTTTTCTTTACAAATATGTAAGTTTTCACCTGTAAGAAGAAAACCTTTATTAAACAGAAAATTGTAAAATTGTAGCTACAATTCTACAATTTGTAAATTTTCTACAATTGTAAACTTGTAACTCGGTTTTTTTATTAAACAAAAACTTCTAAATTGTAGCCTGTAAATTACAATTACAATTCTACAATTTGTAAGTTATATTAAATAGGCCCCAGGTTTTACTCTTTTATGGTAAAGCCGTCAGAGCTTTGTTTACCTAAAGGCTACGCTACACGCTATGCTTCTGTTGAAAATCTACTTTAAACGTAGCGACAGCTTTTACATATCACCAAAACGTAGACCAACAAATAGCGTTCGAACAATAAGCAACCAAAAAGAATCTCGAAATACACGACAAAAGCGTAAATAAATTCGCACAAAAGTGGCACAGTATGGGCCTGACATTTTCCCCGGAAATGCAATAGCGGAGACTTTCAGTCCCTCCATTCAGTAAATGCAAGAAATACTAAGGCCTTCTATAGGCATGTAAATAAATGTAGTTAGGTACCTACTTCATTATATCAAAAAATGTCAAAGGAATACACTCGGCTAAACGTGGGTCCGGCTCTTGAGCTGGTGCCTCTGCGTAACTCTTCGGGGAATATAAGGCGCGAGATTATGTTTGTTAAGTATTAAGGAATACCGGGCGGTGAACGTTCCCTTACGACACCCATAGGAAGATAATTTTGAAGGTGTGATAGTATTCTATCTATGATGCCGTCACCGCACGGCGTCGTTTTATCAAAGGTTATTTTTTTTATATATTATTCTTATAGAATAATGAATTTGAAAACTTTGGCATCTTTCAACGGTACCGACTAAGGAAGCTGAAAAGACCCTGTCCCATAAACAATCTGTATGCAACGTCACCTGCACTTTGGTTTCGGTATAATCTGAGCCGACTGGCCGAAATAACAGAAATACAATCATCTATCTTTAAATTTTAAAATTTTTTGCTTTTCGAGTCCTGCTATTAACTTTTGCTAATTTTAAACATAGGTAGCGAGTATGCAGTTTTACAAAGAAAGGGTAACAAATCGATCAGCTGTCGCACCTGTTCACCATTTACAAAAGCCTTATTTGCTTATAAAACAGTCCTTCTGTTGTCACGAAGAAATATTCCTAAGCAGAGATCATGGCGAGAACGGTGCAGGCACGTGTCATGTGGCGAATGGGCGAATGTTGGGGCCACGTTGGCGCCAATATTTGTCTGCCCCTGAGCTACAATAGGTGTTCTATCGGCTACAAAAGTTTTCTAGAATTTGTATTTTGTTTAGCATACGCCATTTTATGGTTTTCCTGTGTTGGTTGGTATTGGAAATGTTCAATAACCGGTGTTTCTAACATTAGAATACCTGTACCGATTCGTTTAGCAAAACAAGGCAGACACCTTTGCTCTTTAAAATTAACAGGCGCTTTCTGTAAGTTAAATAGTAGGTAAGCTACACAGTACAATGTAAGTAGGTACAGGGCGTTTATAGGTTTAATGCGAATATAATAGAATCCGGCAAGAATTGATATTATTTATTGATTCTTATTTTCTCCAAAGGCTTCGGAAAGTCGAGATGAAATAAAAATAAAACTTTTTATCAAAAAATAAAACCGCCGAAAAAAAACTGAAAAGCATAAAATAATAATCGAATTACTAAGTTCTTAAAGTAATGTACGGTATACCAAGTAATTTTAAGTAGGCGCGCCACACAAGCAAATTCCTTAAAGTAAAGATTGATGCGCGGCAGCGCACGAATTTTGGTTATTTCTTTAAATTTAAGGTACCTAATTTAGTGATCTTTGTACGAGGACAGATGTGGCGCCGACTCAAAATTACTTGGTATACCCTATATTACTTTAAGAACTTAGTAATTCGATTATTATTTTATGCTTTTCAGTTTTTTTTCGGCGGTTTTATTTTTTGATAAAAAGTTTTATTTTATGCTTTTCAGTTCTTTTAAAGTTTTATTATTTTCTCCCACAAGGTGTTCAGTGGTCACACCGCATAAGGTGATCAGACAACATGGTTTACAGGGACGACAAGACCGGTCGGTATGGCGATTTGTGGACGAGGCCTATGTCTAGCAGTGGACGTCTTTCGGCTGATTTTATTTAATTTCAAAAGATATTGTAAGTAGGTATCAAAAGTTATAATGTAACACGGAAATGCAACCTGTGAGAGGATAAATCGACCCGCCGACCAAAAAGTCACCCCTATTTTCCCACCCTTAGGGTAGGAATTTTATTTCAGAATTTTTATGGGACCTACTTCAAGATATGCCCTGTCGATTAAAAAAAGAATTATCAAAATTGGACTACTTTGTAAAAAGTTATGCGTGATCATACATTAAAAAAAAAATATATATATATACGTGTCGAATTGAGTACCTCCTCCTTTTTTTTCATCGGTCAAAAAAAAACGTATTCATCTTACAACAAAGTCGTGGTTCTAATCACCGTTTAAAAGTACCTGAAACAAGTAAAATCATTTATTAGTTTCAAAATGTAAATCAGGTGTTAAGGGGCATGCAAAACGTGAACAAGGTTGTACAGTGGCGGACACGGTCGGCGTAACACTTCTGTATATTGGAAAATATCTCTTGTTCTTTGGCAATACAGTATTGGGCTGACGAAACCATAGACATACTTGTTTTAGGCCTTTAGGCGTTACGGCCTTCTAGTCCGCCACTGTACTGTACCTATGTCACTCACAAAAAACACAGAACAATAAAAATTCATTACAATAGGCGGTCTTATTGCGTAGAGCGATTTTTTCAGACCTCTAAATAGTAGCGAATGTTCGAAGCCAAAAGATAAAAAATAATCTAATTTAAGAGTTTTACTGCTCTACCACAAAAAGAGTTAAACCTAGTCTAAAACAGCAGACTAAGAGGTTTAAGTCACTAATTCGTCATACAAATTGGCGATTTAGACCAGCCTACCTAATTTTTTTTTGTTTGATAGGACCATATCTATACCAATATTATAAAGAGGAAAGATTTGTTTGTTTGTTTGTAACGAATAGGCTCCGGAAATACTGAACCGATTTGAAAAATTATTTCACTGGTAGGAAGCTACATTAACCCCGAGTGTCATAGGCTATATTAGATTTTCAAAAAATTTTTGGATCCTTACATAAACTCAAATAATATAACCCAAGGTGCAATATTTTTTCCGTTGTTTACATATTTTGACAGGTGTTTTGTTGTTGTTGTTTGTTTTTTATTCGGCCATTCTGGGCAGTCAAAAGAACATAGTCTATAGAGCCAAGCCTTTTTTAGTATCTTATATTCTATGGCGTAACGAAGTAAGCCGGGAAAGCTCGTATACTATAAAAGTATTTTCATAGGCATTTGATTCATTAAAATTTATTCAGCCGTTTGGAAGCTAAGAGGTTATAAATAATCCTTTATTTGGATTCTTGCCAGTTTTCAGCTACGTTCGGGAAGAAACGGGCTAAAATCGTCATTTATTCAGCAGGGTTAAATTTTTTATAGGCTTTTCAGGATCATAATAAATTTTAACGATCAAGGACATTTAGATCAATCAATCACGGTTTTAACGAAGATTTAAATAAATGAAAATAATGTATGGCTCTTGTAAGTTTGTGAATAATATAAGGTGCAGTTAAAATTTTATAAACATATGTGTCGCGTAGTGCGGATTATATTGGGAAAGCAGACGCTGACTAACTAACTCGATCCTAATCTATATTTCATTATTGTCAATTAGACGGCAGACCGATATGGTTAACAAGATAATACAAAATTAAGGATCCACGGCCTAAAGTGCATTTAGAAGGACTAAAACGTATGACTGCTGACGCAACTAAGTATTAATTAAATTACTTCGTCACTGACTCAGACAAGTGAACTCATCAAATCTAACCATAATGAAACAATTCCCATTTCGTCCCTAAATCGCCAACAAATCACTCGCAAAAGCGTTAATTTCCTGCAGTCGATGCTAGCGGATATCCCTTTGTATCCATTCGGACTTTGAATCTTGGGCTGAATTCATAGAATTTTAAAACTTTACAAATCCATTGCGATCAAAAAGGGTTGTTTACAAAAGAAATACAATTATTTTTTCATGAAATATTTAATTTTGTTTGTCAGATCAGAAAGCAATGCAAGCCTTTATTTTACAAAATCGCAAATAAAATAAAAATATTACGGAAGGTTGCTTGTGAAAATAAAATATAATGAAACTGAAAATATTTTAATAACTGAAAAATATTATCAATAAAGATTTACATAAAATATTTTTGTTTTTTTTTTATAATTTCTGTTTTATGCATAATTTAACACTTTTTTGTAAGTATGTACAGGTTCAGAACATTACTTTAATTGCGACAAATTTTACAAATGACAAAAACTGAAAATTTATTTAACACAAAATGTTCGTAAAAAAAATATCCTATTATTTTTCACCTCAACGACACTAACTTTAAAAGAATCGACCAACATTTTCTCGATTCGGCCCCACAAGACTTCGAATATATTAATCGAATTTGAATATTTCATCGATGGCGAGACTACGACGACGGTGGCAAGCAGAGATGCAAGCTTGCCAAAGATTAGGGAATAAATTTGAAAAATGCTGAATTGGAAACCTGGTTTTCCTTGTGAGTAATAAGAGCTGTTTGCAAGCTGATCCCTTTGAGCTTTTTGAGCTACCAACCGTCTTGATTTTCTAAGAGTTTAGTTGGACCACAAGAGAACCGGATTTTCTTTAGATTTGCTTAACATTTTGTATTTCAGTAATTGGAGGCCTTTATTTTATCTTTTCAAATGTTGACTATTATTTATTTATCAATATACAAAATAAAGTCACTTCCCGCGTCTGTCCCTATTTATGCTTATATCTTTAAAACTGCAACGGATTTTGATGAGGTTTTTTTTAATAGATAGGAAGTTATAAAAGTAAATAATTACCTACATGCACAATATAGTAATAGGTTAGGTGGTACCAAGTTCGACTAGTTTAAAATAAGTGCTGATACTTAGGACCCTAACGCACTCCTTGCTAACATTATGTTATGGTAAGTACATTTGTTATTACTTAATGAAGACATAGTTTGATAGAACAAGATGATTGCCCATATACAGCCACATTTGCAATAATGCTCTTCGTCCTCTCAGACGATCTATGGAAGACGCCTATGTACAGAGCCGTGGACGTCGTTCCAACACTGCAGAGATGATAGAACTTAATGATAATAAGGTAAAAAAAGGAATCAAAAACATAAAATAGAAAAGGCCCATCAAATAAATTCGAAGACGTGTTAACGAGTGGGTTGTCGCGGTGGTAGAGTGCTCGTTACGCTGATGGTGTGATGGTAATGCCACGGAAACAGGCGGTAGCGGGGCGCTGAGCGATTAATAGAATAGAATAGAAAACTTTTATTGCCAAATAGTGACACATCAGCGATTAGCAAGTTAACCAAGTTTTATAATAAACAGGATAAGTTTTTTTGTTTAAAGTAACATTTAATAATCTGTCTAGAAATAATATAAACCAAAAAAGTATAATAAATATTAATAATTATTTAATTAATATGTACTTACTTACAAATTTAATATTAATATTTTTTTTATTATAATTAAAAAAATACTGGTTCGGTCAAAAATCTCCTACCACCAATATTGACTAATAAAAATGTGAGAACATTTCGCAGTTTTCCGAGTGCGGCAAGGTCAGATTACCATTTCATTCTTGAAGCTAAAAACACAGACTGGTACTGGTTTTCTTTTCTTTAAAAAAATACAACAACTATTTTTATGTAGTTTTCTATTCCTATGAAGTAGGAATATTGACAGGCCTACATTCAAAATGAGCTATTCCCGATCTTCCCGCTTTGCTTATCGCCTAAGCTCGTCAGCGTGGCACACCAGTCAGATGACCAGGAAAAATGGGCGAAACCTTTTCAGGTGAAATTGGCCAGCAATGTTTATTGAGCCCTTTAATCACTGGCGGGATGAATGGGTATCGAGTGTACCGAGGGATATTATGAAAGGAAGCTTAAGGCTCGAGTAGAAAAACTTTAAGGCTGAAATTCACAGGTTTGGAGGCTACTCTGTATCTAGGGTGCCCGAAACATATACAGAGACAAACATTACACCCAGACCGGAAACAAACATCGATATTCATCAAATCAATATTCGCCCCGCCCGGGAATCGAACCCGGGTGCACACACTTACTCAGTGCACATCACTGCCAACTGAGCCACGGAGCAGTCAGTTGAGTGAGTACTGAGTACTGATTATCTTGGCTTGTACCATCTTATACTCCGTCAAGCTTTATGCTTTACTGTCTTGAAGTCGAAACTCTACTGCATATATACATTTTGAGTGGAGAACTATTTAAAGTGAGTGACACTTTTGAGTACGAGTTCGAGGCGCGACTCGACTTTGAATGTCAGCCAGAGTCATAAGCCACGAAAGCGTAGAAAAGCAGAAACTACAAAGAAGAAAGATTTTATTGTGTGTGTTGTTTGAACAGAATAGGCTAAGAAACTTCTAGACCAATTTGAAATATTATTTCAACATTATAATCCAAAATTATCCCAAATGAACATAGTCATAGAATATTCTCGAAAATTCTATTATTAGCACATGGGTATTAAATGCTGTGTAAACTTATATTGTAAGGGGGTACGAAATTCGCCCCTTTTAACTACTATTTAAAAAAATATAAAGAAAAGAAAGAAAATGTATTTATTTCAACGGCACGATTAAAATACATAACAAAAATTAGGACATTCGATACCTACAAAGTAAAGTTTCTCAATATTTTATTATATTTGCCCAAATTCCCTGCAGTTGACAATGGTTCAGATTAATCTTTACCAAATCAGGGCTCCCCTTGTTTTCTTTACGAACGTCTACCCGTGTTCAACAAGCCGGGAAACTAAGAAAAACCTTTCCTAATGGTGCATGTTCACTTAAGTTAACCCTGCTACTAAAAAGGAAAAAGGATAATCATTATAGCCTGTTTTTTTTTGGGTTTTTGTGTGAACTAGTTTAAGGTTTAGTTTATTTATTCATAAATTGAATCTCAATGTTCGTATCTGTGTGCGTTTCGGGCACCCCAGAAACAAGTTCTTCCTAGTTAGGGGCTCTGAGAGCACACAATGCCATTCTGAGAGCCACAAAATGGGAGGAGATGGAGTGGTGTTATTCCACGCAACCACCACACGGCAAAATACCAATATTTGCCACAACAGTATTCAAAAGTAACAGCACTGCCCAGCGGTGCCCACTAAACAATGAAGGCAGGATAGAAACATAAAAAAAAAAAACGACAAACGAGTGCCCTATCGAGCGACGACGGGGCGGGAACGTAACTAATTGTTGGGACAAATCGCTTCCGGGCGCTTAGACCGGACTAGGGGAGACCGATTCTTAGTATTAATGATTTTTAATACCCAAAATAAACTAATGCAGCTTAACTGCAAGACTAGAAGAGTCACAGAATGGGTACATTAAAATAATTTTATTATTTAAATTTGAATTAAAATTTAATAAACTGATCTATGTAGTAAACCAAGTAATTTAAAGTCATACGTAAAGCGTGTTATTAGGCCACCGGCTTCTAACAATTTTTTTTTAGAATCTTTCTGTAAATGTTGACCTCTTTTGACATCAACTCAATGCATTTTTTCCGCATTTAGATGTCAAAAGTGGCAAAAAGTGACGGAAAGATTTGACAAATGGCTGTTTATGCTTTGGCCGCAGTTCTGCTTTTTGATTCGTTAAATTTTAAGGTATAATTCAGTGATCTGATCTGAGTTCGTTATTTCTGTGGCGCCGCCGACTCAAAATTACTCGGTGTTAGGCTACGAACGCACAGGCGGTTTTTTGCCGCGCGGATTTTATGTAACATACTGAATCCTATGGAAGTGTGCGCACCAGCTGATAAAAAACCGCGCGGTTAAAAATCCGCTGTCGCGGTTTTATTTCCGCGCGGCTAAAAATTCGCCTGTACCTTCGTGGCCTATGAATAAGGTTGAAAATGAAATAACAACCTTTCCAACCGCGCGGATAAAAATCCGCCTGTGCGTTTGAAGCCTTAGATAGTTATCGATTTGTTAAGATCGAGAATCGGCCCCTCCCTCGGTGAAGACATTAGAAACCAATCGTATCTTTGTAAGACCATTGTCTCCCTGATTATTAGTGAGTGAATCAAGAAAATGTGCTCAATTTGTTGAGTTTTCTCAACCAAGGAGAAATAATATGGTAGCTAATCCATACAGTTTACTTGATCGAGAGTAAATCTCTGAATGTGTTTGTGTGTGTGTGTGTTGCACGCCTAAACTACATGACGGAAAATTTGTAGGTAGGTAGTTTTAAACTATGTGACGGACACAGATTTTTTTATTCAGAAAATCCGGAAAACAGGTTAGGTACCTGGAAGAAATCGCTTAAAGCGATAAGGTCGCCTTTTGTCAACTTACTGTATTAATGTTCTTGTTTTTGTGTTTTTTTGTGCAATAGAAATATCAATTATTCATTCATTCGTTCAAAATTAGTGTTTTGCGGTTAGAAGAGGAATCACGCTAGCGAAGACACACTATAACATAAAAAATTATATAGAAACAGAATATTCTTGTAAAATCTAAAAATTAATTAGTTAAAACTATCCTGTTTTTTGTCTCTACATCGAGAGACAATAATATACGCCTCTAAATTCAACCCGATTCTTTATTAATTTACCCAATTTTACTTACTAGCTGATCCAAAAAACTTCGTACCGCTAAAAATATCGTTTTTTGATTGATCCATAAGTGAAAAAAAAATATTAAAATGACTATGTTCATCAGGGATCGTTTAATATTTTAATGGTGAAAGAATTTTTGAAATCGGTCCTGTAGTTCCGGATATTCGATTTAAAAACAACCAAATCTTTAATCATCGTAGATTAAGGCGGTAACTCACGGTATGGCGCGAAATTCAAATTTTTTCACGTTTTTTAATTATTTTGGCGAAAGTATTCATTTTAAATAAAGTTTAAATGAATTCGCGTACGTAAAAACCTATTTCCAACATTGTGATAATATATCGTTTTTGAAAGACAGAGTTACCGATTTTGTGTATATTCAAGGAACTTGTTTTTTGGCCTTTTACACCTTCAACACAAAATCTGTAGGTCTGTCTTCCAAAAACGTTGTATTACAATATGGGAGATGGTTTTTTACATACGCGAATTCATTTAAACTTTATTAAAAATGTATAATTTCGTCAGAATAAATAAAAAACACGAAAAAATGTTAATTTCGCGCCATAGCGAGAGTTACCACCTTAACACTTGGAATGGAAGTTAAAAATTTAAAAAAGATCATTATTTATAATCAAAACTAAATCGCTTCTCGTTCTATTATTTCTATTTTCTTTTTTTTTCCGTTAACTAGAATCACCAGCCAGTGTTTTCCAGCCCCGCTGTGATAGGTGGATGGACTGTGATTGATGGTGCTGCCTACCCTTAAGTCGACACGATGTTTCCTTAAAAATACGTTTGTTTGGCTTTTTGGCGATTGCTTCGAGAAAATAAAATAAAGAAAGTAAAATAAATGTTTACTTAAGATAAGATTTTTTGTGCTCTTAAGGTGGTAATTCATAGTATGGCGCGAAATTCAAATTTTTTCGTGTTTTTTATTTATTCTGGCGAAAGTATACATTTTTAATAAAGTTTTAATGAATTCGCGTATGTAAAAAACTATCTTGCACATTGTAATACAACTTTTTTGGAAGACAGACCTACAGATTTTGTGTCTAACGGGTAAAAGGCCAAAAATCAAGTTCCTTGAATATACACAAAATCGGTAACTCTGTCTTTCAAAAACTGTGTGAAATAGGTTTTTACGTACGCGAATTCATTTAGGCTTTATTAAAGACCAATAATTTCGCCAAAATAATTGAAAAACGTGAAAAAATTTGAATTTCGCGCTATTCCGAGAGTTATCGCCTTAACGATTACTTTTTAAGAAATAATATAATAAAATGCTCTTTTATTTCTCTAGATTACTTAAGAGCCAGTTAACAGCGATGCTAGCGCCATTCGTGAAAAAAAAAAACTTCTAAACTAAGGCTAATATTAAAAATTTGGCATACAAACAAATACTTATCAAGATTATCTAGTGTCATACTGTGCCACATTTTTGATATTCGCCTTAGATTAAAATAATTCATAAGAAATTCAGAAGAAATACATTTAATTTTTTTATTGTGTAAGATAAAAACGTGAAATATCTTATTAATTATACGTAAGTAATGCAATTAAGACCACAAACCAACACTTTGACACAAAGTTTACGTTTAGTCTAAAACACAAACATCTTAGTAAAGCTAGTGATGGGAAAGCGCATTAGTCGAGCAATCGATAGTGCATCAGTGTGGTAATCGATACTGCGAGATTGCAGTCACGATTTGTGGAGGCACTTGCTTAATGGTAGCCTCGGACAATGAAGATGCAGAGATGGGTCGGGTTAAGGGTGGGTAAAATAATCGAAAAATATTTTGATAAAAGCAATTATTATTTACATATAATTACGGTACTGGATCGTTTAAATCCTGGATTATTATTAAAAACAGTCGACCCGGCGAACTTCGTACCGCCTAACCTTTTACTATATTGTGCATATTTTATACTTTTAAACCTTCCTCTTTAATCACTCTATCTTTGAAAATAACCGCATCAAAATCCGTTGCATAGTTTTAAAGATATAAGCATACATAGGGACAGACGCGGGAAGCGACTTTGTTTTATACTATGTATATTAATGTTCATGATGTGATGCAATAATATTTAACATACTATCAAACTTCTAGATTTTCGTCTCGTTACCCCGTTAATTCTTTTTTATTTAAAATTAATTAGGAACGGACACTAGTTTAACTAGTAGTTAAATTAAATATGCAACAAAAATATACTCCTTAATTATCGGTTATTTATTTGAAAATACATCCTTGGCTTTGCTACTATGCTTTCACCGTGAAGGCAACCAAATATGGCACGTTTGAGCCCGCCCGATGTGCTGAGTTTTGTGTTGGTATCGATAGAATCTCTTAAAAATAATTATCTCTAGTCCCATCACTACAAAGCCCAGGTGTACAAGCGCGCCACTGCGATCAATTAGTCGATAAGCCAAGTGCACACTATACGTCGGCATGTAAATTTACGACGACTCTGTATGGGGTAGCGGGCTTTATGCTTATTGGTTGGGGTTGGGGCTGCGTTTTGTTAAGAAGATAAATATTGCGTTTAAGTTTACGTGATTTTACGAGACGACACCTAGTTAGCAGGTGCCACAGTGCTTTGAAATTATTAACGTACTACCTATAGATTCGCATTCTTTAAGTTCCCGCAGGAATTCAGTAAATTTCTGCAAAGTAAATGAAATTTTATTTTGAGTTTAATGATTTTTATCGTCTCTAAGGCCCAGCGCACGTCTGGCGAGGCGAAGATACCGAGAGGAAGCCAAATAAAATTAGTCTCTCAACTCTACGGCATAGGATTCTAAACAGGTTCCAATTGAAAAATATTCTAATCTGTCATAAAAAAACGCCACGCAATTGGTCCTCAACCGACGTTGAAATAAGCTTTGTCAAATAGAATAGAATAGAATAGAAACACTTTATTGCATACAAAGTAAGACACAAAAAGTACAATTGTTTAATTAAGGGTGCAGACAATTTAAATTTGCATGCAACGGGCGGCCTTATCGCTAAAAGCAATTTCTTCCAGGCAACCTACAAATAGACATTATAGTGAACAGGCGAGTCTCCCTTGAACCCTTCGGCTATACCACAAAAAGAGTTAAACCGGGTCTAAATCACTAGACTAGGTTTAAATCACACTTTCGTCTAGAGGTGAGAATAACTGCTATTTTTCAATCGCATGCGATCGCTGTTATGCTATTTTCGAACAACTGCGATTTTAAACTGCGATCGCATTTTCGTTGCCGGATCGCAAATCATGCAACGGCAACGAAAATGCGATCGGCAACGAGAATGCGATCGGCAACGAAAATGCGATCGGCAACGAGAATGCGATCGGCAACGAAAATGCGATTGATAACGAAAACGCAGGATGTAACTAGACATGCAAGTTTGCTCTAATATCAATGTTAAGGTGGTCCCTCTCGCTATGGCGCGAAATTCAAATTTTTTCGCGTTTTTTATTTATTCTGGCGAAAGTATTCATTTTTATTAAAGTTATAATGAATTCGCGTATGTAAAAAACCTTCTTCAACATTGTAATACAACGTTTTTGGAAGACAGACCTACAGATTTTGTGTCTAAGGGGTCATCATCATCATCATTTCAGCCGTAGGACGTCCACTGCTGGACATAGGCCTCCCTCAAGGCTCTCCATCTGTACCGATCGCAGGTGGCCTGCATCCAGCGTGGACCCGCAGCCTTGCGCAGATCATCCGTCCATCTGGTCGGTGGACGTCCTACGCTGCGCTTGCCGATCCGTGGTCTCCACTCGAGAACTTTTCGGCCCCAGCGGCCATCTGTTCTGCGGGCTATATGACCTGCCCATTGCCACTTCAACGAGCTTATCCGCTTGGCTATGTCGGTGACCCTGGATTCTCTGCGTATGTCCTCATTTCTGATTCGATCCCGCAGAGAAATCCTGAGCATAGCCCGCTCCATGGCTCGTTGAGCTACTCGGAGCCTGTTCATAAGCCCTATAATGAAGCACCACGTTTCAGAACCGTATGTCATCACTGGCAGCACACATTGGTTAAATACCTTCGTCTTCAGGCACTGAGGAATATTGGACAAGAAGACGTTGCGTAGTTTCCCGAACGCCGCCCATCCGAGCTGGATTCGGCGATTGACCTCCTTCTCGAAGTTGGACCTACCTAACTGGATGGTTTGTCCTAGGTATACGTACTCGTCGACAACTTCGAGAACCGAGTTCCCAACCATAACTGGGGTAGGCAGAACATGGACATTAGACATGACCTTCGTCTTGTCCATGTTCATTTTAAGGCCCACCTGTTGGGAGACTCGGTTGAGGCCTTCGAGCATCGTGCTGAGTTCCTCCATCGACCTTGCCATGACTACGATGTCGTCGGCAAACCGAAGGTGAGTGATGTATTCGCCGTTAATATTGATGCCCTGCCCTTTCCATTCTAGAAGTTTGAAGGCGTCTTCTAAAGTGGCGGTGAACAGTTTCGGAGATATAACATCTCCCTGTCTCACGCCTCTGTTCAAGGGAATAGCCTTCGAATTCTGTTCCTGTACTCGGTCTAAGGGGTAAAAGGCCAAAAATCAAGTTCCTTGAATATACACAAAATCGGTAACTCTGTCTTTCAAAAACGATATATCACAATGTGGGAGATTGGTTTTTACGTACGCGAATTCATTTCAACTTTATTAGAGATGAATCCTTTCGCCAAAATAATTAAAAAACGTGAAAAAATTTGAATTTCGCGCCATACCGTGAGTTACCACCTTAATATGGATATTTTTATCGAAGTGCAGCAATTATCGATATTTCAAAACCTTATACAATTTTTTTTCAGCAAAATGTCTTTTAGTACATTTCATATTAATTCGATAGGAGTGAGATCGCAATGCTTCAATACGTTTCGTTGCTTTGCTAATGACAAGCTGTCACATGCGATCGCGTTTTCGTTGCTGACGGCAACGAGAACGAGATCGTTGCCGACGGCAACGAGAACGCGATCGTTGCCGGGCAACGAGTATGCGATCGTTGCCGACGGCAACGAAAACGCGATCGCACTATACATTCGTTGTGAATAGCAATGCGATTCGTTGCCATGAAATAACGAGTTTTTTTAAATGCGATTGTAAATAACGACCACCTCTACTTTCGTCATACAAATTGGCGATTTTAGACCAGTCTAACTTTTTTGTGGTAAGGGGGAGGGGTTAACCTAATCAACTTTGAGAACTTCTTAACTACAGGTCGGTTAAAAATGAATCAAAAGGGGTAACACCTACACTTTCTCACTAATCGTTGGCGTACTAATCCTGGCAGACACTGTAAGACCCGGATTTCTCTCGCGCCATTAAACTCGCACTTCACTGTAATTTAGGACCTGTCTACACTTCCGGCACTAAAGGTTCAAGGATAATAAGAAAGCCTTTTCATGTAGTCTCTGCCTAAAGTACAGTGGCGGACTAGGAGGCCGTAACAGATTTGTCTATGGTTTCGTCAGCCCTAGACTGTATTACCAAAAGAACAAAAGTTATTTTGCAATACAGAAAAACCGGAAGTGTTACGCCGACCGTGTCCGCCACTGTACTAAGATTTAGGTACGTTTGTAAAACGTACGTTAACTGATGGGCACATTCTCAATTTGTTAAAAAAAAAAATTATTTTTTTTAAATCACATTAACCCGAAATTGTGGTGGAGCGACCAGCTGGGTGCTTTAGATTTGAAATGGTGGCAAACCTAAAATTGATGAAGGTGAGAGTGCAGGCCTTTTCCCAGCAGTGGGACACACACACTCTTCCCTCAGAATAATTAAACGGTACAGTATATAAAAAAAATCGCATAGGATGGTAGGGCTCTGCAGCAGTTTCTCCAACCATAAGATCAATTATTGAATTTTAGTTCTAAGTCTAACTCATACCTAGAATATCAGAAGCAAAATATATAGTTAAAAAGATTGGCCTAATTTTTATTCATTGCATTGTTGTGTTATCTTTGTAAACTAGGTAAGTATAGTCAACTCAGCAGTCAGGTGGGCCGAAGTATCACAAAAGTTCCAATAAAACCGTTTTAACAATAAGATAAATCACAATTTTCCAATGATACTTATAAGGTGTTTGCTCGCACACAAGAGAAACATGTTGACGCTGCAGTGAAAGAAAGAAATAAATCATTTATTTACACTGAATAAAGCAGATGGGCGCTTTAATGCAAAGTTTGAACAGTTTTAACATCAAATACCTAGTTTTTGATTATTTTATCAACTAAAATCTCTATTAAAAAATAGTTTTTCATTGAGGCACGTTTTTCGTTATTCCCGTTTTGGTTACACCAGTCAGGGAATGATTAACTGACGACGATGATGTGGAGGTTTTTACTGTTATATAATTTAAAGCTAAAATAAGATGCATTAAATTTCCAAACTTACCGTGTTTTGCAAATAAATTATATAATGTTAATCAAATTACAAAACTTTACATTTTCACAGGTCTATCAGAAGTTTAACAGATTAAATAAATTGGTTATAAATCAATATTTTTTTAAAGAATTCACTTTTTCTCCGATTCATCAACATCTGTATCCGTCGTGTGCGTAAAAAGACTAATAGTGAGGGGCACAGCTGGGACCGGGTCCAAGGTTATACCCGATTTTCCCGGAGTCCACAATTACGGGCCACTAAATCAGGGTTCCCGGGACAATTACTTTTAACCCCGGGTTTAATAGCTCAATGTTACCTATTGTAGTCTCAGCTACGTGTATTAAAATTTCATTGAATTGCAAGGCCATTATTTTGATTGTTTGATTGAAGGGGCATCAGTATTTGTAACTGCGGTAGGTGGATTAGGCTATTATAGATGATTATTATACTGCTATTATCTTTGTTTTGTGGGAAATTTTATAGCGGGAAAAACAGGTTTAGGTAGACCACCAAACAAGGAGACGTAGATGAGACTTACACCTGAAAAACATAGCAGTGGGTTGATATTATGCCAACAGAGCCAATTTTTAAGTTTTGACTTTTGAACATAAAAAGAAAGAAATAAAAGTATATAATTTTTACGGTTAAAATAGTAAAAAAAAGTTACCGAAACAAACTACAAAAAGGAGAGAGAAAAGTGAACGAGAACCAAAGCTAAATAAAACTGTTACTTCTCCATAGAAAAACAATTTGCAACCTCTAAAGGATAAAGGGTGTATCTCCGAAAACTATAACTTTACGGAACGACCGCAGACGGCCCCGTTCCGGAAATAAAACTCCGGCTTTCCGGAAGTACCTATCCGGGATTCTGCTGCGAAATAATACAGAAGTATCTATTTTAAAACTTAGTTGGCATTTCATAACTTTCAGGAAGATGAGCCTCATAAATAATTTTACAACTTCACGTATTGAATGAAGCATATTGTGCAAACCTTGGTCTTGAAAAAGCTTTGTCTAATTACCTCTGATGTATACGAAAAAGTAATTATTATGATGTGAAGGAAATGTAAACATGCTTAACAGCAAATAAATTAGGGCTTTGCAAGCATCACTCCGTAAACTCAAACAGTGCCAATAACTGTTACATTAATTTATTAGGTACCACTTATATAGATTGAGTTTATAAAATAAAATAAGGTATTGCATTCAGAGCCTCTAACTATAAACATTTATCTTTCTAGGGTGCAAATTTTCCTCCTTGCGGAATCTTGGCCGCCCTTGCCAGCCTTAGAAACTTAGATCATTTTAGAATACTCAGAGCAGGCCCCGTAATTAGCCGCATAAAGTGGAACTCCTGTCGATCATCTTCCTTTTTTTTATATTGATTTTTTTCTCTGTAAGGCGAAAAACATTATTAAAAATATGGCCGTATTCAGAGCCTCCAGTACCCCTATCCAATTATGTACTTGCGATGGCCAAAGCCACTCTTAGGTCAAACGTACTCAAACAATTTTTCATCAGAATCTTTCCGTGGCAACCCTAGAAAATCTGCTGACTCCTCCCAGTCCACTTAAGGCTCCGATCAATCAGCGTCATCCCGCCTTAATGCCGGTTCATTCATTGTTATTGTGACTGATGGAGGTTTCCCGATAAATAATAAAAATATAAATAATAAGCACGAGGATGACGAGAAAAGAAAGTTTGCTAGACTTTTGAAGAAACGCTCGGCAAGGTCAGTTGCGGATGGGTAAGTACAACATCGCGAATTTAACTAATTTATGCTACTAAAGGTAAATTTTGATTAATTCTTCTTTCTACCACTAAGGTCACCCACAATATTTTGTCCTTGTGGTGAACTGTGGTCCACAGTCTGTAGGGCTCAGAAGAATAAGAAAAGTTAGTTTGCCTATTTATTAGCTTCCAAAGTTCGAAATTTCATATTTGACTGGTTGTCCTCTTTGTTGCTTAAGAAGGCTTTAAGCCTGCAGATCCATGTACTGCCTTTTTTAGTTATTTCAATATTTTCATTCCTAAAACACCCAACTTATCTATGCGCGCAGTATGGAATGACAGAGCCAAACCCCCAAACCGCAGTCTTTAATCATTCAAACTGAAAGCAACAGACAACCCTAATCCAACACACTAAAAACAAAATGGCCGCCGACTTCTTAATCTGCGACTCTTAACTGTAAGCCTAGGATCAAAGTTAAACTGGAATTGGGGTGGCGCTTCAAGAAAAAGAAAACTGTTATACATTTCGTAGACGAATAGTGGATTTGTACGATTCTTGCGCGTATGGAGTCCAGTCGAGCTTATAAAGATTACCATCATAATCATCATCAACTTGTAAGAGCACTGCTGGACATAGGCCTCTTCTCTCGCACGCCATGCACCACGGTGCTGCGCCAGTCTGATCCCTGGCGCAGGACCGGAAAGTCGCTTTCCGTCTGTTTCAATGTATGATTAAATCTTTTTTACGTTCCAACGGATTTTGATGCGTTTTTTTTTTGATCGATAGAGTGATTCGAGAGGAAGTTTTATAAGTATAAAACATGTTCAATATAGTAATAGGATAGGCGGTACGAGGTTCGCCGGGTCCACTAGTTAGTAATAAAACTTCAATCAATACAAGGTTTGCTCTAATTCCTTAACAAAAATACATATTTTTTTAATCTCTGAAGGTTTTTTCCAGTAAAGGCGATTACAGACACTGATCCACGCTCGAGACCGGCTAAGTGTTGCGCTAAAAGCCTTCCGTAACTCAATAGTGGGCTCCCTTTACGGCAGCTACGTCTGCTCATGAGAGCGCGGCTTTATTTCAACGTTCTTTCATGCGGGATTGCACGGTTTTATATTTCCTTGGTATACTTGGATTAGTGTATCTTCGTGTTCAGACTTAAACAAGGAACCTTATTAAAAAGAAAGAAGTAGAAGGTATTTTCAAAATGTAGAGATAAGTTCAAAACTAACATTACTGGGACTAAATCCAACTCAACGCTTGTTACATAAATACGCCCTTCATTATTTCCGACAAAAGACGTTCACTGCTGGACATAGGCCTTCCCAACAGAACGCCACAACGAGCGGTCTTGAGCGACCCTCATCGGCTCCAGTGTAATCCCGCTAAAGGAAAAGGCCTAAAGTTAGTTGCTAAAGAGAATTCATTTTAAAACTAAGTACTTTAGGTATGTTAATAATCTAATTCCGCGAGTAGTACTCCTTTTCATACAACCGGTTTTGTTTAACAGCGAAAAAAATAATAGAACAGGTATCTTCTCAACTAAAGCAAATATCAAAAATGTGGAACAGTATTATTCCACTGGATAAAAAGTAGTCTAGTAATTTAAGGGCACTGTTGTTTAGCTTTAGGTAAAAGACCAAAGAAAGCTACAGCTTGATGTCAAAAGTGGACTTTTTTGATATTTGCCTTAGCTTAATTTTTTTTTTCGCAAGTGTTGTAAAAAGTTTTTTAGTTGTCCTTATTCCTCATAACTCAATCTCTAGGGAAGTATTACGTCCTCCAGTGGACGATTAATCGTCTGAAATGACGATTCTATAAGGAAAGCTCGCATAAAAGCGTTAGCTCGTAAAAGCAGCGTCGCACGGCCGCGTGCGTTGAATTAAATCTGCAAATTTAAGTGCAACGCGCGAGAGCGTGATTTACGCGACCGCGCTTTGTTCTGTAGTTTTTAATTTTTCTTTGTTACCTACCTTTGACTGCGAGACGAAAATTTAAAATGAGAATTAAAAAAGTATATTTTACCTTGAAGTCAGATAAATTATTTCACTGTTTACTTACTTTAATAAAATAAATCACACTCGGAGCCCTTAATAATATAATGTTATTTTTTATTAGTTTCTTTTTCATATTCCGTTGTTTACGAGTAGGTTTACCTACTTATTTGCCACAATATTAAAAATCACAGAAAAAAATAGGCATGTACCAAAAAGGCAAACCGAGTAGCAATAAATTATTTTGATTGATTGATAGAGCCACTTCAATCACTGAAATTAATAGCAGGTGCGCAAATTTGTCAATGCTCAGCTGTTCAGTCAGCTATTCAATCTAAATTAATCTTAAGGTGGTAACTCACGGTATGGCGCGAAATTCAAATTTTTACACGTTTTTTAATTATTTTGGCGAAAGTATTCATCTCTAATAAAGTTTAAATGAATTCGCGTACGTAAAAACCAATAAATAACGTAAAAACCAATCTCCCACATTGTGATATATCGTTTTTGAAAGACAGAGTAACCGATTTTGTGTATATTCAAGGAACTTGATTTTTGGCCTTTTACCCCTTAGACACAAAATCTGTAGGTCTGTCTTCCAAAAACGTTGTATTACAATGTTGAAGAAGGTTTTTTACATACGCGAATTCATTATAACTTTAATAAAAATGAATACTTTCGCCAGAATAAATAAAAAACGCGAAAAAATTTGAATTTGCGCCATGGCGAGAGGGACCACCTTAATAGGATTATTAAAAATATAGGCGTAATTTATTCTGTTTATTTATTTTAATTATGATTAGAATACATTTACGGTGTGATATTTAAAAAACTTATCGAAATTTAGGTACACATTGGCGGACACGGACCGCGTAACACTTTTGTCTATGGTCTCATTTGCACTACTAGACTATAAGACTATGACTTAATGCCAAAGGAAAAGAGATATTTTGCAATTGAGAAAAACCGCAGGTGTTACGCCGTCCTTGTCCGCCACTGTACCTAAGTACTTTTAGACAGAACTAACATGGCATATCATCAATCAATATATATAAAACTCTTCCGTTACTGACTGACTGACTGACTGACAGACAACGCAGAGCCGAAACTACTGGGCGTAGCGGGCTCAAATTTTGCACGTGGGTTCTTTAGTGTAGGTGAGCACTAAGAAGGGATTTCCCGAAATTCCCACGGGCATGGGAAAAAACGGGATTTTTGTGCTTATGAGAAATCTGCGCGGGAAAAACCGCGGGGCAGCCTCTAGTTTACAATATTGCTTTTCGTCCTCTAGATTGTCAAAGTCAATAAAAAAAATGCAAAGAGGACGCATAGCAATATTGCAAAAGCAGCCGTAATAGTACCTCAGATTGCAATTAATAGGTATTAGCAATGACATCGCTCTCGGACTTTAAACTGCTGGACATTTTGGTGTGAAGTTTTACTATCATTGAAGTTGAAGTGTCCATCCAAGTTTCAGAATGGATTCGGGATGGCCAAGTTCTAATTGCCTCAGGAATTAGAGTTATTGCTTTGCCTGGGTAATGGGAACGGGTGGTATAGATTTTAATTACAGACTGCACTTCTTCACTTATATTTCGAAATTAATACATATTAAAAAAACAAAGTCGCTTACCGCGTCTGTCCCTATGTATGCTTAATTCATTAAACTACGCATCAGATTTTAATGCGGTTTTTTTAATAGATAGAGTGATTCAACATGAAGGTTTTTAACCGACGAAAAAACAAAAAGGAGGAGGTTCTCAATTCGTCGCGTATATTTTTTTAACCGACGAAAAAACAAAAAGGAGGAGGTTCTCAATTCGTCGCGTATATTTTTTTTTTTTTTTTTTTTTTTTTTTATGTATGATCACGCATAACTTTTTACTGTGTGGACCAATTTTGATAATTCTTTTTTTAATCGACAGGGTATACCTTGAAGTTGGTCCCATAAAAATTTGGAAATAAAATTCCCACCCTAAGGGTGGGAAAATAGGGGTGACTTTTTGGTCGGCGGGTAGATTTATCCACTCACAGGTTGCATTTCCGTGTAACATTATAACTTTTGATACCTACTTACAATATCTTTGGAAATGAAATTAAAATCAGCCGAAAGACTTCCACTGCTGGACATAGGCCTCCCTCACAAATCGCCTCACCGACCGGTCGTGATCGAACCTCATCCTGTTAGTCCCTCAACCTTCACCAGGTTGTGTGGCCACCTTGTGGGGTGCGACCACCCTGTGAAGGGTGATTAGCTGGGGTCAAAAAATTAGCCCAAAAAAAAACTGAAAAGCAAAAAATAAAAACTTTTTATAAAAAAATTAAACCGCCGAAAAAACTGAAAAGCATTAAATAATAGGGAAACATTTTCTATTAGGCCTTAATTTACTCACTCCTTTAAGTAATTTTGGATTACCAAGAAATTTTGAGTCGGTGCCACAGAATCAACGAATAAAGATCACTAAATTACCTGAAATTCAAAGAAATAACCGAAAAACGTATGCCGCTGCTCATCGCGCTTTACATAGATAATGAATTTGCTTGTGTGGTGTGGCGCCGACTTAAAATTTCTTGGTAATCCAAAATTACTTAAAGGAGTGAGTAAATTAAGGCCTAATAGAAAATGTTTCCCTATTATTTAATGCTTTTCAGTTTTTTCGGCGGTTTAATTTTTTTATAAAAAGTTTTTTTTTTTTTTTTATGTATGATCACGCATAACTTTTTACTGTGTGGACCGATTTTGATAATTCCTTTTTTATTCGACAGGGTATACCTTGAAGTTGGTCCCATAAAAATTTGAAAATAAAATTCCAACCCTAAGGGTGGAAAAATAGGGGTGACTTTATTGTTCACTCACAGATTGTATTGCCGTGTTGTGATTTACATGATAACTGCTAGGTATAATTATGAGTCTTTTTTATATGAATGTTAATAACCATAATCTCAGCCGATAGACGTCCACTGCTGGACATAGGCCTCCCTCAAAAATCGCCTCACCGACCGGTCGTGATCGAACCTCATTCTGTTAGTCCCTAAACCTTAACCAGGTTGTGTGGCCACCTTGTGGGGTGCGACCACCCTGTGGAGGGTGATTGGCTGGGGTCAAAAAAATTTGCCCAAAAAAAACTGAAAAGCAAAAAATAAAAACTTTTTATCAAAAAATTAAACCGCCGAAAAAACTGAAAAGCATTAAATAATTGGGAAACATTTTCTATTAGGACTTAATTTACTCACTTCTTAAAGTAATTTTGGTTAACCAAGAAATTTTGAGTCGGTGCCACAGAATCAACGAATAACGATCACTAAATTACCTGAAATTCAAAGAAATAACCGAAAAACGTGTGCCGCCGCGCATCGCGCTATAGGTAGTTAAGGAATTTGCTTGTGTGGTGTGACACCGACTTAAAATTTCTTGGTTAACCAAAATTACTTTAAGAAGTGAGTAAATTAAGTCCTAATAGAAAATGTTTCCCAATTATTTAATGCTTTTCAGTTTTTTCGGCGGTTTAATTTTTTGATAAAAAGTTTTTTAGGTTTAATACATGCACAACATAATAATATAAAGTTATGCGGTACGAAGTTTGCCGGGTCAGTAATGTATTTTTTTTTTTTAATAAAATAAGTAATTAAAAAAATACATGTCATCTGACATTTTATTAATTATTTTTGTCATTTTGTATATTGACTTTTTAATATTTGTTACGTTTTTATTTTGATTTGACATGTATTATGTTAATTATTGTATTTTAATCATTTTATTTGTAATTTATAATTGAACGTTATTTTATTAATCGCTTTTATAATTCTTTATTATTTCTAACAAGGTACCTATTGTTAGTTAAAAGTTTTTTTTTATGTAGAACGAGCTTTCCCGGCTTACTTCGTTACGCCATAGAATATAAGATGCTACAAAAGACTTGGCTCTATAGACTATGTTCTCTTGACTGCCCAGAATGGCCGAATAAAAAACAAACAATCACAACAAACCACCTGTCAAAATATGTAAACAACGGAAAAAATATTGCACCTTGGGTTATATTATTTGAGTTTAGGTAAGGATCCCTAATTTTTTTGAAATTCTTATATAGCCTATGACACTCGGGGTTAATGTAGCTTCCTACCAGTGAAAGAATTTTTCCAATCTGTTCAGTATTTCCGGAGCCTATTCGTTACAAACAAACAAACAAATCTTTCCTCTTTATAATATTGGTATAGACTAGCAGTCCATTCGTTATGGCTAAATATTTGTCTCAAAAAGTGCCTAAAAATCTTCAATAGCAACTACTAAATGTAAAGTGCTGAGTTTTTTTTTTTGCAGAAAAGCCTGTCAAGTTTAAAAAATAATAACAATTGAAAAATAAAGTATTGTTCAAGCAGCTGTTTAAAAACAGTGAACTCAGACTCCGTGCCTTATCGTCGTCCCATCTTAACTCGCTCGTTATATTTAACTGAGGGAAAACCTTTATTATTGTTTAAATATGCGAATCTGGTTTTTAAAAATAATATGCACATTATTCAAAGCTATGTACAGTCACGGACTAGGAGGCCGTAACAGATTTGTCTATGGTTTCGTCAGCCCTAGACTGTATTACCAAAAAACAAGAGTTATTTTGCAATACAGAAAAACCGGAAGTGTTACGCCGATCGTGTCCGCCACTGTACAATGGCGGTTTAGGAAGGCGTAAAAAAAATTAATATGGTCTTGTGCGCCCTAGACTGTATTTACCAAAAAACAAGAGTTATTTTGCAATACAAAAAAACCGGAAATGTTACGCCGTCCTAGACTGCAACTTTACCATTGAAAAAGGCACGCAAACCGCTCTTACAATTAAAATTTAATCTCTCTATTAAATAAATTAAAAATGATTAACCAAGTTCTGGATTTTTTTTAATGGTTTTAGAATTAATGCCCTGGGCAAACTTTACCTTTACAAATTTATAAAAATACTAGAGGCTGCCCCGCGGTTTTTCCCGCGCAGATTTCTCGTAAACACAAAAATCACGTTTTTTTCCGTTCCCGTGGGAATTTCGGGAAATCCCTTCTTAGTGCTCACCTACACTCCCCAAGTAACCCACATGCCAAATTTCAGCTTTGTACGCCCAGTAGTTTCGGCTCTGCGTTGTCTGTCAGTCAGTCAGTCACAGTCAGTAACGGAAGAGTTTTATATATGTTACGGTAAATGTGAATAATGCGGTAATTATGCATAATAACCGGTTATTATTAATAATTCCCGGCACTTGCGGTAAATGTAATAAAAACCACTGAATTAATCACATTTACCGGTAATTATTAATAATTCCCAGTCCCCATTAGTAAATGTAATAAAACACGTTTATATTCATCAGTAGTTTTAAGTGTTTATCTTAAAAAAAAAGAAAAGATAATTGGTTAGAAAATTATTGTAAAAATGTTAATGAACAAAATTTTTAGACAACAAAATGAAATAAAAAACGCTGCAACTCATCGTATTTCACTCTTCTCAACTCTAGTGTGTTTATTGAATAAAAAAAAACATTTTTAAACTCTTATTATTATAATAATAATTCTTAAGAATAGAATTAACGAATAATCAGTCAAAAATTAGTAGAATTAAAATAATGAAAATAAGTAAAACAATAATATAAGCGCTCAAACAGACGACTCCGCCGCACCGCCGCCGCCGCGCATTTAATGCAAATTTTATCGTTCCACTGTACTCTTGTTAGTAACACTATGGACCTAATTATCACGAGAGGACTGTTCATTGCCAAAAAAATCGGGTAATTCTCAAGAAAAAACAAATGCGCAAAAAGAGCGAAAACATTTAGCAAAATTGTTTCCCACCTCCACAACCTGCGGCGCCACTTTCTATGCGACAAAAAACAAATGCCATCTAGTCGATTGTCTATTTGCAAAATGTTTTTCCTATTGGCGACTGGATGGCGCATTTGTTTTTTTTTGCATATGAAGTGGCGCTGCAGGTTGTGGAGGTGGGAAATAGAGCTTTCTTGCGAATAACGCTATTTTGTTTAGCCATGAACAGTTCTCAACATCGCACATGACGTCGTCGCGGCATTTTGGTAGTTGTGTGTGAGCGACCACTGCAGCCAGCCTTCACTTTAATAACTATAATAATAAAAAAATTAAAAACCTCCGACCCAGTCAGAACCCTCATCAACTTAACTAGAACTAGAGCTAATCATCTTGAAAAGACCATGGTTGCCTTACTATATGCTTTCAATATCATTGATTGAATAACACGGCACACGCTACCAAATTTGAAATCGATAGGACATATGGCAGGTAGTTAGATCCCCTCATCAACTATTTTAGAGCTGATCATCTTCAAACGGCAGATCAGGTCATGGTCACCTTACCATATACTTTCAATATCATTGAAGTAACACTGTACCAAATTTTAAATCGATAGGACAAATGGAAGGTAGTTAGATCCTCTCATCCATTATTCAAGAGTTGATCATCTTTAAACGGCCGATCAGGTCATGGTTACCTTACCTTATACTTTCAATATCATTGAAGTAACACTGTACCAAATTATAAATCGATAGGACAAATGGAAGGTACTTAGTTAGATCCTCATATCCATTATTCAAGAGCTGATCATCTTCAAACGGCCGATCAGGTCATGGTTACCTTACCATTTCAATATCATAGATGTAACATGGTACCAAATCTCAAATCAATCGGACATAAGGAAGCTAGTCAGATCCCCTCATCACCTAGAAAAGAGCTGATGATCTTTAAACCGCTTATCAGATCTTCAAGAGACATGGCTAAGAACACTCGGGCTGAAATTATCTATGATACAAAAAAACTAAACGAAAATCGATTCAGCCGTTTGGACTCTACGATGCCACTGACAGTTACACAGACAGACAGAATACACACGTTAAAATTATAACACCCCTCTGATGTTTTCGTCCGGGGCTAAAAATAAAGTAGCATCAAATTATCGGAAAACTGATATTGTCGATAATATCGCAGCTAATATATTAAATCGATATCAAACACACAGATATTATAGAATACTTATCAAATATTTACCTCCTAAAAATAACTCGTTAAAAATATCTATATTGGAACCACCTTGCATCTCTATGTAGGTGCCTAGCTAGGGAGCTAGGGCCCTACGTAGGGAGCTAGGGCGGTCGGGACCGCCTAGCCGCCTGGCGGTGGGGTCCTTACTCCAAATTTGTTATTACACTACCTCGCCACTACCAGTCGGGAGCTAGGCGTCAGCCAATATAATAGGGGCTTTAAGCTGGTGTCAACATTTACCTCGGTTGCATGGAAATTATGCATAATTACCGGTCAATGTGAATAATTTATCACATTGACCGCGTCCGTTGGTAATTATTAATAATAACCGGTAATTATGCATAATTACCGATTATTCACATTTACCTTAACATATATATAGACAAGAGGCTGCCCCGCGATTTCACCCGCGCAGATTTGTCATAAACACCAAAATCCCGTTTTTCCCGTTCCCATAGGAATTTCGGGAAATCCTTTCTTAGTGCTCACCTACACTCCCTAAGGAACCTAAATGCAAAATTTCAGCCCGCTACGCCCAGTAGTTTCGGCTCTGCATTGTCTGTCAGTCAGTCAGTCAGTCAGTCAGTCAGTCAGTAACGGAAGAGTTTTATATATATTGATTATATTCTACCGTTAATGAATATTCAAAGTCGGATAAAAGGGACTTAACCGGTCACTTGTCCCGTGACCGCTGACAAAACCGGATAATCCCGGTTGTGGACAAGCTAACACCGGTTAACATTTGGACAGGAATTAAACCGTTTATTCGGTCGGTCGGTCCGTTATATTTAAAAAAATATTTCTAAAATATGTAAGTACATTTTTTTTATTGTTATGATAAAGACAGAGTAAGACAATACCTTATTAAAAATACGGTAAAATTTAAAAAAGGAAAGAAAGGAAAAAATATAGTTAAGAATTTATTTTAAATTTCGTAATGGTAAAAAAATTACGAGAGAATAATGTATTTGCAGCACAGATTTAAAATAGACAAAAAAAAAAAAATGACAAAAGAAAGATTTATTAAGAATTTCAGTTTAAAACCCACGTATGTTTTTAAATCCGGTTTAGGAGTCATCCGGTTAAATACCGGACCCGGACAGGTTAATCCGGCCGCGGTCCGGGTGCGAATGTTACAGCACGCGCCGTCTGTCCCAAATACTGTGCGAGATCCCGATTTGTGAAGCCGATTTAACAGTAACCCTAAAAAACACAACTTTTACTGTTAGAAAAAACGGTTTTATTGAGTACTAGTCGACCCGGTGAACTTCGTACAGCCTAACCTATCACTTTTTTGTGCATGTTTTATACTTATAAACCTTCCTCTTGAATCACTCTATCTATTAAAAAAAACCGCATCAAAATCCGTTGCGAACTTTTAAAGATTTAAGCAAACATAGGGACAGACGCGGGAAGCGAATTTATTATATACTATGTATTGATTTTAATAATAAAAAATAATAATAATACAAATCTCGGCCTTATTCAACTTTATGAATCGTATCTGGCAATTATTAAGCTAAAATAGCTTTTATTATTTAGAGCTCCTAAAATAATTATTACTAAAACACGATCTTACTTCTTTCTAAAAAAAAAAACAACAAGAATCCTGTGTAAAAAACTGCAACCAAACCAAACAAATGAAAAATAGAATCACGGAGAATGTAAAATTCAAATCAGCATCTAAATAATCTCTGTTACACATAAAAAGTTAAAGAGCATTTTAGTTATTTGACGTATGTCAATTTTGAGTGGATGTCACGTATTTACCATACAACAAACCAGAGAAGTAGACCTCCAGTAAGGCTACTTAAAATGTACTGTATCTTTATGAATAAGACGGATAGACTTTATTAATTTTACTCATCAATATATATAAAACTCTTCTGTTACTGACTGACTGACTGACTAACAGACAACGCAGAGCCGAAACTACTGGGCGTAGAAAGCTGAAAATTGGCATGTGGGTGCCTTGGGGGGTGTAGGTGAGCTTCAAGAAGCGATTTCCTGAAATTCCCACGGGAACGGAAAAAAACGGGATTTTTGTGTTTACGAGAAATCTACGCGGGAAAGACCGCGGGGCAGCCTCTAGTTTTACTTATAATTTAATAATCTGTGAATTTTCAATTAAATGCCTGAAAATAAACAATTTAATTAAGGCCCCTCTACACTACAAGAGCGTTGCCATAATCGTTATAGCGCTAATAACGCGAACCGGCGTTTCAATTAGCTGCGGCGTTAACTAGCCGATATCGGGCTAAATAACGGTAACGATTAACGTCGTTACGTAACCTATTAACCGACACAATATCAAGTTCAACACATGGTTGTGAGTGAAAAATTATAAAAAAACAGTTAACTTTGTTAATAAGTAAAACAAAGCAAATAAAATTATTACCTACTTTGAATCTTACTAAAGTGTTACTGACTGACAAAGTCTTACTTTGTAACTGGAGATGTATATTTCTGTTTTATTTATTTTAATTACCTACCTTCCCTCTTTTACAAGCTTCGCTCTTATCGGTGGAGCTTCTTACAATCTTCTCTTATTTAGTAACTAGAGGCTGCCCCGCGGTTTTTTTTCATAAACACAAAATTCCCGTTTTTTTCCGTTCCCGTGGGAATTTCGGGAATTCCCTTCTTAGTGCTCACCTACACTCCCCAAGAAACCCACGTACCAATTTTCAGCTTTCTACGCCCAGTAGTTTCGGCTCTGCGTTGTCTGTCAGTCAGTCAGTAACGGAAGAGTTTTATATACATTTTGATTATCTACCTTCCCTCTTCTACAAGCTTCGCTCTTATCGGTGGAGCTTCTTACAATATTTCCCTACTTAGTAATTAAATTGAAAATAAATTAAAAAATAGTATCAATTAAAAAAAACACATTTTAAGCACACTTTTTGGTAGTATTGGCTGGCACACTAGGCTAATGCCTGTGTCATGCCTCGTTTCTAAAGAACGACAATCTATTTTTTTGTAAATTATTATTTGTATTTTTTTTTTAAAGCAAAGCCCAGCAGCAACAGGCTTATTAGCACAGTTACCGTAGACGCGCTAATCCGGGTTCAATCCGAGGATATGTAGCGTTGCGTTGTGTAACTGATGCTAGGAATCATAGTTTTAATCGTGTACAGTTTGAACATGACTATTCAGCGAAATTATCGTCTTTTTAAAATAATAACACATCAAACTCAGAGCCCCTAACTAGGAAGAACCTGTATCTAGGGTGCCCGAAACACACTTAGAGACGAACATCACACCCAGAAACATTCATCACATCAATATTCGCCCCGCCCGGCAATCGAACCCAGGTGCACACGCTTGGGGTGCGGTTCAGATTGACCTCCACGTGGTGCACCCCGGGCAACAGCGGACGATCACACTTTTCGTTTCCCGTTTGGTGTGATCGTCCGGTGGCTAACAATCTGACAACTGAGGTGGCAGTTGTCTCTGGAGGCCCTATCTCCGGAGACAAGACTCTCCGAGCTCTCTCTGCTCCATCAGAGAGAGTCTTCGGACGAGTCGGGATGGGCTCGGCGTGCACTCGCACTGCCGTCGAGCAGGCGTGGGAAACATCTCGTTTCTCACGCCCCCGTCCGCAACTCGTAACTCTGGTAGGAAGTGTCGTGGTCACGTCTCGCGGCTTCTCCAGAACCGAGGGTCTTGCCTTAACTGGCCGGACCGCGAGGAGACAACCTCTATAAAAATCCCCAACTCCACACGCTGGGGCGCCCTACGGGGCCTCGCGCGGCGTGTGGATGCTCGCAAGAGCGGCTGGAGGGTACACCAGTCATTAGCGGCCACCCCAGGGGAAGCCCGAACCCCTGGGTGATTGAGGGTTTCTTATTTAAATGTCAAATACTCGTGGGAACAGCAATGGAAACACATAAAACTTACCCCAATAAAAAGAAGGAAGGAGGAGGCCAGGCTGGCTCTAGTAGCCAACCTGGCGAAGAGGTGAAAGAGGCGACGACCGTCGCGGCCCCTAGTGGGACCGACGGTCCGAGGCCGACGGGGCGCGCCCTGAAGCGCGCTCCTACGGAAGACGGGGACCCGTATCCCTCGATACGGATCTCCCCGCGAAGAAGGAGTGGATCCGGTGGTTCTGTCGCCTCGATGGTGACCATCGGATCCTCCGACTCCCGCGACCGGTCCCTGAGCCGGAAGCGGACCTCGGACTCCGACACCAGCTCGGTGTCGGGGTTCCAAACGGTGGGCCTGGGCCTGAGCTGCCCACCGAAGCGGGGCCGAGGGAGACCCCCCACCACGGGGAAGGCCATTGGCGTCAGCCGCGCACGCGCCGAGGCCAAGAAGCTTCTCGAAGCGGCGAGAGAGGCCGAGAAGGAGAAGACTCGGGAGGAGTTCCGGCGACGTGAGACGGCTGACATAGAGGAGCGCTGCGAGCGTTACAACTCGCTGCGCCCTCGAGTGGTGGGGGACCTCGTCGACGATGTCGAGGGGCAGACCACTGAAGACCTCCGGATGAAAATCCAGGAGGATATTTCAGTGGTCCGAGACGTGGCGGCCAAGTCGGGCAATCTTAAGGGAACCTGCGCCAAGGCCCTTAAGAATGCCTCGGCAAACATCCTGAGGAGGACCGAGGAGCTGACGAAGCGGACCTCCTCCGAGGAGAGCCGGCTGCTAGCTGCCGAGAACGCTCGCCTCAAAAAGGAAGAGAAGGCAGCCCGGGAGGAGGCGAGGAGCCTCCACGGCGAGGTGGCCCTCCTCCGACGAGAGGTGGAGGAGCTCCGGACTGGAGTTCCTGCCCTCAACTTGGAGGAGTTAAAGCGCGACATCATGGTCCAGCTCGGGACCATGATGAACGCACGCTTGGAGGCTCTGGATGAGCGCCTCCTCCCGGCCCAACGTCCTCGGCCGCCCCTAGCGTCGGACAGAGCCCCCTCGGCTCCAGCACCTCGAGTGGCCCCGGCCCCTCGAGCAACCCCGAAGGTCAAAACGCCCGCGGCCACTCGTGGGACCCCACCGGCCCCTCGAGCAGCCCCGGCGCCCAAAGCAGCCCCGGTGCCCCGAGCGCCCGCCTGGCAGCCAACGGCGGGCACTTCTTCTGCCCCCCACGTGCCTCCTCCACCCTCTGGTCCAGCCGACGAAGAAGGCTGGACCGTGGTGACGAGGCAGGGGGCCAACAAGAAAAAGAAGAAGAAGAATAAGAAGCGAAGAAACCGGGACAAGGAGCGGGCTGCTCCGGTCCTGGCGCCCGCCACTCCAAGGCCGAAGCAGACGGCCTTGGAAAAGTCGAAGGCTGCGGCAAAGAAGCTGCGCGCCCCCCGCACTGCGGCGGTCACGCTAAGCCTTGGCCCTGAGGCCCTGCAGAGTGGGATGACCTACGCTCAGGTCATCTCCTCTGCAAAGGGGAGAGTAAACCTGGCGGAGCTGGGTATCCAGAGCGTCCGCTTCCGTGCGGCCGCCACTGGTGCCCGGCTCCTGGAAATCTCCGGGCCTCCGGAAGAAGCGAGGGCCAAGGCTGACCTCCTGGCCAACAAGCTGCGGGAGGTGCTGCCAGCTGAGACTGTCAAGGTCTCCAGGCCGATGAGCAGCGCAGAGATGCGCCTCACCGACTTGGATGACTCCGTCACCCCTGAAGAAACCGCAGCTGCAGTCGCAGCTAGCGGTGGATGCAGGGCTGACGAAGTCCAAGTGGGGCGCATCGCGTACGAGAGGGGTCTGGGGTCGGTGTGGGTTCGCTGCCCGGTGGAGGCAGCGAAGAAGCTCGCATCGACCGGGAAACTAAAACTCGGATGGAGTGTCGTCCGAGTCCGGCTCCTCCCGAGGCGCGAAAGGCGCTGCTTCCGGTGCCTGGAGACCGGGCACCTCAGGGTGGATTGCCGCTCCGAGACGGACCGCAGCGGGCTCTGCTACCGCTGCGGACAAGCTGGGCACATTGCCCGCATGTGCCAAGGCGAGGTGAGCTGTCCGCTCTGTCAGGCGAGCGGCGCGCTCGCCTCGCACAGTCTCGGCAGCGGCAGCTGCAAAAGTGCAGCGAAGAAAGGAAAGGGAAGGGGGAAGGGGCCCGGTGCTCCCCCTCGGCCTACCACCACCGCCAGTGAGGTGGCCATGGATGTGACACCACCGTCACATTAATGGCCACCCGGATACTGCAGGCGAATCTGAACCACTGCGCTACGGCACATGATCTCTTCATGCAGAGCCTGGCGCAGTGGTCCATACACGTCGCGGTGGTGGCTGAGCCACTTTACATTCCTGAGGGCTGGATCTCGGACCGCTCAGGCCGAGCGGCCATAGCCGTCCGTCCCTCCGCGGACCACGTGCTCCGAGCGGAGAACATCACGCGAGGAGAGGGTGTCGTTTCTTGCATGCTGGGGGAAATGCTGCTTGTCAGCGTCTATTTTCCCCCCCGAAGGCCGCTGCAGGACTTTGAGCGTCTCCTCGCGGAACTGGAGACGTTGGTTCTGCGGAGTAACGCCCGTCGTGTGCTAGTCGCAGGGGACTTCAACGCTAAGAGCGTTGTGTGGGGATCCCCGATGACTGAACCACGCGGCAGGGCCGTGACGGAGTGGGCTGTGGCCGCGGGCCTATCAGTGATCAATCGGGGCACAGAGCCGACCTGTGTGCGGCACAACGGGTCCTCAATCGTCGATCTGACGTTTGGGAGCCCGACCTTGCTGCCACAGATCACCGGCTGGCGGGTGCTGTCGGAGGTGGAGACGTATTCGGATCACAAATACATTCGATACGACCTCTCCGCGGCACTCGCCGCTGCCCCGATCGCGAGCGGTCCGAGATGGGCCCTCAAGAAGATGGACGGGGAAGTGCTAAAGGAAGCCGCCCTGGTGCAGTCGTGGATCCCGGTGCCTGACGGCGCTGCTGAGATCGAGGACGAGGTGGAGTGGTTCCGCGAGGCTATGACCAGCGTCTGTGACGCTGCCATGCCTCGCGTTAGGACGCTCCGCCGCAGGCGACAGATGTACTGGTGGAGCAATGAGCTAGCGCGGCTGCGCAGAATCTGCGTGGCTTCATGGCGCCAGTACAAACGGCAGCGCCGACGCCGTCGCAAAGACGAGGACGAGGAGGTTCGTCTCTTAGGCGTGCACCGGGAGAACAAGCATGTTCTTAGGGCGGCAATCCTTGAGGCCAAGGCAAACGCGAGGAAGGAGTTGCTGGAGACTCTGAACGAGGACCCATGGGGCAGGCCGTATAAAGTGGCCAGACGGAAGCTTCGGCCTTGGGAGCCCCCGCTGACACAGAGTCTCCAGCCGCAAGTGGCAGATAGTGTCGTCTTGGCCCTCTTCCCCGTCCGAGGGGAGCACCGGGCCCCAGATATGGGAGTGACAGGCCCGGAACCCGATCTGGGAATACCTGAGGAGGTCTCAGAGGCAGAGTTGGCGGCGGCGGTCGAGCGCCTCCGCGGCAAGAAGACGGCACCAGGCTTGGACGGAATTCCAGCCAAGGCCTGGTTCCTCTCTTTGAAGCCCGAGCTGTTGGAGGCTCGGCTCCGCAGCCTGTTCTCCACCTGCATGGAACAAGGTGTGTTCCCTCTGCAGTGGAAAACGGGCAAGCTGGTCCTCATTAGAAAGGAGGGCCGGCTCGCCGACTCTGTCGCTCCGTCAGATTTCCGGCCGATCGTCCTGTTGGACGAGGCGGGCAAGCTGCTCGAGAGAGTTATGGCTGCCCGCATCAACCGACACCTGCAGTCGGTTGGGCCGGATCTGTCGGAGAACCAGTTTGGGTTCCGCGCCTGTCGCTCTACATTGCACGCTGTGCAGCGCGTGCGCGACATAGCGGATGAGGAGATCGCACGGGGCGGGGTGGTGTTGGCAGTGTCGTTGGACATTGCCAACGCCTTTAACACCCTGCCCTGGTCCTGCATCAGGGAGGCCCTGATATATCATCGGGTGCCTCCCTACTTGCGGCTCGTCCTCGAGTCGTACCTCTCGGACAGGTACATCTCGTACCCTGGCCGAGAGGGTTGGATCCGCCGGGCGATGTCGTGCGGGGTTCCACAGGGGTCCGTCTTAGGCCCCCTTCTGTGGAACCTTGGCTACGACTGGGTGCTGCGCGGAGACAACCTCCCGGGTGTCCAGCTTACCTGCTATGCAGACGACACCCTGGTGACGACTCGAGGCGGGGATTACAGGGAGACTGCGATCATCGCAACCGCTGGTGTCGCGCACGTGGTGCGCAGAATAAGAATGGTTGGTCTGGAGGTGGCCCTCCACAAGTCCCAGGCGATGTGGTTCCACGGGGCGAGGAATCCTCCCCCTGCGGCCACACCCATCATCGTGGGCGGGGAGCCCATTGCCGTCGAATCCACCCTGAAGTACTTGGGGTTGGTCCTCGACGGCAGGTGGACGTTCCGCGCTCACTTTGAGCGCCTGGGACCGAGGTTGCTCGTGGCGGCAGCAGCGCTTAGTAAGCTGCTGCCCAACCTTGGAGGGCCAACGGCCTTCTGTCGGCAATTGTATGCGGGGATCGTGCGGTCCATTGCCATGTACGGCGCCCCCATCTGGGCGCCTGCACTGGGCGGCAACAATAAGGCGGCGCTGGGCCGAGCCCAGAGGATCATGGCCGTCCGGATCGCGCGCGGTTACCGCACGATCTCCCGCGAGGCGGCATGCCTGCTGGCGCGGAGTATGCCGTGGGACCTTGACGCGAGGACCCTTGCTGCCGTGTATAACTGGCGCGAGGAGGCGCGCGCGAGGGGCTATTGGCCGACTCCGCGCGAGACCGTAGCACGCCGACAGGAGGCCGACGCCGCTGCAGAGGAGGCTTGGGCGCTCAGGCTGGGGAGGCCGAGCGCGGGGCACAGGACGGTGGAGGCTATACTCCCCGTCCTGGAGCGGTGGTTGCATCGGCACCATGGGGCTCTAAGCTTCCGTCTGACCCAGGTGCTCTCAGGGCATGGATGCTTTGGGAGTTTCCTGGCGATGATAAAGCGCGAACAGTCCCCCCGGTGCCACCACTGCGATTGTCCCGAGGATACGGCCCAGCACACCCTAGAGGTGTGCCCAGCCTGGGTGGCTGAACGTGCGGTCCTCCAGACCGCCATTGGGACGGACCTCTCCCTGCCGGCTGTGGTGCGAGCCATGGTCGGCAGCAGAGAGGCTTGGACGGCGGCTGTCTCCTTCTGCGAAGCAGTCATGCTCGCCAAGGAGACGGCCGAACGAGAGAGAGAGGCGGCGAACCCGGCCAGACGGCGAGTTCGTCGCCGCGGCGGCGCGAGGCCATGAAGCGCCGCCGTACGCCCTGCAGTACCGGGCCGAAGAATAGGACTGAGGTATCCCCTGCCTGTCGTAAGAGGCGACTAAGAGGGGACCCCGGGGTCGTTGGGTGCACGAGGCGGGGGCCTCGTGTAGTCATATAACGGCCCCGAGAAGGACGGCGGAACGCGGTGTCCCGATTCCGTCGTCGAGTGTAGGAAGAGCCTTCCGCGCTCAGGGGGGACTACCATCACTTGTCCCCCCGTGAAGAGGCTAAACAGCCAGTGCTGGAGGGGGTCGCGGAGTTGAACATAACGATCGAAAGATCACCCGTGACCCCCTTGCCAACAGCCGAGATGGACACCGGCGGGGTTTTAGTGGGTGCGAACCCCACATAACCCTGCGACTCCCCCCGGGGTCGCAGGGTACTCGTTAGGAGTTTCCCCGCCTAAAAAAAAAAAAAAAAAAAAAAAAAAAAAGGTGCACACGCTTACTCAATCCACATCACTGCCAACTGAGCCACGGGACAGTCGAATATAGGTTTGTGAACTAGAAAAATTGTTAATCTAATCGCTCTGTTGCACCATAAGTTAAACAAACATATAATAGGATATATGTGAAAGTAAATAATTTGTAAAAATTTGGCATTTAGGTAAAAGTAGAAAATTGGATTTTTATGTGTTTCTTTAAATCAATATTTCTTAGTAATAACATTTTTATGTGTTTAAAAACAAGAACATTATAACAAACGCTTATAAATACATAGTATAAAATAAAGTCGTTTTCCGCGTCTGTCCCTATGTATGCTTAAATCTTTAAAACTACGCGACGGATTTTGATGCGGTTTTTTTATACATAGAGTGATTCAAGAGGAAGGTCTATAAGTATAATACATGAGCAACATAGTAAAAGGTTAGGCGGTACGAAGTTGGCCGGGTCGACTAGTTCACAATAATGCACTCAGGGAACCAGAAGCTAAATACAGTATTCTAGAATCTAGACTTTAGACAGCAAAGTCCTAAACTCAAGAGATTAGGGGTACGAGCTCGCATCGCACTAATATCCCAGATATTACGACTGCCGCGGGAGTTAAGGGGGTAGGCAGGGGCATGAGCGACAAGCGATAAGCGGAGCTATAAGCTTAGCAATTGATGTAAGATCATAGTTAAGAAATTAAAAGAAGAGATTTCTTTCATCAATACATACATAGTATAAAACAAAGTCGCTTCCCGCGTCTGTCCCTATGTATGCTTATATCTTTAAAACTATCCAACGGATTTTGATGCGGTTTTTTGTAGTCGATATAGTGAATCAAAAGGAAGGTTTATAAGTATAATACATGAGCAACATAGCAATAGGTTAGGCGGTACGAAGTTCGCCGGGTCGACTAGTTACTTATAATATAAACAAAGAAAAATTTAACAAAACTCAAGTGGGTCTAGGAGTTCATTGTTCAAGTTCGTCCATTCGTCCCATCTCACGCCACTCAATGGACGGAACTGTATCCCTAAATATCAGCTAGGAGACTCATGTGCTACGCGCGTACCAATTAATTTAACCTTTGCGCGTGTTTCTGTTCAGTTTTTTCCACGGAATATCTATTATTGAAATAGAAAAAATACAAAATACCGAGTTTGCATCGATAATTGTAAATTAAGTCAATGAGCTGGTGCCTCTGCCTTACGTTTCGGGGAATAAAAGTATACGATTATGTAATGGTATGTATACTTAAGTAATAAATAACGATTTCAGCGAAAACCGTGAATATTCTGATGATTCAAAACAAATCTATTTAAATCTCGACACAGAAGGACTGTCTTTTTAAAATACTTTCACTTACCTATATGAGCAAAACAAACAAGCGCTTTCAAAACTATACCGTAAACTCGTATCGCTCATGCGCATAGCCGTAGCGTATGGCTGTTTATAGCCTTTGCGAGATTATCGCGCGAATTCAATACGCCCCACGTATCGCTAGTTCCGATATTGCAATTTGTGTCTGGAGTGCACTCGGAATTTGGATAGATACCTAGTAAGATACTTAGATATTGTCAGTTGCTCGGTTTTCGGAATTCAACAAAGTTAGAGCAAGCGAATGTTTTTCTTTATTTAGATAAGGATACTTACTGCTGTTTTTCCAGGCGCACTTTATACATATATACACAATCTCACGCCTTTTATTCCCCGAAGGGTTAGGCAGAGGCACCAGCTCAAGAGCCGGACCCACATTTAGCTGAGTTTTTTACTTTATCTATCCGTATTTTATAAATAGATAGGTATTTATTATAATTTTATTGAATTAACATATTGATTGAAATCTAAGTGTGACGCGTTATTATTACTAAATGGGCGGTTTTATCGCTTATAGCGATTTCGTTAAAATTAAGGATCCAGCCTTCATAATTCTTCAAAAAATTTACTTAAAACGACGTGAAATATTAACCAACGAATATTAATAGGTAAGTCAAATAGCAAGAATTTGCAAAAATATGTAAAAAAAAATATATTAATACATAGTATAAAACAAACTCGCTTCCCGCGTCTGTCCCTATGTATGCTTCAATACATAGTATAAAACAAAGTCGTTTCCCGCGTCTGTCCCTATGTATGCTTATATCTTTAAAATTAGACAACGGATTTAGATGCGGTTTTTTTTAATAGATAAAGTGATTCAAGAGGAAGGTTTATAAGTATAATACATACACAATATACTAATAGGTTGGGCGGTACGAAGTTCGCCGGGTCGACTAGTATATCTTTAAAACTATGCAACGGATTTTGATGACGTTTTTTTTTAATAGATAGAGTTATTAAAGAGGAAGGTTTTATTTATAAAACATGCACAACAAAGCAATTGGTAAGGCGGAACGAAGTTCGCCGGGTTATTATTTGAGGGAAAGCAAAGTGAATCTATACCAATATTATAAAGAGGAAAGATTTGTTTGTTCGTAACAAATAGGCTCCAGAAATACTGAACAGATTTGAAAAATTATTTCACTGGTAGGAAGCTACACTATCCCCGAGTGTCATAGGCTATATAAGATTTTTTAAAAAATTAGGGATCCTTAATAATAATAATAATAATAATAGCCATTTATTTCCCACTCTAAAGTTTACAAGTTATAAACTATTAGCACTTATTAAACATTACAACATATAAAATATTACAATTTAAACTTAAACATAAAATTTAAACTTATTATTATATAATTAAACTTAGGGATCCTTACTTAAACTCAAATAATGTAGCCCAAGGTGCAAAAAATTTTCTATTGTTTACATATTTTGACAGGTGGTTTGTTGTTGTTGTTTGTTTTTTAATCGCCCATTCTCGGCAGTCAAAAGAACATAGTCTATAGAGCCAAATCTTTTGTTGTATCTTATATTCTATGGCGTAGCGAAGTAAGCCGGGACAGCTCGTGTAATTATAATTAGGTGACGATTATTAAAAACAAATTCAACAGAAATTAAACACAGCCGTGTTCCACTCATTTAATAAATTTCTAATTACACCGGCGAAGTGCTTATTTGCTCAAGTAATAGTATACCTTATAGCATACAGTAATGTGCGTTAGCATTTACATGCGAAAGTTAATTTAAACAAGGGTAAGGAAGTAACATTTTAGGTTGAACATTTTACTGTAAATTAGACCTTATTCAGAACGCATTGAAGTGGTATGTTTTATTTTGACAAATTATACAAATTTATTGTTATATTTTGTAATTATATATATTTTTAAACGTTACTAAATGTTACTGTTTTTAAATGTTACTATACTTCTAGGTAATTATTAATTATATATATATATATATATTTTTAATTAGTTTTCTTTTTATTTTTTAGTATTATTAGGTAAGTTTGCCGGTGCGGTTTGTTTTTTAATAAAAGATCTCCGTAATAAAATAATAATATTTTGCAAGCTTTATAAATGAATGGATTTTTGCTATTCAATGCACAAAAAAGTACTACGCGACCAAGATTAAGAAGACATTATTTCATAAATAGGCTACATTGATCTCGAAAAATTTATATAAAGAAGGTCAGAGTTGAAAATAGCTCTTTCTAAATTTCAAAACAATTTAAACTGGAGACGGTATCTTCGCTGCGCTTCGCAAAATGTGGGCCGGGCCTTACACCGGATATACATAATTGAAGCAACCGCCGGCTCTCAGATTAATTTGTTAGAGTTAAATGAAGTATTAGTCGTTACGGAGAGAAAATTTACTTTTCCCTAATAATGAATCGTTTCAGTTATTTATCATTTTGATTAATGAACGTGACGCTGATACTGTAGGCAGCGGGTCTATTTATACTTTTATACCTACTCAGAAATCCAATAGACACTGTGACTTTAAATAAGTGGACGAAACTTCACAGGTTTAACAAATATTACTGACGCTAAAATAACCTGTAAGAAAATGACGCGTAATAAAAATATATTAAAAAAAAAAATTGGTACTTGGATATTTTTTTAATACCTCAGAACATCCGATATTGTGTGTTGTTGAAAAACGTACCTGTAACAAATAAAATGCACATTAGTTTTATTTCTATTAATAAAACATAAAATAACAGATACTTAACTCGCTATATTTACAGGTACATACAACCCAATCTACTAAACAAATAAGAATTAGGTAAAAGGAATAAAAAAAAATAAGTTCCGATATCAATATCAATACATAGTATAAAACAAAGTCGCTTCCCGCGTCTGTCCCTATGTTTGCTTTTATCACTGATTTTGATGCGGTTTTTTGTAATCGATAGAATAATCCAAGAGGAAGGTTTATAAGTATAATACATAAGCAACATAGTAATTGGTTAGGCGGTACGAAGTTCGCCGGGTCGACTAGTTTTTTTTATAAATTTGGTTAGAAGATAGGTTTTAGGAAGAAAAATAAATATAACTTTTTCTGCTTACTAATCAAGCTAAATAAGATTTCTGTAGTACGGCTAAGATGATGGCTAAGATTCGTTTATATTAGGTTAAACTCGGCGCGTTAACCTAATATAAACGAATCTTAGCCATCTTAGGAGAGCGCAATTACAAAAATTAACACTCAAATATCACGGGCTGGCGCAATCTAGCAAATGAGCCTCGAATCCCGAAGATTCCCGTGGGAACTCTTTATTGGATTCCTGCGGGAATACCCGGGACTGTTAATCAAGGCTGGGATTATGAGGCATCAGCTGTTACGGCGGTTTTAATATGGAAGTTGCGATTGAGTTGGCAGCTGTGTTGATTCCGGTTTGGTTTCAGGGAAAAGTGCTAGAGGGTTCGTGATGTTGAACTAGAATCTTTAAACTCTTTTTAAAAGTTGACTTCAAGAAATTTTAAAGTCTTATATTTTACTAGAGGCTGCCCCGCGGTATTTCCCGCGCAGATTTCTCATAAACACATAAATCCCGTTTTTCCCGTTCCCGTGGGAATTTCGGGAAATCCTTTCTTAGTGCTCACCTACACCCCCTTAGGAACCTACATGCCAAATTTCAGCTTTGTACGCCCAGTAGTTTCGGCTCTGCATTGTCTGTCAGTCAGTCAGTCAGTAACGGAAGTTTTATATATATTGATTAATCCACGCCATTATAATACTATTCTATTCTAGGGGGCCCGAAACATAATACAGAGACGAACATTACACCCAGACAGGGAAACCAACATCGATATTCACCATATCAATATTCGGCCCGCCGGGAATCGAACCCATGTGCACCCGCTTCTCAGTTTACATTACTGCCAACTGAGCTACGGAGCAGTCATTATTTTCAAATTGTTGGGGATTATTGTGTTCTTCTGAAATAAAGAATAATTTCTTTATTCCTTTATAAAAAAGGAACCCGCCTTCAATAAACTAACTATTGAAATTCAATTAGACTACATCTAATCTAATCGCTATTGATACCTTGTTTGGTAAAGTATCCTATACTGTGAGAGGCGAGGCAGTTCAGGGTGCCCACCAATTGGCTCAGGTAAACAAATGTTTGCCTTGCCTTACGACAATAGTCGCCTGGAGAGGCCCCCTCAATTGCAAACGGGAGATAATCGCGGACAAACATACATACATACAGGTCAAACTGATATCCTCCTTTTTTGAAGTCGGTTAAATAAATTGCAAGTCCGTCCACGCTTGTACTATCTGCTAAACCAATACATCTTCACCTTAGCCTATAAGACATACACTGCTGGACATAGGCCTCACCGAGTGACAAAAACAGAAAAAAACATTGTGAAGGGTTTTACCTTTTACCACATTTCTAACAGCTTTTTTGAGCTAGGAGTTACAGGCTTGGAGTTAATCAATTTAGTGAAACGATATTGACAAGCAAATAATTTTAAATACCTAGTGTTTGAAAGGACTCTTCATCTCAATTGCATCGTATTTGTATTTTAAAAGAGGTAAAAAAATATTGAATAGAAAAATCTGCAGTATCAATACCATTAGAACAATAAAAGAAAGGTAAAAGTGTTAGCAGATCAGCAAAAAGGCAGAGAGTGTCGTCGTCTCTGGATAATAGGCTTGCAAACTCCGCAATTATCCAAGTTAACGCCATTTCCTTGAGAAAAAGGAATATCTAGTTCTTTCAAACATTCGCTGAGTCCCGGTTTATGTCTGGATTATTCACTTCTTGATTTTCCTACGCAGTGAATAGTTGTGAAATACATGGATAATTATACTCAAGTAAAATATATTAATCAATACATAGTATAAAACAAAGTATCTTTCCGCGTCTGTCCCTATGTATGCTTAAATCTTTTAAACTATTTTTTAAACAACGGATTTTGATGCGGTTTTTTTTGGATAGATATAGTGATTCAAGAGGAAGGTTTAAAGGTATAATATATGTAGAACATATAGTAATAGGTAACGCGGTACGAAGTTCGCCGGGTCGACTAGTAATAAATAAAAAGTAAAAATAAATGAATTTGCGTGAATAGGTAACCTTATCATTAAAAGCGATTAGGCCGTAAATATTTAAATTTCTAAAGGAAAATCACAAATCTCAGTCTTTAACTTATTTTAAAGATGTAATATTGATATTAAATTCAAAAGTGGTCACTTTTGGTACCCTCAAAGATTCACCGATACTGTTTAAACTTAGGTACTTTTAGTAACACTTTGGATTTGTGATAGATTTAATTATCATTTCTCTAATTCCTTGTTTTAAACTCTCTAACCAAATTTATTAACTGAGGCTCGTCGAATCCTTTGTCAAGTAAGGAACCAACTAGATAACTTCAAATAAGAACCTTAAAATACTGATAAACCGATAAATCAACAAAAGCTCGGCGATTTGTTGATATTAACAATTACTAAGGTAAGACCAGAATCGAGTTAACCCTCAAAACCCTTCAGACTGTCACAAGTTTTCGCACAAATATCTGTCAGGAACATTTCGTATTGTTATCTTCAGATATTTCATAACCTCTCTGACTGACATTGAGCATGTAACATACTTAATAGAGGTTGAATCGTGTCCACCCGCATTTGTAAACGATTCAGTGAATTCAGAGCTTGCCTTCTGGTGGTTGCATGGAATACAACCACCACCACCACCATCTTCTCAGTGTATTAAAAACGAGCTTTCCCGGCTTACTTTGTTACGCCATAGATTATAAGATACTACTAAAGACTTGGCTCTATAGACTATGTTCTTTTGACTGGCCAGAATGGCCGAATAAAAAACAAACAACAACAACAAACCACCTTTCAAAATATGTAAACAACGGAAAAAATATTGCACCTTGGGTTACATTATTTGAGTTTAGGTAAGGATCCTTAATTTTTTTGAAAATCTAATATAGCCTATGACACTCGGGGTTAATGTAGCTTCCTACCAGTGAAAGAACTTTTCAAATCGGTTCAGTATTTCCGGAGCCCATTCGTTACAAACAAACAAACAAACAAATCTTTCCTCTTTATAATATAAGAACGGGCAGCACCATCCTTAGTTGAAAAACATGAAGAGCAATACTGTGGTCGCCAACTTACCTGCCATGTGCGCCTTAAAAAAAAAAGGGGGGACAATCCCCACAAAGTTTGCCCTTCTGCCGATTTATTATGGAGGCATATGTCCACCAGTACCAGTAAAAGTCTTTTTAGGTTGAGAAGATGATGAGGATGAACTATCAAAAGCGCAGTATTTGCTTTAGATTCGGGGTTAGGTTAGGATATCGTTTTAAGAATGAAAAGTGTAGAGTCGTGACCTCTCTTTTTAGTAAGACGCTCGCTGGTCGGAAGTTGACTAGCTTAAAGTTACACTGACGAGGGGCGTGCGACCGTGCGACGTGCTACAACATAAATCAAGTTGTATCTCAATAACTGTCTAAATGCTATAACTACATAACTAATGAAACTGAAACCGTTATAACTATCAAAAGTAGCTGTCACAAAACCAACGCACACGTTGAGTTTCGTTCACTAATTTAATTTAATAGTAGGTAAGAAAAAACGTTAAATATTAAATTCATTTTATGTTTTTTGGCCAAAAATACCCAACATACTATTTTTGCCCGGCAAAAAAGGTTTACGTTAGCATTATTAATTAGGTACTTAGGCAATATGCATTAAAATAACATAATAACACACACAATAATAATAACACATCACACTCAGAGCCCCTAACTAGGAAGAACCTGTATCTAGGGTGCCCGAAACACACAGAGACGGACATCACACCCAGACCGGAAACAAACATCGATATTCATCATATCAATATTCGCCCCGCCCAGGAATCAAACCCGGGTGCACACGCTTACTCAGTCCACATCACTGCCAACTGAGCCACGGAGCAGTCAATAATACAGCTCTGCTTCCAACTATACAAATTTCCCTCCCTGCCCTCAATGCATACCTCAGCAGTAAGTAATTCTGTAGGAGATACCCAGGAGTCTGCCACACCAATCATGTGAGTTGATATGAACGGCGGGCCGGTGGGGATTGCGCCTTATTATCGAACGTGCTTATTTGAAGACTCGGGTTATATTTTGACGTATTGAGTTATTGAAGTGGTTTTCAACAATGTTTGAGTCAAAGTTATTTTAATTATATTTTACCCTTTAAGTTTTCTTTTGAAAATATTTATTGACATAGTAGAATTATAATGTAGAGTCAAGGTAGAGTATAGTACAGTTTTAATGTGTGAGAGTAGAGTCAAAAGTCAAAAATTATTTATTCAATATAGGATACAAAATATCACTTATTGAAAGTCAATTAGACTAATCTAATAAATATTGATACCTTATTTGGAAATGTATCCTATACTGCGAGAGGCGAGGTAGTTCAGGGTGCCCACCAAGTGTCTCAGGTAAACAAATGTTTGCCTTGCCTTACGACAATGGTCGCCTGGAGTTATAAGTTAGAAATGGTAGCAGACGTCAAAAGGATAGATATGCTTTGGTGGTTTGGTCACTTAGAGCGAACTAAAGATAGAATATTGACAAAATAAATTTTCAGAGCAGATGCGGAAAAAACGGTAGGAAACGGTTGGCAGAAGAGGTAAGCCACGGCGATCTTTCACCGACCTAATGAAGAGTTCACGAAACCGACTCGCTTGTATAGAATGGTAACTTTAAAAGAAGGGACAGTTACTTATTTTGCTTCTAGTAAAGTTTTTCTAATATTAACAGGAACGTAGCATTTGGAAATCCATTGACTCACCTATGAAAAATAGGCGTGACTTTATGTAGAAGTCAAAAGCTCTTATCTATCAGTGGCATGGTTCAAGGGTTTACCGGATGAAATAATGTCAGATAACTATACAGTAATCTGACATGTTGCGGGGGCGTCATCAAATGAACCTCCGACCGTCTGTCAGTCGGACGTCTGTCTTGCTTCCTATGCAAATGCTTCTGCCTACGCTAGTGATGCGGCTGTCGCTTTTAGCTATGGAAATGGTTTAGGATTGTTGATTATTGGCGTTTGTTTGTACTTAAACTTAAAGCCTTCTTAAAGCATTCATTAAAGGTTATGTATATTACGATATTTGTAACAGAATAATAAACGTTGCTTAAACGTAAACTCTTTTATTGTTTAGTCAAAGTAACTAAAGTACTTTTAATTATAATTTGATTAAACAAATTTAAAAAAAAAAATTTTTTACTGAAAGCTCAAGAAAATAGACTATGATACCACTCGTAAAAAAAATGTTTTTTAGCCCGTTGCCTTTGCCTCATCCCATAAATACCAGAAAACACGACTTAAAAAAAAAAAAATAAAAAAAAAAATATTCCTTTTTTTTTTTTTTTTTTAAGAAAAACGTTTTTCCGGATAGCCCATGTGAGCGTGTCCGCCTGGCGGCTCACTGAAAGTGCAAATCAAAACAAAATGGCGGATTTTCTCTCACACACCAAAGGTTAGTAACTTCGATCGAATCCCATTATTAGAAGAAAAAAAGTGACATATATTTTTTTTAAAGAACACACAGATGGGTAAAATTATATTAATGCAAATGTTACATTTCATAAAAAATATTCATTTCATTTTAAATATTGTTATCATTACAGGACAAGAAGGTTGCCTGGATGAAATCGCTTTGAGAGAAATTCGAAGACAAATTCAATTATTTGTAACCTAAATTGTAGAATTACTTATTGTATCTGTTTTGTATGTAATACTTACATTTTCTATCTTTCATATCAAAATCTGATAAAGATACCAAATTTTATCTACGCAAGCCTCCCATCTATCTCTCCGCAACGAACCAATGCAAAAGTAATTGAAACTTGTAATTACTTTGCTATCGCGGCGTAATTAATAATTATTAACTATCATAGAACAAGATTAGCTCGACCACCGCGCAGTCCGAGGCTTTGACGGAACCCTATCATTACTCATGATGGCTATATCCTGGAGTGATCTTAAATGTTATGACCACGTTTTGCGTCTATCTAGATCAATAGAAACTTACTGCTAAGTGCTACATAAAAATATGTTAATTTTAAAGACCATGAAAAGGGAAATTCCACCAAAATGCTGATTTCCAATTTAAATTTGGTCCCTCATCAATACTTAGCATAGATAATTCAAGTTTCAATATTTTTAATGATAAATTGATGCTCTTTTCCACTTCACTGACTGTAGAGTTTCATGATTTTAATAGGCGTTTTTTTAGTCTAGGAGGCGTCTAGGAGGGCGTAACAGATTTGTCTATGGTCTCGTGCGCCCTAGACTGTATTACCGAAGAACAAGAACTATTTTGCAATACAGAAAAACCGGAAGTGTAACGCCGACATAGACCGCTCCTGTACGTTGGAAGAACTAACTAAAAACGAACGTATGAGCCAGTTTACAGCGATGCACTAAACTAAGGCAAATATCAAAAATGTGGCACAGTATGACACTAGATATTTTTGCTTAGTATTTTTGAGCACAGTAAAATAGTCCTAAGTAAAAAGAGCAAAATAATCCACAGATTGTTGCCAAAGGTGGGCCACTTTTATAAAATATCATTAAACATTATAATCTTAAGAAAACTGAGAAAACATAATTAAATCTGAAAAAGCTTAACAATTAGGGTAGAGAAGATACTTACTAGAAAAAACACGTACAGTTAGATTATAAACAAAAAGTATTACGAAATATATCTTTTATATAATAATAATAATAACACATCACACTCTCAGAGCCCCTAACTAGGATGAACCTATATCTAGGGCGCCCGAAACACACACAGAGACGAACAACACACCCAGACCGGAAACAAACATCGATATTCATCATATCTATATTCGCCCCGCCCAGGAATCGAACCCGGGTGCTCACGCTTACTCAGTCCACATCACTGCCAACGGAGCCACGGAGCAGTCAATAAGTATTATCTATAAGTATTTTCCATACCAATCAGACATGAACGGCCTGAACTGCGACACGCACAAAGCTATTCAACGGAAGCCGGACAGGCGCAGTGACAAATTGCAATGGCTTCCACAACATAAATCGGCACTCACCACGTCTCGACCAATTAATAACTGGCCCCAGGAATGTTATCAAGCGTTACGTTCTACATGTCCTGGATGCTGGCAGTTTTATTTGCAACTTAAATCAATTATAATGCTTTTATTAGAATGAATCTAAGTAAGAACCGCATCGCTTTTACTCGCGCAGATTTCTCATTAAACACAAAAATCCAGTTTTTTACCGTTCCCATGGGAAGCTACATGCAAAATTTCAGCCCGCTACGCCCAGTAGTTTTGGCTCTGCGTTGTCTGTCAGTCAGTCAGTCAGTAACGGAAGAGTTTTGTATATATTGATTGTTTTTAACAGTAATTTTCAGGACAGTTAAGAATTCTAAGGGCGAAAGAGTTTTCCAAATTGTTCTAATCTAAAGGCTCCAAACTGCAAAACTGCCTCTTCGATTTTAATACGAAACAATCAAATGTTTCTCATTTATAATTAACGAGCTTTCCCGGCTTACTTCGTTACGCCATAGAATATAAGATACTACAAAAGACTTGGCTTTATAGAATATGTTCTTTTGACTGCCCAGAATGGCCGAATTAAAAACAAACAACAACAACAAACCACCTGTTAAAATATGTGAACAACGGAAAAATATTGCACCTTGGGTTACATTATTTGAGTTTAGGTAAGGATCCCTCATTTTTTTTTAAATCTTATATAGCCTATGACACTCGGGGTTAATGTAGCTTCCTACCAGTGAAAGAATTTTTTAAATCGGTTCAGTATTTCCGGAGCCTATTCGTTACAAACAAACAAACAAACAAATCTTTCCTCTTTATAATATTGGTATAGATTACTGTGAATTAAAAGGTCTTATTGATTCACAAGATTTTCACAGGTTCCCTACCGTAGCTACCCTATTTGATTTATGCTTGTAGTTTAATAAAATAAATGAAGTAAAAGTAAGATACACAGATTCGGTGGTAAAACGGACGTTTGCAGAACAATTTATCTTTGCTTTAAACTAAATCAAAATCAAAAAATTCTTTTATCAATATAGGATACAAGATATCACTTATTGAAAGTCAATTAGACTACATCTAATCTAATCACTATTAATACCTTATTTGGTAAAGTATCTTATACTGTGAGAGGCGAGGTAGTTCAGGGTGCCCACCGAGCGGCTCAGGCAAACAACACTTTCTTCTAACGGAGGTACATAAAGTGTCTAAAAGTAGAAGGTGTGTCATTGGTACTGCTGACCGCTTTCTGAATATGGTCATTGAAAGCCAAGGTTCTGATTGACGGATCTTCAGTTCAGTAGAATGATCATGAATATTGCATTTGATGCTTTATCCAGGTAGAAAACTATTTGTAAAGTAGCCACACCGTTTCACTGCACGCTGATATTTGAAAAGTTATTTATCTTATTTTAATATGCATTAAAATCAAATAAAGCGGCGGTGAATATTCAGTTTGTTTTAGAAATTGCTAAACAAAAATATTGCGTAAAACGGAACGCTCCGACAAAGCCGTGAAAATCCAATATACAGAACATAGTGCCGTGTTTACCCTAATAAACATTGATAACAGCAAAACCGGACCGAGGCAAAAATACCAAAATCTATAACACACTACATCACTGCGGAAAAATGCGAATGAAAAATCTGATACCCTACGCAGTAGCGCTCAATCTAGACTTAATTCCTTAGATGTTAAAGTTGAGTTTTCCGTGGTCATTTCAGTGTGAGTTTCGTTCCACGCAGAGCGGCTATGCAGATTTCATATTCAATTTCCGATAACAGAATTTATTGTTCGGTTGATGCGGGTTTGTAGGGTCTGTTTTGATTTGTTGCATTCAGAATTACGTGGAATTTTGTCAGTTTGCTCGGCAACTTAATTTATTATTTAATATTTATTTGCTTGCCTAAAGCCGTGGGGGACGACCCCTAAGCCACTTCTAAGTATAGTACCATAAGAATATTTTTTATTTAATTAAGTTATTCTAGTTGACTTAAACATCAATTAAAAATAATACCTTGTGTCCTAGCACTTTTTTTTTACCGATATGTTTTTTCGCACTTAATTGTTCGCGCCTTTTAATTCAGAAAACTAGGGTGCACTTTTTCCCCTATTCAAATTATATTTTTCCGTTATAGCAGGATTATTGTATGGAAGTATCGTGGAAGTATCCTTAGTTCATCTCGTGTTTCTAAGCTACATAGCTAAGCTACCAAATTAGAAGTACGCTTATGCCTATGCGAGTCTTTGATATAAAGTTTTCGAGATAGGGGCATTAATTAACACCATGTATTAAAGTACATTAATAATCTGTTCATACATTGTAAAACCTGGTCTGCAAGCGGGATGCAAAGTTCCCCTTGTGCAGTTTAGTATAATATTCATAGTCTGGCCTCGGAGGGAGGTCCTGATTTAGGGGTGTTATGTTGTTTCGCTTGTTTTGAATACTATATCAAGTAAACATTCATTATTTACATACTCTTACAACACATTCAGATACGGAAAAGCCTAGATTAGACTGGCGCCAATTGCTAAAAAAAAGGTTACAAAGTAGTGCATTTTCAAAGATATATCCTCCATACTTTACTGGATAACCCTTTGAAAGTGACAAACTGTTAACCACTTCCAATAACTAATTATATATCTTCCAAACATGGTCGAAATTAAAAATATATGTCAATGACGCCCTAGATAATCTTGCTTAGAATTATTAAGGCTCTGTTTGTGTAGCTTTCATTTGGGGGCCATCTTGTTTTCACATTTCTTAGTCCTAGCCCTGTCACTTTTGTCAATCGTCTCCATACATTTTCCCGCATTAAAATGTCAAATGCAATCAAAAGTGACAGAAAGATTCGACAAATGGTCCGTCATGCTGCGGGGGCTGTTATCTACTGGAAGTTGCTAAAACTTGCTTTCAACTTAGAATTATATAGGTACCACTGCCCTAAAAATACTAAGCAACATTATCTATTATCTTGTATTAAGTATTATTAGTTTTTTATAAATGCCATGGTTTAGTTAGACGATACTAATATTTTTCGCATTATCGAGCTTCTATCCCACCTTTTAATTTGAGGCGTCATGACGGAGTTTTTATACAAAGAACAAAAATCAACCCAAAATGAGAAACTCCATGTTTGGAAAAGAAATAAAATTTATTAGCTAAACTTTCTCTAATCAAATGTCAAAGCAAACCTAAACCAACAGAAACGGTAATGAGACCCTCATTACCGGACAGCCGGGAATCGAACCTGTGACCGCAGCCTCTATAACCTCCTCAGATTAGGGTCACATTTGGTTCGCTTTGCGGCCGCTTTCGCAATTAATTAGGAATTATATTACACCATTTGCAGCTACGAATGTTTTATTATAGTTAAATTATTAGAAACTTATTGTTATCATAAAACACTTAGAAAACGTTATCGTAATTTATTAAGCTTTTGTGAAAAGAAAACTTATTTATAATGACTGTTAATTCACAAGTTTCTATGCTCTAGTTGAATTATTAAAATAATAATAATAACGCATCACACTCAGACCCCCTAACTAGGAAGAACCTGTACCTAGGGTGCCCGAAACGAAACACACACAGAGACGAACATTACACCCAGACCGGAAACAAACATCGATCTTCATGATATCAATATTCGCCCCGCCCGGGAATCGAACCCACACGCACACGCTTACTCAGTCCACATCACTGCCAACTGAGCCACGGAGCAATCATATTAGATCATAGAGTCAGCTAAAAAGTCCATACGAAAATTTAAAATGGGTAAGTAATTCTGTCCGTCATTTTATCCGTGTCTGTATTAATATGGAAGCCTAAAAACTAACAAACCGATATAGCTAAAAATGAATAGGTAGGAAACTTAGAACATGGGAAACTGTTGATTCCAAAAATCCTAAGGGAACAGAAAAGTCACTAGTGCTATGTAGCCGGAGTATAGTTTAACCAGTAAATTGAAGAGATTTCAAATAATCTCAAAAAGCAAGCACCAAAACTCTATTCCTAGTTACATAGTGAAAACAAGGTGATATATTCCCCGCATGCGCGCTGGAACGCGGAACTGCGTACGCGCACCGATCTGCCCTCAGCGCAGCGCACTAACAAAGATCTAGATCCAGATCTGGGTGGCATGACGACAGGAAACAGTCTAGATTTATTAACTACACTCTTGTGTTCTAGGCAAAAGCTGACATTAATGCTCTAAGACCTAAGACTTACATCGTAGCGGTAATGCGGCTTGTCTTGTAAAAATCCCTTTTTTCAGCTATGAGTCCTCATGTATATTGCATTCAAATATAAATAGTAGGCAGAGAACATAGCTCGAAGAACAATGGTCTATGGGGCCGAAATGTTTAAGAGTAGCGACGCCACACCGGAAGATACAGAATAGGCAGACCCCCTAATTGAATGATCTCGTACTGCTTGGCAAATGCCTCCCTTACAGTTTGCCCTACCGACTGGTTTTGTGTAACCCTTATCCAGTATGAGTAGGTATACTGGATAAGGGCGTATTTCATGTACAAAGCTGGTAACAAGCGCTTGTTGTTTATTATACGAAATCATAATCTATACCATCTATACCAATATTATAAAGAGGAAAGATTTTTTTGTTTGTTTGTAACGAATAGGCTCCGGAAATACTGAACTTATTTGAAAAATCTTTCAATGGAAGGAAGCTACATTAACCCCGAGTGTCATAGGCTATATTAGATTTTCAAAAAAAATTGGGATCCTTACCTAAACTCAAATAATGTAACCCAAGGTGCAATATTTTTTCCGTTGTTTACATATTTTGACAGGTGGTTTGTTGTTGTTGTTTGTTTTTAATTCGGCCATTCTGGGCAGTCAAAAGAACATAGTCTATAAAGCCAAGTCTTTTGTAGTATCTTATATTCTATGGCGTAACGAAGTAAGCCGGGAAAGCTCGTAACTTATATATAGAAAGCATGTTGCATGTGTATTTTGCACACCAGAAAAGGTAAAACGTCGTGTACTATCTTACTCTTATATTTTGTCATCTTTTGCAAAATAAATTGATTTGATTTGATTTGTTGCGGCTTTGGATATGGTACCTGGATATGCCCTTTGGTTTGGTACCTGGATACGCCCTTAGGTCGCAACCTTTATCGTCGTCTGACTACGTTCAGATTCTCAGATTCAACTGTCATCGGATTATTTTTATTTCTTTGTTTGTGTTTGTGACGCATTCCGTGTGAACACTGACCCCAGTCAGCTGTGCCGAGAACCATTGAGCACCAAGTCTTATAGAGTAAAGAAATCATTCGTTTCTTAAAGTATTTCCCCAAGGTCCGGGATTCTACGGATCATCGATCTCGACCCTCGAACATGGCCAGCAACGCAAAACTGCGTGCGTTATCGACTCATGCCTGTGCTATTACTGAAGAGACCCTTCTCATAGTGTGTCGTATGAGCTGGTTCGCCTCAGTCTGAGATATCACGGACCGTGGGAAACTACTGTTATGATGATTCCGGAAAAGCAATCTGTGAGCCCTGCAATCCAGATCAACGATTATAGTAGGTACTAGGTGTTGGTGAGGTGAGGTAGGTGGCGCGAGCATCGAACGAGGTGTATTTCATCGTTCGAGATAAATACCTAAAAATAAATAAAAGATTAATATTCGCTAAATGCGATTTGTTTGCTCCCTCGTTTTACCCCTAAAACACCCAGAAACTCTAGCCGCGAGGGCTGTCCCCGAGTTATTTGGTTCATCTCTTGTAACTTATGTGTGGACCGATTCTAGTAGTCCACATAGCGCTTCTATTAGGTCTAACTGCTCGGTGACAACAACAAACGTGTTCATACATTTATAGTAGCAACAATAGGATTCCGAGGGCGCCGTGTTTGGTCTCGGATTCCGGACTTTGTACAGTGGGAATTCAGTAATGTAACATGCACTAGCATTCAATTCCTAGTTTTCGCAGTTTGCGAAGAATTCAATGGTCCACCTAGGGCAGTAAAGAAACTTTATAGGTCAATATTTTATTTTCGATTATAGAGCCCTTAACTGTGGCGGTCTAGGACGGCGTAACACATCCGGTATTTCTGTATTGCAAAATAGCTCTTGTTCTTTTGTAATAAGGTCTGGGGCGCACGAGACCATATACAAATATGTTACGCCGTCCTGACCGCCACTGCACAATAGGGCTGGAAAGCTATAATTCGAGCCCTTCGCCCCTGATTAGGGATAAAAGGAAAATTAAAAGAAAGGTAGAGTAGAAACCTTTTGTTCCTAGACTAAAAACCGATCAGCTGCACGAACCACACACAATTAAAATCCAAACATAAAACTTTATAATGTTGAATAAAAAAAGTATACTAAATGGAGAGATCTAAAGAAACGAAAATGTGCTAGTGTTTAAAAAAAAACAAAAGAAGCATTTAACAAAGATCTATTATTGTTGAGTTTTACAGCACTATTTATCAACTCTACCCTGTGCGTCTATCGTTCAATTTTCCGGACGACCGGCTCTCCGCCTTTGTGATTCACAAAGTCCGAACATTTGCATATAATACCTCCTGATTGTAACAGGCTATACGAAACTTGGTGAACCGCCTGAGTAATTTGCTGATAGTGGGTTGACGTGGGTCGATTTTTTTCCTTTTCGAATCTATTAGGAATATTCAGTTATCGTGAGAAAGCATTGTCTTGAAGTTTGTATGTTGTAAGACGAATTTGAAATGAAAAATGAAAAAAATATTTATTTAAAATATTAAATCCTTAAACTAAGTAATTTTAACAATAGCTTCCACACTAAGCGTGAGCCTGTATTGTGGCAACCAAAAGATCAGTTTTAAAAGTATACAAAATTGTTGTTAGCGGGGCGCTGCTAAAAATTTAATTTTTAAGTTTAAGAAATTATAGAAGATACACTTTAAGAATGTATATAAAATACATATTTTATTTATAGAGCTTTTTTATTAGATTACTTTTTTATTAGATTTATTTAACTTCAAACTTTTTTTTGTTCCGTGGAGAGTTCAAGATAAATAGTATTAGTCAAATAGTCTAGGTCAAGTTTCTTGGTTCTAAGCTACCTATAAATTTTCAATCATATCGGTTCAGTAGCTTAGGCGTAATTGAGTAACACAAGGCCAGAAAGAGATGCTTTCACATGCATAATATTAAAGTATGGACTACCTTTTTGTTCAAGTTTCAAAACATACACTTGCCTCATAATTAAAAGTTTTATTACAACAATCCATTAAAAGCACGATAGTACCCTATGATTATCCTATAAAAATTCCGTGACGCATTAATTAAAATGCCGAATTCCGTATAAGGTTCCAGCTTTCGTTCCCATTCCGGGGTTTCAAAGAATGCCGCCTTACAAAATGAATTCCTTAGGCCGAAGCCAATGACAATTTTATGTACAGTTTAAAGTTTCTAGGTCACATGTTGCGTCCTTGCACTACACCAATTAAATATAGTCTGAGGGTGCATTTAGATCAAAATATGATCATAGAGATACAGCTAGACCAAGATCATTTTAACTTGATATATTTGTACAGTGGTGGTCTAGGTTGTTACAGATTTATCTGTAGTCTCTTGGACCCTAGACTATATTACCAAATAACAGAGCTATTTTGCAATTCAGAAAAACCCGAAAGTGTTAACGGTCTTAGACCGCCCCTGTACTGACAGAACAACGAACGAATGTTTACACTTAAATGAGTTGATAAGTGAAGATAAATAAGCATTTGCAAATTTTTGATGTAAACGCAATAAATAATGATTATTTATTTATTCACAACAACACATGATAAGGTTTCTTGTAATATCAATATGATCCATTACAAGAAACCCTATCATGTGTTTCTTAAACTTATCAGATTTCTAAACGGTTTAATTATTCTAATATGATTTTCGATTATAGATTAAATAAAAAGCTGAATCGGAATTCATACAAGAATGGAATTTCTACCAAATCAACGAGCGGAACTTCCAAAACTTCCAAGTTTTTTTTGGACAAACTCCCAGAAGTCCGCTCGTCTCTCAGTAATTGGAAGTGTTTGCTAATTATCATTATCATTATCGAGGATAATTGGTGAGGACTTCCTGTCTGTCGGTGACATTCTTTCTTTTATACAAAACAAATAAGTACTTGAAACAAATTTTAATCTTCCAGTATTTTGTTAGTTAAATCTCATTTTGGTAATTTAAAAAGGTGGTTTTAACATTATGTAATAACAAAAGTATTTTAAATTACTGTTTGTATTTTCTTAACTGTACACAAAGGTAAAATTGAAGGCAAATTACTATTTATCGAAAAAAAAAATCAATCAATACAAACTTCAAAATGATTCAAACGTTCCAAAATGATTGAAAATTAATTGTTGTTTTACTCATGTTTTAAAATAGATGATTTTTGATTTCCTGATGAATGAAATGCAATAAGTAAAGTAAAAGATATACGCGGAAGGCAAAGATACGTATCGTTTGTGAAACATCGTCTCCAAGCCACAATGTACGATCTTCCAGCTAGATTGTAGATCGTGAACATTATGAGCACTTCGCGTTCACATAAAATGTTGTGATGAGATTTTATTGACGCTATGTGGGAAGTACAACTTATTTCTCAACTATACGGGGCGAGGAGATAGTACGAGTATTTGAAGTCATTGTGGTTTTTCAATCTGGAATAAATCACAATGTAAAATTTTTGTCTGAATTCTGTATAATAACCTAGTAACAGCGAATTTATTTGTGTACGCTATATTTGTGCATTGGAAAGTCAATCTTATTCCAAAAAAGACTTGCGGGATGAAGTAAATTACTTACGTAGATGACATTTTGTTAATTGAAAATAGTATTTTTCTAAAGTAATGCCTGATTCAATTTCATAAAAGCAAATATTGTAAAACAAATGACATTTCACTCAATTTTAATAAATCGAACATTTTATAAATTCATATTTTATTTACAACTTATATAGTGCCTTGTTAATTATTTTGCACAGATCCTACTATCTACAGGATCCAATCCCATTTGGATGCAGCCGACGTAAGCGGCCGGCAGAGCCGCGGATGTAATATGACAGGGAACATGAATGTACTGCATTCTGCTGGGAAACGCGTAATAAATGATGCTACTGCATTATGAAGACGATGCACTTTGTTCGAGGATCAAGGAATGTTTAAATACGGAGTAAGGAGCTTAGAACGCTTCGTCTGTTCTCTTTGTTGAATTGCGGAACACAAAAGGTTGAGAAAACATTCCGTGAAATTATAACGCTACGCAACTAAACAGAAATAACAATGAAAGTGAGTATAAACAGCTTACTGTAAAAAAAAACTACCGTTACGACCTTACCAAATAGATGAAAAAACATAAATAACAAACATAAAAGTACAATCAATATGGTAAAGAGAATGTAAAGTAAAGGGCCCAGTATTGCTCCCTGTCGCAGACCTGAATAGACAATTAGTTAAACGTGTTGATTGAATCGGCCCTTCACTGCTGCACCGGTTTGATTGAAGTTTAACATAAACACACGTCTTGAATGATAAGCAAATACTTCGATCTTGTTTGAAGTTATTTGCTAAGATTTTATGATGATTGATATCATTTACCTCCGTTATGTCAATAGCTTCTGTTTTTAATTTCATTTAATTGTTTCTACGTTTTTGTTCGTCGTGTGGTGATGAGGTAGAATCCCAATGGTGTCACGTAAATGTAAGGCGGCTAAAGGAACACCCGAAGGATAGACAGCAGTGAAGCATCCTTCGTTATTAAACTTGAAGAATCATACTGCGATTGCTAACCCACCTCCCAGGTGTATCAATTACGGCAAAATCCCCACTATATCTATATGTCCAATTGTTTTGATATATTTGCACTTTGTTAAAAAAAAATTGACCATAATTAGTATCAATCGCACACAATATGACAATGACAACCTAAAATTAGTAAGTCGGCTTTTAAAACATTAAAAGTCTTCTTGTCGAATTAATTACACTCAATTAGGATTAAATGCCGCACACACATGTCAAACACGAGCTGAATGATCGAACGTAAATCAGTGTGCAATATGGCGAGCACATTCACGCCCCAGTTCGATGAATAGCAACGCTGTCAGTCAAACTCTAAGCGTAAGTGATCTTTTACGAGACTCTATTCAGGAGTTGTAACCCACTTACATTGGCACGTGGTTAGACCGTTTAACTTACAGACTTCTATTACTTTTAATTGTTTAATTAAAAGTCTTTAAGTTGTTAATTTTTACTTTTTTGCTATAGCCTCACAAACTGTGCCACAGTTAGCATGATCGTACCAATAAATTGATCTGATCTTATATTATCCACAGCCAAAGGAATTTATTAAGAAGTTACAATTAGAATAATGATTTATAATAATATAATTTTTGAGTTAAGTCGTTATGTTTTTCATGAGTGCAGGTTTTCGAATGCGATATAGGCTAGTGTTTTAATTACCTATTTAAGGTAGGGTATTAGTAGTTTTCTATGTTCTCAATGTTTTTTGTTTGTGAATTTTTTTTTAACTGACAGAAATTATAAGTATTGAAGTTCGTGACTCTATAAATACAAACGCGGCCGTGGCTGATACAAATTGATTGAACTCGACCCGTGCAGCGGAAGGAAGTGTTTTGATGCCACGAATTATGATTATGTATGACCAAACAAACATTTACTAACCTTTTGTGTCGTAACTGTAATGCCTGATTTGACAGATGACCTAAATTGCGTGATGCCTTATCAAGAACGCAAGAACGCTTGTTTGGGTTAGGAAGATGTCGAAATTTATGTAAAACATCATTTTCGTGATACATTATGTTTATGTACGTTACTTCTTGCAGTCTTTTTTTTGTACTTACAAGTTCTGTTTCAAAAATATTCTTTATCTTTTGAATTAAATGTGTTATGTTTCCAATAATGTGTAAAACTCTGTTTTTTTATTTCTAGATGGGTTAATCGATTTTTTTATCTAGTCTTTGGTCTTAATGTTACTTATCAAAACTAAGATAAAGATTTGGCGTATTTAGGGTTACAAATAATGATGTATAGATTATAAATAAACTAACAATTTCAGCATGATTTCAATCACACAAGGTCCCTGTGCATACATTATCAGCAGCAATGTACACGTCATTAGCGGTCGCAGCTCCGCTGACCAAACTGTTACGGTCTGCAGTTAGCTCTCTGGCTTTATTCCAGCGCTAATCGTCCTCTTATTACTTCACGCTATTGGTCTTTTAGCGTTTGCATTAATATTGCTGTTGCCTTTAGAAGTAGGGTTATTAAAATGTTTTGAAAGGAAAGTACGGCTACTATGCCTAGGATTACACTCTTTTTAGATTGTGATACATATGAAAACAGAAGGAACAGAGGTAGGATAGAAATTTGAAGTGATCGATCATCATCGTCGTCTCAGCTGAGAAACATACACTGTTGATCGACATGCGGTGCGGTCTTACGCGACCCTCAGCCAGTGTGGTACTCTCGCAACCTTTACCAGGTTATTTGAACACCTTAAAGGGATTGCCTACTCTACGTTTGCTTACCAATTATCAAAAATATAAAGTCAATTTGCTTGTTAAGTGTTGTTAGCATGTGTGTTCATGTATTTGTCAAAAACGTACCTAAAACAAAATTACAATCACAGAGGTCTGGAAAGGCTCCTTTTCAAAAAGCACCTTTGAACTATTTAAATAAAATAGTTTCTTACAATATAGTCTTAAAAACTACAAAGAATAGAGTCTACATAGTTTTAATTGCCACTGTAACAGCAGTAGAAGTTGGTTCAATATAGCAGCGCGTGCCTTTTACGACCGCTTTACTGCCGGCACCTATTTACATGATGTATCACTAATCGTGTAATTACGGGTTATATTACCTAATTTATGCGTGAACATTTTAATTGTGTTTGTACTTGAAAACATGTGCTCACTAGAAAGAGATTTATTTGAATATTTCTGTGTAAGAAATCTCTCCTAAATTTGAATGAAACGAAACAAACTAAGATAATATAAAACTATTTTTAAATTCTAATGACTTATTCTAATTTAGTAACTTCTAAGTACCTAGTATTAAAACGGTTCTAAATAATTAAATTCTATAAGTAAAATAATTGCGGTTAAGTTCATAAAAAAGTTTACTTTGACGATATACGCAATTTTTCAGAAACCAATTCTGTATTGTTTTTTTCTAAAATCTTTGATCTTGCTAATTTTGCGAAGTTATAAAAGAAACAAAGACGCGTATCTTTGATTTTTAAATGCCAAATTTAGACATTGATATATTATTAGGGGACAGTTACATAAATGGAAAAATTTAGGATTCAAAACAAATTTAAAACAGCCTATGAAATCATTTCCGATGCCTAGGTGTATAGAGCAGTGACGTGATGATGACACAGATTCTTTGCCCCACTTTAATGGTATGAGGCAACTATGCCACGGCAAGATTTGAGACAAAGAGCTTTATATCAAACTGTCATGTTAAAACAAAACAGACCTATAAGTATAATGTCGATGGAAGAACAAATCCTTTCTCTTGCTTTGGACTTTTCAAAACATTTTGAGGATTGAGTTTCTGATTAAAATATATAGTTTAGACTTATTTATTTTTAACATTTGAATCTTGCTCTATAGATAGTGGCGGATACGGACGGCGTACGTAATACTGTTGTCTATGGTCTAGTGCGCCCTAAACTGTAAAATGAAGATAAAGAGCTATTTCGAATACAAGAAAACCGAAAGAGTTAAGTTACGCCGTCCGTGTCCGCCACTGTACGGGGACGTCTTCTACATCCATCCATCTAAAGTATACTTTTTAAAGTTCTTAAACACACAAACACTATATCGTTTGCTGAATCATTGAGCTAAATTAATCACTAATTTTAATACCTTTAATTTCTAGCTAATCGTTTCGGAAGCCGGATTTGATCAAAATTATTCTACAAAACATTTTTCCATGAAAACAAAATGCTGTTCAAATATTTAAAAATAACCTTCAAGATTGAAATCTACACGATACCTATAATTAATAATGTTTTTTTACCTTACTAGGAATACTAGGTTCATAAACAAAATCAGGTTTTAAATGATACCCTGATATAAAAAAAAAACTCAACTATCTGTCATCAGTCCGATAATATAAAATAATATTTGAAAAACTGTTAGTACCTACTTATTTAATTTAAATTTGCACTTCAGAGCACGTCGTATTTTGAAAAACCTGAAACCGTTCACTTCCCATCACATCCAGTAAAAAGCCCCTTACTCCGTCACCCAAAACCGATGCGAACTACAAATTTTATAGTCCATCATAATTTCGTAACTTTTACGATATCTTGAGGTATCCGGTGACGATGCTTGAGTGGTTTCGTTCGAGGTTATGGTGTTAAAATACAATTTTTTGAAGATGATGTTAATAAACAGGAATAATGACTAAAGCTTCTGAAATATAGTTCCGCAGAAGATAAATTAATGTTTATTTAAAACTTGAACGTAGTTTCCAAATTACAACCAATGCAATGGCGCCTTTGTCTTTTAGAGTTTAAAATTGATTTATGAGTGGTAAGTGAGGTTACTTTCGTGAATTAAAGAAGGCAAGTTAGAATAAGTAGCACAATTTATTGATGCCTCATAAAATAATTAAGTTTTTAAAGTTACACGCTAGGTTAACGATACTAAAAATACTTGCGCACTCGATAAAAATACTGATACAAATACAATGCTGTTATTAGAACGTTATAACATCTTTATGAATTTCGCCAATCATTTCTACTTAATGAAACATGCTAAAACATTTTTAAAATTCCGTTAAGCATCTTTCTCGTTTTTATATACACGTCGAACGGCGACTCAGTCAATTCGCTATCGCCCAAGGTGCAACACTAGGTCCCATTTTCTTTATAATCTACAAGTGTTTACACATTCTATAGCGTTCGTATCCATTAGCTTGTTAAGTCTGGTGGCATTAAATATGATGACAGCAAAGCATAAAGTAGCAATGTCGTGTACAGAGACGTATGGCCGATTGTTGGATTTCACTGTGCGCTAGAAATTGGCTAATTCTGGTCGTAAATTGCTTTACAAGCTCGCTAGCGGAGAGTTATGACCGTTCTGCAGCTTTTAATTTTCCAACTATACGACACAATAGTACGAAATGGCAAGAGAGAGAGATGTGGTTTGTCTTGTTGGTTACAGAAAAACTTGTTGTTCCTAAGTTTCTGTTAAACTCTGCAAAATGTAGATTTGTAGCTACAGATTAAAAATGCCTTCTTATAATGTTCTTTGTTTGGTAGTTGTTGTAAGAAAATATAGAATATATTTTTATCCGAAATGCCTACTAATAATTTCATATTATATCTTGATTTACCGAATAGAAAAGCAGTTCATCCTCTCATTTCTCTGCAATTATAATGGTGGAATATGCGACTGAAATTACGCACTTTATCGTTATATTATAATGAATAGTCAAGAACATGCTAACTGTTACATCCATTAGTGTCGTGTCAAGTGCAAATGCTGATTTCACATTAGGATGATAAAAAATCTTTGCCAAGGCCAGAGAACGGGTCTTTCATATCATGACCAAGACTGATGACTAATGTTCATATTATGAGAATAATACATTTAACGAAGTAAGCCTTGTAGTTTTGTTTAGTTCACTTGTTAGACGGACTATGTGAAGTCGGAAGTAAAATCTTTGCTGCGAAATTAAACACTGAAAATCGACCCTTTAATTCTTATGATATAGGTTTCATAACTGTTTAAAATGCTAAATTAATTGGGTATGTGACTGGACCTACCATTTCAAAACATACAATTACCACAGCATCGCATGATAAATATTCAACATTGATTACCTCGTAAACCGCATACATATCTGATCAGCAGTTTAAATGTATCATTTTAACGACATAATTGCATGCGGCATTACAGGCGTCGGCATGGTCGGGTTAGTAAATCCATATTTTGCTAGATCTGTTGCCACCCTTATCAATTGGATTATAACTTGTATTTTGTATCCATGGTGTATCTTAATTGCTGTCTTTAATATTAAACTTTATGTAGAAACTTACATTGCGTATTATCTTAGAAATAAATACAGAATAAGTATCGTATTGACACAGTACGATCGATTTCCCCCCGAAAGTTCCAAGAAAATCCTTGGAGACTTATCCAAAATAGTTTGAGACAAACAATTGAGAATTTAATGTAATGACTCGTTTTACACAAGATTTATGGAAGTATTTATTTCTTTTTTAATAACCAAAATCTATTTATGTAGAATGAATTATTAGATCTTTTTGTTTCCTTTCTTTATTCATCGATTTTTCATAGTCGTGCTTCTGTTTAGTGTCATTGATAAATAAACTACTAAAATAATGCATCACATTATAACCTTTGACGTTGTCATGTCAGGTCCTATTAAAAATGGACCTCCCAAATCCTCGCCTCGACTAATCCCCCAATCACAATAGTCGTGTAGATCTAGTGGTTTAACCTTGTCTGAATCGTCGCACAGTTGTTGTTCTGTCGTCTGTCTGGCCTCGTGTACAAATCCGATGGGGCGATGGTTTATTGCCTTGTGAACCGTGTCGAGATGTCCTGAATACTATTTATTAATCTAGATTTGTTAATAGTTATGTGGTCTAGCGATAAGATGAGATTTTCAGGTCAAAACCAGATCGGTTCTTTGCTTTGTGATGGGGAACTGCATAAACAGTTTTTGGTCAATGTGCCCTGTTTAATGAATGTGGTTTTTGGTGCATTGGTTCGTCTCTTTATGTATTTCGGGCACCCTAGTTTCAGGTTCTTTCTAGTTAGGAAGTGGCTCTGAGCGTGATTTTTTCGGCTCTTATAAACTCCTCATATCAACTTTCATAATAACCTACTATGTTTTAAGCAGAATAGCCATTTAGGACGGCAAACTAACAGAAATAACTGCAACGACTCGTGATAAGTAGGATAAACCGCTCAAAAAAATATAAAAAAGAAATAAGCTACACTAAATGATATAAATTTGCTTTCATGTCTTTTAAAAAATGCTCAATCATGCCCACACAATGCTTTAAAAATGAATAATTTACGTATAAACCGAAATGGCCAAATCTGTCCATCATAATTTGTACCAACCAACGCAATATTTTTACCTTATATTCGGTTTTATTACAATATCCCTTGTAAATAAGACCTTTTTATTAGAAGCTTTATTTGATTTAAGTGATGGTTATTGTCAAATAAACACCTACGATGGTTCAGTGGGCTAGCAGTAAATAATGACAAAACGATAAGCATTGCCCCAGAATTTTACTTAATTTAAGATGGAAAGTTTGTCTTTGCACAATTTTATATGGCACAAAGCTCTAGCCGATAGCAAATCAAATAAATATATTGACTACAAAAATCTAAAAACGTGTAAATAAAAAATATATTTGAAAAGGTCCAAAAGCTATTGATTGCTATCGGCTTTAGAAAATACAAAGCTAAGTGCATAATGTCTTGTTTCTCACATCTCGTCAAATGCTGAGCAAAAAAAGTGAAGCCTTTTTAGCTTTACACTGAACCAAAGTCCCGGAAGGGGACTGCGACTGAAACCCGATGGTTTTTGAACAAAAGGAAATCCCAAAATATCAGTATGAAAGCTGAAACAGATCTGAAAAAGAAATTTGACGCGTTACTAATGATTTGGGTTCTCGGAGATTTATTTACGGTTGGATCTTTGATTGTTATTGTTATTTGACTTTTTCTCATTTCTCATCAAATATCAATGTGATGTTACAATTCTTCAATTAAACTTTATACCTCGTTAGCTGTCAATCAAGATCACATTTTTTTTTCTCGATCTGAGTTATTTTAAACATTTGGCACGGTTTCAGAAGACATTACTTTTGTCGCCATTACATCTAGTATCTGCTTAACAGGGGGACAAGTTTCTTAACTAAAAACGATCGACTCGTAATTGTCTTGTTGGCGACTTCGTTTAACCATTGCCGCTTTTTAACAGAGGCAATTTCTGTTGTACGCCCAAAGAAAACAGCAATGGTTAACGAAGTCGCTAAGATCGTTTTTAGGTAAGAAACTTGACCCCCAGGTCTTTTTAGAATGTTTTAGTAGTTTCTTTCACATTTAACTAAAGTATTTTCTATTTTGTCAGAGTCAAGAGTCAAGGGTGATCGACCGTGTTGGCCACGCATCATTCCAATGACCTGGTTTCAAGTCCGCCGCGACACAAACTATTGGCCCAACTTGGCTCAAGCGTGGCGCCAACAAAAGGAAGAATGCTGTGAAGAATTGTCAATAAAGTTGTATAGTGTTGAAATGTTCTGTTAAAATTTAGGGCCCATTAGTTTCGGTTTGGGCCCTTTTAAGGGACGCCGCCGACTGTGTTGCGAAACATTTTATATTGTGTCAGTTTACAACAATAATGCATATTTATTGTAATAGTTTGTTGTTGTTTTTCTTTTGTCTGGGGTAGTAACGGTTTTTGTTTGTCCAGAGTTTTCGTCCAAGCTGCAGTAGTTTTGTCTTTAGATTACTCTTACTAAGTAAAGCATTATTGTCAAAATGATCTTCCTCAGGCACATAAAGCAAATGGCTATACAAACAAAGTAGGTAGCTGGTTCTCACCGTTTTGTCAAAAGTGGTCGTCGCGGGGTCGTCGACCTCTGGCGCACCGTTTTCCCGCGTTTTTGTCGCGGAACGAGACGCGGTGGCCCACTGAGCAGAGTGCACCCGCTGAGGGCATTTGCAGGGCTTGCCTGGCAATGGATGCGTGTGAGAGATGGTTTATTTTTCTAGATTTTTTAAATGTAGAGACGAAATTTTAAAGAGCTATATTTTAATGTAACTTGAAGTTAATATATTGGTGGGTGGTGGCACAAGCTGGTGGTCAAGAAGATGGTTAGATGACCTGGTTTAAATTGCGGAAGTACACGTGATGAGGGTAAAAGGCGTTCAGTGGGGTAAGTTCTATGTCCAGCAGCACGGATGAGATGATTAAGATAAATCAGGTTAACGATTTATGATTTTTTACCTATTTACTTCGCTGGGTAAAGGTCTCCTCTCCAATTTCTCGTTTCCTATTTCGAGAACTGACCAGTTATGGTAAAGAATCAGTAGGCTTAGAGAAATATGTGGATAACAGAAATTATTTCATACAGAAATGTAAATGCTGTTTTCTTTTGATACTTTCAAGTAACTTGAATAAGGATCTCGTTAAAAACATTATTAATCTTGGTAATTTTCTCTTCAAAAAAAGTCGGATTAAGCCCAGAAATTCTTTCAGAGAGAGTTGCAAAGTGCCAACCCTACCAAAAGTGTCAACCGCGTTCCAACGAGACGCGACGTTTACCTTTAAGTAATTTAAGTAAACCGTCCATTAACATAGTTAAGTAGAGATTCGATTATTCTCACCGAAACAAGGTGACGAGACGTGATCAGCTGTTTAACTACCCGACTAGCCGAAACGGCGTTCTTCAAATTAACAAAATATTAATATGTAAGTAAGCCTAACAAAGGTATACATAATTATGTGCTATTTTGTTTTTTTTTTAATCTCCACATTTAGCTTATGTTTATGAGGAACTAGCTGTCCCGGCGAACTTCGTATCGCGCCTTACAATTATAACTTCCCCTACATTTTTCCATGTTTTCTCACCTTTTAAACCTTCCCTGGACTAAATCTGCTATAACGGCCCAACCACCCTCAAGTTTTAGCGAGACTAACGAACCACGATTCATTATATCTATAGTAGATAGGTAAATGAGGATGAAATATTTTTGGACCCTGTTCAATTCAAAACTAATATAGTTCTTTTTTTTCAGTTGCTTTTTCCTTTCAGTAAGTTGCTGATTCGACGACCTAAATCTATAGCCCTTATCCATGTCCGTGGCAAAATCTGAATCTGATCACGTTATCCGTGGACACAACCCCGTGATAGGGCTTCAATTTCCCAGAAGGGGGAGAGTGAAGATGATATGGAGATACTGTAGCGTCCCGCTTCACGGGGGGTCACGGTCGCTTTGCGGATGTGGGAGTGCTGTGGGCAACCTCTACCTACAGCGTCTCCGGTTTAAGGGTTTGCGTGATCGCAAGGTTGGCCGAATCTGGGATGGCGGTGGGCTAGTGTCCCTTCGAGAGTCCGGGGTTTGATTCGCGGCGGAGGCGAACATTGATCTGATCTATGTATGTTTCGCAGTTCTTGGCGAATGTCATCATAGTCTTTGTATGAGTTCCAGTCACTCTAGATACAGGTTCTACCTAGAAAAGGGCTTTGACGGCTCTGAGTGTGATGCATTATTATTGTCTTTATTCTTATTTGTTATATCAAATGGCCGCTAACAGACTTATCTCAAAACGTGTATGAAACGACGTGTTGTCTAAAGTACATCTTGCTTGAGGCGTCCTGTTGCGCTTGCGACTGATAAAACACGGGATAAGTGACTTGCATTATCTTAACTAGTGGTTTTCAAACTTCATAATAAAAAGGGCCCAAATCGCTTCTTATTGTTAGATTTGTGTTCGTAAAGAATAATAATAAACCATCACACTCAAAGCCCCTCGCTAGGTAGAACCCGTCTCTAGGGTGCCCGAAACATATACAGAGACAAACATTACACCCAGACCGGAAACAAACATCGATATTCATAGTGTCAATGTTTGCCCCAACGGGGATCGAACCCAGGTGCACACGCGTCCCAATCCGCATCACTGCCAACTCAGGTACGCAGCAGCAAATAAAAAGTATTATGTCTAAATTTAAAAGGGAAAAACGTGTGTTATGTTAAACTAAAAAAGACATGAAAGATATTATTTTTAGCATTTACATTATAAAAAAGTGCACTTTTCGGTATTTTTTTTTTTTTGAACTAGTAAAGTGACCAGTGTTTTTGTGGGTACCTACAAAAGTTTAAGAGCCGCTGATCAACACAAAGACCCCGTTATCTGATTATCAGCTTGCACTTTGTTAACTTAACTATGTTTTAGAGAAGTTAATTCTATTTAGGACTTTTTTTAAATGATATTTACCCTCTTATTCATAAAAAGTTAAAGAGCATTTTAGTTATTTGACGTATGTCAATTTAGACTGGATGTCACGTATTTACCATACAACAAACCAGAGAAGTAGACCACCAGTAAGGCTACTTAAAATCTACTTTAACTTTTTGAATAACACGGTTAATTTTTATTTTATGGGTTAACAAAAAATAGTAGTTTATAGATCTATCGTTTAAAAAGCGTCCTGTGTGTCCTGTAACTATGTATAACTTACTGCCAGAACTGGTAAAGAAAGACACTTGAAATTTGGAACGGCCGCTTAGGATGGCTTTAAAAGTTCTTGATGAAAACAAAAACTATATATTACTTGTTTATAAGTACTTTATGTTTTATTTTGATTGCAATAAAGAATTCTCTTATCTTATCTTATCTTACATAGATTTTTTTAGAAAACAGACAAAAATACTAACCCTCGTATTCATAAAAAGTTAAAGAGCATTTTAGTTATTTGACGTATGTCAATTTAGTTAGACTATTTCTGTCACGTATAATTACCATACAACAAACCAAAGTAGTAGACCTCCAGTAAGGCTACTTAAAATCTACTGTATCTTCATGAATAAGACGGTAAATCTTTAATGAAATAGGTAGTATTACTATCAACTACAATTTGTTCCCCTTCACTAAACATTAACCCTCTTATTCATAAAAAGTTAAAGAGCATTTTAGTTTTTTGACATATGTCAATTTATACTGGATGTCACGTATTTACCATACAACAAACCAGAGAAGTAGACCTCCAGTAACGCTACTTAAAATCTACTGTATCTTTATGAATAAGACGGTTAAACTTCTAGCTCAATTTAGATCTAAGATGAATCAACTAAGATTATTAATGATACCAACATTTTAAACGTGTAAGGAAGTAGTAACAACTAAGTAAGTAATTTTTTAATAGTTTTCAAATTAAGAGTTCGAAATAGAATGGGTTTAAAACAAAAAAAAAAAACTTTATTTTCTGTTTTTATAATAAAATTTTAGTTTTGTTTAATTCCTTTCTTATTTTAAATTTTCATGTACAAACTGAATAAAACGCTTAATTTATTACCAATTTTATTAAAAAAGCACAAATTAAGTTTTTAAAAAGGGGTCCACTAACCGACAAAGTGCGTGCGAGTCCACTATTATTTTTTAGTTAATTTTGAAATTTTGTTTAAAAACGTTTATTACCATGCGGGTTCCAAGTTATTTTTGTTATTAATTCTGTTATCTAAGTCAGTTTGTTAATAATAAATTATAAACTTGTGGTTTTCGTCTATGAAACAGAGGTTTTATCTGATTCCTGTCATTTTAACCAGTCACGCATTGTTAATCTTAGGTCTTAACTACTTAGTTATATTTAAGTATAAAGTTTTTCTGAACTATTAATATAAAAAGGCGTCCTCTACTAGGAGCTACCTAAAACTTTAACGAATGTGTGTACTTATCTAAAATGGAATTTATACTTAAGGAATTAAAAAAAACTAGGTCTGGACTTTTTTTACATCATAAAGTGACTTAATTTCATTCTAAATTTAAAATTAGTCAAAGTCAAAAATGATTTATTCAATAAATGGGATACAAGATACAAGATATCACTTATCGAAAGTCAATTAGACTTTTAAAACTAATAGGTATTGATACCTTATTTGGTAAAGTATCCTATACTGCGAGAGACGAGGTAGTTCAGGGTGCCCACCAAGCAGCTCAGGCAAACAAATGTTGGCCTTGCCTCATTACAATGTTCGCCTCTATCAAATGAGTCTACTCCTAGATCCTCTAATAGATATACCTACTAAAAAGGCATAGAAAAACATTACACAGCACAGAACCTATAATATTTTATTAATACACCAAGACATATTAATTTGTCTCGCGCCAAAATATTATGACGCGGGCAATCAATTGAGAATTACATACAACATACAACATACACACAACCCCTCTTATTAATGCATTACAATTCAATTTGTCTGAGCATCGAGATTGTAATCGTAAGGTAATTTTATGTAAATGAATATCATTCTGTCATGGCGCTTCGTGGCAGTCGTTTTTTTTTTTTAAGAATTAGAGTAAATGAATTAAATGACCACCTTTGTAATTCAGTGAGCACAGCAAAGTAGTCCTAAGTAAAAAGAACAAAAAAAAACATAGATTGATGCAAAAAGTGGCCACTTTTAGCAACACTTTGTAGCTTTCTTTGGTCTTCAACCTAAAAGCTGTACAGAAGTGCTAAAGAAAAATACTAGGCTACATTATCCTAGTGTCATACAGTGCCACATTTTTGATATTTGCCTTAGTTTAGAAGATATAAATTTTTTTCGCGAATGGCGCTAGCATCGCTGTAAACTGGCTCTTAATGTGTTTCTTATTTTTATCAAGTTTTGTCATTCTTATTATGCAGTAAACATCCTATTGTTTACAAAAACTATAGTAAAATTGGTACTTAAATATTCGTATTTTAACGAATATTTTAAAGCTTGTATTGTAATGACAATGACCTCAACAAATCGCCTGTTTCTTTTGTTTTGTTTCCTTATATCGTGAGAACTCATTGTTTATCAATTTAAAACCATAACACAAAACAGTAGTTTTCTACTAGTTAATTTTCAAAAGCAATTTCTCAAAAACATAATGAACTTCATTTCAATTAAGATCTTCACGCTTTTAAAATGATGAAGATAAATTACCCATCCCAACTGAACTGGAACGAATCAGCTGATTATTTCAATCATTAACTTAAGGACCACCAAAGACTTACCTAACAAAATACGAAAAAAATCCTCACGAATGAACCGGCCACGTGCGAAACCATTGACACATCTCTTTATGAATGACGCTCTTTACACACAAAAACACACACTTACACAAATTGCATTCCAATTTCGAATCCGCAAAACCACTCGCGCGCAAAACGCGTTCGATTTCCGAAAATTCCCTAAACGGTTATATTTTTTTATTGAAACGCGTGTTTATTGACGTTCGAATTTTGTATTTTATTTTTCTTTTTTGATGCAAGAGTGACGTCGCGGGCGCGTGCCAGCCAGTACTGGCCGAGTAACGGAGGTTCGACTTCTCGCTCTACCTTACGTAATAGTCGCAGAGTGTGGTCCGTGGAAGGAGCAAAATCGGTGCGGGTTTGGTTAGGTTCCTCCTAATTTCGGGAATACTAATATTTTTGAAATGTTCTTAATCGCTGAAAATATTTGTTTATTCATCCTGTCATTCAATTATTATTTTTTATACGTTTTTCTCAGACACATCGTCACAAAACCTCAAAATCCATGCAATTATTTACAATCAAAGCGAAAAACTGAATGATCTTTTGTTAGGTTACTCTTTCTTGTAAGCTATGCTGAGAATTACTTACTTAATAATTTTTTATTCGGTAATTAACACGAATACCTTAATACTTAGTTTAAAATAAAGTAGGTATGGTAATGGTAAGCATTGAATGCTAAAATAATAGTAAGCTAATAAAATAGAAAGTATGATTTTGTAGATCTTAATAAAAACAACTCAATCTATATTCGAAAGAAATCCTATTAACCATTAAAAAACGAGTCAAAGTTAACGTACTCCATAGAATTCCCGCCTACGTCTACGTACTATAGTCAACGCTTTCTATACACAGTGACACAGTGTAGACAAGAACCTTACTAGCTACTCTACCTACTGCCTATTTTCCTATACATCAGTTTCAAGTATTCCTATACTGTGACAGACAAAGTCATAGAAGCGTGGGTCGTGAGGCATTTTTCATTGATAAATTAATTTAAGACTAAAAGTATGTTAATTGCATTCTTTTGTTTAGCTTTTAATGAAATATAATTTAAAGTGTCTTTATTTATGGCGGTCATTTTTCAAACTGTAACCTCGAATATAAAATTAGTAGGAACCTTTACTAATTAAAGAATATTGGATGATGCCAGTTAAGTTAAATTAGCATGTCTCATCTTTTGAATCATGATTAAAAAGTTGTCATCATGACTATGGTCATCTCTGTCGAATGACGTCCACTGCTGGATATGGGCTTACCTCAAAATTATTAAAATAAATCGTTTTTTATAGGTAGTTTTGATTTCTATAAAATCCTGTGAATGTTTTTAGTTTAGTAGTTACAGTATTCTACACGAGAATCACAAGATCAAAGAATGTAATGGCCAGCCAGAAAATCATACTAAAGTAATAAAAAAAAAACTGTTAGACGAAGCCTATAGGTAGGTAATAAATTAAGTATTCTTTAGTAGATATAAGTATACGTCGTGATAAAAAGAAAGGAAATAAAAGTTTTAATACTAAAACAGTAAAGTGTATTTAAAATTAAGGAAACTATAGTTCTAAAACGTAACAAGACACTAGAAAGAGCAACAAATCGGTAATTATCCGATCGTTAAATGCTCAATTAGAGGTAATCGGCTGGCGCACACGACGGAGCCACCTGTGACCAGTTTTTAATACTTACTACTAAATTATTAAGACCTGTCGTTTTCGACAGTGGCAACCCGGAAAATCATCAAGACGTCCACAAAACCACTCTCTAATCTAGCTCCTAACTGTATTATTAATAATCTTACAGTAGGTTTACTGGAGGTCTACTTCTCTGGTTTGTTATATGGTAAATACGTGACATCCAGTCTAAATTGACATACGTCAAATAACTAAAATGCACTATTTTTTAATGAATAACAGGGTAAGTGCCTATGGAATGGCTGACGACACAACTGACAAGGAGCTACTGATGCAGGACTCACGGCTTAACAAGCCTTTTGAAGTACGAAACTGCAACACGGAAACATTCCAGGTCCGAAAAGACTCAATGAAATATGCTGTCACTACAGATCGAGCATTGAACCTCCTGGGTGGGAAACCCACCTTGTTATACCCCTGGGTCACATACCACTAGCACAGCATAATAATGTAGGGCACTCCCTGTCTCCCTTAGCAAGTGCGGCTCCCCCGCTCTTGGTTACCTCTCAGTTACAAATACAAATAGCACGTCAAAACTCACTCACACAAGCATGATACGCGTGTACGTACACGAGTTTCCGCTGTGTGCGAAGCAACGCGCTTTTTTGTATGAAGTGTCCGAGGTGTGCCACTAGTGAGCTATCGTCTGCGCTCAACTAAAAGAGCATTAAACTCGCCAGTTGCGTTCATTTATCAACAATTTACGTAAACTTAAATACTGTTTTCTTCATTCCTTTATTATAGTGCAGTAATTTTCAGTCCGCTTTCGGCAATAAAAACAAACAGTTTAAAATAAAAAGTCTGCAAAAAATATGTAAAACATTGTTCGCTTCAAGAATTCGCTTCTGTAAAGTTATTAAACTAAATTAAATCGGTGGCCTGAAGCCGGTAACCGGCTGAGGCCTGGTACTATTAGGTAGGTATTCTGTGGTTGAGGGCAAAAAAAATAACTTAAAATTGTGTAGAAGTTGTTATCAGGCTGAAATCACTTAAAGCGATATGGTCACATTTTTGCCAAAATACTTACTAAACTATTTGTTTTCTGTGTATTTTTGTATAATAAAGAGAGATCTTCATTCATTCAAATAATATCCTCTCTTATGTGATGTGACGCCATTTTGGTAGCCATTTTTTTTACCAATTTACCAATCAAATAATATGGCGATTACGGCAAAACCACCTAACAGTGTTTCTGGTGGGGAAGACCATGTCTCTATGGAGTACATTTTGCGCTTGTAATAATGCTATTTACAAAAAATAATTTGTCTAAAATGTAGTTGCGTATGAAGCCTCAAAGTAACAAAAATGCCTAAAAGCCTTGATACCAAAGGTCAGGGAACAAAAATGATTGACAAAGTCGAGATTGACGATCGCTTTGTCGCGACCTTGTTGACTGACGGTCTGACGAGACCACGGACACCAACGAAGAGCGAACGAATTTGAAAAAAAAGCAGTTTAAAAAAGTTTAATACTTTGAATGTAAGTAGAATAGAATCGAAACACTTTATTGCTACAAGGATAACTTATGAAACAAATTCCATTAAACAGTTTAAGGTACAAATAATAGAAATTGCATGCAATAGGCGACCTTATCGCTAAAACCGATTCCTTCCAGGCAACCCACCAAGTATGTACAATCAATATATATAAAACTCTTCCGTTACTTTCTGACTGACAGACAACGCAGAGCCTAAACTTCTGAGCATAGCGAGCTGAAATTTTGCATGTAGGTTCCTAAGAGAGTGTAGGTGAGCACTAAGAAAGGATTTCCCGAAATTCCCATTAGAACAGGAAAAAACTGGATTTTTGTGTTTATGACAAATCTAAGCGAGTTAAACCGCGGGACAGCCTCTAGTAGAGAGTAGGCGTTCCATACTTACCTTACTCTTTGTCTGCTTTTTAGTCGTGAACCGGTTGGTAATCAACACGATACATACCTGAAACAATAAAACAATACATAAACATAATGTTAAAATAAGTAGCAGATGCAATACATTCATTCTTGAATAGCAGACATAATTCTGGCAAGAATTTTTTGTAATAAAATAATTTGAAAACATTCCTTAAGTTGACTAAATATTTCGATCTTTTTGTTTATAATCATTTGGATTTTCTAAGGCCCGCGCACATGTGGCTTAGGCGCAGCAAAAATAACGAAAACATAAAATAATAATACTGGTCTCTAAATTATATCTAGGGTTACCCTTTATAGAAAATCGCATATCGTATTTTATGGTGACTTAGAATTATTTTAGATTGTAGAGTTTGTTACCTCTTTCTTATCTTCGCTGTAAAATCATTGCGAAAGGGAGTAGAATCATTTGACAGGGGAGGGCTCGTTTGGGGGCGACTCCAGGGGATCAGTGTCGTAAGGAAAGGCAAACATTTGTTTGCTTGAGCCGTTTGATGGGCACCCTGAACTACCTCGCCTCTTGCAGTATAAATTCTTTCAAGTAAAATTAAAGTTGAGGGAGGCCTATGTCCAGCAGTGGACGTCCTACGGCTGAAATGATGAAAATTAACGTTTAAATTCTAATCCTCGGAATTTTTGCCGCACCCGGCCAGATATATATGCACTGGGCCTAAGATGTTAAATATGCTCCTAATCTGTAGTAAATTTAGGTTTTTATTAGATTTATGTTTTAATCCGATATTGGCCGCGGTCTGATCTTAGCCGATGAAAAATATTAACTTATTTCATCTAGTTTTTTTTTATATGTCGCAATCGTCGCCGCGCCTTTCTAGATTTGCTCCTAGGCCTTAGTGTAGTAGAGCTTTTTTAACCGACTTCAAAAAAAAAAGGAGGTTATCAGTTTGACCTGTATGTATGTATGTTTGTTTGTCCGCGATTATCTCGAGTTTGGCTGAACCGATTTTGATGCGGTTCTCACAAAAGTATTTGTTACATTTAGGAGAAGGTTTTAGTACCTGTTTTATCCGACTTTATAAAAGAGGGAGTTCTCAGTTTTATGTTATGTGTCAATTTTGAAGGCGGGTCTCTTTTTAAAAAAAAGAAATTATTATTAACATAATAATATATTTTATTAGTAATTCATAAATAATGCCACTTTAACTTATTTTCATTCAAAATGTATTAACCTGGCACTTCCCACGTTTTTCTTTTCAAAAAAAAAAACATACAGTCAATAAGTCAAAGGTAGAAATTTCAAGTCATTTTTCACAAGGCACAAAGAAGCACGCAGCTATTAAAAAACCGTTAAACATTAAAAATAAACACGTTTTAAGACCCTTTCCACACTTACGCCCACCTGGCCCCAGGTTGTGAAACTTCTGCATTATGTGAACGTATGATATCTTAAAAACCTTTAAAAATTACTTACTTACTTTTAACTGACAACACTATTGACTCTAATAATATCTAGGTTTCAGCTTCGAATCCCGGCTGATATGAACTTTCTGGCCATTAGTATTTTTGTTTATGTTTCAAAAACCATAGACTAAGGTTCTTTCTATTTGGGTCTCTGAGTGTTACCCTAGGTGGTATTATTATTAACCAACTTTAAAATAGTAGGTTATCAGTTTGATGTATGTATGTATGTTTGTTCGCGATTATCTCGAGTTTGGCTGAACCGATTTCGATACGGTTTTCACAAAAGTTTTTGTTACATTCAGGAGAAGGTTTTAGTACCTATTTTAACCAACTTGAGAAAAGAGGAAGTTCTCAGTTAATATAAATATTCAGGTATGAGTATTTTTATTGAAGGCGGGTATCTTTTTATAAAAAAGAAATTTAAACTTGAAATATAAAGTAGGTAAGTACCTATTAAAAATATCACACCCCTAATATTAAGAACCATCGTCTTATCTGTGTTATTATTTACTAGAAAATTGATTTATTTCACTAAGCAAAACTCCAATAGTTTGACACCGCAAACTCTCAGATAAATAGCTTTTGTCGACAGGTTGTAGTTACCATTAAATTTATAGGCGAGTATTAAACGCCTCCCCGCCCGATTGATAGTAAATCATCATTGGTTATGTCATTGTGAACCTGTAATTTTATAGATAAGAAAAAAAAAGAGCGAGAGGAAAGGAAATTCGAGCTGGAAAGGGGCGCTGGATAGGGCACTCGCAAAGAAGAACAGTGAACGACCATGCAAGGAAGCTCTATTGTTAGCGCTCCAACAGACGACGACGCCACCGCGCCGCCGCCGCACCGTACCGCGCAATCAATCCAAATTTTATCGTTCCACTTTACTATTGTTAGTAATGCATTGCTAGTTTTGAACATTGCACGTGACGGCAGCGCTACGTCGTCGGAGCGGAGGCGGTGCGCGGCGGCGGCGCGGGGGCGGCGTGTGTGAACAGTGTTGCGGCGAGGAGCAGCGGCTCTGCGGGGGCGGCGCGGTAGCGGCATCGTCTGTTTGAGCGCTTACAGTCAAATACAAATAACAACCATATATAGAGATAGAGATAGTATCTTGAACTTTCAGGGCATTTTTCGCGAGATAGCGACGCCACCCTTTAACAATAATACTTTTATTAAGTAGAGGTATTTGATTTTAGTTAAAAAATTGTATTTTTTTCCGAGAATGGTGCTAACAGCGGTAGGTACTCGCCTTCAAAGAATTTAATTTAGAAATTGGATGATTTACTGCAATTGTTTTAATCTTCAACCCAGACATTTCTTTATAATAAAAAAATAAGGTTATCAGTTCGACCTTTATGTATGTATGTTTGTCCGCGATTATCTCGAGTTTGGCTCCACCGATTTTGGTGCAGTTTTCACAATAGTATTTGTTACTCTCAGGAGAAAGTTTAAGTACCTATTTTAACCGACTTGAGAAAAGAGGAAGTTCTCAATTAATGTATGTGTAAATTTTATGAAGGAGAGTCTCTTTTTGTAAAAAAATAATTATAATTAAACATAGAAGCGTTTTTTTGCATTACATACAAGCTACATTATATTTACAGTAAACTAAAGTTCTTCAATGAACATTGAAGAAATGCGTTAAAAAATTACAAATGAACATAGTATTAAAAAAAAAAAACAAAAAGAATCCATTCAAGAACAAACTCCATTGATCAATAACCTTACGCAATGGTTCATCTACTAACAAAACACTCGTGTCCGGCCGTGCGTAGGCGGACCGGGCCTTAATGGGGGCAGAGCTTTAGTACGATACAGGTGACGGTAGCTGAGCTTGCATAGTCAAAATTCATGTCCTTGTTAGGTGTATGTAGTTGAAGCTGAGTGTAGGTGTGATGAGATTTTGTTTTTTTTTTTGTGGTGATCTGGGGTGATTTGAGTTCCACTGCTGTATAAAAAAAAAACTATAAAAATTAACTTATATTGGAACTTTACGTCAAAGATTCAGTTTCAAGTTGTTATATTAATGATATCTGAATCTGAGCTGAATTATTTATTTTTACAAAAAAGGAACCCGCCTTCAATAAACTGACATAATTAACTGAGCACTTCCTCTTTTTCGAAGTCGGTTAAAATAGATACTATAGGTATAGGTACCTTCTCCTGAATGTAACAAATACTTATCTGAAAACCGCATCAAGGTTGGGTCAGCCAAACGCAAGGGTTATCGTGGACAAACATTCATACATAAAAACATACATACAGGTAAAACTGATGACCTCCTTATTTTGAATCGGTTGAAAAACGTCCAGTGCTGATTATGTTCTCTTCACAGAAATCCAAAATAACCAGTTTTGTGCGACCTTAATCCAGTGCAACCTTGACTAGTCACCAGATCATCTGATTTTACTGTGGCCATCTTGTAATCAAGTGGTCTATGCCTACTCTGTGTCTTCCAGTGCGCAGTCGCTACTTAATGATACATTATTAACATAATACTTCAATTTCTATTTAACGTAACGTTGGTACGCTTTAAAACTACATTAAAAGGCTACCTTTTTTAAAGAAAAATGTCCCTTTCATAAAACTGCATTTTCCCCGCCTGACTATTCAAGCGACGTTTTTCTTGCATTCATCTCTCTCCCTCATTAGTGTAACGAGATGCTTTGTCTCTTTCCCTCTAAATCCTATTAGACTCATTAGTGTTTCGAGTGATTTTATCAAGTACGAGCTTTCCCGGCTTACTTCGTTACGCCATACAATATAAGTTACTACAAAAGACTTGGCTCTATAGACTATGTTCTTTTGACTGCCCAGAATGGCCGAATAAAGAACAACAACAAATCACCTGTCAAAATAATTATGTTAACAACGGAAAAAATATGGCACCTTGGGTTACATTATTTGAGTTTAGGTAAGGAACCCTAATTTTTTTGAAAATCTTAAATAGCCTATGACACTCGGGGTTAATGTAGCTTCCTACCAGTGAAAGAATTTTTCAAATCGGTTCAGTATTTCCGGAGTCTATTCGTTACAAACAAACAAACAAATCTTTCCTCTTTATTATATTGGTATAGATATACCTTAATGGAAACCCAAAGTTTGAAAGCTATATAAAAATGCTCCAATTTAGAAAATACGTCCACTGCTGGACACAGGCCTCGCCCAATGATAAAACACACTCCAACTTCCAACGAAGAACATTTAGGGCGATCGCAGCATAGCTGCTGTGTGTGGGTTGTCTGGAAGAAATCGCTTTTAGCGATAAGGCCGCACATTGCATGCGAATTCAATCTGTCCGCTCCGCACCGTAGATTTAATAATGTACTCTTGTATATTGTATGTACTTTGTATGCGATAAAGTGTTTTCTATTCTATTCTATTGTATGGGTGATTATTCTTTTCACGAAGGACGCTGATGCCCGTCCTTCAGAGATTCTCTTAGTCGCTCTTTACGATACTTATGGGAGTAGTATTCTTTAATTAATACATTGAAATCAATATATATAAAACTCTTCCGTTACTGACTGACTGACTGACTGACTGACTGACAGACAACGCAGAGCCGAAACTACTGGGCGTAGCGGGCTGAAATTTAGCATGTAGGTTCCTTAGGGAGTGTAGGTGAGCACTAAGAAGGGATTTCCCGAAATTCCCACGGGAACGGGAAAAAACGGGAATTTTGTGTTTATAAGAAATCTGCGCGGGAAAAACCGCGGGGCAGCCTCTAGTCAATATATATAAACTCTTCCGTTACTGACTGACTGACTGAGAGACAACGCAGAGCCGAAACTACTGGGCGTAGCGGGCTGAAATTTTGCATGTAGGTTCCTTAGGGAGTGTAGGTGAGCACTAAGAAGGGATTTCCCGAAATTCCCACGGGAACGGGAAAAAAAGGGATTTTTATGTTTATGTGAATTCTGCGCGGAAAAAATCGCGGGGCAGCCTCTAGTTAGTTATATTTTTCAATAGCTACTAAATAATTTTACAAAATTAAGTCAAACAGAGCAAACTACCACTTAACTAAAACTTAACTTCAAGAAGAACTTTAACTAAATAACACGTTAACTTTCCTCACTTAAGCTACACTTAAACCCGAATTTCAAGTGAGCTTGTTGTAATAATCAATATATATAATACACTTCCGTTACTGACTGACTGGCTTACTGACAGACAAAGCAGAGCCGAAACTACTAGGCGTACAAAGCTGAAATTTGGCATGTAGGAAAATCCTTTCTTAGTGTAGGTGAGCACTAAGAAAGGATTTTCTGAAATTCCCTCAGGAACTGTAATTACGGGACTTTTTAGTTAGTATGAAAAATCGACACCATTGAGTATATCTACGTGTTCAGGTTACTCTGAATGTAGGAGTATTGAAATAAAGGAATTCCCGGAATTCCCACAGGAAGGGAAAAACGGATTTTTGGGTTTATGAGAAATCTGCGCGAGTGAAACCGCGGGGCAGCCTCTAGTATATAATATACCTTCTTGACTGACTTCTATTATACATCATGAGTTGCCTGGAAGAAATTGCTTTAAACGTAAACGTATTTATGACAAGAGTGGCTATTATGGCAAGTTCCCTCCACAATTTATGTCCTTGTGATAATCTGAGTCTATGGAGGAGACCTATGACAGTGATGATGATAGAATTAAAGATAAAAGTAAAGATACGTTGGTAAGAGACTCTCTTTTTATAAATTACCAAATACTCCACCCGGTGGGTCCGAACTCCGAATCGATACTAATCAAAAAATCCATAGAATCGATCACTCAATCGAGATTAGGAGACGACAAATGTCGGAGCTTTATTTGTCTTGTTTCATAAGATAAATCTACAATTGAATAAAACTAAAGAGATTACAATGACTCACGATTTACTTTTTTCAATGAAAGTGATTTGTGCCTTTTGGTGTATCTAATACACCAAAAGGTTGTCATTTTAAAACTTAAAGTAAATTACTTCTGAAGTTTTTCTAACTTTTCCAAGCTGGTCTGTGCTCTTGGTATTTACCTCAGAATATTTACCTGTATTTAATTTATTATTTTTTAAAGAGTAAAACAGCACATTTCAATGCCTAGTATAAAATAAAGTCGCTTCCCGCGTCTGTCCCTATGTATGCTTAAATCTTTAAAACTATGCAACGGATTTATATGCGGTTTTTTTTAATAGATAGAGTGATTCAAGAGGAAGGTTTATAAGTATAATTCGTGCACAAAATAGTAATAGGTTAGGCGGTACGCAGTTCGCCGGGTCGACTGGTTAAATAATATTTTAAAGTATAAGACATAGAAAGCTCTAATTAAATAGGTTCTTGCAAGAATTAAAGTCTCCTCTCTTGCAAACCTCGCGTTCCCGCCGTCTAAGTGCAATTACATTAGTGCAGCGAAACATCCGGACCCTTCTTCTGTCTTGTTATATAAACTCTGTTTACTTTAAAAATAGTACTGCCATTGTCTTGAAATGAAAAACATCATATATTTTATTTAAAAAACAATCAAATTATCATATTGCATTCAAAAAATTTAAATCATCAATACATAGTAGTACCTATAAAACAAAGTCGCTTCCAGCGTCTGTCCCTATTTATTCTTAAATCTTTAAAACTTTGCAACGGATTTTGATGCGTTTTTTTTAATAGATTGAGTGATTCAAGAGGAAGGTTTATATGTATAATACATGTACAAAATACCAATAGCTTAGGCGTTACGAAGGTCGCCGGGTCAACAAGTTAAAACTAAGAATTAAAAAAATATAAAGTTACTAACGGGAAACGAAGTAAGCTATTTCGGAGTAAAATGTTATTCACAGATGGACGGACCGACGACTCATACAAAAAATGCCAAAAATAAATTTTTGATACAAATTTTGAAAATATAGTTTTCTTTATCAATGGGTGACGTTCTCTTTACATTTCGCTTAATCCATAGATCTGGCATTTTCGTGAATTATCCGGTCCTTAGTCCCTCTGAGGGTTTCAAGGGCTGTGAAGATTATAGTAAAAAGGGATTTGAGGGGACTCGAAAAGGAATTTAAATTTCATCAGGCGAAAAGTTTGTGAAATAAACTAAAATGTGTTTGTACGGTTTCTCAGTAATATTGTCATTCATTTTGGTTCGGATATTTGTTTAAGTGTTACAGAACTAAGTAATTACTTTAACTTAAAAAACTGCATTTTTGGAAAGTTTTTTTAATTTAAGTGTTTTTGGCTCATGTCGCATGCATGACGGCTGTCTCAGCTGTAAAAAAAACTATTTAAAAACTTGTGTACTGTACTTGTGTGTTTAAAACTAGTTTAAAAGCTGAAAAATAGTCTTGTACTTACCGTTTTCAAATTGTCTAAGACTAAGAAATAATACGATTTCGGTCGTATTCGGACACATCGCCTTGGATCTGTCAAGTTGGCAGTGATGTGGACTGAGTAAGCGTCTGGACCCGGGTTCGATTCCCGGGCGGGGCGAATATTGATATGATGAATCGATGTTTGTTTCCGGTCTGGGTGTGATGTTCGTTTCTGTGGGTGTTTCGGGCACGCTAGATACAGGTTCTTCCTAGTTAGGGGCTCTGAATGTGTAATGTGATGTGTGTGTAATATTATTTAGAGCTTCAATGCAATGATGCTCTCAGATGAGTCTTATCTTAGCCAATTTTTTTTTGGTCATAAATTGTCTTATCCTATAACACAAGATATTTTATAGAGTTGATCGTGGAAAGACCGTTTAAGACATAATAATAACACATTACACTCAGAGCCCTTAACTAGGTAGAACCTGTATCTAGGGTGCCCGAAACATATACAGAGACAAACATTACACCCAGACCGGAAACAAACATCGATATTCATCATATCAATATTCGCCCCGCCGGGGAATCGAACACGGGTGCACACGTTTCCTCAGTCCACATCACTGCCAACTGGGCTACGGAGCAGTCAAACAGACATGAATCTGTAGCTTCAATAACATCACACGACAGCCACTGCAACTGCAAGCCTCGACATATCATCAACAGATCTCTACACTCGATTTAACAATAATGATGACAAATTGATCGCATTCATCATCGAGTTTTATGACTTAAATAATCGAAACGCCATGATAATCGATCGCATTTTAATCGATTTGAGTATCGATTTTTAATCTGGCTTGTCCCAAAGGCCCAAAGGAATGTCCAATTGGAGTAGTTAAAAAATATAAATCAAAATTTATTTGATAAATTTATTTGTTAAAGAACCAAGATAATTTTTTAGTGAAATCTGATAAACCACAATAACATTACACAGGTGGTTCAGGGTCATCCCCCATTAGGCTTAAGGGGCGAAACGGTGCGAAACTAGCGCCACTCTCGATAAATAATTAATATCTTCTAAACCATGGCCGAAATCAAAAATATGCGTCTTTGACCCTATTTTGAACCTGAAAGCTACACAACCGGGCCTTAAAAATAGTAAGCATGATTATCTAGGGAGTCAAAGACGCATATTTTTTATTTCGGCCATGGTTTAGAAGATATTAATTATTTATCGAAGTGGCGCTAGTTTCGCACCGTCACGCCTCTTAAGGAAGCAAATGAAAAACCAACAGTCCACGGATCACAATAGTTATTTATTGGTTCCATTATGTTTACCGCCGTGAGCGTGATAGAAAATATACTGTATACATTGCATGATTGTTTTTTAAGTTATAAAGAATAAATGTTTGAAAGGATTCATATAAGATCCAATGAGAATTAATTTTTGTTCAACTTCAAATAAGAAACTTACAATTCGTCACGGAGGCGCCACCTGGCGGTTTCTATTAATTCACTTGAATGGCGAGTTTACGGAATCAACCTTATTAATTTTGTGTATGTAAATCAATTAAAAAAAAAAAAAACGGCCGCGAGGGTCGCGCTTAGAAGGCTCCGGTAAGTATTATAGTACTTACCTACCAAACTTACTTTTGCATGTATCTCTAAATTTACGTTATTTTTTGAAGTTTTTAACATTTCTTAGTATTTGTTGGCCGCTCCGAAGGGACCCTGATCACACAGCAAGGCAAGCCCTTGACTGGAATCCCCAAGGAAAGCGGAAGCGTGGCCGCCCTAAGCAGATCTAGGGGACATAGGACATTAATTCAATTCAGTATTTGTTGGCCAACAAGAAAAATATCGCCCTTAATATTTCTTTGGATTTTTTGCGCCGTTTCGGAGATAAGACAGCCTGCTTTTGACAGACAGACAGACAGACAGATGGAATAGTCATATTAATAAGGTCCCGGGACGAGTACCCGGATCATTTAAAATGGCAAAAGCGATGCACTCATCAAAATAATTATGTCACTACCAAGAAACACCGACGTATCGGAGAATGATCGCAGAGATGTAGTGCGATAGTAGTAGAATGATAGCTCTATAGCACTTCGATGGAGAGTCACTCGACCCGGCCGCCTCGCTAAGGCGCGGGTGACCATAATGCAAGCAAGAAATGAGAAATTCGAAGAATGTGCTGTTCTCGCCCCGTCTGCCAATGACTATTATGGTAAAACCCTTTTCAATTTAAATTTTACCCTTTACTAGTACTAGTACTTTACAGTGCAATTATAAAATTGTATAGAAAGTGCCAAATAAATTTTGAAAGAAAGAAAAAGAAAGAAAGAAAAGCGTTTATTGCCAAACAGTGACACACAATTAACAACAACACAGATAAACAAAATACAAAAAAAAACCTAATTATATGCCACTGTTGCAAAGGGCACTGCCTCAGCATTTGCTATGGGTGTGAACCCAAAGCGCTGGTATTCAACCTTTTTATGTTATCTCTAAGTTTGTTTTCCCTTCTTTTTTATATGTTGTAATCTGTAACTGTTTCATCGAATAAATATGTTAATCAATCAATCAATCAATCAGTCAGTTATACCATACCTACCTAATTAAGTTTATACAATGTACATAATATGTTTTGATGTATTTGTTCCATGGAAAAATCTTTCAATCAATCAATGTTAGGTACCTACTTAATCTTTGTTGTTATCTGTGGAGGACACATATACGACCAGGCCTAAGACCATTTTTAAGCCGAGCAGTCTTCTGCCTCTGCTCTCTGATGAGAAATACAGTGCTACACAAAAAAGTAGAAATTAAAATGTTGTTTGATTTTTTTTTTAAATCTGTCAAATTTCCTTACTGTGTCGCGACTTTTTAATTTCAATTTTTTTTTTCCAAGATATAAAAATGGTGTTAAAATTAAGTTAAAAACACGAATATTTGACATCATTTTATTTCAGTAACTTTTATAGGCAGTCTCTGATGAGGAACTTGGACGATTATGATGACGATGATAAAAAAAAAACAAACAGGACCAAACGAAATTACTACTTCGTCAGTATTTTTTTGTACAAAGTTTTCAAAGCATGGTCACCCCAGCCCCAGTGTATACAATACGGCCCTCGAGCGAAGTGTATCGATTTCGCGCCACTAGTACACTGACACGGTTTCGCCTGCCTTTTGTGAACGTGGGAACAGATCCTTATGCCTTGGATCCGTTAGGTTTGCGGTTTCAGAATGTTTCTGGATTAACAAATTTCATTTTTTCCATTGACCTGCATGTTTACAGTGAGATTTAATACAAAAAATATTCGGAAAAGCTAAAAGACCCTTGAGGATGTCCCAAGCTTCGGTATTACTTATTCGCTTACAACGTCACTGGACAGATTTAGACTCTCTTCTGTCTACTATCTACTATATACTGGGTGTTTCTGACAAGGCGGTAATAAATCAAAGGAGGGATTCTGCTCACCATAACTAACAACTTTCCCAAAGCAACATGGGTCAAAATCTCAAAAAAAATAACAGCTGTTCCATACATTGGTTCGATCAGCTGACGGGGTCAATGTACGGGACGGCTGATTTTTGTTTTGAGATTTCGACCCATGTAGCTTTGGGAAAGTTGTTAGTTATGGTGAGCAGAATCCGTCCTTTGAGTTATTACCGCCTTGTCAGAAACACCCTGTATATAAAAATGAATCGTGGTTCGTTAGTCTCGCTAAAACTGGAGAACGGCCGAATCGATTTAGCTGATTTTGGTTTTGAAATGTTCGTAGTTGTCCAGGGAAGGTTTAAAAGGTGAGAAAATAATGTAAAAATTGAGAGGAAGTTAATTTAAACAACAATTTAAGTATCCATATAAAATGTTCCATTATTCTATCGATTTTTCTGACAAAAAATAGATTTATTTGACGTTGTATTTGAATTATCTCATTCTGGGTGGGCAAAATAACAAAGTCCATATAGCCAAGTTTTTAGTAGGTAGGTAGGTATGTATTAGAATAATATTATAATCGTATCAACTTATAATCTAGGGCGTTTGCCGGGTCTGCTAGTTTATAATACAATATGGTAGTAGAGGAACGAAGTAACTATTTTCTAATCTGTGGTAAAGGTAAGGCACAGTATTACTGTACCTGGGCCGCTATAGCCTCTTACTCAAAACAATAAAATGACTCATTACTGACGTCTCTTTCTAACTCGTGGGGATAAATGTCTCATTCCCACACTTCGTTCGTATTTGCATACAAAGTCTACATGGTCTGGATATGGTTGAACTCTTTTTATCAATTTTACCCTGTTATTCATAAAAAGTTAAAGAGCATTTTAGTTATTTGACGTATGTCAATTTAGACTGGATGACACGTATTTACCATACAACAAACCAGAGAAGTTGACCTCCAGTAACGCTACTTAAAGCGTATCTTTATGAATAATACGGTTACTCTATAGCTGTGATCTGATACGAATCTAGTTCGATCATGGTATAGAAGGCATCCTTCTTTAAGTTCAAAGGTCAAAGGTCAAGTATCAACGGTGTTTTACCTTGCGATGATTTTTTATGACCGAAGAGCCCTCAAAGTGTTATAACAGAGTTCTTGACATGCCTCGCCACTTGAGTTTTCGAGTTGTATCGACTGATTAGCTGTCTAATATTTATTTGTTTAACAAATAACTCCGACTTGGTTTAAAAACAAGATTTGTAGATGACGGACAACCTACAATCGACAATCATAACAGAGTATCGACAATCTACAATCTTAACAGAGTATAAGAATGACTTAAGGTTTACGATGCTAAGTTCTGAGTTGAACCTGAAAAAAATACAATATTTTTTTTGCGCATTCGAAACACTCTAGAGTTTACGTTACCAACATTTTTAAAAACTGTTTTTTGCTGCCATAATATAATTGGAAAAATACAAAATAATATATTATGTAACAAATTTTGAAATAAGTGTATTTATAAATATACATATAGAATCTATAGTATAGTCCTAAACTATCTTGTTCTAAAATCAAAATTCACCTTTCCCATTTCGATAATCTTCAATATTTAATCGCAAAATGTGTTGGTAAGCGCATTATTCAACAACGCCTGGACCAATTTTAGCAATTCTTTTTTTTAATGTTCTTCGATGTCCAAGGATGGTTTTTACGGCGAGAAAAATTCGAATAATTACTGGGAAAACAACATAGTAAATAGGTTAGGCGGTACAAATATCGCCGGTTCGACTAGTTTATCATGCAAATCTGTATTATTTTATAAAGATTCCTGGTACAGCAGCCAGCGCATCAACCTCCCACCTCCGAGGTAGATCGCTAAAATCATAAAGCGTCGACATAGGATCATTAACCGTCTCACCACGTGAGCCGTTAACGACACTTTATGACCTTTTTATGAGTTTCGTGATTTATGAGCCCTAGATGAATGAGGGCGGGATAAACTGCGGGGAAAGTTTATTTATTTCGGGGAAACTCTTAATGAGGTAGAAAACTGTTTTGTTTTTATTCCTCTTGAACATTGAAAAAGGTTTTTTTTTAACAATAGGCATCGACTTATGTAAGAAACGCCTGCTGAACTTTGTTTAGCAATGTTCTTTCCGACTCTTTTATTAGTTTTATTTCAGGCATTTTTATGGATTGCCCTTAATGTATTGCCATAATAATGCCCATTGAAAAACTGAAGTTAAATTTTGTAAATTAATTTTTGTTATGTTATATAGTAAGTTGGTCGATGGGATAAAACTTTTTTTGACTAGCCGCGCGCAATAGAAGACGCAGAGCAGGCAGACCCCCACATTAAAGCTACTTATAAGTACTTACCAAGAAACCTACAAAATATGTTAAAATTAGTCTTTTACAGGTAAAGGTGAATAATATTTAAAACTAGTTGACACAGCAAACTTCGCACCGCCTAGCATTCTAATACATTTTGAGTATATTCTATAGCCTATGACATGCGGGGATAGTTTAGCTTCCCAAAAGTGAAAGAATTTTTGAAATCGGTTCAGTACTTTCGAAAAATAAGTATTCAATGCAAACAATCAAATCTTACCTCTTTTTATATTAGTACTAGAGGCTGCCCCGCGGTATCACCCGCTCAGATTTCTTTTAAACACAAAAATCCCGTTTTCTCCCGTTCCCATGGGAATTTCGGGAATTCATTCCTTTGCTCCGCTACACTCCCCAAGGAATCCACTTGCAAAATTTCAGCCCACTACGCCCAGTATTTTCGGCTCTGCGTTGTCAGTCAGTAACGGAAGAGTTTTCTATATATTGATATCATATTATCCTTAATAATAACTCCGGCTATTTACAACTTCTTTCAAGTTTTTTACAACAGAAGAGTATAGAAGTATAGAAGTACTTACATACTTCACTTACAAAGTTATAAAATCTACGAAACTATCGTTAACTTCACAATTCATCCCGGATTCGAACTGCGGTCCGTGAGTTACGACTCACTTAGCAGATTAGTTCCGCTGAACCATCACTTAACGTTTGCAAGATATAGCTTACTTTCATGATACAAGAATGAAACAGTGCAAAACTAGCGCCACTCCCGATAAATAATTAATATCTTCTAAACCATGGCAAAAATCAAAAATATGCGTCTTTGACTCCCTAGATAATCTTGCTTTGAATTTTTAAGGCCCTGTTGTGTAGCTTTTAGGATAATAAACTTAGAAATATTCTTTTAAAAAACTGAAGTTGCCACTTTAAGCAACAAACGGTTTTTTTTAGATTTGGAACAACAAGAGCAGCGAGCACATAATAATAGAGACTTAACAAGTCTGTGATTTTGACTTTATTATACATTTATTAAACTTTTATCTTACTTATACCTTATATAAAAACTGCATTGTTTACAAATTGATAACACTACTAACTACTAAGAAAAGAACTGAAAAACACTACTCCTTTGTAAAAAAAAGTTATTTTCTTGTATAAGTTACAGGTGTATGATAGTTTCAAAGTTGGTGTAATTACACAAGGGTTTGTTCCGTGATCACTATAAGAGTACTCCAGACGTTTCAGGAAAAGCTGAAACCTTCTTTATTTTGTGTTATGGTACTTAGGTAACTTAATTAAAAGAAAATAGCCACAGTTCAGTATCAGATGGAATACGAATTTAGTTAAAGTTTTTATTGAAAAAGTTAGGTAATATGCCATACTCATTATGTACTTAGCAGAATGCGAAAGTAAGTCAGTATGTATATGTGTTACGCAATCATGCATAAACTACTTAATCGGTATGGCTGAAAATTGGTAGCTAGCTATCTTAAAACCACGATACGGAAAGGACTTTCATCTTGAAAATCCCATGGGAACAGAAAATAAGGATTCGGTATCCGAAGCCGATAATTAGAATTATACATATACCTCTTTAATAACGCATGAAAATAATTGATTTCTGAAAAAAGGTAGCCACTTACTTCCATTTTTATATTTCGGTATTTTGTGTTATCAACGAAACGTACCTGAAACAATACAATGTAAATTATTAATATGCATACTAAACTACAGAATGATTGAGTGTCGGGTATATAAAAATATCAGCCATGTATCACACACCACCCATAATTAAATAATTCAAAAGGGCAGATCATAAAATAACATACAAATAATAATAATAACACATTACACTCAGATCCCATAACTAGGTAGAAACCTGTATCTAGGGTGCCCGAAACAAATACAGAGACGAACATTACATCCAGACCGGAAACAAACATCGATATTCATCATATCAATATTCGCCCCGCCCGGGAATCGAACCCGTCTGCACACGCTTACTCAGTCCACATCACTGCCAACTGAGCCACGGAGCAGTAAATACGATAGATACTTTAGAGATGAAGAAGACGATAGATCGCATATCCCTATTTATCGCGTTATTGCTATACATTTACATAAGTCGATGTTAAATAAAAACTACATAATTTAGGGACAGAAGCCTTAAGAGCCAGTTTACAGCGATTCTAGCGCCATTCTCGAAAAACATTGATATCTTCTAAACTAAGACAAATATCGAAAATGTGGCACAGAATGACACTAGATAATGTAGCCTAGTATTTTTAGGGCACTTCTGTATAGCTTTTAGGTTGAAGACCAAAGAAAGCTACAAAGTGTTGCTAAAAGTGGCCACTTTTATCAACAATCTGTGTTTTTTTTGATCCTCATACTTAGGACTACTTTGCTGTGCTTAAAAAATACTAAGCAAGAATATCTAGTGTCATACTGTGCCACATTTTTGATATTTGTCTTAGTTTAGAAGATATAATTTATTTTCGAGAATGGCGCTAGCATCGCTGTAAACTGGCTCTTAATACAATTCAGGCATAAATTTAAGTGTACCTTACTTAACTACCTAGTAAAATATTAACACAAACAGTTTTCTGTAAAGGCGGCAACATTTTAAGACCGCTTCAGTTTAAATTCAGACAAAGAGGCGGCGACACAAAAGCACAAAAGTTCCAAACTGAGGGGCTACGGACCTTTAAGGAAATAAGTATTTATATAGGGAAAAGGCTTTTTAGAAACTGATTTGTACTTTAAAAAATATAATTAGGTAACTAAAGAAATATTAATATATATTATTCTATTATATTATAGAACAAAAACTACCACAGTCGAGAGGATATACGAGGAGGAAATCAAACGACCAAATGAACAGATAATATCTGTTATATATATGTCTATATTATAGAGCTTCTAAATAGCATACTGAGGGAAAGAGACAGCAGTCGCCCGCATCGGTTTCTTTAGTTAATGGAAAAAATTAATAAATATTGATATCTTTTTAATTATTACTTTTAAATCAAAGTTGGAATTACTACTTTTAATATTTATTTTAACATAATATTTAGTTTTAAACAAGAAATTCTGTTTGACTAACGCCACCTTTTTCATTTTTGCAACACAGATACTGGTTTAACGTTTTAAGTAAAACAAAGAAAATAAACAATTTAAATTCTATTCATTTCACGAGGTCTGCTGATGGCAACGCGAAACAAAACAGCTTGTTAAAATGACTTGAGGACGTTTCAGATTATTTCAGATTTCAGCGGGACTATGCGGGATGCCTGAAAGACCGTACGCGCATAGAATACCTGAAATTTTCAGGAATTTTGTTGCTAAAATCGTCTTTCCTGACGACGACAGCAATGTTTGGAGATAAGACTTAGGCCGCGCTCACTTTGCATGCGTTTTTAACCGACTTCAAAAAAGGAGGTAATCAGCTTGACCTGTTTGTATCTATGTATGTATGTTTGTCCGCGATAATCTGGAGTTTGGCTGATCCGATTTTGAGGCGGTTTTCATAAAAGTATTTGTAACATTCAAGAGAATGTTTCAGTACTTATTTTAACCGACTTGAGAAAACAGGAAGTTCTCAGTTTATGTATGTGTAAATTGATTGAAGGCGATCTTTTTGTAAAAAAAGAAATTATTGTACGACTTTCATCCGTGTAAACACGCACGAAGAATCACGAAATTCTAAGTACCTACTATAAAATCTTTAGAATATAAAATCGTTAAGACTGCACGACTGGAATTCCCACGGAAATAAAAACTCTTGTAGCTACGAAACTAATTCATTATAATAGCTCGATATTATTCGCATGTGTTTGTAGATGGCATCTTACCGTCTTATTCATAAAGATACAGTAGATTTTAAGTAGCCTTACTGGAGGTCTACTTCTCTGGTTTGTTGTATGGTAAATACGTGACATCCAGTCTTAATTGACATACGTCAAATAACGAAAATGCTCTTTAACTTTTTATGAATAACAGGGTTTGTCTATAGATTTTATACTTGTACAGGTATAATAGTTACCGGCTATTATCGGTAGTTAAGAAGATGGAGCGTCGTAATAACAAAACCTTGTATTAGATCTGCTTTAATAACTATAACACAATAAGTAAGTACCTCGGATTTTTTTCCAAGACCGCTTGGCAAAAATACACGGCGTTTGCCACTTGTCTAAATGAGGTCTTGGCGAAAACACACTAACCCCTCACTTGCATTAAGTTTGGCACAAACGGGCCACCGACCATGCTGTGGCCATTAACCTACAGCTTAAAGTATGAAAAAGCGGTTTCTTTTTTGTCTGCGCCGAGCCTTAGTGTCGATTTTAATTAAAGCAAACTTTCCGACGATTTCTTAAAGAGCATTCGGGCGGAAGCGCCTCTGAACAATTAGCTCTAACAATACAAGTTTAATATTACAGTTTGTTTACTGAGCGCTATCGCCACCGCTCGCCAAATCTATTATGCACTTTGGAAGTTTTTAATGTCCTTTCGTGCACTTACAGAGACTTGACTTGGCAAAATGTTAACTCTACAATCGGATCGACCAGGCGACTATTGTCGTAAGGCAAGGCAAACGTTTGTTTGCCTGAGCCAATTGGTGGGCACCCTGACTGAAGTACCTCGCCTCTCGCAGTATAGGATACTTTACCAAATAAGGTATGAATATAAATAAGATTAGTCTAATTTACTTTCACTATAAAGTGATATCTTGTATCCTATATTACAGGGATGTTCCGAACGTTCGCATTCGCATTCGCGAATGATTCGCATCATTTTAACATTCGCTTCGACATTCGCATTCGCATCAAAGGATGCGAATGTGCCGCTATTGGCACCAAGTTTCTTGTGTGGAGATCAATTACTTTATGGGGATACGTCATGGTCCGGCGCGAAATTCAAATTAATTGGCGTTTTTTATTTGTTCTGGCAAAATTATTTGTTTTTAATAAATTTAAAATGACTTCTCGTATGTAAAAAACCATTTCCCACATTGATACAACCTTTTTGGAAGACAGAGTTACTGATTTTGTGTAATGTGTTGATCTTGATTTTTGGCTTACAATAACTACTAACAATTAAACCTTCGCCATAATAAATAAATTATAACGAAGGTTTAATTCTTAGTAGTTTGAATTGAATACCTTCGCCATAATAAATAAATTATGGCGAAAGTATTCATTTTTAATGAAGTTTTAATGAATTTGCGTATGTAGGAGGCCATCTCCCACATCGTAGTACGGCGTTTTTTGAGGACGGACCTACTTTTTTGATTTTGTATCTAGGGACATAAAGGCCAAAAATCAATTTATGTCCTTAGACACAGAATCAGTAGGTATGTTTTCTGAAAACTTTGTATTGTAGTGTGGAAGATGTTTTTTTGCATGCGCGAGTTCATTGAAGCTTTATTAAGGGTTAATACTTTCGCCGGAATAATTAAGGAGCGCGAAAAAGTTTGAATTTCGCGCCATACCGAGAGGTAGATTGTATGTTTATGTTTGTGGTTTTATTTTATTGTTTATTTTTCTATACCTAAATTTTTTTTCACTGACCTTGTCCAACATTCGCATTCGCATTCGCATTCGCATCATTCGCATGCCTATCATTCGCATGCCTATCATTCGCATTCGCATTAACATTCGCGAATGTCTAAAATTCGACATTCGGAACATCCCTGCTATATTATACTGAATGAATCATTTTTGACTTTGTCTTTTTGAATTTGCATAACGTCAACTTATAAAATTATACATTAGATAACTTAAAATCATACCGTCTTATTTATAAAGATAGAGTAAACTTTAAGTAGCTTTAGTGGAGGTCTACTTCTCTGGTTGGTTGTATGGTAAATACGTGACATCCAATCTAAATTGACATATGTCAAATAACTAAAATGCTCTTTAACTTTTTATGAATAACAGGGATAGCCTATATATCTTTAAACACACTATTTCATATAAACAACCAACACTGAAAAAAATAAGTAAATAAACACAGACTCTAAACGAAATTGTAGTAGGTGTGAAGTAGCTCTGACTCAGCATAGGCAGCAAGCAATAAGATCTAAAGCTGGTAATTCTAAAAGAACCACGATTGGCGGTATGGTACAGTGGCAGTCTAGGTCGGCGTAACACTTCCGCTTTTTCTGTATTTTAAAATAGCTCTTGTTCTTTGGTAATACAGTCTAGGGCGCACGAGACCAAAGACAAATCTGTTACACCCTCCTAGACCGCCACTGTACATAGAACAACTTTAGATTTAAGTGTAGTGCAAACACCCCAGTAAAACCCGCATCCGCATTTGACTGCTCCGTGTCTCAGTTGGCAGTGATGGGGAGTGAGTAAGCGTGTACACCCGGGTTCCATTCCCGGGCGGGGCGAATATGGATATGATGAATATCGATGTTTGTTTCCGGTCTGGGTGTGATGTTCGTCTCTGTGTGTGTTTCGGGTACCCTAGATACAGGTTCTTCCTAGTTAGGGGCTCTGAGTGTGATGTGTTATTATTATTATTATTATCCAACTGCCTTTCGAGAATGGAACCCGTGGAAATAGCTGCCTACTGTGTTGAACAGAAGCAGTTGTAATATTTTCAATAGCCAGCCAATTTTCTAAGAAACTATCAAATTGATCCGCGAATTTCCGTCGTCGCCGCCCACAAAGTTATTTGAGCTAGCAAATATTATTTGTAGACCAATACGGTTAGCAAATAGCACCATTTTTGCCAATAAAAGAAGTTTTCTTTATTTGGAAAAGCTAATTCTATTGTCGATAAAAACATTTAGGATGAGATCACGAATAATATTACTATAACGAAGCTTAAGCTAGTAGCGAGATAAAGCACTAATATTTTAAATGCAAAATTAACTCTGTTTCACGCCAAACCTACCGAACCGATTTAAATTAAATTTGCTACACAGATAGTTTGAAAGGACATGGACTATTCTGATAAGAACAGATCATTAGGATTTGCGCACACAAGTTGTTTATAATAGTAGAGAGTAGAATCATTTGACAGAGGAGGGCTCGTTTGGGGGCGTCTCCAGGCGACCATTGTCGTAAGGCAAGGCAAACATTGTTTGCCTGAGCCAATTAGTGGGCACCCTGAACTACCTCGCCTCTATCAGTATAGGATACTTTACGAAATAAGGTATCAATATTAATTAGATTAGTCTAATTGACTTTCAATAAGCGATATCTTGTATCCTGTATTGAATAAATCATTTTTTACTTTTTACTTTTAAATAGTATAATAATAAGCCGATGAGGATCTCTCGATCTTAAAAAAAAAACATTTCGTAAAACCACAAAATAATATATGAAAAATAAGTAAACTACACTACACCCAGCGCGACAGATGGCGCCACCGCTCATTAGCGGGTCGCACATCCGGTTCCGGCAGGTGCGACTCACTTCCTGTCGCCACCACGTGCCGGAAAACCTTTCACTAGGTTTTCAGGATTACGTGACATTAAAACCAAGGATAAAAAATAAAAATATATTTCTATCTAGATAAATAGTGTATGGAAGGAAAAGCTTATGACTGTGTAGAAGAAGCAAAAAAATTATGTCAGGATCGTAGCAAGTGGCAATCAATTGGCTCTGCCTACCCCGATGGGAGATAGGCGTGACGTTATGTGTGTATACATGTTAAATAGGACTCCAAGAGATCAGCAGAGAACTAAATCAAAACCATTAGCTCAATGAATTGTAAAAGGTTCCTAAGTTATTATAAACGAAACAGGCACATAGCTAGAAGAACAGATTTGGTAACCGCGCACTGGAAGATGCAGTGCAGGCAGCGACATAGTAAAAGTTGCGTGCGTATACTAGATGAGTCTCTCAAGACCGGTTGGTATGGGGATATGTGGGAAAGGCCTTTGCCCAGCAGTCGACGTCTTTCAGCTGAGATGAGGATTTAGAATTTCAAAACTAGAGAGGGACTTGTGGTCCTGGAAGCTGCTTTTTAACTATGATCCAATTTACGAGACAAAATGATGATTTTAATATCGTTTTTATTATGTCGATAGGCACCGTTATATTATAAAACACATAGTAAAAGTTATTAACACTGCTACCTAATTTTTTACCTTAATTGCATAAAGACACAATACTAATCACAACACTTAGAACAACTATCATCATTCACATAAGATACTTTATTTTACATACTATACAACACTTATATAAATAAGTATATACAGGGTGTTTCTGACAAGGCGGTAATAAATTAAAGATGGGATTCTACTCACCATACCTAACAACTTTCCCAAAGCAACATGGGTCGAAATCTCGAAACAAAAATCAGCCGTCCCGTACATTGACCCCGTCAGCTGATCGAACCAATGTATGGAACAGCTGTTATTTTTTTTTAGATTTTGACCCATGTTGCTTTGGGAAAGTTGTTAGTTATGGTGAGCAGAATCCCTCCTTTGATTTATTACCGCCTTGTCAGAAACACCCAGTATATATATATTCCTATTACACTTAATTTAATGTTTCCCTCCCTCATCCCAATTCCCTCTCTCTTCCAAGCCCCTCTATCCTTTACCTCCTGCAGGTTTTTATTTTATTTCATACAGTTTTGTTAATTTTTTTCTTTCAGTTGTATATTGATTTTTGTTATAATATTGTTGTGGATACCTGTTATTGGCCATATGTACTACAGTTTTAGTTTATAATGCTCAATTAATTGTAAACGCTGTTGGTGTCCTAAATAAAATAAAAATAAATAAATAAATAAAATAATGCAAAAGGAGGGAGGATTATTAAAAAAAATAAAGAGTACCGCGTTATTCATAAAAAGTTATAGAGCATTTTAGTTTTTTTACCTATGTCAATTTAGACTGGACATCATGTATTTGCCATACAACAAACCAGAGAAGTAGACCTCCAGTAAAACAACTTTAAACCTACTGTATGAATAATATTATACGGTGAAATTATTGCAAATTTCTTAATGAAGTTTTTCAATATTTTATGACAAGAAGATTACGATTGTTAAATTGATGAATACGGAAATGCTCTGAGACACCTATGAACAACCAACTTTTCAAAGGAATATGTAAGAAAAAAAACAGAATAAAATAGAAGATCGGATATGATTAGGAACACAGAAATTTTTACATATTTTCGAAAGTAAATATTTCTAAATCTAAGATTTATAAGAAAACGCTACTGTAACGAGGAGCGCCGTGATGGCAGACCAAATAACCGTAAATTTAATATTATTTCAACTTATATAACTTTTCAGTCTCAAGTTAAATCAAAACCCGAAGGTGACAAATTTAATCTCGTTAGAAACAGCGATTCAAATCAAGTTGTGGAACTAATAAGTTCGATTAACATGTGTTACTATTTAGTTATACCCTGTTACTACTTAAGTTATCTGAAGCATTTTTTTGTTTGTGTAAATAAATGTAGAGTATTCTTTTAAAATTAAGTTTATCTACATATCGATCATGGAAATGCCAATTGTCGTAAGGGACAAAGCACGACTTTTCAGGAGAGCCAAAAAACGATTTTTTTTTTACAAATCCTTTTGTAACTTTTGATTGCCTTGATTTACAGCGATCAATCAAAAGAAGACCAGTGCTAATTTTTGAAGATCTTTTCAATTATTTTAGTTTGGATACGCTTCAACTAATGGTTTAGAAGATTTTGTCCCTTAATTACGCGCTACCCATTTTAGCAACATTGTCCCTTACGCTGACCTTTTTTCAACTTTTTCCCTTACGACCTATACAGTTTTTTTAACTTTATAAAATAATTGGTTGTAAGTCCCATATGTGTTTTTCCAATGTAGTCGTATGTCCACTATAATATTTAATTTTAAAGTAACTATGTAAAATTTGAGGGGCGTAAGGGAATTAAAATACCAACAAGTGTGTTGTTATTAGTACTGATGAAACTAAAAAAAAAATATTTAATTATGTCTATAGTGTTAAAATGTTATTGTTTGGTTACCCTTGTGAAACAAATTGATAAAATTTCTCAAATATGAAGTACAAAACATTAAAGTTTAAATATTAATTGTAAAAAATAATAATATTAAGTGCATAATTTTTATAAAATAGCAAATACCTAGGAACTCCAATAGCGCCCTCGTAAGATTTAAAAGAAAATAAATTATTAATCTTCAATGTCTACAATAAAAATCAACACTTTAATGAAGATAGGTAGGTAGTAATTCGTTTATAGCCCAAGTTTAAAGTAATTTAGCTTTAAACATGGTGTATAGGAATAAATACTTCAGTAAGACCAATTAAAAAAACTACAAGACTTACATTAAAAAGCTTTTTTGTTATGGTTGGTATGTAACGTATAGTATGAATAGGATACCAGCACCCCATCTTCCATGTATATGGCTAAGGTGACTATAGGAAAAAATCGAAGCACGTAGCGTCCATCGATGATCCTACAACAGCTTAGTACAACAGCCATACTGCGATTTCCAACCTGCCTGCCAAGTGTGACAATTATAGCAAACCCACTCATATGATCATGGCTAAAATTAACGTTTTGGCCTAGTTTGCGCTTTGGTAGCGGTTAGGAAAAGGTGGGGCAGGGTGTGTGTACTAACTAACGTTAATCCCGGGCCAACGAAGCTTAAGCAGGAATTGAGTTCTTTATGGTAAAACATTATTGTTGAGGAGGGAGAACCACAATCCCAGGGAGGTTTCGGGTGCATAGTGAACGATTCCCTTCAAAGCGTTGTAAATACCGATATTATGACGGCAAGGGTAGTAGGCAGTATTTGTTAAAAGTTATACAAGTATGCGCTCCCACATCGATACAGTCCAACGAAAATGTGGAGATTATGTATCCCGTGCTATGCATTGCTCAAAAACTTGCGTCACAGTTGACATAGGGGATTTAAATGCGAAACGGTTCAATTCTGATATCAGCGATGGGATAGCGCCAGAAGCGTGCAACAGAAGTTCGGTAGTACTGTTCTTCAGAAAAGGCCATAAAACCAGCTGAAGAGCTTACATCTAAGCCACCTTTATAAATTGTTCTTGAGAGTCATCAAGAATCGTTTTGCGCGCAGGTTTGACGTCTTCGCCCTTCGAATTAGCTATTTCTCGTAAAGGCAAAGTACCATGGACCACATACATGCTTTAAGGCAGGTAATATAAAAGACGGAAAAGTATAATCTGCCTCTTTGCCTGGCATTTGTGAACTATGGGAAAGCCTTTGAAGCTGGGTAGTACTGCAATCTCTTCAGCGGTGCCTATTGGTATATGGAAGTGTTTGTAAAAAACGCCACTATGTCAGCTGGACTACAGGATCAGAGCTCGAAGGCTGCTGAGGACTGGGTTCAAAAAGAGTTATATTATATCCCTTAAACTGTTCACCGCAGCCGCTGTGCACTCAAGTAAGTCTTTAAGACTCGGGACAGGAATGAACTAGGCATCAACAGAAATGGTAAGTTCGTCAGTTGTTATCTTTTACTATAGAGTCAAATTAAAACCCGCCGTTACGTTAAGATTAAGGAATACAATAAACATTAAAGCTAGAAATCAATGCGAATTGACATTTGACGTCGTACCCACTCAGAGATAGTTATATTTTGATTGACTGATTAAATAGATCAACGAATGGGTACTTTTAAAACATTATTTTTAAACAAATTCATATAAAATAATAATTAAAATCTGAGTTTTTAATAAACTTAAGATTAAGTTACGACCCTTACGACCTTGAGCTTTAGATACTGCAACTTTTTTTTTTACGTCGTAAAGGACATATTGACAAAACCGTATAAAAATCATCAATAATATTTTAATTTATTGGCCCTTACGCCAATGTGAAAAAATTAAATGTTCCATAAAGCTTTTTTTTTAATAAATTTCTGAGCTAGGCCCAAAAAAAGTCAGGTCGTAAGGGACATTTTTTGGAAGCTAGAGAGGTTTCAAATATACCATTCGATAGAGCGTGAAAAACTGAGTATAATGGCATCAAAAACGAAATTTCGAAAAATGTCCCTTACGACAATTGGCATTTCCATGATCGATATATGCATAGGCTATTCTCAAAAGAATGTGATATTTTTGGGCAAATTATCGATGTTTGTTTGTTGGACTTCCGTGGGTGTAGTAAAAGATGACCAAGAAAATTTTTAAAAATGTTATAATTAAATATTAATTTTAGACAGACCTTTAAACCGGTCTAAAATCGCCAATTTGTATGACGAACTAGTGATTTAAACCTAGTCTAGTGATTTAGACCCGGTTTAACTCTTTTTGTGAGCCTTATATTATTAATATTATTATCCAGGAGAATCCATTGTTGGTTTGCTGATGAGTCTGATCCGCGGCATGAAGCGGAAGGTACAGTCTTAGTCGGTTGGCATAACTGCTGTGTTCCTAGTATAATACAGTGTTCTGCTATTCCAACTGATAATATCTTTTTGAAGACGCCATTTCTGATATGTCATTGCAGGCTTGAATCACCTGATTGTCCGAAAAGTAAGATGATTCCGTGCTTCGGAAGGCACGTTAAGCCGTTGGTCCCGGCCGCAGTAGTGGTCGTTATAACCGCGGCGACAAGCTGGCCCCTTGTCACGTTGGTAATAAAGCATAAACTCGGCTAAACGTGGGTCCGGCTCCCAAGCTGGTGCCTCTGCCTAACCCTCCGGGGAATAAAAGGCGTGAGATTATGTATGTCTTTCTGATTCAGGTTTATTTGACATTCGTTTGTGTGAGCCGTTTGATGGGCGCTCCTGAACCACCTTGTAGCCCTAGGATACTTAACTAAATATAAGGTACCTTGTATCTTATATTGATTATTTTTTCATTAATTTTCATTTGTAATTAAAGAACTTCATTACCACAAAACGATAAAACAAGCCCGAAACCCACGTGACCCAACAACCAAATTCAATCTCCAAAGGTATTTACATGATTAAAACATATAAAAATAAGTAAATAATTTTATCAACACTTGCAGTTTTTAATAATATGAATTGATTCCTCACACCGTCACGCCTAGTTAGTAGGAACATGTTGAAAGGTATATAATGTGGGTTGTCCAAGCAGAAATTATCTTTCGAAGCCGTGTGCTTCGGTCCCTACTGCGGTTACCGGTAGGAAATCATGGGGTACTTCAGGGGAAGCCTTTGGCTTGTCCTCACCTTGGCTGTGGCCATCCAAGCCAGGCCAGAAGATGAAATGAGACGGGGTAAGTTTTAGTTTGCTTTCTCTATATTCAGCCTCGTTCCGAAGAACAGGCAGCAGTAGTCTTTTTTGTAACACTTGAAGTACCACACTCCTATCGCCAACCCGCCTACCAGCGTGGAGATTACGGCAAATTCCCTCCACAATGTTTTCCCATGTGGCATTCCATGGAAGATACCTAGGTCTAGCAGTAGAAGTCTATCGGTTGTTATGATGATAAATGAGATTTTTATCGGCTGAGAACACGGATTCGTTATTCTATGTGGCCTTTTCTAGATTTTTGTTTTAATGTTCTTTGTCATGTTCTTGTTCATGTTATCTAAAAGTTGTTTGGTATTGGCTACTAGTAACGTTTTAAAAAGTCCCAATGTCTCCGGCTCCCACCCCAAGTTACCCTTGCTAATAAATCTACACATCTTCATTTTTATAGCGGATCCCAAACTCTCTATCCTCATTCAGTGAATACTAACGCTTATCGGTCCAAATTATTGTTTTCTGGTCAAAGATGATTTAGCGATATAATAAATTTGTTTTTCTCTACAGCGAGGGAAGCAGCTGCAGCAGCAGCAGCAGCCGAAATTGAAGAAAGGTCTGCAAAAAACGAGGACGCTATTGATGACGGGGCTCCTGAGTCCAGAATGGGTTTTGGATTAGGACAGGCACAAGCTCAGGCTCAGGCTCAAGCTCAAGCTCAATCCTTAGCTGTTCCAATTGTTCTGCCACCAAACAGTAAGTTTATTGTAGAAAGAGTTGCATTTAAAAAAAAATAGCTTCTCGTTGATTCTATGAAACCGGAAGAAAGATATTTTAAATTGGCGTCTTCTACCATCATCACATCATCTTTAACATTAAACTTAATTCCATTTTGATAGGTGACCTGCTCTGTATTGCCTAGTATATCTGAACCAGAATATCATGACTTTTTTCTTAGTTATGAACCCGATATAGAATTAAATTATTCATATTCATAACTATAAAGTATACTTTGTGTTCATTCTTACTAAAGACATGAGTTAATGTTAAACAAAACAGCATCAAATAAATATCGTTTCATCCAATGTCCCCAGTGTTACACACAACAAATTAGTATTTCCCTAATGAGCGGTAAAGTAAAGTAATGTAAAGTAAAAAATGATGTTTTCGAACTGTCACTTTTAGTTACAGAGACTGCCATAAGATGGCACTAGGTAAAATTCTATATGAATTCAATCAGTCAGGTTAATCAGATTTGACGTTGAAATTACACCTACATTCATTGGCTATACAGTGCCATCTATTAGCATTCTCCTAAAACCATTAAAACTGTCAAAAACGAAAACCCCTCATTACCATGAGATTCTTGTAAAGGTATACCAATAATTTTGTATTTATCCTCAGACGTCATCGGTCCGCAATGTAATAAGTATGGTGACATGTTCTACGCAACTATGGGCGGTACCTGCTATGTATGCGCATGCGTCGGCAGCGTCTATGGCTTGCTTGGGCCCAAGTGCGTCGCTTGCAACCGGTGTCCCTTAGGTTAGTGTTTTTGCGATTTTATTTTATTAGTTATCTCAAAAGTTTAAAAATATTATTTAATTGTAAGTAAAAAGGGATGATGGCTTCTCTTGCTCGGTGTGTGTCGTAAGTGGAGCGTGAAACTTTACGTTGTTTCTATTGTGTTCTTTTTTTTAATGAGGGTAGTATTAAAATATTGTTAAGAATATATTTAATATATCTAATAGAGAGAATAGCAGTTAATTTTAAGTTCTTATGATACATTCTACGGCTTTTAATAAAAATTACTTATTTGATTGTATTTGTTTTGAATTCCAGCACCTGTTCCAATCCCAGGTAATTTTTTTTGAAAACATTATGTCATAAAACTTAAAAAATAATGATTTCAGAATCTATGTTTACTTAAATTTTAAAACTAAGCTTTTACACTGTTTCTTGATTATTTCAAACGTTTTTTTATACATTTTACAGAACCAATACCACTACCACCAAGTAAGCAATAGATATAATTAATGATAAGTATCCATATTTTATAAGACTTCGATGGATATTGATCACATATAAATACTTTTTAAGTGTTTCTAATTAGCTAATCTAAAGACTATTTCTAAAATTCAGGTAATTCAGATAAAGAGGGCGCAGAAAACAATATTCCTTCGCTTCCACGTAAGGATTTCAACTGCTAAGTAACCACTGTACCGACACGCATGTCATCAACATATTTTTTTTTCTTTTCTAATAATGCCTTATTACGCCTTAGCCATCGAAATATACAATGGAATATAGCGCGTTTTTAATTTTGTTTTTGTTGCGCGTTTAGATATCGGGCATCCACGATAAATTACTTTAAACATTATTATAACGGTTTTCGTTAAAGATTATAACACAATATGTACAGTATAGCGACATATTGCGGTGTTATATACTGTTAAATATGATTTATCTGAAGACATCATTATTTAAAATTATTAACTAAAGATCTTAACGAGTGTGTCGGTTAAGTGTTGACCTGATAATATGCATTGTTAAAGTCCAGCGTGATGAAGCTGGGCTGATAAGCATTTTTCCAATTATGATATTATTGTTTCCGCCAGATCGTATTCCGTTTAACGTTGAAAGATCACGATCACGTGATCGCAACAGACAGCGGAATAACCGTGAGTTTTAAATTCTCATGTTCTTAGCGTTTGGATCAGAATAGCAGGTTTATTCAACAAAATATATCAAGACCTATATACAATGTTTCTCTTCATAGGGCCTATTAATAATTGTGTCACTTCGCCTTTGTCTTGTTTTAGTTCCGGTGCCACCCCCACCCCCATTCATCCCACCAATCTGGCCATTACCACTTCCACCGGTACCACCGCCACTTCCTCCACTACCACAGCCACTGCCACCGATTCCACCACCACCAATTTGTAAGTATTAAAAATAATTCAACTGTCTTTAGTAAAAACTTCAATTCCAACTTTCTTAATTTCATCGAGTTTTTACATTCTTAATTCCACAGGCCCACCACCTATTGTGATTCCGGGTCCAATCAGAATCAGGCCAGTTCCGGTTCCTGTACCGGTGACCGTTCGTGTACCAGTCCGCGTTCCAGTTCCGTATCCAGTTCCATCTCCACCTAGGATCATCACAGTTCCAGTTCCAGTGAGGCAGCTCATTCCTGGTCCACCCAGGCCCGTTCCAGTGCCAGTTCCAGTTCCGGGACCAAATGTGCCCTACCCAGTTCCGGTACCATCACCGCCTGTTCGTATCCCTGTTTACTTCACGAAGTACATCCAAATTCCGGGACCAAGCAGACTCTTACTAGTTCCAGTTCCATACAGCGGTAATTATTTACGTCTTAATCCAATTTGAAATGATTTATTTTACTAAATGTTTTTTTTTTTTTTTAAATATTTTTGTTTTCAGTAACAAAATTGTATCCAGTGCCGTTCATCATCTATGTCAGTAAGTGCGAAAATTATTATTTTTATATCAACGACGAAGTTATAAATAAAATAATTTAACAAGAAGATGGTAATGAATGGTATGCTTAATACAAATGTGCTTACTATTGTATCAAACATTTGATCAATTGTATTGAGTGCTAGATTTAGTTAATATTAATATTGGCCTAATTTAGGGAATTTCCCTTTGACGTTCTCAAACTCATTTTTGCAGGCCCCATTTGCCGCAACAGACGTCCGCTGTCTCCATTCAGGATTCCAGGAGACTCCTGCCACATCCACGTCTGCAGGGTTCGATACAACTACGTTTATGTTGACACCACTGTCGACCCATACTGCAGTAAGCATTATGTATTATGAATCTTGCTTACCATTTTATATACATCAGACGTCCCATAGCTTTTCAAGATCTAACTGAAATATTTTAAGCAATGGTAATTTTAATAATAATTTGGTTTAAGACTAATAGGACTGAAATTACTTTCAATATTTACAGCGTTGCCAGTGCCAGGACCCTATCCATGTAAGTAGTAAAGTTTAAATCACACATACCTATCTATAAAGAAACGTAAAAATAATAATTCAAAGCAGTGCATTCAAAACCAAAATTATGCAATTGTTGAAGAAATCGACGGTATTATAAAAGTAATACAATGGGAAGAACCGTTATTTTATAAAAAGTTAGCGATTAACAGTTTAAACATAATTTTCTTTATTTCTCTTTCAGTAATAGGCTCGTCAGCACAAGCACAAGCCCAAGCACAATCTCAATCACTGGGTGGGGGTCAGGCTCAGTCGCAGGCTCAAGCTCTTGCCAATGCTCTCGGAGGAGGAATCGGAGGATTAGGAGCTGCTCAAGCTCAAGCTCAGGCTGAAGCTCAGGCTAACGCACTAGGCGGAGGAATCCTTGGTGGTTTAGGAGCCGCTCAAGCGCAAGCTCAAGCTGAAGCTCAGGCTAACGCATTAGGCGGAGGAATCTATGGAGGATTGGGATCTGCTCAAGCTCAAGCTCAGGCTCAAGCACAAGCTAACGCTCTCGGAGGCGGGCTTTATGGAGGTTTAGGAGCAGCTCAAGCACAAGCTCAGGCTGAAGCTCAGGCTAACGCATTAGGTGGAGGAGTCTACGGAGGATTAGGAGCCGCTCAAGCACAAGCTCAGGCTCAAGCACAAGCTAACGCTCTCGGAGGCGGGCTTTATGGAGGTGTGGGAGCTGCTCAGGCTCAAGCTCAAGCCGAGGCTCAAGCTAACGCATTAGGTGGTGGTTGGGGTAATGGTTTAAGTGCAGCTCAAGCACAAGCTCAAGCTCTAGCTAACGCTGTTGGCCTTAACCGTGGTGGTAATGCTCAAGCTCAAGCCGACGCCCAAGCCCTGGCATCAGGAGGAGGATATGATGGTGGGGCAGCGCAAGCCCATGCCGACGCACAAGCTAACGCAAATGGAGGCGGATTATATGGAGGATCAGGCGCAGCGCAAGCTCAGGCTGATGCCCAAGCTAATAGTTTAATCCGTTCCGCTCGCTCCGCAGACCCTGATCTGGATATTGAGGATTCTTCCGCTGACGAAGACCGTTCAGCCTTCAGTTCTGCAAACGCTGTCGCCAACGCCAACTCACTCGGTGGTTATGGAGGAAGTTCAGCGCAAGCTAACGCCCAAGCTAACGCAAACTCTTTAGGTGGCGGATGGGGCGGTGGTTTAGCAGAATCTCAAGCTCAGGCACAGGCTCAGTCTCAAAGCTTAGGTGGTTGGAGAGATAGCGGCGCTGAAGCTCAAGCTAATGCTCTTGCAAATGCAAATGGAGTTGGACCATGGGGCGGCGCAGGTTCTGCTCAAGCTCACGCTGATGCTCAGGCGAATGCTGCAGGAGGTGGTTTGGGAGGTCTGAGCGCTGCTCAAGCTCAGGCGGCCGCTCAAGCAAACGTTGCAGGCTTAGGATGGAGAGATGGTCTTAGCGCAGCGCAAGCTCAAGCTGCAGCTCAAGCTAACGCATTAGGAGGCGGCTGGGGTAGCGGTTTAAGTGCAGCTCAAGCTCAGGCTGATGCTCAAGCTAACGCACTCGGAGGTGGAATTTATGGCGGCGGATTAAGCGCGGCTCAAGCTCAGGCTAATGCTCAAGCTAACGCATTAGGAGGCGGCTGGGGCGGTGGTTTGAGCTCAGCTCAAGCTCAGGCTGATGCTCAAGCCAACGCGTTAGGAGGCGGCTGGGGCGGCGGATTGAGCTCTGCTCAAGCGCAGGCTGATGCTCAAGCTAACGCTATCGGAGGTGGGATTTATGGCGGAGGATTAAGCGCTGCTCAAGCTCAAGCCGCCGCTCAAGCAAATGCTGCAGGCTTAGGATGGAGAGATGGTCTAAGTGCAGCGCAAGCTCAAGCTGCAGCTCAAGCTAACGCATTAGGAGGCGGCTGGGGCGGTGGACTAAGCTCGGCCCAAGCTCAGGCTGACGCTCAAGCTAATGCACTCGGAGGTGGAATTTACGGCGGTGGATTAAGCGCTGCTCAAGCTCAAGCGGCAGCTCAAGCCAATGCTGCAGGCGGTGGATGGAGAGATGGTTTAAGCTCAGCACAAGCTCAAGCTGATGCTCAAGCTAACGCATTAGGAGGCGGCTGGGGCGGTGGATTAAGCTCAGCTCAAGCGCAGGCTGATGCTCAAGCTAACGCACTCGGAGGTGGGATTTATGGCGGTGGATTAAGCGCTGCTCAAGCTCAAGCCGCCGCTCAAGCAAATGCTGCAGGCTTAGGTTGGAGAGATGGTCTAAGTGCAGCGCAAGCTCAAGCTGCAGCTCAAGCTAACGCATTAGGAGGAGGCTGGGGCGGTGGACTAAGCTCGGCCCAAGCTCAGGCTGACGCTCAAGCTAATGCTCTCGGAGGTGGAATTTACGGCGGCGGATTAAGCGCTGCTCAAGCTCAAGCGGCAGCTCAAGCCAATGCTGCAGGCGGTGGATGGAGAGATGGTTTAAGCTCAGCACAAGCTCAAGCTGATGCTCAAGCTAACGCATTAGGAGGCGGCTGGGGCGGCGGATTGAGCTCAGCTCAAGCGCAGGCTGATGCTCAAGCTAACGCACTCGGAGGTGGGATTTATGGCGGTGGATTAAGCGCTGCTCAAGCTCAAGCGGCCGCTCAAGCCAATGCTGCAGGTGGTGTATGGAGAGATGGTCTAAGCGCTGCTCAAGCGCAGGCTGATGCTCAAGCTAACGCATTAGGAGGCGGCTGGGGCGGTGGACTAAGCTCGGCCCAAGCTCAGGCTGACGCTCAAGCTAATACACTCGGAGGTGGAATTTACGGCGGTGGATTAAGCGCTGCTCAAGCTCAAGCGGCAGCTCAAGCCAATGCTGCAGGCGGTGGATGGAGAGGTGGTTTAAGCTCAGCACAAGCTCAAGCTGATGCTCAAGCTAACGCGTTAGGAGGCGGCTTGGGCGGCGGATTAAGCTCAGCTCAAGCGCAAGCTGATGCTCAAGCTAACGCACTCGGAGGTGGAATTTATGGCGGCGGATTAAGCGCAGCACAAGCTCAGGCTGATGCTCAAGCAAATGCGTTAGGCGGTGGAATTAATGGTGCTGGTGCTGCCCAAGCAAATGCTAATGCTGTTGCGAATGCTCTTGGAAATGGTCCCTGGGGAGGCTCCGGGTCTGCTCAAGCGCAAGCAGACGCGCAAGCTAATGCCCTTGGAGGAGGCGTCAGAAGCGGTTTGAGCGCAGCACAAGCGCAAGCTGAGGCCCAAGCAAACGCATTAGGTGGTGGCTGGGGAGGTGGATTGAGCGCAGCTCAAGCCCAAGCACAAGCTCAGGCTAACGCACTCGGAGGTGGACTTTATGGAGGTTTGAGTGCCGCTCAAGCTCAAGCTCAGGCTAACGCTCTTGGAGGCGGACTATATGGTGGAGGTTTGAGTGCTGCTCAAGCTCAAGCTCAATCCCAAGCACAGGCTAACGCACTTGGAGGCGGAATTTATGGAGGTTTAAGCGCAGCTCAAGCTCAAGCACAAGCACAGGCTAACGCACTTGGAGGTGGACTTTATGGAGGAGGTTTAAGCTCAGCTCAAGCTCAAGCTGAAGCCCAAGCAAACGCATTAGGTGGAGGCTGGGGAGGTGGTTTGAGCGCAGCTCAATCCCAAGCTCAAGCTCAAGCTAACGCACTTGGAGGCGGAGTTTATGGAGGAGGTTTGAGCGCAGCTCAAGCTCAAGCACAAACCCAGGCTAACGCACTTGGAGGCGGTATTTATGGAGGAGGTTTAAGCGCAGCTCAAGCTCAAGCTGAAGCCCAAGCAAACGCATTAGGCGGAGGCTGGGGAGGTGGATTAAGCGCAGCTCAAGCCCAAGCTCAAGCTCAAGCTAACGCACTCGGAGGCGGAGTTTATGGAGGAGGTTTAAGCGCAGCTCAAGCTCAAGCTGAAGCCCAAGCAAACGCATTAGGTGGAGGCTGGGGAGGTGGATTGAGCGCAGCTCAAGCCCAAGCTCAAGCTCAAGCTAATGCACTCGGAGGCGGAGTTTATGGAGGAGGTTTAAGCGCAGCTCAAGCTCAAGCACAAGCACAGGCTAACGCACTTGGAGGCGGTATTTATGGAGGAGGTTTAAGCGCAGCTCAAGCTCAAGCTGAAGCCCAAGCAAACGCATTAGGCGGAGGCTGGGGAGGTGGATTGAGCGCAGCTCAAGCCCAAGCTCAAGCTCAAGCTAACGCACTCGGAGGCGGAATTTATGGTGGAGGTTTAAGCTCAGCTCAAGCGCAAGCACAGGCTGAGGCTAACGCTTTAAGCGGCCTCCTCCGATCAGGGGGCGGCGGCGGCGGTGGTGGCGGCGGCGGTGGCGGCGGCGGCGGCGGTGGCGGTGGACGTAGCGGTGAACATTCAGCAGTCGAGGCCGAGGCCGGTGCTGAGATTAACGTCAACGCTAAATCTGAAAGCTCACTCCGAAGCAGCGACGACTCCGAAGGTTTAGAAACTCAACTGACCCGCTCTATTGAACGCCAGAGAGGTTAAATAGTGTAAGTATTTGTTTGGTATTTTTATAAAATATCAAGATAATGCATGTTTTTTTAAAGTAGTCAAAAAAAAATAACAGATCTTTTCGTTTCAGAAACCATCAAGCACTCAATACACTAAGATCTCAACGACGACGACTAAGCATGAAGAAATGACACGATCTGCCTTAGTTTTAAGAGGGATAAACAGCATATAGGACAACTAATTTTATTTTATTTCACATTCTCGTCAAAATAAATAATTAAGCGCATATTTCTGAGTTTAAATTGTGGGTTAAGGGTTTTGGGCTAATCATTCGTTAAATGTGTAGGTAAAAAATATGTATGACTCATATTCATACTGTTATAATTAGAACATATAGGTATTAATTAAGCTAGAGCAGAAAAGTATACGAGTACCAAACAATAAATAATCAGACAACCATTTTCCTTTGCTAATCAATCAATATCAAGAGTGTGCCAATAAACTGTAAATTAGACACATCAGTCTAAAAGCACAGCGTAAAGATAAATCAATTTGTTACTATCGGGAGAAATAATATAAAATGTAGGAGGCTTCAGTAGTTGCCATTAACCAACGCTCTGTAGGAAGTTGTAAGATGCTTGGAGGGACAGTGGGAAGGCTCTGCTTCCTTGCTTTCCTTCTAGCTGTACACGCAAGATCTCACGAGCCTGATTCACATGATCTCAATCCAATTGAAGGTAAGATATGGGCAATTTTCTTTTGTAAATTCTAGTTTTTTTCACAAATGTGTTTTTGAAAAATCTTTATTTCCTGTTCTCGTAAAGTTAACTGTAATGATACTTAGTAGCAATATTATGTATTACAATACAATACATAATAGCAAAAAAAATAGGGCTTTTAGACAAATCAATAAAATGTTTAAAAAAGAATTGCAAATTTAGGAGAAATACAAGGATGTAATATCGAATTAAGTTCAAGAATTAAAAACTTTATTTCTTAATTTGATTTAAAGAAAGACACTTCACCCGCCGCCATGTAGCGGATGAAGCGAACTCTTCAGAGGAAATACAAGAAGCAGATCCCAACCATCAGCATGACGACAACGAGCCCAAACACGACCACAACAAGAGGGACAGCGATTCTATCGAAAGCCGTGCCTTAGACGACTTGCCACCACACCTCAGGCAACAGCTACAGAATCCAAACAAAAACGAAAACAAACATGCACAGATCTCCGCGAGGTCTGGACTTGAAGATGATGATGAAATTATCAATGCTGGCAAATCTCACGATGAAGCCAACGTTATCAAATCTCAGTATCCTATTTCCGCGAGGTCTAGTGGTGGCCACGTCTCGCTTGAAGATGATGATGAAATTATCAACGCTGGCAAATCTCACGATGAAGCCAACGTTATCAAATCTCAGTATCCTATTTCCGCGAGGTCAGGTGGCGGCGACGTCTCGCTCGAAGATGATGATGAAATTATCGACGTCGGAAAAACGAATGATGAAGCCAACGTTATCAAATCTCAGAATCCTCAAGATCGCTCAGCTTTTTTGGCAATAATGCCTGCACCATTGGATAACCATCAACATAACCCGAGAGAGCATCCCTATGATTCGATCATGCCTGCTCCAATTTCTCCATATAATTTGCATCCAGTGCCTTCTCCTTATAATTTGCAACCAGTACCTCCTCCATATAATCTGCAACCGGTACCTTCTCCTTATAATCTGCAACCAGTGCCTTCACCATACAATCCACAGCCCGTTCCTTCACCATATCAACCTGATTATTGTAAGTACCCTAAATCTTCAGTTCTTGTTGAAATTTTAAATCATATTGTAGTTTATAAACGTTACCTGACATCATTATGAAATTAATTTTCTAGATGGAGGAGGCGGTGGTAGTGCCAGTGCCAAAGCCAAAGCATCCGCTAAAGTTTACGGTAATTTAGTTTTTTATAACCAAATTTTGAGTTTATTTTATTCCAAACTAGTCGACCCGGCGAACTTCGTACCGCATTACTTTGTACTATATTGCGCATTTATCAATCAATATATATAAAACTCTTCCGTTACTAACTGACTGACTGACTGACTGACAGACAACGCAGAGCCGAAACAACTGGGCGTAGAAAGCTGAAAATTGGCACGTAGGTTCCATGGGGAGTGTAGGTGAGCACTAAGAAGGGATTTCCTGAAATTCCCACGGGAACGGAAAAAAACGGGATTTTTGTGTTTACGAGAAATCTACGCGGGAAAAACCGCGGGGCAGCCTCTAGATAAACATATAAACCTTCCTCTTGAGTCACTCTATCGTTTAAAAAAAACCGCATCAAAATTCGGTGCATAGTTTTAAAGATATAAGCATTTATAGGGACAGACGCGGGAAGCGACTTTGTTTTATACTATGTATTGATGATATTGAAGTTGTGTGTTACTAATTAATTTTTCCTTTCAGTGTCTCGACCTGTCAGTCCTAATGATTATTTCAACCCTAATAATTTAGGTAAATATTTTGAGTGTACTTTTCTTTCATTATCAGTTTTTTATGTTCGACTTTTAAAATCACATTTCAGTTTATAATTTGATAATTTGCTTTTTTTTGCGGATCCGGTATATATATTTAACTCCTATTCTATCCTTTTTTACAGGACCAGCATCAGTAGAATGCAAAGCCAACAAGGAAATGCATTATCTATACGGTTACGGCGATTGTTACATTTGCGTCTGTGTAGCTGAATACGGTCTGATCAGCCCCGTATGCGCGCCCTGCAGAGGCTGCTTACAACCACAACCAGATCCGGTTACGTTGCCACCACCACCACCTCCACCACCACCTCCACCACCGCCTCCACCACCACCGCCACCGCCACCACCGCCAGAACGTAAGTTAAAAAAAATTACACGACTAAATTCATCAGGGACTTTATGAGCTGCACGATCATCACGGTTTTTTTTGGAAAACTGAATGCAAAGTAGGAATGAATCGTATGATACACGAACATCCTAGCCTCTTTAACATTAAAGATGCTTTCTAAAATAACAAAGTTTATCAAGTCATAACTCTTTTCCACAGCGTCTTGCGCTCCTCTGCCGGAGAACGAACCGTTCCAGAATCCGTTGAACCCGTGCCAGATCTGTGTCTGCAAGAAGGCATACAAGCTCTTCGGACCTCCCGACGTCCGAATTGTTTGCGAAGAGAACCCCCAGTGTAACGGTAAGAGATTTTAACTTTATCTTTACAGCTGATTGAGTGATTTTGAGTTCCTCGAGCTATGTTTGCATACCGAACGAACCTGACCTTTGAATATTTAAACAAATTATAACTTTAATTGTGACTTTCCTTTTAATTGTGATTTTCAAACTTTATTTTACAGTCAATGTTTTGTTTATTTCAGTGTTACCAGATATCGTAACAAGTACGTACAGTTTTCATTTATAATTGAATATAAATTTTCTATAAAATGTTATCCTTACAGCTATTTTTTTTCTTTTTTCAGAGAAACCCCTGCCACCAAGTAAGTTAATATTTTATAAATTAATTTAAATAAAGTCCCTATCGTCAGGTTCTGTTCCACAATCGACTTTCAACTCAAATATAATAAATTTATAATAAAACCCTGAAACGCTTTGTATTTTGCTGATAATAATAATAACACATCACACTCAGAGCCCTTAACTAGAAGGAACCTGTATCGAACCCAGGTGCACACGCTTACTCAGTCCATATCACTGCCAACTAAGCCACGGAGCAGTCAAAATGATAGTTCTTTAATGTTACCAAATACTTCTTGCAAGGATTTATAGCCTTTGCTCTTGCTTACGTCTATTAGTCAAAAATAACGACGAGGAAAGACGGAGAGACGCGCCAATAGAACGTAAGTGCGCTTTTCATATTGTGGCACAGAACCAACGCTTGCTAACCTTGAATTTGCTTCCACGTAATTGGCTGCTTACTCAACAAGACCTATTTATTTCAGAGCCAGTCTGTGACGTATTCCCGAAGGACACTTGGGTGCCCAGTCCCAATGACGCCTGTCAGATCTGCATGTGCTCTGTCAAGTACACCTTAGATGGTCCAGTACCTGATATCCAATGCAAGCCCAACCCTGCTTGCGGTAAGTTGCTACTCTTCTTTTCATATCAAGGGGCCGTCTACAAAAGCGAATGTGCTTAGAATGTCACACACTACGTTATTATAGCAACGATTCTATCTTGGACTTGTCGTTAATCGTGATCTCTCGACGGCCCCTAAGTCTGCTTTATTTGGACAACTTTAATTTACTTATACAGAAAGCAAACTCCATCTAGTTCTGTTATTATGAGTTTAGTATTTAGTTTTGTTTTATTTTTAAGTAATAATATAAAGTAATCATCGTTTTGTTTGTTTACTGAAGAGCCCACTCAAGCACCAGTCACGATTCCTTCAGGTAATTGATTTTAGTTTACGAAACCATAAATCTGATGATTAAATGTACTTCTTTTCTTCTATTTTTACTGGTTTCTAGAGAAAATATTGAAGAGATACAGGTGGTCTTATTCAAGTTTAAAGGGAAGGATTCATTTATTTAAATAACTATTGGATATTATATGGTAACATGGTTAACTTCTGGGCAAATGCCTTTATAGTTTGTGATATTTTTGCAGAACCGATAACTGAACTTCCACCAACTCCACCTCCGCCTCCTCCGGGACCTTTACCAGGACCTTCACCGCGTAAGTTTATTTAAACCTTATCAAAGATCTTCTTCTTATCATGATCATTTAACTGGGCAATTTAATGTCAGTTGAGTAAAGTGAAGTATCATATCATCACTTATTTTGTTCTTAAATTTTTAGACATTGTTTTGTCTCTTTTCTTACAATTTATCGTCATCAAGCCTCTACTAGCTTACTTACGAGATAAGAGTAAATTCACTTCATATGTCCAATTATTTTTACTCTCTAATCTATGAACTTATAAAAGTTAATCTATATAAGTATGTTCCTAAATTTTATCGCAGACACCTCATGCAGCCCTTACACCCCGAATGTGCCTTTCGACCATCCTTGGGACTCCTGCCAGTCCTGTATCTGCACCGAAGTCGCCAGTCAAAGCGTGGTCAATATCGAGGTCGACTGCTTCACTAAGCAAGAATGCTGTAAGTGAATTGATCTTATATTTTGTATAAGTTTGCTTTTGAATAATATTGCCACAGAACTAGATGGAAATTGCTTGTAATGTATTATCTCTATGAGTTAAATGTGATGTTGGAAAAGGAGTGGTTAAAAACAAAAGCTGACCAATCATATTTGCTAACTGATACACAGAAAATATTCTTGCAAGACTTATTAAATGGTCTCGAAACGAACTGGACCCAACTGCTAAAAAAACTTGAGAAGAAAATATCTCAGAATTTTAATTGAAGTTTTGAGAACAACGACAAAGAGTTCAAGAACAGGAGAAAAAAAGTATACAAATAGCATTTCTACAAAGGTTGCTATTCTCAACAGGTGTTCTGGAGCCACCTCATGGACCCATACCTCCTGCACTGCCGCCTATCCAACCACCGATACAACCATACGGTATGATGCTTTAGTTTTTACCATTTTTATTTAAGGTCACACCAGTTAATTTATTCAAGTACGCCGTTTCTTTCTAAGCGAGTTATAAAAAGTAAATTATTCAAATGCAGCTTAAATGCCGACACCTGAATAAATTGAATAATGTATTCCACGCCATAAATAAAAGTATTGTCACCCATAAAACATCCATGCTTTAGAGCACCTGTGGTCGCGGAAAAAAAAGGAAAACAAAACAAAGTAATAAAATTTTACGACAAACACGAAACAATAAGGAGGTACATAAATGATGTTGACGTTCATAAAAAATTAACTCTGAACGAGACCTGAGAGTTTTTATATGAAATAATACGGTACGGTGCCAAAAGTTACTAAAACTGGTAAATTTATCAGGAGAATTCAATCTATCTTCATCATATAAAAATTATAATGGAACAGTATCTTTAGCAACATTTTGCTAAATATATTTAACTTTGGTAAACTTCAAGAAAATAATTTCGTCTGCTTGTTGTTAGAAAATAAAGTTTTTGTTACAAATAAGAAAGCAAATTTTACTTACCTTTTAAACAGTTTAAACTGTGGATTTTGATGTATACTTATTCATTACCTGAAACAAATCAAATAAAAATGTAAGATGCTTGTTCAGAGTAATGATCTAAATAAATCACAAAAAGGTTTCAATAATGATACAAAAATAGTTAACCTAATCAGAAACATCCGTCAGGTTAGAAAAAATATTATAAAGTAATAAGGGTTATAAAGGATTCATAACACACTATCCACAAATTTCACAATAGAGACAATACCAATTTATATTCATATTTCAGGTCCATACGTTGGTGGTGGCGGCAGCGCAATCGCCGACGCAAAGAGCCAGGCTTCAGCTTCTGGCAATGGGCAAGCAAGTGCTCATTCATCTGCTGACGCTTCCGTAAACTCTGGTGGTGGTGGATTTAGCCCAGTTGGACCCTACAGCCCATACGGACCCTACGGCCCTGGCCCATTAGGAGGAGGCGGCGGATCAGCGTCTGCTTCAGCTGACGCATCAGCTATTGCTTCCGGTGGTCAGGGAGGTGGATATGTTCCATTTGGCCCTAATGGTCCATTAGGACCAAATGGCCCCTACAACCCTTACGGACCCTACGGACCCGGCCCATCAGGAGGAAGTGGTGGATCAGCATCCGCTTCAGCTGACGCGTCAGCAATTGCTTCTGGGGGGCATGGAGGTGGTTTAGGACCTGTGAGCCCTTACAACCCTTACGGACCATATGGGCCTGGCCCTTCAGGAGGTGGCGGTGGATCAGCTTCCGCTAGTGCTGATGCCAGTGCCTCAGCTGGTGCAGGGCAGAGCTTGGGACCATACAATCCAGGATACCTGAACGGACCATCAAACCAAGGATCAGCGAATGCCCTTGCGCAGGCCTCGGCATTAGCTCAAGCTCAAGCTGCAGGTCAAGCTCAGGCTCAGGTAATTTTATATTATATTGTCTAAGTCAAAACTGCTTATTACTTTAAGATTATTTATTTTTTTTTTTTAATTAATTTTGTTAAAAAAATTGCAGGCAGCAGCTCAAGCATTAGCAGAAGCTCAAGCACAGGCGGCTGTCCAAGCGCAAGCGCAAGCACAAGCCCAAGCTATTGCCCAAGCTCAAGCAGTGGCACAAGCGCAAGCGGCAGCTCAGGCTCAGGCTGTAGCTCAAGCTCAAGCAGCTGCACAAGCACTACAATCACAAGCACAAGCAGCTGCTAACGCTCAAGCACAGGCTGCAGTCAATGCGTTATCGAATCAGCAACCTTCGTATTATCCCGGGCAGCCCGGGGGCGAGGGCAGCTCAGCCGTCGCGCAGGCTCAAGCTGACGCTAGCTCTTCAGCCAACCAGCAACCTTACGGAGGAGGATATCCCGGATACCCAAGCGGACCTACCGGACTTAGTGGAGGTGACGCGTCAGCTTCTGCTTCAGCTCAAGCAGAAGCCAACTCAAATTCAGGAGGAAACCAGCAACTACCAGCCAACTTCCCTCTATTCCCTGGAGCCTTCCGTGACGGTTCAGCCTCCGCAAACGCTGAGGCCCAAGTTAGTGCCAACGCTTATGAAAACCAGCCCCAATATTCACCGTACTCCCTATACGGTGGAGGGGGCGCAAACGCCGATGCGTTTGCTGAAGCTCAAGCCTCGGCCCAAGCTGCTGCTTCAGCTCAAGCGCAAGCCCAAGCAGCAGCTGCTGCTCAAGCACAAGCTCAAGCGGCGGCCGCAGCTCAAGCGCAGGCCGTAGCACAGGCTCAGGCTAGAGCTCAGGCTCAAGCACAAGCGTTAGCGCAGGCTCAAGCTGAAGCTCAGACACAGGCTCAAGCGGAGGCTCAAGCACAGGCTCAGGCACAGGCATTAGCACAGGCACAGGCACAAGCCAGTGCACAAGCGGTAGCCAAAGCACAAGCTGAAGCTCAAGCACAAGCACAAGCAGCTGCGCAAGCACAGGCTGCAGCTCAAGCACAAGCCCAAGCCCAAGCTCAGGCTGCTGCAGCTGCTAGAGCGCAGGCAGATGCCCAAGCAGCAGCTCAAGCTCAAGCCCAAGCTCAAGCTCAAGCTGCAGCCGCAGCTTATGCTGCAGCCCAAGCTGAAGCATCGGCCTCTGCTGAAACACAAGCACAGGCTCAGGCAGCAGCACGAGCTCAAGCAGCAGCTCAGGCACAAGCTGCAGCTCAGGCACGAGCTCACGCGCAGGCGGCCGCTCAAGCTCAAGCAGAAGCTCAGGCCAGAGCACAGGCAGAGGCCCAAGCAGCAGCTCAGGCACAAGCGAGCGCTCAAGCGCTAGCTGCAGCTCAAGCTCAAGCATATGCACAAGCGCAAGCAGCAGCACAAGCACAAGCTAAGGCTCAAGCTGAGGCCCAAGCTGCCGCTCAAGCGCAAGCGGCTGCACAAGCACAAGCAAAAGCCGAAGCACAGGCACAAGCAAGAGCTCAGGCGTTAGCGCAAGCCCAGGCGCAAGCACAGGCGAAAGCTCAAGCGTTAGCACAGGCCGAAGCTCAGGCACAAGCTCAAGCAGCTGCCCAAGCTCAAGCTGCAGCCCAAGCTCAGGCGTATGCCGAGGCACAAGCTAGAGCAGAAGCTCAAGCGCAGGCGGAAGCACAGGCTAGGGCACAGGCAGAAGCACAGGCCCAAGCTCAAGCTCAGGCTGCCGCTCAAGCTCAAGCGTATGCTGAGGCACAAGCTAGAGCTCAAGCTCAAGCCCAAGCTCAGGCTGCCGCCCAAGCTCAAGCGCAAGCTATTGCAGAAGCCCAGGTAGCAGCAAACGCAGCTGTTAACCAGGCACCTTACCAAAATTATCCAGGATACGGGGGTTATGGAGGCCAAGCATCGGCTGAGGCTATCGCGGAAGCTAATTCCCAAGCCGGAGGTGGAGGTGGTTTTCAACCCTCACCTTATTCCCCAGGTGGTTACCCAGGGTACCCTAGCACAGGAGGTAGCAGCGCTTCAGCAGAAGCCCAGGCTATAGCCAACGTACAAGGAGGAGGTGGCCAACAACCTTCGCCTTATTCCCCAGGAGGATATCCAGGTTACCCAAGCGGAGGAGGCGGCAGCGCTTCAGCCGAAGCCCAGGCTATTGCCAATGCACAAGGAGGAGGTGGCCAACAACCTTCGCCATATTCTTCAGGAGGATATCCAGGTTACCCAAGCGGAGGAGGTAGCAGCGCTTCAGCAGAAGCCCAGGCTATTGCCAACGCACAAGGAGGAGGTGGCCAACAGCCTTCACCATACTCCCCAGGAGGATATCCAGGTTACCCAAGCGGAGGAGGTAGCAGCGCTTCAGCAGAAGCCCAGGCTATTGCCAACGCACAAGGAGGAGGTGGCCAACAGCCTTCACCATACTCCCCAGGAGGTTATCCAGGTTACCCAAGCTATCAAAATGGAGGTGGAAGTTCTTCGGCCCACGCAGCAGCAAACGCACAAGGACTAGGCAACGCAGACGCGTCAGCTCTCGCTCAAGGAAGCGGTAATGCTGATGCCAGTGCGGTTTCCAACGCTGGTGGATACGGCGGCGGTGGCAGTCAAGCCTCGGCTAACGCCGTGGCTAAGGCTGGACTGATCCGGTCAGCTGATCCTGACTTGGAGTCCAAAGAAGACGGTAAGTTTCAAGTCTTTGTGATTATTTTCCTTGAGATATTCATCACAAATACGTGCGAGATTATAGATCTCATTATTTAAATTATGTAATGTTTTGCTTCAGCTGAAGAAAATAACAGGAGGAGACGCAGGTCCTACAGGACATACGCTCGAGGATTTTAGAATAATAACAGGTATGCTCATTCTATAGAGTTTTTAGAAGAGATGATTTAGGATAAATTATAAAATCACATAATTTATCAACATTTCATACATAGCTTTGCATTGCGTAACTTTCTGAATAAGTTAGAATAGGGCCGTTTCACATGTACAGCACTGACATTCTAAACACATAAACAAGAAATAAGAATATGAAGATATGTTATTTTGAACATTTGGAGACTTATAAGTATATAATAATATACTGTCCGTCGTAAAATTTCACGAATTTCTTTATTGAAAACAGTTTGGAAACTTTCCTTTAAGTGGTCCCAAACCAAAGGTTCAAGTTTCTGGATATAATTAAAAATATATTTGGCCACCATATGGCAGTTCGTAGGCAAATTGCTTTTTATATAACTTCGGTCTTCAGTATACTTCGACGTATGTTTACAAGTTTAGTTTTTCCTTTACATACGTTTCATTTAGTACCTACTTCTTTTTCTGATGAATTTTTTTTTTTTTTTCGTTTTATGGTTTGATGAAATCTGTTTTGTTTATTAGAGAATCATCCTCCGCTCTGTGGTGGTAGGTAGTGTTGTGTGTGATGTCGACTGTAACTCTGATGGTTTGTGTACGATTACCGTCGGGGCGAACATTGTGATGGATATCGCTGTATGTTTGCTTTCTGGGTCTGCGTACAAGGACATACACAAGTATGTCCTTGTATTCAATAATATATACGTTAATCAATACATAGTATAAAATAAAGTCGCTTCCCGCGTCTGTCCCTATGCATGCCTAAAACTTTAAAATTATGCAAGGGCTTTAGATGTCTTTTTTTAATACAGGTAATTCAACAAATAATTTATAAGTATAATACATGCAGAAAATTTAAATTTTTGTGTTCTAAAAATTTCTTAAAATATTGTTTTAATGTTTCAGATGATCTCCAATGACAAAAAATACGACCGCATTGTTTAAACGGACTTGATTTTTAAAACAAATAAAGATTGTAATTATAAAGTGTGACCAGCAAAGCAAATGGATGACTCTTACCCCCGTATAGGTACTTGAAACCCAAGGTCAAGTTAAACTAGTCCTGTCTCTTACAGTGTCAGTAGAAAAGAAAGAGATAAGGCTAGTTTAATCTGGCCGTAAAGTTTCAGGAATTCGGAGGTTACCTACAATATCCTATACTTAACTTACATTTCAATAAACAGAGCATTCTAAAAATATTGTATTGTTTTATTTATGCCATTCTTACAATAATAATTTGCATTACATGATCTTTTTTACCTCCTTGAAATGCCGTGAAGATTAAGAGAGAGATAAAATTACCTATAAGTAACTATGAAAAAATCTTGAGTTCCATAATTAAACAGAAGATAACTTAAAAAAAAAGTAATAGTAAAAGTTGCAGGTTGTATAGACTTTAACTAAAAGTCGGTGTAGGTACAGAATGGTGGTCTAGGTCGCCGAAACACTTCCGGTTTTTCTGTATTGCAAAATAGCTCTTGTTCTTTGGCAATACAGTCTAGGGCTGACGAAACCGTAGACAAATCTGTTACGGCCTCCTAAGCCGCCACTGTACATATCTGGTTAGGAGTAAATTTCTGAAAACCGCCCTTGTGCTCCGTGCCGCGTGTTCCAAAACGATAACAATGTTAACAGCTTACTGCAACCGCCCAAAACGAAGACTTCCACAAGTTTAAACTAAGAGAATATTGTATTACAAGAAAGTGTTACAGAACTTGTTAGTTCACCTAATCTTTACATAAAAAGAAAAAATATTTAAAAAGGAAAAGGTTGATAAAAAAACTAAAGTAGTTTATTTAACTTTTACTTTTATTTAGTTTAAACTTAGAGGTGACGAAAATATAATCAAAAGTCAAAAATGATTTATTCAATAAAGGATGCAAGATATCACTTATTGAAAGTCAATTAGAATAATCTTATTATACTATTATATACTGCTAGAGGCGAGGTAGTTCAGGGTGCCCACCAATTGGCTCAGGCAAACAAATGTTTGCTTTGCCTTACGAGAGAATCAAACAAAATAATGAATCAAAACATAGAAGAACCGTCGGACATAGATCAAATATAATTGCAAAACTTTTGATAATGGGCAGGACACTTGTAAGAAGAACAGGATGGTAGCTAGGGCAAAATTTTATTGAGTGGCGACAGTGCATCAGAAAACGCAGAGTAGGCAGCAGAGTCATACAAGGTGAGCACTACCAGTAGTGGATGAAGAATACACAGGATGATGGTCTTACTAGACCAATCGGTATGGCGATGTGAGTAAAGTCTATGTCCAGCAGTGTACGTCTGATGATTAAGCAAAATATCAAATTACACAGAAAAAAAAAGGTTAACAAAAGAGCTAAAACAAATTCGGCAAGCGTAATTGCTTTGTCAATCAAACTAAACAAACATATACAGAGAAAACAGGTTTTTAATAAAAGTAATAACCGACTAGAGCAAACACATCTAACGGTTGATTTATTCCCCGCCTTAACGGCTGAATATTTTGCATGTCGTAAAATAAAAATTGAAAGCAATAAATCCAGTTCGCAGTTTGATATTGTAAATATTGGTAAATGGTGTTATGGAATTGACTTCGAGTTTGAAATGACTCGATTATCGACTATTCTTGCGTCTGCATTACTGCTATGGTCTGGTAAGTTGGTTTTAACTAATAAACTTTAAGTACCTTTTTAATTAGTTTCAGTCTGCAATTTTATTCATCTCAGTACAGTCAAATTAAAAAGGTACTTAATATACCAATTGACTAGCTTACACGTAAACTTCGTGTGATTTTTAGAATTTTTAAAAATATTCTATAGCAAAGTTTTTCAGGGATAATGTAGAATCAAAATGGTTAAAAACTTTTCAAAATCAGTGCAGTACTTAGTTTCGGAGCCTTTATGATTTAAACACATAGTCAAAATCTTTTTCTTTTTTTATAAGTGGAAGGTATGTATGCAAAACACCACGATGAAAGAAAGAAGAAATGATCATCATTTTTGAATCTAAGTACTCTTTGTACCATTATATCAAAAGTAACAAAAATCATCTACAAATATTTCACCATCACACTAACTTCCTATATTTCAGCTCAATTAGAAACGTTGTCTGCAAACTCCACCACATCGATAGCAGTACCATTGTCGACAGTGACAGCTAAACCAATAGACATAGACGCTCTGGAGACACGAAGAAAACGGAAGAAGAAGAAGAAAAATAGCTCATCCAGCTCGTCTTCGTCATCCAGCAGTTCCAGGTCTAAGGAGTCGTTGGGAAGTGATGACCTGTCTTCTTTCTCCTGGTCTGAATCAGACAGCAAGGAAACGGATGAAATTTTTAAGTACGTATACCACATTTTAATGGGTTCATCAAAGATAATTATGGTTCAATAGAGTTTAATTGATAAGGAAATTTCAAGATTATTACTTAATGTATTTCTTCAACAACTTCACAAAATATTGGGTATCTACGTTCTTTTCACGTCAAGGCTCATACTCAACGAAATAACTGTATATAAGTAAACACTTAAATTCTTTTGCAAATATTATTTAAAAATAATAAGCTGATTTTAAAATGATTTCTGTTTTCTCGTCACGAATATTAGTGCCTTACTGAGAAGTAAGGCTGCTTGCCAGCTCCTTTCTTCGACAACATCCATTTTCAATTCAAATGAATACATCTTATGTTCAACTAAAAGTTCAACTAGAACGTCTTCTACAACCACTTCTACTTCTTGGTCTCCAGAAGTTTCTAATTTCGCAGGAAGCGCAAGCGCCGTCGCTGTACGCCTTGCCCAGAAGAAATGACTAAGAAGTGGAGAGACCCTAGCGTGCAGTGGATCTGCGGCGCCTACCAGCGAGCCAGGCGGAGCTTCATGAGCCTCTGCATGATGAGATACAGGAACTGTCAAGATGGGACCAGTAAATATATTTTTAGCATGGTTTAAAACTACAGAGTCGCAAGACTAAGTGACGGAGCTATGAGCTGGAAGCTTTAGATAAGTAATGCTGGGGTCTTCAGTGTAGATGGAAGATGAGGGGGCCTTTGTCCGGTAGTAAGACAATAGGAGGCTCTTGTAAAAATCTAAAACAATAGTATGAACAAGTGTTATGTGTTAGGAGTTATTAAATAAGCTTGAAAGTTGAAAGCCATCCTTTTTTTGTTTTAGACCCGTTTTTATGACCTTTGCATTAAGGATTTGGTTATACGAAATCAGTGATTAAGTAACTGATATATAGTTGAATGTAAGCTAACCCAATCGCACCTCTATAACTAGGTTACGTGCTTCTCTTCTGAAGATAAATACTTGAAATATTAAGATAATACTAAAAACTGGTATGTCATCTTGCAGTGTTTATCAAGCTCCACGACCACCGCTGCGCCAACGACAGCAGCAGCAACCCCCTGAGGCACGGAGTCCACTTCTTCTACGAAGAGAAGGTGACCCTGAGCGACGAATCCACTGACACCTCCGATAGTTCTTCCGATGACTCGTCTATATCTAGCTCCTATTAGCTACATAATGTCTACACCAGTGGGCTTTTATTTGCGTTTTCATCTTCATCTAGTTGCACACGAACCCACCAGGATTGGGTCAGAGTGCGTTAGCTGCATGCGCTTTGGTCAGGCTTTTATTATAATTAGTGTTTTGTTTCTCAGGCATGCGTCAGAGGAAGTTGAAAGATGAACAGGAAAGCGCACTGGTGTAAACATAGCTTTAGGTGTTTGGATCGTCATCATAAACATAATATCAGCCAAAAAAAAACGACTGCTGTTCATACGCCGATGGCAATGTTTAGATTTTTTTTATGGTGGAAAATTTAATTAAAGTATCGTCTCCTTTATTCTTTCATTTCATTCTCTAAACTGTCTTCCTACATCCTTTTTGAAATCAGGATTAAGTGGTGATGCTACATTTTTGAATATTTCTACATAATCATCTTCAAAAGTCTTGTACTTGAATTAAGGATAAACTAAATTTGTGCTTTATTGATAAATTACGATTAATATTTTGGTGGTGGTTATAATTTTAGGAACATTAAAATGTCTAAACGAGGAGATTAATTCCCTTATTCCTCAAAAGATCCTATTCGGTAGAACCTGATAGGGTTAGTAATATGTGAGCTCATTCCTCGTAACGCAACATTAACATAATGCGCGTGCGAGGGACGCTCACGCATTTTAAGTTACCCACTTTAGGGAAAAATTGCCTTTTTGACGTTCAGATGGGAAAGATAGGTAATATTGTAGAGATGCTGTACACATTTTTGTTTAAATTAGCTAAACGTACTTCCAAAATATTTTTAAATAAACTGGAGAACATTGTTTTTTTTTACTTGTAACTTTGCATAAAAGTTCACTATATCTACTGGTTTATCGATGCTGCTTTGTTTGCTCGTGTCGACCAAGCCAAGATAATAAACATGATTAAAAAATTGCATCCAATATTTTAAAAACTCATTTTCGCCTTGAATTCATTTAGCTGCTTTATCTAAATCTCGTTTTTTTAAGAAACCAAATTTTTTCTCCGAAAATATATATCGGGCGTTTGCATCACAAATATCTAGGATATTCTAGGTAGGTATTTCAAAAATATCCAAGTAGATATACCCAATTGTTTTTTATATAAAATTTTAAGAGACAGACTGCATTTCAAATAAAATTACCTAATTAATAAAAAGCATTACCTACACACTAGACTAGACTAGAAGTGAACAACATAAACTCAAATATATTACATACAAGTATTACAAGTTTCACTAATCTAGAACCCTGTTTTCAAGTATCCAGCAGTATCACCGACGGGTCGCATAGTTAGCCCAGGACAGGACATGATATTACCACCACGTATGCGGTCGCAGCGGCATGTAGTAATTAAGGCTCGCCCTCTGGGACGCGCGTTGATTGGTCGCGTCGTCGCCCTCTCGCACACTATCACACGGGTGTGCGTTCGAGGCCCGTTTGATGTGATGAGATCGGGCGAGGTGCTAATTTTGACGATGAAGTTTATTATTCGAATTTGGTTATTAGTTAGTTAAGGGGTAAATATTCTTGTATAATTGGGATCTTTACAGAAATATGTAATTTTTAAGTAAAAAACTTTATTATAAAGGCACGACAATATTCGCCCGGAGGAGACGCCCCCAAACAAGCCCACCTCTTTCAAATGATTCTACTTCCTTTCGCAATGATTTTACAGCTTAGAGAAGAAAGGGGCTCCACGAAAAAGTCCTTCCTCAGTTGAACCATCAAAGGGACTAAATCATCTATATATTTGAATATTAGTATCAATCCAATGATTTGAAATAAGGTCACTCAATTAGCCAAGAATTTAATACACGAAAACACTTGTTACTCTTGGGAACAGTGTTTCTAAGAACCAATTTTACACTGCTGTGATTTCTTAGCTCATGTGGATTAACTTTATATTTACTTTAATCAGAACAGAATAGGTACGACTAAAAGATTAAGATCGGATTTTCTTTTAATCAAATCCAAGTCCATAAGAAAAACTAAAATCTCATTCAACACGCCAAAATATCAAAATGTGCAAACTTTAACGTAATCTGACGAAACAGCAGCTGTGCTATGAAACTGTCGCCATCAAACATAATCCGAAGTCAGTCGACGGTGAGCGATGCCCCTCATCGCTCAGCGCGCGAGGCGGGAACAATACACTCCATCCGGGTTGCTTGCTACCTGACTGAACTAACAGAGTTGACTGAGAGATTGAAACCTTGTGAATAGCTTGGTGAAACCCTTTAAGATGATGCTTGCGTCACTTTTGAGCGATTAGGTCGCTTATTGCATGCAAATTCACTTATTTGTAACTTAAATTGTTTTCGTGGACTTTTGTATCATACTAAAGTGTCTTAACTTTGAAAAAAGTATAAAACATTAACATAATCAACGCGGTTAAAACGACCACTACATTACTGCGGCCCGGACCAACGGCTTAGCTTCGAAGCACTTTTAAAATGCCAAGCTGCTTCATTTAACACTTTCAACTGCAAAATAAACAACTTTATTGTAAGCATAAAATATGGCAAACTGTGTCTCCTCTTAACATAAGTATAAATCCTATGGGGTTTGAGGAGATGGTACGTAAGTATTGTCTTATTTTTAATAAAAAATAATAATTTATTGTTTTAAATGCATCGCTTCGCTTTAAGGTTTAATGATAACTTGAAAATTATAAACACAATGGAGCAGTTTAAAATTTGCATATTCTATATTTGTCTACCAAAATGTGATTTCATTAAAAGATTAAAACATTTTCTCGTTTATAGTAAATAATGTTTTCATTTCTTAGCTCCCGCTTGTTATTTATAAAAATAACGATAATGCCGTATAAAAATACAGCTTTATTAAAAGGTCCAGCGACAGCCCTGAGCGACACATTATTTTTTATTATCTTTATAGCTTGGCGGCTTGTTAGCGCCATCTGCCGGCGAAACATTGCGTCGTTTATTTTTATAATACTGCCTGAGCCTTAAGTGATTTTTCAAAATGAACTTTTAGCTATTTTTTAAGGTGTTAGTTTTGATTACACTTATTTTTTCATACTTCCATTCGTTTCATCTCATTTTATTGCTTTTTGACCGACGAAAAAAAAAGGAGGAGGTACTCAATTCGACACGTATATTTTTTTTTTTTTTAATGTATGATCACGCATAATTCTTTTTTTAATCGACAGGCATACCTTGAAGTGGGTCCCATAAAAATTTGGAAATAAAATTCCCACCCTAAGGGTAGGAAAATAGGGCTGACTTTTTGGTCAGTGGGACTTTTATGCACTCACAGGTTGCATTGTCGTGTTCTGTATTTACATTATAACTTTGGATGCTTACTTACTTAAATATATTTTGAAATGAAATAAAATAATAAACATTTCAGCCGAAAGACGTCCTCCGACGATATAGGCCTCCCCCACAAATCGCCATACCGACCGGACTTGTCGTCCCTGTCAACCATGTCGTCTGATCACCTTATGCGGTGTGACCACTGATCACCTTGTGGGAGAAGAAAACAATAAAACCCTAAAAGAACTGAAAAGCATAAAATAAAACTTTTTATCAAAAAATAAAACCGCCGAAAAAAAAAACTGAAAAGCATAAAATAATAATCGAATTACAGTTCTTAAAGTAATGTAGGGTATCCCAAGTAATTCTGAGTTGGCGCCACAGATTCCTCGTAAAAAGATCACTAAATTAGGTACCTTCAATTTAAAGAAATAACCAAAATTCGTGCGCTGCCGCGCATCAATCTTTACGTAATTATGGAATTTGCTTGTGTGGCGTGCCGACTTAAAATTACTTGGGATACCCTACATTACTTTAAGAACTGTAATTCGATTATTATTTTATGCTTTTCAGTTTTTTTTTCGGCGGTTTTATTTTTTGATAAAAAGTTTTATTTCTTCAACGTAAGTACGAAATGCTAGTTAAAATGAAATTTGTTTACCAATGTTAGTTTAAAAATACCGCAACCGACGAAGTTCAAGAAATTGGTTTGAAAATAACTCCTAAACATATTGGTAAAGTCCAGTTTTACAACATGATCTAGTTCTAGAAGAGTGGAAAAGTTTGTATGACTGGCTTACTATAAGTTCATCATTACAACATTATAAAATAAGTTAGTTTTATTTTGAGGGGTTCAAGAAGAAAATATATTTTCTAATATGTTATTAAATATTACCTTAAAAAAAAACTAAACAAAGAAATTGTTTTATTTTGTGGTTTATTATAATGAATGTTACGTTATTAATAAGTTAATTGTTACAAATGAATGGTTTGCGTTGAAGAAATCGATTTCAGCGATACTGTCGCCTAATTCATGCACTTACGCAAAGTGTCAATTATCTTTACCAATATTATAAAGAGGAAAGATTTGTTTGTTTGTTTGTAACGAATACGCTCCGGAAATACTGAACCGATTTGAAAATTTTTTTTCACTAGTAGAAAGCTACATTAACCCCGAGTGTCATAGGCTATATTATATTTTCAAAAAAATTATGGGTCCTTACCTAAACTCAAATAATGTAACCCAAGGTGCAATATTTTTTCCGTTGATTACATATTTTGACAGGTGGTTTGTTGTTGTTGTTTGTTTTTTATTCGGCCATTCTGGGCAGTCAAAAGAACATAGTCTTTAGAGCCAAGTTTTTTGTAGTATCTTATATTCTATGGCGCAACGAAGTAAGCCGGGAAAGCTCGTTAACATATAAAGTTTCTTTGGCTCTAGAAGGTCAGGCCGACCAAGACACACCTGGAAGCGGTCCGTCATAGCCAAAGCTCGACAGATGGGCGACTCATGGGAGGAACTGCCGGACTCGGCTCAAGACCGACAGCGATGGAGACATCTTCTGACGGCCCCAGGCTCCACGGAGGAGTAACGGGAATATAGAGAGAGAGAGAGAGAGAGACACTTCCGCTTGGCTGAATATAAAATATCTATAGTCCTCATAAATATTTTATACGATAAGGAACACTTTTCCTGCCTAATAGATTGCGAGAGCATGACTTACGAACATCGGTTGGCTGGCTTCAGAGGAATTGGGTTGCCACTTAAGATATTTGCAAGTAGGTTTAGGTAATTTAAAAAAAATCTCGTGACTCGTTAGTCTCGCTAAAACTCGAGAACGGCTGGACAAATTTAGGTGATTTTGGTTTTGAAATGTTCTTAGTAGTCCAGGGAAGGTTTAAATGGGGAGAAAATTTGTATAAATGGGGAGGAAGTTAGTAAAAGTAACAATTGCTTTTCCCCATATAAATTGTATTAGCCAGGACAGCTAGTGTATAAGATGTGTTGGTAAGCGCATAACTCAACAATTACGCCTTGACCAATTTTTCCAATCCTTTTTTTTAAATATTCGTTGAAGTCCAAAAATGTTTTTTACTGCGAGAAAAGTTCGAATATTTACCGAGAAAACAACATAGTAATAGGTTAGGAAGCACGAAGTTCCTCGGGTCGACTAGTAAGAAATAAAAATCCTCGTGCAGTCAGATCCAGCCATTAAAGTCCAGCCAGGCATTTGACAGACAGACAAAGAAAAACTTTAGGACCCTTTAGGTAAATTTCCCAAGAAAAAAAAAAACAAATAATAAAAAGGGAAGCCGGGCTAAACTATTCAATCCTACATCTAATTCCGACCTTTACACGTCACTGCTACTGCTACCTAGCTCACCCGTCGGATGTCGACCGGCTAAAAGCTAAAAAAGACCCTAACTCCTATTCTTGTTACCATTGATTAGGGTTCAAAATTAAAGAGAAAGGTTTTAAGGGTTATGTTAGAAGGTGGAGGGTAAGTAACACTCTGTAGCTTGTGAACTAGATTCAAGAATGACCGATGTTTCCGTAACGCTGAAAACGGCAAGCTCCCAATTTCAACATCGGTTTTTTTTCTAAATTATTCGAATAAGATAGGTAAAGGTATTTTCGATATAGAAAAGACATTTATTTATGTACCTGCTGGATTAGTTACTATATTTCATTTCAAATGATTATGCTTCGAATACTTTTTTTTCTCAAATGTCGCCTTAAACTTGTCCACTGCTCTGGGAAAAGATCTCGCTCCAAAGTTACTACAAAAAAGTTGTCAATTTAAAACACAAATTCCCTAAATTAACAACATTTCCCCGAATTTCCCATTTATTCCCGCCTGGGGCGGCGGGAATAAGGTTTCCCCGATAATGGAGTGGAGGCCTCATATCACTTGCCATTTTAGGGATCCGTAATACGATAGGGCAAACTTAACCACTGCTAACCAACCAAACCGTTTTGCGTCTAGTTTACCGTCCTAAGCAAACGATACAAGACAATTTTTGGCTTTTTAAGTCATACTTTTTCAAGACGTTTATGTAGGACATTTTATTTTTTTTAAATATCGCCAAACTGCAGTTTCTTACAATTTGTTGTATTATTAAAGTATACAAAACAGAAACACGATAAATGGTATGCAGTCACAGACTCGTTCCGCTTAACACTTTTGTCTATGGTCTCGTGCGCGCACTTTTTCCAATACAGAAAAACCGAAAACGTTATCCTCAACGAGTTCGTGACGTGACTGTACCTATATTGGCGGTCTAGGACGGCGTAACAGATTTGTCTATGGTCTCTTGCGTCCTAGACTGTATTACCAAAGAACAAGAGCTATTTTGTAATAAAGAAAAACCGGAAGTGTTACCCCGCCCTACCGACCGCTACTGTACAAAGAGTTTTAAATTATGTTTAAAACAGATTCCACCAGATAAGAACCTTTTTTTCAAAATATAGGTGAAATAATAACTTGGAACCCTTTTCGTAGACTTCAAACGCGTCACGCACTTAGCCAAAATTTTTATGGGGCGTCGATTTATTGGTGCGTTGCGCGGATAGTGCGAAAATGAAATTTATTGTGGGCAAGAACCGCATTTCTTGCTCGGCTCGCGAGTTATGATCCTATGAATGAATAGGTGGATGTGTCAGATCGTGAGTTATATAAATACTAGTCGACCCGGCGAACTTCGTACCGCCTAACCTATTCATATTTTGTGCATGTAATATACTTATAAACCTTCCTCTTGAATCACTCTATCTATTTAAAAAAACCGCATCAAAATCCATTGCGTAGTTTTAAAGATTTAAGCATACATAGGGACAGACGCGGAAAGCGACTTTATTTTATACTATGTATTGAAGGAAAAGCTACTTTTGAGTAGGTACCTAGTTTGCTTATAGTTGCCTACAATATAAGCTGAAGCCCTAGCCTAGGGTGGATCTGCATGTATTATTTTTATTGGTTTGTATTGGGAGTGGTCTGACTCGTGTGACATAACAGCTGCTTCCTCTGTCTGTACAGTGTTTTGCTATCTGGGCTGGTCTGTGCTCCTGTGGACTGTGTATTTACCTCAGAATAAAGACAAGCATAGAAGGAGTCCTAAAATAAAAAGTCACATCATTGTGTTACGCTACTTACTCAAGTGCAACCATTGAATATGTTAAAAAGAGACCAATATACTTTCTCCACTGGGTCGTATGACTCTTCCGCACCTTGCCCGTACCTGGGTTCGACTTTTTATTTTTAATTTTCAAAAAAGCTAGTGATGGCAAAAATAACTTGTCCTAAATCAAGTTGTCTATACTTTTATACAAGACATGGTTCTTTATTATGGAACTTATCATAACTAATTCAGGAGTAATTGTATGGTATTATAATAACAAGAAAACAAAGACAAAGATAAAAACGCTTTATTGCTATAAAAATGCAAATAAAAATACAAAATGTAACAAACCGTATAACATTTATAACAGAAAAAGAATAAGGGCAATTGTGCCTTATCGATTAAAGCGATTTCTTCCAGGAAACCTACTGCACACAATAAGTTATTTTAATGAATAAAACGGGTGTCTTGATAAAAATATAATAATACTTACCTATTTCTAAAGATTTTTCGTTCATAAAAAACTGTCACGTCAGATATTATTAGCACAGCTCTAAAATAATTAAAACTAAAAGATGTGTGCCTATAATAATATGTATATATAAAACAAGTAAAACAAATCTATTTTTGGAAATTTCATAATGTATGAATTATGCGCTTCTTTCTTTACACACTCCTTTTCAATAATCTTGCTCTGCACTCTGCACCTCAAATGTTTGTTTTTGCCTGGGTTGATCTTGATCATCACTTTGTTTGTATGTGAAAAAACCCTGCTTGTGGTTTTTTTTTGATACCTAAAAATATAATATGTTTTAATTAAAACTTATAAAAGAGAGTAAGTATTATAAAACCTGGGTGTAAACAATTTATACATACGTAAGTGATATCCTGCAACAACAATGGCGCTTTTGTTTTTTATCACAAAGTAAAATTTTCATGGAATTTTATTTGTTTACAGTTTACAGCATTGGTTTACCCAAATTTACGGTTCATATATTCTGTAGCTTTTTTTATCAAAGTATTTTGTGAGGCCTGTAAGAAAGCAAGAAAAATGTTCTTAAATATTATATTCAAGACAATAATAATAATAATTTATTCAAATATATATTAATTAAAGCCTTCGTATTTTTTTTTAGAAAACAGGTATCTTAGAGAATATTAACTTAAACGATGACATCCCGCAACTTAAACTTGAAATTTTCATATACAATTATGAGGATCTGCAGAAAAAAAACATAGATAAACTTAAACCTGTTTTATCCAGAATGGGCAAATTGTATGTCACGATATTTTCTTTAAGGCCTATATCCAGCAGTAGACGTTTTTAGCTGAGATGATGGTATTTTCTGGTTGCATTTCTTTCTTAGATATGAAATATGAATTGTCCACTGAATGTCGCTGTCCTATTTCCTTTAACATTAAGTTGATAACGAATAACATTTAATTAATTTGATATAAAATAAGCAATTGAAAGGGCAATATTTTATGATTACCACCAACCAACTTATTCAAATTGCAGCAGCAAAACTGTTGTTACAGTTTCAGGTTATAATCTTCACCATCTTAAATCTTCTTTGTTGATAAAACAGTATGTTGTGAATGTTTAAAATCTTGTATCTTTATAGCATCCAGTCATTTTGTTTTTAGTATATAATTTACTTGAAAACTGAAAAAAAAAGACAACAATTAGCATATTATTATGTCTGATTTTTATTTGTCCTTAAGTTAGAACGGATGATTTAGGTTCGATAACTTTTGTCTAAACATATTTTGGCACAACACTATCATAACCTTTACAGAAGGTGTTTTACCGTAATAATTCAATAAATTTAGGTACGAGTTCGACAAACAGCGTGTAAAATTGATGTTCTTGATAATTTATTAGTCAAAATAGTGCCCAGAAGTCTACAATGAAACAAAATTATTTACCGAATGGTAGGTGACCGAAACATCAAGATTTTGATTCCTTGACGCATTTGATTCACATCCCGTCACTACACAAGAGATTGTTATACATTAAGTTAAACATTCACAATCACAAAACCAATTTATCACACCTTTTTCATAAAAAATAATCATAAAACTTTTGGAGCTGCTACCGATGTTTACAATGTCATATTATACGTCAAAATAAAACAAACCATAAACAAACCACCAAATATGTACCAAATTATTGGTTTTTAATTTTGTACGGTACTAATAAACCAGTGTCATCAATAAACCACTTTGATACCACAAGAAGAAAACTTGCAAAGAATTCTTATATTTTATCTCTCTCTAACTAATAGTCTTTTTGCCGTTTAGTAAGGAGCGTAACAATATGAAAATAACTTTTTATTTTAGCCCGGTTTCTATGCTTGTCTTTATTCTGAGGTATTTACATTCTCTTGCCTGGATCCGCATAGGGAGCCATCTTGTACAGTCACGGACTAGGAGGCCGTAACAGATTTGTCTATGGTTTCGTCAGCCCTAGACTGTATTACCAAAGAACAAGAGCTATTTTGCAATACAGAAAAACAGGAAGTGTAACGCCGATCGTGTCCGCCACTGTACAACCTCGCCTCATGAAATTTTATTTTATTTAAATATTCTTAGCTAAACACAGCAGCTTAACAATCGCATTCAAAAACATGATTATAATTATAATGTTAGTGACTTTCCGCAATGCCAATAAACATTTTTTTTAAACAATATCCTTTTTCTTAAATGCCATACACATTATCAATAAAAAAGAATCTAAAAAAATACAATCGAAAATTATAAATCGATTTGATTGCCGGCAGAAACTTTCAGACATCGTCGTCGTTGCCGGCGAGCTTTCGCCAAGTTCACGAAAGCTCTTTTGAGGCAGCCATGTAAACAAACACGAGCAACGTGCTAGGGCTAGGGTGAATGAATGAATGAATGAATGATATCTTTATCTTTTCTTTCTTTTTTTAGGGTGGCCTGTGACTTATGGAAAATAGGCTTTGCTGCGCTTAAAAAAAAGTGGGAGTTATTGTAATATGAGTAATTGTAATAATGTTTAACATCGTTCTTTAAGTTTGTCTCTTCTTTCGTTTGTCTAGAAAATAGTCCAAAAAAAAAACAAATTACAGTAGCTTTTTGCGTTCAATATCAAGTGTTTAAAACTGTTACGGCTCTACCACAAAAAGAGTTAAACTGGGTCTAAATCACTAGACTAGGTTTAAATCACAAGTTCGACATACAAATTCGTGATTTTAGACCGGTCTAACTTTTTTGTGGTAAGGGGGTAAAATACTTAAACCAAATTGAAAAAATCATCCTTTGAACACCTTCTGGAAATTTCAAATTAGAAAAATGTAGGTTTTATATGCCTCTAAATAAAAATATTGCATTAAGAATATTCCCTTTTCATCCCATTTACAAGTCTTCGACATTATTCAAAATGGTAAAGCTTGATCCCACAGTATCACGGCACGAGAATATTAAAAATCTAACTAAACGACACGTACGAACACGCAACATGTTGGCTGGGGTAGGTGCTTAATATTCTTTATCCATGTTTCGCAAAATCGTGTGATTTGTAGACAAAACTTCTGAGTCACTGCCCTACTGAGTAAAAAGTCAAGTTGTAACAAAATTAGGTGGCTTATTGAAAATTAATAATCATTTTTTTACAAAAAAGGAACCCACCTTCAATAAACTGACATATACATCAACTGAGCACTTCCTCTTTTTCGAAGTCGGTTAAAATAGGTACTTAACCTTCTCCTGAATGTAACAAATACTTTTGTAAAAACCGCATCGAAATCGGTTCCGTCAAACGCCAGATAATCGCGGACAAACATAATATAACATACATAGGTGAAACTGATAACCTCCTGTTTTGAAGTCGGTTAAAAAGGCTATTATTCAATATGACACAGGTATCCCCTATTTAATGAAGCCAGGTCATTTAGGGTCGTCTCCCATCCAGGCTAGTGGATAAGAAACCAAAAGTGCACAGACCAGCCCGAATAGCAAAACACTTTACGGATACAGCTGTCATAGTCACGCGAGCCAGACCTGACCCTTCCGCAGCATGCAGCTGATCAGACCCATCCGCAAAGCCAACGATGGAGCCGCCAGGATATACGAAAAAGTGGTTCTTAAGAAGTTACTTGACTTGTTTTCTTCTTCAAATTCAGGAACTATTGTCGGTGGAGCGTCTTCCACACCTCGCGTTTCCTCGCCAGCTGCTTGACCTCTTGATACGACACAACACCTATATTTTCCTTCAGTTGTTTAAAGAAAACAATTGAAATAAGACGGGGCAAGATAATGCGGCATCTGATAGTAATAAAAATAACGCATCACACTCAGAGCCCCTAACTAGGAAGAACCTGTATCTAGGTTGCCCGAAACATATACCTACAGAGACGAACATTACACCCAGACCGGAAACAAACATCGATATTCGTGATAACAATGTTCGCCCCGCCGGGAATCGAACCCTGCACACGCATTGAGTCCACTTCACTGCCAACTGAGCTACGAAGCAGTCAAATCTGATACGACAGGAAACTTTCATTACCATCCACCATTGATTATTGAAGAAAAGATTGAGTGGAAAAGATAGAGGGGACGACCCTAGTTGGTCTGTGGGACGACCAAGAAGGAATTACTTTGATCAACTCTACTTTAAAATAGTTGAAGAAAATATTCCTATCTCATTATTTACATACAAAACCAAAACCAACTACTAAGAATCATAAACAAAATGCAATTTCCATAGCAACTTATCACGATCACTAGTAAATTCAATAGAGCGCTATTTTCTTGCTCTAAAGCCGATATATTCGCGCTACCCGCCGAAGGGGCAATCTATTTTCAATAACGCCTCTCGGTGGGATGTCCCGGAATCCCCCATTACCGGGAAATCCGGGAAAGAGACGCCATTGGGATTGGCTGACTTACCTACTTAGCCAAAGTTGGGATGGGTTTGAAATTAAAAAAAAAACGGAGATATCTCTATGAATACATTAATAAATCAATTTTATAACAGTGTGGTTCTTCCGGCAACCTGTAACTTTTTTCCCGACTAACTAGCCGACCCGGCGAACTTCGTACCGACTGACCTATTACACTATGTTTTTCATGTATCAATACATAGTATAAAACAAAGTCGCTTCCCGCGTCTGTCCCTATGTATGCTTATATCTTTAAAACTATGAAACGGATTTTAATGCGTTTTTTTTAATGGATAGAGCGATTCAGGAGGAAGGTTTATAAGTATAAAACATGCACAAAATACTAATAGGTTAGGCGGTACGAAGCTTGCCGGGTCGACTACTTTTCATATAAACCTTCCTCACAAATCAATCTATCGATTTAAAAAAATCTCATCAATTTCCGTTGCGTATTTTTAAAGATATAAGCATACATAGCGACGGACAGACCTCAATTGACTTTGTTTTATACTATGTATTGATATTGATGATTAGTTTCAATAACTATTTATTACTTACTTACTTACTGCACGAAAATGCCCGAGTAATTTTGTGTTAAAAACAAAAACACAACTGAATGTCCCAACTTTTCCACTAAGCAGGACTTTCTCAAAACAAATTCTTTCAAGCCCCTAAAACAGGGGATTTTAATATCTTACATAATCAAAGCCTTTGCGGGGAACAGTTTTTAATAAAAAAAATAACTCGCGCGCGACGAGACACGCTCGCTGCATGCTGACAAAGGGACCCTGAAAGCCTAGAAATCATATTTTTAGGAAATTCTACCGTTTGTGATAGTCTTAATAGGATTTTATGTTTTATCTCTATGGACGGAATCCAATATGATTACCGTATCAATATCAAAACATAGTATATAGTAATAAACAAGTATAAAACAAAGTCGCTTCCCGCGTCTGTCCCTATGTATGCTTATGTCTTTAAAACTATGCAACGGATTTTGATGCGGTGTTTTTTAAACGATAGAGTGATTCAAGAGGAAGGTTTATAAGTATAATTCATGCATGTTTTTCATAAAGATACAGTTGGTTTTAAGTAGCTTAACTGGAGGTCTACTTTTCTGGTTTGATGGATAGCAAATACGTGAAGTCCAGTCTAAATTGACATAATATGTCGAATAACTAGAATGCTGTTTAAATTTTTATGAATAACAGGGTTAGAGTTTACAGTTATATCGTACAGTGGCGGACACAAACGGCGTAACACTCTTAGGTCTTGGTTGCACTAGACTGTAACGCCAAAGAACAGGAACAATTTTGCAATAAGAAAAACCGGAAGTGTTACGCCGTCCGCGTCTGCCACTGTATATACCATCATGGTACCTTACTACGTTTTAACGCAAGATCTCAAGTGTCAATATTTAGCAAGTCGGACCTTTTAACCGACTTCAAAAAAGGAGGTATGTTTGTATGTATGTTTGTCCTCGATTATCTCTAGTTTGGCTGGTCCGATTTTGATGCGGTCTTCACAAAAGTATTTGTTATATGCAGGAGAAGGTTTGTTAATTATTACATTATTTTTACGAGGAAAAAATAAATTTAATGAACTACATATTTCACTTGGGAAACTTTACCCTTACTTAACATTTAGATACCACGCAACAGGTTCTTAATTTTCCAAACTGTCTAAGTTTTTGATAACTTTCATGAATTTTGTGTGAAAATGATTACTTATTCATACTTCTAACACTTAGAAATAAAGTTACAAATTTTGTGAACCATTCAATTTTAAACTCTTTCCTTTTCAGGCGAAAGTAGTCTCTATTACAGAAGCTTAGATTATATTGTCGCAAAGAAGGTAAACGTGTAATAGAATTCGCAAAACTTGAACCATTTTGAGGCAAGAAGAGTATTAGTTGAAGATGTCTTCAAGCTAAACGTTTAACTCCTGCTTTTTGAATCTAGCCTCTGTTATTTTAGCATAAAGTTTACTTTGGACAAGCACTATTCGGATTGTAAAACAAATTTGCCGATTTTCAATGACTGCCAAGTGGTAAGCGGCATTATGCGACCCTTAGCGTGAACAGTTATGAATTTTCAACAAGGTGTTAAGTTAAATTTAACAAACATTGTTTGGAATGAAAAGACATTGGAAGGAGCAGCAAGGGCGTGACACCTCGGACACTTCATAGAAATAATAATTTCTTTTAAAAAAAAGCGACTTTATTAAATTGACACATACATAAAACTGAGAACTCCCTCTTTTCTAAAGTCGGTTAAAATATGTATTAAAACCTTCTCCTGAATGTAACAAATACTTTTGTGAATACCGCATCAAAATGGGTTCAGCCAAACTCGAGATAATCGCGGACAAACATACATGCATACATACATACAGGTCAAACTGATAACCTCCTTTTTTCAAGTCGGTCAAAAAGCGCATTGATTTGCGTGCACGCGTACCATGCTTGTGTGAGTGAGATGAGACGTGCTATTTGTACTGAGCGGTAACTGAGAGGTAACCGAGCGCTGGGGCCGCACTTGCTGAGGCAGGCAGGGAATGCCCATACTGTATGTAGTACTCTTTAATATACTGTGGCTACACAAGCAAAGCGCCTGTACAAAACTAAATAGCAATATGTCGCAACGGCCGCTGCCTGGTTGCCGGCTTTAGGCACGGGTTTTATCAACGTTGTAAAATTGCTTTTACACTGTTGTGGGAACCGCAGTCATTCGCAATAAACAATATTAAGGCAATTTCACCTTTATGCGATATTCACGATAACGGTTGTAATTTGTTTTCTTTTATTACCGACACTATAACAATGCGTCTCACTCAAGTAATTATTACCAAACGACTCTTTTTACTAGAGTCTATCAATATCATTTTTTTCGCTCCAGCAAAAATTAGAATTCTAATTTAAATTGGATCCGCTTAAATCTACAAACGCAAGTGCATTAGGAACTGGGTCGTGAGAAAAAACGTCAGCATCTCGGTTGGATCAACATCGTCTGTGGAACATGGACCATTAATTACAGTAATCTAAGTGGACACGTTAAATCCTACCTCTGTAATGGCCCAAGTTGGGCCCATCCCCGCCCCCCTGGCTATAGAAACTTTTTATAAGGAGCTTGTTGCGCCGCCGCCCTTTTTGTAAAATGTTTTACTTTTAAGAGCCAGTTTACAGCGATGCTAGCGCCATTCGCAAAAAATAAGGCAAATATAAAAAATGTGGCACAGTATGACACTAGATAATGTAGCCTAGTATTTTTATGGCAGTTCTGTATAGCTTTTAGGTTGAAGACCAAAGAAAGATACAAAGTGTTGCTAAAAGTGGCCACTTTTATCAACTTTTCTTGCAACAATCTGTGGATAATTTTGTTCTTTTTAGTTAGGACTACTTTACTGAGCTCAAAAAATACTAAGCAAGAATATCTAGTGTCATACTGTGCCACATGTTTGATATTTGGCTTAGTTTAGAAGATATATTTTTTTTCGAGAATGGCGCAAGCATCGCTGTAAACTGGCTCTTAACACTAAAAGAATGTTTGGTGGCTCTGAAAATCTCCTTTTAAATTTTACACACTGAGGGTAGGCAGGCAAAAGGGTTGTTATTTATTCAATTCGCCTGCGGCGCTTTGTTGACGAAGTGGATGTTTTGCGTTTTTGCTCAAATGAAGCGGCCAGGCGTTCGTGGAAAAGTTTTTATGTTACTTTTCTTTTAGCTTAGAAAAAATGTGATTACGTGGCAGTCCGAAATTTCCTAAAATTGAGATAAGTACATTATTTTCCCTCTAGAAGATTTTTAACTAAAGTAACGTGCAAGTTTGAAATATGACCAAAAATTATATCGTTCATAAAAATCCATAAAAACTTGGGACGCTTAGGCTACTTACGTATACATACGTACTATAATACTAGATGAAAGTGTTCCAAAAAGTGAATATCTCTGAAACCAAATTGATAAATAGGTTTATGAGTTGCTTGGAAGAATTCGCTTTTAGGGATAAGGCCGCCCATTGCCTGCAAATTCAATTTGTTTGTACCCTGAATTTATTAATGTACTTTTTTTTATCGTACTTTGTATGCAATAAAGTGTTTTCTATTCTATTCTACATGTATACAAATCTAAGAAAATAACAAAGTAACAAAGGCAAAGTAATTCATACAATTTGCATGGCATTAATCGAGACCTCTCACCCGACCGATGCGTCATCGGGACGGCTGACGCTAACATTTTGGCAATTTGCCAACTATCGCGACTTAGTTTTAAATGATTTATTACTGTAATTGCATTACCTACTGCAACGCCGCAATGGTATTCAAAATTCACTATATCGATAAATTTAGTTTATAATTATTTATTTGTAGAATAATAACGAAATCGCTTTAATTTCTAAGGCATCCACCGCCACGATAAATCAGCAATTTTGATTTGCATAGCATTTGAAGTAATTGTTATAAAAGTATTACACATTTAGTTTTTTACTTTTTGCGTGCTAAGGCAATTTTTCTGGCTTGCGTGTTTTCGCCCGCGCTTGGATTAGGTAATTTGGGGAAGCCTCTGTCTAACAGTAAACGTAAAGTTACATTAATATTCTGTTTCAGAAGAATGTTTATACTAAAAACCCAACCGTCACCAGCTTGTAGTTTTCTTAATACATTAAGTACCAGGTCGATCAATCCAGCGGTAAGCCGGCTGCCCGTCCGCCCCTAAGATCCAGGTCTCATTTGTCATATCGTCTTACTGCTGGTTTGTAGGACAAAGACGGAAGTAGTTTTAAATAGGTACAGTGGCGGACACGATCGGCGTAACACTTCCGGTTTTTTTGTATTGCAAAATAGCTCTTATTCTTTGATAATACAGTCTAGGGCTGACGAAACCATAGACAAATCTGTTACGGCCTCCTAGTCCGTGACTGTACTAGGGCTTACACGGTGCGAAACTAGCGCCACTCTTGATAATTGTTTAATAACTTCTAAACCATGGCCGAAATTAAAAATTTGCGTCTTTGACTACCTAGATAATCTTGCTTAGAATTTTGAAGGCCCTGTTGTGTAGCTTTCAGGTTCCAAATCCGTTTGTTGCCTAAAGTGGCCACTTTTGTTTCGTAAAATAATATTTCTAAGATCATTATTCTAAAAGCTACACAACAGAGCCCTGAAAATTCTAAGAAAGATTATCTAGGGAGTCAAAGACGCATATTTTTGATTTCGGCCATGGTTGGAAGATATTAATTATTTATCCGGAGTGGCGCTAGTTTCGCACCGTTTCGCCTCTTAACCTGGTGGGAATTTTCCAGAAGCAATGTTAGATAGGTAGGTTCCAAAAAATTACTAATACAGATGGCGCCAGATGCGAACTACTTAGTTAACGTTGCCACACATGGGCATGATTTGATAAGTAGAGTTTGTTACCCCTTTCTTCTCTACGCTGTTAAATCATTGCGAAAGGCAGTAGAATTATTTGACAGAGGCGGGCTCGTTTGGGGGCTTCTCCAGGCAACCATTGTCGTAGGGCAAGGCAAACATTTGTTTGCATGAGCCGATTGGTGGCACCCTGAACTACCTGGTCTCTCACAGTATAGGATACTTTACCAAATAAGGTATTAATACCAATTATAAAGATAGTCTAATTGACTTTCAATAAGTGATATATCTTGTATACTATATTGAATAAATCATTCTTTACCAGTGAGTTGTAATTAAGCTTAGTCGGCGGAGTATGTGCCTGACGGAAACGTTTTGGTCGGAGTAGTCTTATTTAAAAATCTGTGCTAGGTATATTCTATTCAATTTGATCTTTTGGCTAAAAGACCCCAGCACTAACCCCCCAGTTTACCGGAGTGTTGTTAACTAGAGGGCGACCCGCGGCTTCGCCAGCGCAATTTACCTTGAGACATCAAATTCCCAATTTTACCGTGGATATTTCTGGATAAACAGTAGCCTATGTCCTTTCTCAGGCTTTAGACTATCCGTGTAGCGAATTTCATTTAAATCAGTTTGGTAGTTTAGCGTTAAAGCGACACAAAAAGATAGAGCTAAATACATACATACATAACGTCGCGCCTATATCCCATCGGGGTAGGCAGATACAATTGATTTCCACTTGCTACGATCCTGATACACAGACAGAGCTTCTTTCGCATTAATTAATATTTAGTATAGATTTCCCGCGTCCTCGCTTCCCTTGCCCCCCTCTTCGACATACCTACCCCCTGCTCGGAAATGCAGTTTTTGTCTGATTTTCGACGTTTTTCTCTCCATATATGTATTTTAGTTTTTGCCGTCTTCGCCGTAGGTACCGTCTGTTGACGCTGGCTCGACAAATGTTTTTAATCAGATACGGTAAAATGTTTTATTACGTCGGCAGCCAAATTATGGAGGCATTTTTTATTTTATAGTACTTATTGTTTTTTTATGTTTCAGTTTGTGCTTATGGTTACTCCGTAATGTAAAAAAAAAATAGACATTTCGCGGATAAAAAATGGGACGTTACAAATATAGGATACTTATTTTAAATAGTAGTTTATTCAACAAGGGTGTAAAGTGATGTATTATGTAATGTTTGAGGGTGGTCTGTGGAACGATTGACTACCCTCAAACGCATTTAAACTATGCACAGTTTATGTGCGCACGACGCGATGAGGTTTAAATCACAGCGCAGAGAGAGTTTCAAGGGTTTATTCCCGAGCGCAGTGAAGGAATAATGATTGAAACTTGAACAAGCGAGGGTTTTAACTACACCCGAGGCAGAATTACTTACCCCCAAGTTGTATATACACCCTTGTCTGTGACGTGGTCGGATGCCGACCAAAATGGCGGGAAAATGTCGCACCCAGTCTGTGGCGTGGTCGGCTGCCGACCACCCGCCATTTTGTTTTTCTTAATTTTCCTTTTTTTTATTATTTTTTTTCGGTTATTTTTAGGCGTTTTGGACTGGTTGCCTTTGCCTCATCCCATAAATACCAGAAAACACGATTTAAAAAAAAAAAATAAAAAAAAAAATATTCCTTATTTTTTTTTTTTTTTTTTAAGAAAAACGTTTTTCCGGATACCCCATGTGAGCGTGTCCGCCTGGAGGACCACTGAAAGTGAAAATCAAAACAAAATGGCGGATTTTCTCCCACACACCAAAGGATACTACTGTTTTTCCATCCGACAAGTTAAATCAAATATAAAACTCTTCCGTTACTGACTGCCTGACTGACTGACTGACAGACAACGCAGAGCCGAAAGTACTGGGCGTAGCGGGCTGAAATTTTGCATGTAGGTTCCTTAGGGAGTGTAGGTGAGCACTAAGAAAGGATTTCCCGAAATTCCCACGGGAACGGGAAAAAAACGGGATTTTTGTGTTTATGAGAAATCTGCGCGGGAAATACCGCGGGGCAGCCTCTAGTTACATATAAAAAAGCAGAACCTATGTAACTACCTAATTTTGCTAACCTAATCAGCTAGCTTGTTTTTAAACCCGCTTCACTTCAATCATTAATTTTTATTTAACATTAATACATCTTAATTGCCCAGAGGACAATAAAGAATATATAGAAATTCATTATTGACCGGTTATAAACCGCATTAAAAAGGAACTTTACGACTAGAGAACCAGTAGTCAAAAAGTCCAGTTTTCGAGAGGATGGAATAAATAAATATATATCGACGCTGGAAAGGAAAAAGTACCTAAGCGACAAGATGGTCGATATTGAGTTATATACCTTGTTGGAATCGTCAGATTTTTCTGCGTCTTTTGGTGTCACTCTCATGTCTCTACGATGAAATTTATGTCGCTTAGGTATTTTAGATTTCCCTCTTTTTCCATCTTTTTATGGCGACCAAGCGACAAGTTTTCGATCTTTTTTTATTATTTTTTTACTTAGGTATCAAAATTTTTATTTATTTTTATTTGGATAGTTTTTGTCGTATTTTTCAAAATAAAATTATTGCTAAGGTATGTTTACCCTACTCCAAATGTCTTTTGTAATTCTGGTTAAGTATGTTTTCCTGGAATATAAAATCTTTAATGGAGAATGAAGATATTTTTGATCATCTTTTATTAATTTACATATGGAACTTGGATATTTTTTTCAGAACTTATTTTAATTAAACGATAGATAAGGTATTTTATAAGTAAAATATAGTTAAAGTTAGATGTCGCTTGGGTACTTTTACCTGCCGACTTTTCGATTTTATTTGGCGTTTAGGTATTTTCTGATGGAAACTCAATTATAATAATTCATGATTTAAGCATATTGCGATACCAAGCATATGTCGCTTGCCCGGGCTGTAAATATTTATGGTATGGTGGTTGGGTACGAAAAAACAGTCTTTGCGATTTAAATTGATTTTTAGGTAGCGCGTACGCACCGTCAACATTAATTGGGCCGTCGCTTAGGCATCTTTAACAGAATTATTTTGTATTTGAAATTGAAGTTTTTCGCAGTGCTACCAATTAATTTGATTTGATTAAGAAAATAATACAGTTACTGACTGCTATCTTTTTTTATACAATTCAAATAAGTGTAATGTAAATTAATCAACATGCATGTCTAATGATTGGTTTCAACCCGAATTTTTATTCAATGTCGTTCAATAGGATTAAATCCGTTTCCACTGAGTTTTAAGCCAAAATCATAGATGTAAACTTTTTCTGATTCGCAACATATATGGAAAATGGATAAGAGTATCATGATTTTAATGTAGGTCTATGAATATTTTATTTTAAAAGTATAAAGAATGAAATAAAATTTTAAAATCGGGCTAATTTACCCCAAGAAAGTGGAGACATTGATATCATCAACTTATCGGCCTTACCTATATATCCACTATGGACATATGCCCCACCTATAGATCGACCTACTGATCAGTTAACACGTACGACCCTTATCCAGTGCACCTCCGAAACCTTCAACACGTCTTACTCTTCATCTTACGGTTCGCAAAATCGTAAGGATTCTATTAGTGATTCAGCAACATTTGCAGTTACTAACTCTAGTATCAATCATCATCATCGCAGCCTGGACACAGCATCACCCAGCGATCACCACAAGGACAAACCTTGGAGGGGGGTTTGCCGACCGACTTATCAAACGGCCCCGGGAAGGGCGGCGGCACAGCGTGTGGCACTGAGCCGCCGCAGCTTTAGAGGCGAGAAGAGAGGGAACAACAAGCATCCCCGAACACGAAGCTGTACATGGGAAGGACATTGGACGATGATAATCAATGGTTTCCAGGGTCCTTCCCAAAAAACGCTGACACGGCCACCGGAGGGTTTAAGTGGGTGCAAGCTCCACCTACCCTCCTCGCTCCTTCGAGCGGAACAAAAAATGGGGGGTTTACCATAATTGCCACGCTTGGCAGGCGGGTTTTCTATCGCAGCATAGTTGTTTAAAATTAATTTTTGTTTTGATCAACAAAGGATGCTGCTGCCTGTGCTTCGAAAATTAGTCGCCTTGTACGACACCCACGATAGGAAATGGGGTGGTAGAATTTTTGCCGTCACCGCACGGCAATAAATTTATCAATGGGTTATAGGAAAGAATAAACGCCTCTCTAAATTGGGCAGATATCTTTACCCAGGGAATGAAGCGACCATCTTCTCTGATGACAACGCTATGAAAGTTAACGAAGTACTGATCATTTTATTCGTATTATATGAATATGGTGTATGTTGGGTTGACTAGTTGTGACAGCTTTTACCTTTACCAAACTTGTTTGTTAAGTTTTTACTAAGTCTATTTAGCTAAATTAAAATAATGCAGATGATGTACGACAATATATTATTTCAGGAGCAGCAGGAGTAGATATTCTGTGGCAGGAGATATTTTATTTAAGTACCCGTTCCTTCAACGTGTGGCCACCTAAAAAGTGTTATTAATATATTAGTCGGTACGTCAAGGGTTTTAGGGATGAATAAAAGCATTTTAATGAAAAAAGAAATTACCGCCAGTGGCTTCCTCTAAAAAATAAAGGTCTGCGACCAGATCTTCTGGTGAGGTTGTGCCTATTAGTGCCTTACAAATACCTTTCGTATCTTTCAAACCTATGCCTTTCAGACCATGTGACCTCCAGCGCGGCCCTTTTGCGACCTAACTAAATCTGAAGACAAGTTCTTCACGTCCTTGCGTAAAGTATAGCCTTAGCAGCTCTCAAAAAACATGAGCATTGAGTACTGAGATGTTATTATAAGTTTATTTTGAATATAAACGTTTCTTCTTAACCTGAAAAAAAAGTTATGGGGATAGTTCGAAATTTGTGAAGAAATAGATTTAATTTCGTGTAGAGTCGTATTTCGTGATATGATGCTGAGTATCTAATACCATGAATAACATGTTTATCGTAGGTCTTGTGTATATTATTGGGCGCAGAAAGAGATGAGATACTACTGCAGAGCAGAGAGAGAGAGTAGTATGACTATAGGTACTCTGAGGTCTCAAACCAGTAGTCATTCTAAATACTACGTAGGTAGGTAATGGTACTTTATGTTCTTCATCTGATAGCTTCTCGAGTGTGAGTTCCAACGTCGATTGTTGAGCTACCCGCAAACGTATACAAACAACGCACAACGTGTGTGCGCAGAACACTGGACGAAGTAAAGTAAAAATTGACAAGATGAAGTAAATGATTTTAATTAATGGAATTAACGTTTCTAGAAAAAAATATATGTGAACATGCCCAAAAGTGAGGAAAAAAACTCACACTCAGCACTCTCGATTCTCCAGACAAGTATCCATTATAATTTTAATGTAAATTGTGTTATATGCCTTTTAACGTATAGCAGCTCCACAGATTTTGATATTTTAAAGTTTTTTTAGTAGTTTTACACTTGGAGTTAAGGATTTCTTTGTGCAATTTAGTTCACTGTCATAAAATAGGAAATATCCCTCAAAATTATCGTTTTAACTTTATTCATATGTTGGAAAAACGTTATTTACTTTTGATTTTAAATTATTTTTAATGGGTTTAAAAACTACTCGATTTTTTCAAAAGTAAGTTTTTCTAGGGAATATTTTAGTAAACTAAAACATTTAGCCATTTTTACTAATATGCGGTGATAATAAATTGTTAATTTCAGTATTTTTTCCGTTCCTAAGACATGTATTGAAATCACTATGAGTTGTTTTATCTAGGATGATAAATATTTTGCCTGGGCGCTTGCGTATTTTTTCCGGGTACTATTTTTATATTAAAAATACCTAAGCGACACTATCTCCTAAAATAATACGTTTTTATTAAAACTATTAATATTAAAAAAAGCGGAAAAAATCAGTTTGTCTGCAATGTAGGTTTCACACTTGTAGAATAATTAGGAAAATAGTTATGATTTTTTTTTCAAAAACAAGATTTTCAAATTGCTCTCCTGAACATTAGGCATAATGTCGCTTAGGTACTTCTTCCTTTCCAGCGTCGATATTAACTATTGCAATAGTGAAATTTAAACTGCTACATAAAAGCTTAGCTAAAGGAAGGTATATAAGATCTATTATTATATTCATCCATAATAGCGTGAGATGAGAAGTAACATTTACTAGGCACCTAACCCTACATACTTGGGAGGACATTCCGCGAGTAAGGGTTGATTAGGGTCCATTATTATTATTAGGGTTCAGGAATTATTATTTGCAGAGGACCCTTATATTTTCATAGAGCTGAGGCCACCTGCGCTTCGACATATCTTTATTGACACTCTCAAAGTTTGCTAAACTAGGTACCTAACGTTATGCTGAATATGAATTTTAATTTTAAGGTAAGTAAAGGACTAGGACGGCGTTACACTTCCGGTTATTTCCTTTATTGAAAAATAGCTCTTGTGGTTTGGTATTACAGTATAGGGCGTACGAGACAATAGACAAAACTGTAATATGTACCTAGTTTTATTAAACTTGTTTAGTTAGAATATAATTTTTAATGGGTAATGGTGTTGGCTCGGTCTGACGCAAAATTCGTTTTTTTTTTGACCGACGAAAAAAAAAGGAGGAGGTACTCAATTCGACACGTATATATATATTTTTTTAATGTATGATCACGCATAACTTTTTACAGAGTCCTATTTTGATAATTCTTTTTTTCATCGACAAGGCATACCTTGAAGTTGGTCCCATAAAAATTTGGAAATAAAATTCCCACCCTAAGGGTGGGAAAATAGGGATGACTTTATGGTCGGCGGGTCGATTTATCCATCATTACTTGGTAACCCTACATTACTTTAAGAACTTAGTAATTCGATTATTATTTTATGCTTTTGTTTATTTTTCGGCGGTATTATTTTTTGATAAAAAGTTTTATTGTTTTTTTTTTCTGAGTTTTGTTAATTTAATAACTTTGACACATTGTCTTTGAAAAAACAAATACAATACACACAAAACCACATCACACAAGAAAATCTCCTAGATCAGTGAAATATGTAGGAAATTTATTAAAGTGCGAGCATATATCACGAGTTCTGGGTTCAGTAGGGTCCATAAGATCCACAGCCCTATGAAATGGACAGTCCAATATGCATCCAACACCTTAGGGCTATAACAGACAAACGACCCTGTGCCGGGCGGCCCGAATTGTATAGGTCCGCGCGACTGCCGCGCGGCACAGGGTCGCTCAACTGTGTTATAGCCCTTAGGCGTCGTTTTCCTAATTGACCATTAAGATAGTAGGATGATTTTATGATTCGTTTAACTTGAGGAATGACAATGATCGTAGAGGAATTAATCGTAGTACCTTGCGATTTATACATATGACTTAGAGAAATTTGTATTTCCTAACGTTTCGTGTCATCGTAAGATCTTGGACAATTAGGACGACGCAGCCGCGCCCCTAGTCGTCCCAGCAAAACTGTCAGACCACGACGTTACATAAACCTAGTTTAAGAGTACAACGTTCGGTACAGTACCATAAAGACGGTAACAATTGCTTCCTAAAAATAGCTCGTCTCAAGTCGGACGGGCGATGAGCAAAGAAAGACTTTTATCTGAAATTTCAATCGCCAGTGACACCTTGTTAGCGGCGGCTTGCCGAATCTCGAGAACTCCCGGGATTGTGGTGCGCGCACACTAGAGCGGAGAGACTGAAGAAGATATTCAGATCTGTTGGCTATTGCCGTTCACAATTAAAAAATAAGAATGAGAATCATTTTGACATGTGATAAGTATACATTGCGCGTTTACAGATGAATCTCTTGAATAAACAAAATGATTTTTCTATATACCCGCAATGTATACACATGACAAAATGTTTTTCATTCTTTATTTTATTTCATTTTTTATTTTCATTAAGAACGGCAATAGATCCCCTGGTCACTTAAGCAACGCAACAAACAGTGTATTCCTTAAATCTTGAACCTGAAACCTACATAACAATGCCTTAAAAAAAACTTAGGAAGATTATCTCTCGTGCATCATTGACGCATATTTTTGATTATTTGATTACAATTTTTTGAGAATAGCGCGTAAGATCGCAGACGATGCACTCTAACTCCGTTATAAGTTTTTTTCAAAAAAAAAAAACTTGTAATTAATCAAGTTTGAACAAAGTGTTTGTTATCGATGATAGGTATAATTTTAAAACATTTTACTCCGTTTACTCTTCGTAACTAGTGAAAAACTGCTTTAGCCCTCAATACGATTTTAGGTCTCACAAAATGGACAGAAAAGAAGTAGATAAGGTGGCTTATTTAAAGGCGTGTAAGAATTTCCCTGGAATATAGAGAATCAATACGTTTTGTATTTTCACAAAATAGGCGTATCGCTTTTGTCGGAATAAGTATAAACATAATTTTATCACAACCGAGAGAAGTTCACTAACTAACTAGACTTCACGTATGTTTGTAACCGAAAAAACCTTTTGGGGATTTTTTTTTCCATAATCGATCGTAGTAAAAAGTAAAGCTTTTCAAGTCTTTTAACGAAGGATTATGCTGCCTTTAGTGGCTGTCCTTCAGATATTCCTTTAGTTCCATTTAAGGACACGCTTGCGAGAAAGTAAGGTGGAGGTCTTGTGGTGGTAGGTATTCTATGATAATCACTTTCTATCGATAATATATTGTACTAGAGGCTGCCCCGCGGTATCACCCGCGCAATTTTCTCATAAACACAAAAATCTCGTTTTTTTCCGTTCCCATGGGAATTTCGGGAAATTATTTCTTAGTGCGACCCTACACTTCCCAAGGAACCTACATGCTAAATTTCAGCCCGCTACGCCCAGTATTTTCAGCTCTACATTGTCTGTCAGTCAGTTACGGAAGAGTTGATGATTTTGGTGGCCAAGTTTTGATGAATATTTTTTTGTTAATCGAAACTAATCTAACAACAAAATATGTCGACTTACGCACAATCCATTTCTCTAACCTTTAGTACAGGATTCCGAATCACATTAGACGCACAATGGCACCCTTAGTCTACTCTGCCATTGTCCCACAGTCCCGGACATGTCCGGAATAGTCCCGGACAACTCCGGAATAGTCCAGGACCCGGATAAACGGCGCCCATTGTCGTCTCCTTTCAAACCTCGGTGATAAAATGTCTATTTTGTTTGCTGGTCAAATGATTTGTTCATTAAAATGATTTATGGCGCGTTGACAAAGGTAATTTTGTGACAATTACCGAAATAGTTCTCTGTTGAAATGAAAGAATATTGGTTGAAAGAGGATGTAGTGACCAAGATTGAAAAAGGTATGCTTCGGTGGTTTGGTCACTTAGAACGGATGGATGACAGGAGATTGACGAAATAAATATACAGAGCGGATGCGGAAAGGCTGCAAGAGGTAGGCCACGGAGAACGTTCACCGACCAAATTGGTGACGTCCTGAGGAAAGGCCGCGTGAAGAGTTCACGAAACCGACGTGCGTGTATGAAAAGGCTTATGACTGTAGAAGAAGCGAAAGAAGTGTGTCAGGATCGTAGCAAGTAGAAATCAATTGTATCTGCCTACCCCGATGGGATACAGGCGTGATGTTACGTATGTATGTAGTTACTTATTTTGCAATTAATTGATGTTGCCTTGTAGTGGTGGTATTGAATACCACTCCATCTCCTTCCATGGGTGTCATAAAAGGCGACTACCCAAAGAACCGCAGCGTTCTCCGTTGAAAAACATTTTTTGTTTTATTTGTCTACGAATGCAAGCGGGAGAAAACACCACCATATTGATTTCTCACAAATATCACGTTGTGGTTGTTTTCGGTTGGATAGGACATTGCAGGCTTGAATCACCTGATTGTCCGAAAAGTAAGATGATTCCGTGCTTCGGAAGGCACGTGAAGCCGTTGGTCCCGGCCGCAGTAGTGGTCGTTATAACCGCGGCGACAAGCTGGCCCCTTGTCACGTTGGTAATAATAAAGCATAAACTCTGCTATATGTGGGTCCGGCGCTTGAGCTGGTGCCTCTGCCTAACTCTTCGGGGAATAAAAGGCGTGAGATTATGTTATGTTATGCAAGAGGGAATCACAAACGATTGAGGTGAGATAAAACAATCGATCAAAAAACCTGTTTTCCCTGAACTGTGGTGTGGACTGTTTCGCACAACACCACAGTCCCGTAATAGCACTTGTTGCGGCTACAAACTGTTATAGTGCTATAAAGGTTCTACTAAAGCTGTATAACAGTAGCCTGAGTTCGCGGAAGCAGGTACAGAGTGCGATCTTTTTATTATATTTTTTCAGTTGTCCCACCTTACTTTTTATTGCAAATAAGTCCACGTGTTTGTTTTACTTGAAACTGTTTTATGCAAATGTGGAATTGTTATGGTTAGAATTTTAATTTAATTTGCGTTTTTATAGCCATGTAATTGATTCTCTGCTCTTATTTGCCCTGGAGCTGTTTCGCAAACGCAATTTTCCTACATGATCCCTTTTTACCGTTCCTGTGAGATATTAAGTATTCTTTATAATCTGTTTCATTGTTCTAAATCTAACTACATTATATTTTGTTTTATGATTATAAGTTTAGTTGTTTAGGCGTGAAAGCATTATATTAGATAGACAGACAGAGATACTTTCACAATTAAAATATTTATACGGATTTTATAATAGTTTGCGTAACTGCGGGTTACATAATTAGTTTAAACAACGATTTCGTAAATTTGTTTATAAATTGAGTTTCTACTCTCGTCCATTCATAACCATATGCTCTCGCCACAGAAAATGAAAGCCTGAAAAACATAACTGTTCTACTGAAGTAATCGTGTAAAAATAACACTCGTACTCAGCCCGGAGCAAGGTAAATACCTCAGACTAATGCTTTAGTTAGAGGATTGGAATTTAATCTAGCGAGGTGTTCCGTGAAAATTAAATCATTTTCTTTAAATTTGTATCTACTTTACATTGGGCAGTGCTAATATGAATTTATAGCTTATTTGAATATTTTCTACAGGTAGGTATCCAACTTTCGACAAGCTAGGCGCTCAATATAAGAACTTCTGTTAGACCGCGTAAGAAAAAAATATTATTGTATATTTTGCAATGCTTGAGAAAAGACCAGGTTTTAAGAGTGACTTAACTGTGAGTAATAAAACTTTTATATGCCTTTTTATGACGATTTTTGAGGTGCAAATTTTGACGATACTATGGCTGTAACTATCAAGTTATTTCAGTAAAAAAATATAACATAACTCACAACAACGCAGGATAATTATATCAGGCCTGATTTAATGTACCATTTGTTCTTGATGATTGATTGATATTTTACTGTATATTAATAAAAATCCATCAGAGCTTCAAAAAAACATTATATTTATATTATACGAGCTGTCCCGGCTTACTTCGTTACGCCATAGAATATAAGATACTACAAAAGACTTGTCTCTTAGACTATGTTCTTTTGACCGCCCAGAATGGCCGAATAAAAAACAAACAACAACAACAAACCACCTGTCAAAATATGTAAACAACGGAAAAAATATTACACCTTGGGTTACATTATTTGGGTTTAGGTAACGATCCCTAATATTTTTGAAAATCTAATATAGCCTATGACACTTGGGGTTAATGTAGCTTCCTACCGGTGAAAGAATTTTTCAAATTCGTTCAGTATTTCCGGAGCCTATTCGTTACAAACAAACAAACAAACAAACCAACCAATCTTTCCTCTTTATAATATTGGTATAGATTATTTGAGTACTTACCAGACAGCACAGGCCATGTCCTAAAATTGTATTGTCGGGATCACTTACCTGTAAAAAACAAAATGAATAGTTAGAAACATAGAGCTTAGAAACCTGCAGTGCTGGTACATACTCGTACAGCCACCAGTACCCATTGCATTTTGCTTGTTGTTACGAATTCGGGGGATTATAATAATAATAAAAATAACACATCACACTCAGAGCCCCTAACTAGGAAGAACCTGAATCTAGGGTGCCCGAAACACACACAGAGACGAACATCACACCCAGACCGGAAACAAACATCGATATTCATCATATCAATATTCGCCCCGCCCGGGAATCGAACCCGGGTGCACACGCTTACTCAGTCCAGATCACTGCCAACTGAGCCACGGAGCAGTCATTATATATGAGGAATCACATTGGAGAACAATAGATGACAGCTCAGTCGTAATGTGATACTTTTGAGGAGTCATCGAGGAATGGGTTTAAGGTAGATGTGCTGTTGACTGTACCAAAACTAAGCTTTCTCTAATCTAAAACTGTAGTCGTATTCCGACGACATGAGTTACATCGTTTGGGCGTAATGGAAGACTGTCGTACTTGTCTGCGCAAATAGCACTGCGAATAGACATATCTTCCTGGACGATTTTGCTATTTAAAATCAAATTTTAATTATTTACTTGAAAATTATAGAAAGTATTAGTAATTATATTTTTACGAGTCGGCCCGGCGAACTTCGTACCGCCTTAGCTATTTTTATGACGTGCATTTACTATACATATAAACCTTCTTCCTCCTTGAATCACTCTATCTACTAAAAAAAACCGCATCAAAATCCGTTACACAGTTTTAAAGATATAAGCATACATAGGGACATACGCGGGAAGCGACTTGGTTTCTAACTATGTATTGATGATTTGAAAACAAAAGATGTGAAAGATTGTATTGACGAGAGATATACCGTCTTATTCATAAAGATACAGTAGATTTTAAGTAGCCTTACTGGAGATCTACTTCTCTGATTTATTGTATGGTAAATACGTGTCATCCAGTCTAAATTGACATACGTCAAATAACTAAAATGCTCTTTAACTTTTTATGAATAAGAGGGTTAGAGTTCAGGTTTTGACTTATTTTAATTACCCACCTGCAGTTTATTATTTTGCATTGACAGAAATTTCTTTTGACTAAAAGGAGGTAACTTGTATTTGTACAGTCACGTACTCGTTCAGCGTAACACTTACGGTTTTTCTGTATTGGAAAATAGCTCTTGTTCTTTGGTATTACAGTCTTGTGAGCACGAGATCATATACAAAAGTTTTACGCTGAATTAGAACGCGACTGTACACCACAAACTATTAATTTTCTGAAATAAAATTTAGTTTTCTCCTTAACACAAAAAAAAAAAAAAATTGTTAACGTATCCACACTAGGAAAGTACAAAACGCCGCCTCAAGATTTTCCTCTCAATTTTTACACAATTTCATGACAAAGTAAGTAGGAAGAGTCTTGTCAAATCACAAATCCAATTTCCTAATACTTCAAAAAGCCTCCGCACTTATAGATAAACTCCGGTTTTCCCCAAAACGCAATCTGGGCCGCGCCTAATCTTGCCTCCCCATCAATCACGCGAGACCAGATGCTTGTTGGATAATTGGTCTTGGTTGGCCTTAAGATATTGATTGATATGAATAAGTAATCAATATTATTGAAGGATATCTCTAAGTATATAAAAGTCAGCGACTTCCATACTAAATTTTATAAGTAAAAGTAACTCTTTCTGTTTAAGTAAAACACTTACGCAAGCACGCCTGAACTACCAATACTGATCCAATATCATTATCTCAGCCGAAAGATGTCTACTGCTAGATAAAGGCTTTGTGGATGTCTGCCTACTCTCCGTCTTTCGATGCGAAGTCTGCACCTTGACAAATTTTCCTTCAAGCTATGTGCCCTTTTTTTTGTAACGGAAGCTATGTGCCCTGCCATGACAACTTAAGTTTTGTAATAACTTGGGCTGCGTCGTTGACCTTAGGTAATCGATAAGGCAGAACATTATCAGGACATCTGCAGAATTTCAACACTGAGACTTCAATAGTTTCTGAGAAAAATGAAGGCGACAGACAGACGGACTGAAACTAATTGGACGATTCCATCTGCTGCACCTTCTGTTCGTGAAAAAAAAAGCAAAAACGAAGAAAAATCCCCGAAATGAGAAATTCTGTCCCGTTTCCAGTAAATCCGGGTCGCTAGGAATTAAATGGCGATTACGGGTTGAATTTTTTCGTTAGTTTGAATATTTTGGGCACATTCATTTGAATACATTTTCGATTCTTGTCAAAATCATATTTTAAAGATTTAACGGTAAAATAAACATTATTGTTATAAGAATGTATTTCTGTTGCCAAAGTTACTTATTTAGATTTTGTGCTGAATTTTGAATATTTTTAGCACATTTATTTTAATACATTTATGTAAATTATTTTAAAAAGATTTAACAACGAAATAAACATAATTATAATAAGAATGTATTTCTGTTACCAAAGTTATCTCACTTAGATTTTTATTTATTAAAATAATCAAATGTGATGATTTCAAGCTAAACCATTCAAATAAATTTTCTATTAGAAACTATTTTTTAGAAAATTTCGTTAAATCATTATTTCATAAAATCGCTTTTAGCAATAAGGCCGCGCATTGCATGCAAATTCAAATTCAAAACACTCTCGTCTTACTTCGTATGCAATATAGTATTTCTATTCTATTCATTCAAAATACAATTGATAGAAACCTGCCCCGTATCAACTCAAGACACACTTATCAAAACGTTAAAGTAATACCTATCTATATTTAAAATCTTTGCACTTTATTCAGCCACAATACAGACTTTATTCTGTTTAGCCAAAGTTAATAATAATACAGTTCAGCTAAGAAAACTTATAGATCAAACAGCTGAAACTTGCACCGTTCCAGACAGATCAATAGATAGGCTAAAATTATATCCCCAGTTTACGGCTTCCAGTGTATATACGGGAATGTATGTGTGTGTGTGTGAACTAGGTGTTAATGTGTGCTTCAGTGGCCAGTGAATGAAAAAAAATAAGAAAAATGAAGGTTTTGATTCTACCAATGTAAGGCACAAGTGCTAAGAGAAACTGAGTAGCAAAGACGTCCGCTTTGCGTAAAAATCACTATATGTTCATCTTGGGGATAATATACCTAGGTCTCTAAAAGTAAATATAATTTTAAAAAATGTGAATGTAAAAATTCTGAGAGACCTGAGAATTAAAATGGTTTTTCTTTACGTTTTGATGCGGTTTTGATAGTAATTTAAGTTACTAGAAATTACAGAAATCTTTCCTAAATTGGTGTCAGAAGCGAGATTCCCACAAAGTAAAAAACCAAAAGTTGCCCTGGAGGGCGCGAACATTTGATGCACTATGACACTATAGTAATTATTATAAATGCGGAAGTTTGTGAGTGTGTATCTTTGTTAATTCTTCACGTCTAAACGGGTGAAGAGATTTTAATAAAATTTGTTACAGAGATAGCAGACACCCTGGACTACCACATAGGCTATTAATTTTCCCTAACAAAGCGCGGGTAACACCGCGGAGCACTGCTGGTTTCTAATATGTAAAAAAGAAACGAACTTAGATTTTAACAGTAGATCAAATAATATAAATAGTAGCAATAGGTAACAATAAAATACAAGTGCCCTAACAACAGTGAAGCGACTGCACTCGACGAATCAGCGCAGACTAGGTACCTCGAGGATAAACTGCTTTAAACAATGGATGAGGACTGGAGCGTTCACACTATCTGAATACGTGAATACAGCTGAGACGTTAGAGGCAGAGGATTGTCTCTACATATTTATTTATATACTACTATTTCGTCATAAGACTTACTTGGTTGTCACAAAATAAGAAGCCCGAAAACAGGAGGCCTCAAACTTAATTATTTGCCCTGTAAAATGTAACTGAATGAATTTTTTTTTTATTATTAATCGCCTAGACCTAGACACCCTAGGTTATTAATAATATCTTTTTGTTACTTTCAGTTACATTTTAAAGTTCAAGAAATAACATTTTAGGCCACCTGTCATAGGGCTCCTTATTTTGTGGCAACTAAGGGTCGAAACAAAAGTGGTCGTCTTTCGACTGAGATGATTGAATAATATAATTTAATAAATAATCGAGTAGAGTTTACAGAGAGAGAGTTCCCGTTAATATTAAAATTACATTAAATCTACGATACAGTCAAACGGACGGTCGGCATAAAAACCGTCATATCCCTGATTTAATTTACTTTGTGGTTCAGTGGACATGTAGATTGAGACTATGAAACTCAGGGTTCGATTCCATGTGGGAAAAAAATTACCGGTCTATTGGAATTTCTATGAATATGTCAGTTCCAATGTTATTTTTGCCTTAAGTTGTTCCTTCCAAATTGCTTAGTTGCAGGCAGACTTAGTTACTCTATTCCGCATTTATAAATTAAAGTATAAACATAGAATTATTATTATTATTTAATACTAACTGTACTTTAAATTAGAAAATTAAATGGCGTTCTTGCGAACTGGAATTTTGCAATATTGCGTTTTTCTTGCTGGAAGTAACACTTTGCTCGTTTCTTTCAGTTATTTTTTTAACTTTTTCAAAACCTGCATCTATTAACAGTTTTATTCCAGAGGTAATTAAATTTGTTATTTTAATTTGTATCAGTTTCGAGTCATAATACTATAATCAAACATAGATTTTACTAACCCAGATTAAAAAGGTGACTTTATTAAAGTAATGATGTCTCACTTAATTTGATTTATAGCGCATACAATAGTTTGTGATTATCACCAAGGCTAGAAAATGATGATTATACTTAAAAAAATCTACTTTCGGAATTTCGTATAATAGCCCAGAACAGAGTGGGCAGTTCGCGCCGCGTGATTACTTGTGGCTTTGTTCCTTGAAATAAGAGTCTTTTTTTCAGCTTTCTTTCAGGACAATACGCGTTTTATATAGGTTTCAAGGCGTTTAAGAAATATTTTGATTAAATTATACTTTTAAATGTAAGTACTAGGTCCTTTTTAAATAGTGTACAGAAAAGTATTGAATTATTTGTCAGAAAGTTGCAGATTCTTTTATCAACCAGACAACAGACTTTTGAGATGAAAAACAATATTTTTCGGAATCTTAAATTTCTGTTATAGAAATCTTGAAACGATTTGAAAGCGCTCATGAATTTAATAGTGACAGTTAAATGTGCCATAACGAATAGCTAGTTTTACTAGCCGACCTTTTTTGTTTTGTAAGGGTGTGAAATGCCTATCGCATGTCCCGACGCTCGGGGGAGCGTCGGGGGTATGTGGGGCTCACACCCACTCAAACCCCCCGGCGGCCGTCTTGGCGCTTTTGGGAAGGACCTCGGGAACTACGCATTATAGCGTCCGAAGTCCTTCCCACGCTCAGCTGCTATCAGCTTCGTGCTCGGGGGGGCATATTGTTCCCTCCCCGGCTCGCCTTTGGAGCTGCGGTGCCGCCGCCAATCTCGGGCGCCTTTCACCCCAAAGACCCCTTTTAGTCGCCTCTTACGACAGGCAGGGCAAACCGTAGACCTATTCTTAAGTGACAAACATCGTTCACACAATCGTTATATATTATAGCCCATGTGCTGTTATTCTGATGTCTAAGCTATATAACTGCGAAGTTTTATCAAATTTCAATCAGTTTTTTTATTTAAAGAGAAAACACAACCCTACATAATAGTAGTAGTGATCGTCTTGTCAAAAGCTCTTTAAACTTTATCTTATGTGGGTTTAAAAAAAAAACTGAAACCAATAGTAGGCAGATTAGTCTACCAAAAGTAAAGCAAAGCTCGCTGGAGCTTAAAAGCTTCTTATTGGGCTTCCAAGTTCATCAGCAGTCGAGTTCGATTAATCCTGAAAGTTACAGTTACAGCTGGTATCGAGCTTTCCAGTCTGAGAGTGGATTTCAACTCGAGAATTAGCCGTTTTCAGTTGAAACCTGGTCTAAACAAGAATTTGATTTAATATTCAAAATAGATGGCGGATTAGTTGGGAAAACTTGAATTTGAAGTTGCCGTGTGGTCACTGTTGCTGTATACTTCACTGTGTACCGAATTTGTTAAACAACTGAATTTATTATCTAACTAGACGACCTGGCTAACTTCGTACCGCCTAACCTATTAGTATTTTGTCCATGTATTATACTTATCAATATATATCAATATTTGACTGCTCCGTGGCTCAGTTGGCAGTGATGTGGACTGAGTAAGCGTGTGCACCCGGGTTCGATTCCCGGGCGGGGCGAATGTTGATATGATGAATATCGATGTTTGTTTCCGGTCTGGGTGTGATGTTCGTCTCTGTGTGTGTTTAGGGCACCCTAGATACAGGTTCTTCCTAGTTAGGGGCTCTGAGTGTGATGTGTTGTTATTATGTTTGTTATTGTTATTATATAAAACTCTTCCGTTACTGACTGACTGACTGACTGACAGACAACGCAGAGCCGAAACTACTGAGGGTAGCAGGCTGAAATTTTGCATGTAGGTTCCTTAGGGAGTGTAGGTGAGCACTAAGAAAGGATTTCCCGAAATTCCCACGGGAACGGGAAAAAACGGGATTTTTGTGTTTATGAGAAACTTCGCGAGTGAATCCGCGGGGCAGCCTCTAGTCAATATATATAAAACTCTTCCGTTACTGACTGACTGACTGACAGACAAAGCAGAGCCGAAACTACTAGGCGTAGCGGGCTGAAATTTTGCATGTAGGAAATTCCCACGGGAACGGAAAAAAACGGGAATTTTGTGTTTATGAGAAAGAAATACCCTGTCGATTAAAAAAAGAATTATTAAAATCGGTCCACACAGTAAAAAGTTATGCGTGATCATACATAAAAAAAAATATACGCGACGAATTGAGAACCTCCTCCTTTTTGTTTTTTCGTCGGTTAAAAAGAAAAACCGCGGGGCAGCCTCTAGTTATACTTATAAATAAACCTTCCTCTTGAATCACTCTATCTATTTAAAAAAACCGCATCAAAATCCGTAACGTAGTTGTAAAGATTTAAGCATACATAGGGACAGACGCGGGAAGCGACGTTATTTTATACTATGTATTGACAAAATTTTCGTCACAATTGTTCCAGCACAGCTACATATTTTTTAATGCAAAATACAGAGAGTTTATGTGGATAGCAAAACTTTTTTTTGCATTACTTATAGGATTTTTGGTCTTGCTATAAACAAAAAATAAAAAGAAAAAATGGGTAAAAGGTAAAAAGTAAAGTGTTTTAATTTAAATTATTCAAAAACTTTATTTGGTGTGATTGATACTCATGAAATTTTGACGCTCTGTAGCTCAGTTGCCAGTGATGTTCACTGAGATGCGTGTGCACCTGGGTTTGATTCCCAGTGGGGCGAACATTGTTATGATGAATATCGATGTTTGTTTCCGGTCTTGGTGCAATGTTCGTCTCTATACAGGCTGTTTCTGACAAGGCGGTAATAAATGAAATGGGGGGTTCGGCTCACCATACCTAACAACTTTCCCTAAGCAGCATAGGTCGAAATATTAAAACAAAAACCAGCTGTCCCGTACATTGACCCCGTCAGTTGATCGAGCAAATGTATTGAACAGCTGATTTTTGTTTTGAGATTTCGACCCATGTTGCTTTGGGAAAGTTGTTTGTTATGATGAGCTGAATCCCTGCTTTCATTTATTACCGCCTTGTCAGAAACATGCACCCAGTATATGTTTCGGGCACCCTAGATACAGGTTCTTCCTAGTTAGGGGCTCTGAGTGTAATGCACTATTATTATTTTATGGGGTCTCGTCCTAATTTAAATTAAACTCATAATATCACGGCTCTAGACTAGCTGGAGGTAATATCTGGCTGTAATAAACTAAGGAATGCACATTGCGCGAGTGAATGAAGTGAGTGAAAACTTATCCACTGCACAGAGAATATAATACGTATAAAATTATATCTATTGTGACTAGATTAAAAAGTTACAATAATCGTTTGAGCCTTAAGAGCCAGTTTACAGCGATGCTAGCGCCATTCCTGAACAAAAAAAAACTTCTAAACTAAGGCAAATATCAAAAATGTGGCACAGTATGACACAAGATAATGTAGCCTAGTATTTTTAGGGCACTTCTGTATAGCTTTTAGGTTGAAGACCAAAGAAAGCTACAAAGTGTTGCTAAAAGTGGCCACTTTTGGCAACAATCTATGTTTTTTTTTTGTTCTTTTTACTTAGGAATACTTTGCTGTGCTCAAGTAGTAGTTTAGAAGATATAATTTTTTTTCGAGAATGGCACTAGCATCGCTGTAAACTGGCTCTTAATTTCAATAACCTGTAACCCAGACGGTTTTTAACTTATAAGTCCTAACATGACCTCAAATGTAAAACATCGCTTGTAAAAGTCCATTAAACCAGAGGTTCTATTGAGGTACTACCCTGCGGGACTGCCGAGGTCCTTAGTACCCTTTTTACGCTCCGCGGAGCCTAACGGAGCCGCACGGGGCCCTATTACATGCAATTAAAGATTTAAGGGCTTTTAGGTATTCATTCGAATCAGTAATAAATTATCTGAATTACTTCAACGAGCAAAATTCTTGACTTTTTCACAGAAAGAAAAAAAAATACCCATCCTCTGTCTTTCAACATGCTACTCACAATGATAACTACAAAAATAATTATAATAATAATAATAACACGTCACACTCAGAGCCCCTAACTAGGAAGAACCTGTATCTAGGGTGCCCGAAACACACACAGAGACGAACATCACACCCAGACCGGAAACAAACATCGATATTCATCATATTAATATTCGCCCCGGCCGGGAACGGAAACCCGGGTGCACACGTTTACTCAGTCCACATCACTGCCAACTGAGCCACGGAGCAGTCAAATAAAATGAGATTAAACTTCTTTAAATGTAAACTACACTGCCCTTATTATAGTAAGCTTCGTTGTTTATATGATCTGTATAAAACTAGATCACAATCCCTAATTAGACAAAAAAAACTTTACAAATTAAAATAAAATAATTAAAACAGTTGACAAAATAAAATGGCAACCAAAAAGAGACCAAAACATTCGGAACAACTTTACGAACTCTTCCTAAACTGTTTTGTCTAGGTAAGATAAGAGAATTCTTTATACATAATCTCACGCCTTTTATTCCCCGAAGGGTTAGGCAGAGGTACCAGCTCAAGAGCCGGACCCACGTTTAGCCGAGTTTATGCTTTTATTACCAACGTGACAAGGGGCCAGCTTGTCGCCGCGGTTATAACGACCACTACTGCGGCCGGGACCAACGGCTTCACGTGCTTTCCGAAGCACGGAATCATCTTACTTTTGGGACAATCAGGTGATTCAAGCCTTAGAATTGTTTATTGCAATCAAAATAAAACATAAAGAACATAAAAAAACAAGCACCATACCATACCGAACCGGTGCCGGTACCATAGCGTAATAAAAGGGAAAAAGCACGCGACTCCAAAATGAAATCTCTATTTCTATACAAAAACAAGCAACAATCAAATTAAAGTAGCCCTTGAATGCTCGACCCCAGACAACCCTTTCTAGGGCTTCCCCGTTTTGGATGGGTTGTCTCTACTTTTCCGGTATTTGTACGTTATAAAAAGAAAGTTTATTTACACCTTGTTTCCTGAAGCGCAATCTAAACAGATCCAATTATTATATTAAATAGAAATAAGTTGCGTTACGTATTTTTTTAAATCATTACGATAATAGGTTTAGGCGATAATGTACTATTATCGCCTAAACTTTTAAATATATTTAAAAATATATAATACTAGTCGACCCGGCGAACTTCGTACCGCGTAACCTTTGCGTATTTTGAGCATGTATTATACTTATAAATCTTGCTCTTGAATCACTTTACCTTTTAAAAAAACCGCATCAAAATGCGTTGCATAGTTCTAAAGATATAAGCATACGTAGGGACAGACGCGGAAAGCGACTTTGTTTAATACTATGTATTGATAGTGTGTACTTTTACGGAATCAACAAAAACCATTACTGGCAAGTTAACATTTTAATCACGTCAAAGTAAAAAAATAAAAAGGCACAGAAGTATACATTTTTATAGATTTGTAATAGTCACATTGTGTTTTTTACCTTAAGCAGATGAAAGGACCGTAAATAGTATAAAATTTTCGCTCAATCAAAAAACAGACACCCAATCTACAAACAAACAAATTTCAAACCTAAAAATCAAAAGAAAAAACACGTTTCATAACAAATAACAATCAGGTAGACCGTCGTTCATTAGCAAGTGGGTTGCAGTTGCAGTGCAATGCAGGCCGGGACGGAAAATTCAACCGATCCGCGTGCGGCCGTGGCTGACGCCGCCGGAATAACTAATCTAACTCCTCTATTCTGGCTATCTACTAGCCTTCCTATTTATAAAAAGTTATAGAACATTTAAGTTATTTTGTAAATCAATTATTAAAAAACTCGTAGATTCTTCACCACAATATTTTACCTTCAATCCGCAAAATCTTAAATTTTCGTACCAGTATCATTTTCGGACTTGTGCTTATAAACGATCGATACCGTCTTCTCCAAGTTAAAATGATAGGCAAGATAGAGGGTAAAAGACGCGCTGGTAGAAGAAGGAAGTCGTGGCTCGCCAACATCAAGGAGTGGACAGGAGTTCCCAGCGTAGAACAACTTTGTCGACTGGCAGGAAAAAGAGAAGCATTTGCCGAGCTGAGGGCTAACCTCCAGTAGTGGAGAGGCACCGGAAGAAGAAGAAGAATCATTTTAGGATAAAATAAAAAGTATCCCGTGATAGTCTGTGGTGACTAAGGTATCTATTGGTTCAGTTGTTTTGGCGTCGTCGTTGCGAACACAGAGAAAAGGAGTTAGGTAATTTCGCATTTATATATATAAAAGTTTGGGTAATGTCTAACAATTTTAGAGATTCAATTTCAAAGAGTTTTTCAGTTTTCCAACCAATCAATAATATCACAATACAGCGCATACAAAAACCGCATTATTTGCAGAGAAAGGCGTTAATTCATTGTTTTTTTCTGTTTTAATTCCTTGATATGAATATTCGTAATGCATAACCGTGACTCCACAATTTCGTTCCTCAAACAAAACCGGGAATTATTCAGCGGGTCCGGGCGCGGCTGCCAGTGATTTTATTCATGCTCTCTGCCCACCCCTCTCCGGACAGGGTCGCGATTCACTCAGTTCAAATTCTACTATTACTTTGCGGCTTAAAAACTGCATAGTTGAAAGCATATAGTTGAAAGTGATATAGACTGAATTGAAAAACTATGCTGCCATTACGTGAACATACTAATATAGTGTGTTTTATTGTTATATTAAAAAAAAACAGACCAAAAATAGAAACAGTGAGTGCTCTGTGTCATTGTAAATAGTTTAGTTTAGGTACAAAATATGAGAAAACTCGGTTCTCCGCAATTTTTTATGCAATGTCCACTCTTGGAAATTTTATTTATGCTGCCTATATTATCCTAACTGCATGAAACTTGTGGCGCTTTGTTTACTTCGTAGGATCTTTCGTATAAGATATAGAGCTAGTGTACAAATGATTTAATGTTTTTTTTTTAATCTTTTGTTGTGATTTTGCTATTCCTAATCGTACTTGTCTCAACTAAGAATAGAATAGAAAACACTTTATTGCATACAAAGTAAGATACAAAAGTACATTGATAAATTCAGGGTACAAACAAACAAATTGAATTTGCATGCAATATGCGGCCTTATCGCCAAAAGCTATTTCTTCCAGGCAACCTACAGCAGAAAGATCGTCGAAAAAAAGGTGAAAAAAAATTGTGTCGTCGTTGTCGTCACGCAAAAGTTGCAACAAACTTGAATCGCACCCGCCGCATCGTTCGTCTCTGGTGTAATTATTGCACTAGTGCAGTTTTATTTGCGCGACATGAAGGCGGCCCTGGAGGTTTAGAGGATCTTCTAAAATACAATTTATTTAAATTAAACAAACACAATTACGAGCCCAATTAGATTGCTTTAAATTTTTAATGCTATCCCTTTACCAGTGAGAATTAGATTTATACTTCCTATTTAAACTCTTTTTGCAGGGTAAAACTGTGTTTAGTGAATAGGCAAATTATGAGTAACGAGATTTCCCGGCTTACTTCGTTACGCCATAGAATATAAGATACTACAAAAGACTTGGCTCTATAGACAATGTTCTTTTGACTGCCCAGAATGGCCGAATAAAAAACAAACAACAACAACAATCCACCTGTCAAAATATCTAAACAACGAAAAAAATATTGAACCTTGGGTTACATTATTTGAGTTTAGGTAAAGATCCCTAATTTTTTTGAAAATCTAACATAGCCTATGACACTCGGGGTTAATGTAGCTTCCTACCAGTGAAATAATTTTTCAAATCGGTTCAGTATTTCCGGAGCCTATTCGTTAAAAACAAACAAACAAATCTTTCCTCTTTATAATATTGGTATAGATAGCGCTTCTACTCTTTTGGCATTTTGGCAATTTTTATAAAAGAGTGAAAATTTATTTAATAAATCGACATGTTTGTCGTCTCGCTGACCTATATTCTACACCTTTATAGGTAGGTTCCTTCTATATATGTCTGTTCCGAAGGTCTACTAAAGTTACTTAAGTCGTAAGGCAAGGCAAACATTTGTTGGCCTGAGCCAATTGGTGGGCACCCTAAACAACCTCGCCTCTCGCAGTATAGGATACTTTACCAAATAAGGTACCAATACCAATTAGAAAGATTCCTAGTCTAATTGAATTTCAATAAGTGATATCTTAAATTCTATATTGAATAAATCATTTTTGACTTTTGACTGAAAAATTACCTATTTGTGAATCTAACTAAAAGAATATAACCAAAATGTAATACTGAAGGCTGAGCTCAAGTGGCGGCTAATGGATGCAGCCGAGCGGTTTATTCATCTGGCCTCTTATCATTTCAGGGTTTCAGCTGGGGCTTCATTTTGACCAAACATGCAGTTGTTCAACTGAATAAAAGGGCAATTGTTGTGCCAAATCTCTGTAGGCAGACTTTTTGATATTCAATTTGCGGCTGTTTTCAATGATCTGAGAAGTACCGAGGTAAAATTTTACTGAAAATACTATGGATCGCTAAGTGTCGAATTTGACGTTGATGGTCGGATTCTACGATCACGTCGAGTTTTTCCGCAGAGTTACAATTGTGTCTAAATTCTCAAAAAAATTAAATTATTCAGAAATGTGGGTGGGACCCATGTGGAGAATACTAAAAAAAATACTTTTGTTTGATGACTTGGTTGTACGAAAGAAAACCTCCTTATAATATTCTGTATTCCTAGTACTACTACAGTAAGTGGTAACCACAGAACAAGGAGACTTCTACTCTCTCTATAAGTAACATTAGCTGGTTTTTTGACATTTCACTGGATCAATTTAGGTATTTGTTCAAATCACTAGATTTGCTTAGGGAAATTATAATGAGTTTAAATTTTCAAATCCTCCGTGATTTGATAACTTTTCAATGTTTGTTTTCCCTTAGCGAATTAACTAAATCTTGAATTTCATAATCCCTGCGACATATGGATTACATATGTTTCTTTTGCTAGGTCAGAATCTACGAAAACAACACTACTACTGCAGTTCACGGATACATTTGCTATTGATGACGGCCATTAGTATAGAAGTTATGATTCCCTATCCAGATTGGGGCTAATTCAGGTCCTTTGGTGCTAAAATAGCGCCTTAACGACCAGGTAATTGAAAGAGTAGGTCAAACCAGCCCCCTGCAGGCACAAGCACTCAAGGCATTACCCCACAAAGGTGCCCACACAAGTTGTAACGTAAACCCCATTCGGACACTTAATGCAGCCTTTGACAGGAAGCCAGGTTTTGGGAACTGATGCATTTGCAATTGCAATGGAATGTTTGCGTTTAAACTGCTTTTAGTAAAGCATCATACTAGTGTAGTAACGAAATATTTTATGGTACTATTACGACCACATTTGCAATTATGCTTTTGGTCCTATAGAAAAAAAAGGAACCGTTCTATTCACGTTTTTTTGTACTTTTTTTTGTCCACTTTTTTTTTTTCATTTCTAGGACCCTAGACCAAACCTTTAATCACCTAGACTCTAGCTAAGTGAACAAAGATTCCTTAATTAGGTTGTTATAAGCACCACTCGTTTGTCGTGGTAGTTTCTCTAATTAAAATTAAGTTTTGTAATGAACTAGTGGCACTGTGAGCACGGTTTGCATTGATATCAGAAACTTTACTTTCCTAAAATACTGCGAAAACCGCATCCTCACTATGCTCTGTAAATTCACTCAGGCGCTTTTAAGGCAACCAAGTGTATAGTATATTATAGTGTATTATAGTTGCTATATTTTAAAATATTTTCAAACAAATTAAGACCACATAAACAAATACGATACTCACGAAACGATCAAAGTAATTCAATAAGAAATTACCTACAAACCTTCTCAAGACTTGTAGATTTATCTAGGCAAGCCAAAATATAGACTCTTGAGGAAAGTAATCAATACTGTTACTGACTGACTGACAGACAACGTAGAGCCGAAACTACTGGGCGTAGAAAGCTGAAAATTGGCACGTGGATTCCTTGGAGAGTGTAGGGCTGCACTAAGGAATATTTTCCCAAGTTCCTATGGGAACGGAAAAAACAGGATTTTGGTTTTTATGAGAAATTTGCGCGGGAAAAACCGCGGGGCAGCCTCTAGTTAGGTATAAAAAGAAAAATCACCTCGTACAATAAAAAAAAAACAATAAAACACTCTTTATATTCTCGCTCTACACACAATACATACACACACATTAAAATAAACATTTTCTCACTTTATAAAGTTTATTCCTCGGTACAGTAAACACAATAAAGAGAGCAACGAATATGAGGTTCCATCCATCACAAGCAAGAAGGGGGCGAGACGTGGCATACTTGGTACAGGGTACAGGTTGCCCCAATCTGAAGTTACTTAACTTCTAGCGGTGAGGAACCAAGTCCACAAGAGCACAGTATTGTGGGTTGCCTTTTTAGAAAGTTAACTGCACTTATTTAAAAAAAAGATATTTATTTCAAACTTTTTGCATGTTGTGTACTTTGAAATTATTGATACTTATTAGGACGTAATTTTATTTTTTTCTAAATTGGACTTGCATAATCTTAAAATCCAATAAAAATAATCCAAATCGAACTTTGTTTCTTTACATAAAAAGTGTTTTTCTGCTCCACGCACCTTCACGTGCTTACACCTTGCAATGGGAACAGGTGCAGTAGGCAGCACATCAACCCTACCAACCCTCCCCTAATACATACATCATATAGGCTTTTATTGCGGAACAGAGAACTGATCGTTGATGTGCTGGCTACAGTACGTTTACTGCGTATTGGCTCCTCCAGTGAACAACAATGGAGGAGATCTATTTCCTCCACTTTATGAGATCCTGGTACTCAGGCAATTGTAAGCTGCTTCGTAACCTTTATAATAATAATTTTATTAATACTTATAATAAAATGGCTGTGGTAGCGGCATAGTATTCTAACACCTGATCTCCTGCCGTGGGTACGCGTAAAAGGCGACTCTGGGACCACCCGAAAAACGGACTTGTGTCCGTCATTGGTTGCACCAACCCGCCTGCCACGCGTGGGAAGTTATGGCAAACCCCTCGCAATTGCTCAACAGTGAAAATCTATTCTAGGATGATAATGATAAACCCATGATTCTTGACCAAACAAGTAAACCCACGGCGTTTATCCGGACCATGAATCTATTGAGTGAACCACCCTCTTAAACGGTTTTCGAGATAATGTTTTCGCCGCATCATAAAAAACAGCTTGTTTCCCCTGAAGGAAATCTTTTTTTACGTCCTCAGTAATTTGTTAACATCACCTCTTTCCCGCGGAATAATAAATGCTGTTATATTTTATATCAAGGCGCAATCCTTTACAAAGCCGTATTAAGACGCAACATTTATCTCCTTGACATATCAATGGCCGAGTATTTTTTTTCTTTGTGAACTCATTGAAATTGTGGAATTTTTTGCAAACAAACCTTTCTAGAAACTTTCTATAACGGAAGATTAGTCTATAATTTTGTATCATGCATGATGAATGAGTAAGAACTGTTCTACCAAAATAATATTTCTTAGTTCTAACTCAATCAAATTAGATGGGACTAAACCGACAAAATATCCCGTAACAAATTCAAACACCTTAAGAGCCAGTTTACAGCGATGCTAGCGCCATTCGCGAAAAAATTTAATATCTTCTAAACTAACGCATAAATATCAAAAATGTGGCACTGTATGACACTAGATAATGTAGACTAGTATTTTTTGAGCACAGCAAAGTAGTCCTGAGTAAAAAGAACAAAAAAAAAACATAGATTGTTGACAAAAGTGGCCACTTTTAGCAATACTTTGTAGCTTTCTTTGGTCTACAACCTAAAAGCTGTACAGAAGTGCCCTAAAAATACTAGGCTACATTATCTAGTGTCATACAGTGCCACATTTTTTATATTTGCCTTAGTTTAGAAGATATTAACTTTTTTCGCGAATGGCGCTAGCATCGCTGTAAACTGGCTCTTAACCATCTAAACAACCACAAAATGTAACGCAGTGGATGCCGCCAGTACCCGTCACTCAGGCAAACTTCTAACTTCCGCTTAGTAATACCTTTTCTAACCTATCTGTTTAACTGAAACCGACTTTACCGAGTAAGGGATAGGGTAGGGAGCGGAAAACGCCAAGGGTTTCCTTTCGTGGAACGAACTGTAACATGATAACTTAATATTATCATTAGCTCAAGTTGCCGCAACTTAGCTCTCACTCAAGATGGCTATCAGTCTGCCACGGAGCTAAGATGATTTAAGTGAAAGCTAGCTTTGGGAAATTGTAGGTTTTTTTTAAATGGTAAACACAAACGAGAGAATAAAACTTAAATTTGAAGGCGACAGATATATAGGTACCTGTTGTGATGGTAATCAATGTCTTGATAGATACATACATAATACAAGCTAATAGGTACCTGTTCTGATAGTAATCAATATCTTGATAGATATATACATACACTTCAAGCTAACTTTGTGGTTGTGGACTGAGAAGCGGGTGCACCTGGGTTCGATTCCCAGCGGGGCAATTATTGATATGTGATGGATATCGATGTTTGTTTCCCGGCCTGGGTGTACTGTTCGTCTCTCTCTCTATATGTTTTGGGCACCCTAGATACAGGTTCTTCCTAGTTAGGGGGGCTGAGTGTAAAGTTTTATATTATTATTGTTATTATGATGCTCGCTTTTTTACTTTAAATAAACAGCTATATTTATTCAGCTTAGGGGGCAACAAGGCTATTTTTGAAATATTAATAAATTAATTTCAGAAGGTTTCTCCGGGCAGAGGCAGAGGGCGAGCTCGAACAACAATATATTATTTATTAACAAAAAAATATACTTACTAGGTACTATAACATTGCTAAATTAATTATGCAGTAAAGTTTTGGTATTGTATGAAGTAGATATAGTGCTAAAAAGATAGCTGTTTTTTGCTTTAATAAAAAGTTCAACTTCAGTGGAACATAAATTAAAATTCTGTCTAATAAAACAACCCCAAAAACAAAAACAAAAGAAAAACTTTATCCTCAAAATGGATCTTATAGATGGTTGCACATATTACATTTGTTTGGTAGATTCTACTTTTTTTATTTTTTATGAACTACCTATCTACTTTGTATTGTTACTATGTCTGATTGCAATATAGAACTAAGTATTCTATTTAAAACAAGGTGAATGATACAAGCAAAATTTTCCTGTCTGTTACTCATCCCCTGCGCCCTTCCAGCGACCCCCTGTCCCATGGGAGGGGTCGCGGTCGACCTGTTAATTTTTAACAAACTCCTTTTATTTATTGCCAGCAATTAAGTTCTACGGCGTAGTAGGCTCGTTTTTTTTTCTACTAGTCGACCCGGCGAACTTCGTACCGCCTAAGATATTACTATTTTGTGCATATATTATACGTATAAACTTTCCTCTTGTATCACTCTATCTATTAAAAAAAACGCATCAAAATCCGTTGCATATTTTTAAAGATATAAGCATACATAGGGACAGACGCGGGAAGCGACTTCATTTTATACTATGTATTGATGATGATATTGATGTTCACGAGACAATTCGTTTCGATTTGGCCGTGAGGTGGCGCCATAGATTATTACCAACCCATCTCCTCCCATGGGTGTAAAAGGCGACTAGTAAAGCTAACATAAGTTAATATTCCTATCGTCAACAACCAACTCAACTGGCACGTTTTTTGTACTCTCTTGAGAGGAGGTGCGGATTGATGGATGCCCAATGACTAAAGTAACTTAATATTTATCTTACAGTAAAATTACTTTATCAAAGTTTTAACAAAAAAAATCACGCTCAAAAAAAAAACAAGTTAAAACATTATTAAAGAACGGTTTCGAGAGCATCATTCACTTCGACGTTTCAGTGAAGTTGTTTCAGTAGACGTTTGTAATTTGTTTATTTATGACCAACTTCAGAAGACCTCGGCCACGAGGCAGTGGTCTAGCGAGGAAGGGTGCTCGAGTTGTGGTTTTTAAGAGATGAGAAGCAACTTTTTTTAACGCGCCATTAGTCTTTGCCTATAGATTTTTTTACCCCCGCCTCCCGCAGCTAATCGTGCCGAAAATTTGTACCGAAGTAGGTACTTGCTGCGAACTAAACGAAAATCTGTAAAAATATACTACTAGCAGCTGTGCCCAGAAGTGTTAACCGCGGTTTATTAACAACGAGCTTTCCCGGCTTACTTCGATACGCCATAGAATATAAGATACTAGAAAAGACTTGGCTCTATAGACTATGTTCTTTTGACTGCCCAGAATTGCCGAATAAAAAACAAACAACAACAACAAACCACCTGTCAAAATATGTAAACAACGGAAAAAATATTGCACCCTGGGTTACATTATTTGAGTTTAAGTAAGGATCCCAAATTTTTTGAAAATCTAATATAGTCTATGTCACTCGGGGGTAGTGTAGCTTCCTACCAGTGAAAGAATTTTTCAAATCGGTTCAGTATTTCCGGAGCCTATTCGTTACAAACAAACAAACAAATCTTTCCTCTTTATAATATTGGCAAAGAAAGGGAAAAAGGAGCTTATTAAGTGTTAATCCAGGGTGTCAGCTAACTCCATTCTAAATTTCATTAAAATCACTCTGGCTGTTTAGACGTGAAGAAGTAACAAACACACACAATACATATCTACATCCCTATCATAACTTCCCTATACTAGATTCAGCAACAATAATAATACTGTATCAGTGGGTGTATCTTAATATTTACTTTACGATATCGATAACAGATTTTTAATTACGTTCAAAGTTAGAACATCTTAGAAAGTAAAAGAATAATGTTTGATAGTGATCATCGACGTTGTCGATTTGATTACTCTTATTATGTACCAGTCACATAAATAATTAATAAGAGTGAGTAAAAATTACGTTATCCCATCCGCTGTGACATACTGTGGAGTTTTGCCGCCATCTTGTTTTTCGAAAATCTTGGTCTGTGAGATACACCAGGTGGATGCCGTCACAGACGGGTGTTTTTAATGTTTATGTCCAAAATTAGTATAAAAAATTGATGTCAATCAGTTTCAATCAATCATCCAAAGGTTCCATGGACATATGCCGTCACATGGAAGTCAACATGGAATGCTAGACTGGTATTTCATAGAGAATCACAAATCTAAAGTAGGTATTTATCTGTATAAGTACAGTATACTTGAGTGTGTGCGATTTCATCAAAATAACAAGCTTATAACCCGGGGAATGAGTTCCACTTTTTTCCAAATCCCTTAAGTCGCTGACCATGCTGCAGTCAGCGACAAATAACCGGCGGTTATCAGATTAGCCGGTTCCGGAAGAAATTTCCCGGATTAAACTGCAGTGGGAGATAGCGAAACTACAAAAAAAAATTAAGCTCGCATCAAAGTGAGACGGTTTGGGTAGTTTTTACTACGTTGCAATTCCTTATTAACATTATAAATTTACTATTATTGTTGTAAGGAATGTTAATTTTACTATTTTATACAAATACTAGTCGACCCGGCGAACTTCGTATCGCCTTACTTCTTACTAAAATGTGCATGTATTATACATATAAACCTACCTCTTGAATCACTCTATCTAATAAAGAAAACTGCATCAAAATCCAATGCATAGTTTTGAAGATATAAGGATACATAGGAACAGACGCGGCAAACGACTTTGTTTTATACTATGTATTGATGAAGTGATTACTGATTTTTCAAAATGAATAAGTTAAAGCACAACTTTACAAAGGAATTAAATATTGTAATTATAACAAAAAACTACTACGTATTTCTGAAGAAAAAAAAACAGAAACATTGCTTGATTTTAACTGAGTTTAGGTAAGATTCAACAAAATCTTAAGCCAGAAACCAGTCAGGTGAATTTCTCAAAACTTCCGGAAGCAGCAGTAGCAGTCACGCGGAAGCAAACTCAATAGTTGTCACCCGCAGCCGACTTATCAGCGCGACTATTTGACAATTTATCCCGGAAAATTTCCCGATATTCCGGGGAACGTCGGCAAACACGACGACTCCCGACACGGCACACTGAAGCTGCATTTTCCAGTTTCCACAGCACTCAAGGCCAATTCGCAGTTAACGTTCTACGCCAATAAACTGAATTCAATTGAAAGATTTCAGAAATATTGAAAGAAATAAATTGAAGTTTCTAAGCGGAGGCAGCTGCGAATATTGCCAAGTAGTAATTTCTAGGGTACCGTGCCCGACTGAGCTTTTATTAGACGTTAGTTTGGCTTACGACTTCATTTACAATACATATGACTTAAATTCTATACCATCGATTATACCTCAACTATAACACCCGAATTAAGGCTCAAAATGACTAAAAGCGAAAGTATGCAATAATCACCTTGCCTACTCTGCGTTTTTCGGTGCGCGGTAGCCACTCGATAACGTTGTGCCTCGTAGTCACATTAAAACTATTAAACTATTGAAAAAAAATTAAAAATAATTTATGACGGAGAACTTTCTGTGATAAATCAAAGTTGGAAACTTTAGTTTTTATTTTATTGCTTTAAAAAAAAACTGTTTTAACCGAAATTTTAGTAAAGTTTAAGCAATTAAAAACAGATGAAAATGAACATTTATATTTTTGTAATCAATATATATAAAACTCTTCCGTTACTGACTGACTGACTGACTGACTGACTGACAGACAACGCAGAGCCGAAACTAAGCTGAAATTTGGCATGTAGGTTTCTTAGGGAGTATAGGTGAGCACTAAGAAAGGATTTCCCGAAATTCCCACGGGAACGGAAAAAAACGGGATATTTGTGTTTATGAGAAATCTGCGCGGGAAATACCGCGGGGCAGCCTCTAGTTACCTTACAAAGTTGAACAGAGTGTCTAGTTCATGATAGAATTTTTGTTTTGCTTCAACTTACTTTTTAACTAGTAAACAATCGTTAACAGCAAAAGCTGTTTTTGCAGTTTTTGATGAACTTTACGATTTTTTTGTAAGAAAACCCTTTAGTTTTTTTATTTGAAAACCTCCTATAAAGTAGTTCAGTCTTTTGAGAAGCTACGGTAAATAACCTAGCTTTCTGTCTTATTTCAAAGTGTTATTATAGTCCCTAATACGAACACTCCTCGCGCCGTTTTCCCAATTTTAGCCTCTTGAAAGCCTTCAGCAAATTTGGTTAGTACCATTTTATGGCAGCTGCAAGCCACTTGTTTTTCTTTTTTTTTTTTTGTTTTTGCCGCCCCGCGACTTCGCGAGCGCATTTTCCCTTAAAACATTAAATTCCTAATTTTCCCGTGGGAATTTCAGGATTAAAAGTAGCCTCTGTCCTTCCTCAGCCTAAAATATCCGTATACCAAAAATCATTTATATCAGTTCAGTAGTTTTGTCGTGAAAGCGAGACAGACAGACAGAGTTATACTATCGCATTTATAGTATTAGTAAGGATGAATAAATCAAGCTCGTTTTATGTATGGTACGAATATATGGTATATACTGTTATGTTTCTTTATGTAGAAATTATATTTCAACTGTGAATAAATGTTTTCTTTCTCTATTCCTTAATGAACTTTACGCAGAGTTTGATGCACAATTGGCACTGGCTCTTCAAAAAGCACAGCTTCCTCGCGGAGCTTTAATAAAATTAAGAGGGACTTCAATGAAATTACTGAGCTTTCAGCGAATTGTAAGTTGACACCAGAGCTTTCTCGCGATTCGTGGCCCTGGACACGACTCTCCACAAATATTTCTACGTGCTTCGGAAGGAGACAGAAAGTTTTCAAATTAATTCTTAAGTTAGACCTTTGAGGATTCTGATGCTGTAGTGCTCGTTTGTGTGCCGTTAAAATAATAATAAATATAATTACTTTACTTATTTAGTAGACAAATAAAATAAATTGAAAATATTATAGTGACCTATAATAAAATTAAATTAAATCAATATTATTTCCATGATCTGTTGAAGTTGATTTTTTTGTTGATATTTCAAGTAAAATTTCCTCAACTTTATGCCGCCTCCGTAGCTCAGTAGCGTAGCGCGTTGCGCCACGGCACGGAAGGTTGTGGGTTCGATTCCCGCAGAAAACACCACATATTGATTTCTCACAAAAATCACGTTGTGGTTGTTTTCGGTTGGATAGGACATTGCAGGCTTGAATCACCTGATTGTCCGAAAAGTAAGATGATTCCGTGCTTCGGAAGGCACGTTAAGCCGTTGGTCCCGGCCGCAGTAGTGGTCGTTATAACCGCGGCGACAAGCTGGCCCCTTGTCACGTTGGTAATAAAGCATAAAAACTCGGCTAAACGTGGGTCCGGCTCTCAAGCCGGTGCCTCTGCCTAACCCTCCGGGGAATAAAAGGCGTGATATTATGTATGTATGTAAAAAAGCACATGCATTAGGTTTATAACGTACGAAAGTTTATAAACCAAATAAATAATTATGTTAGGTAGTTTATAAATTTATGAACGTAAATTTATAAATCTACGAAAAGTATTATTTTTCGGTTACATCGCAAGGGTTAAAAACTAAGCTGGAGATTCACAATAGAGATATACAAATTTGGCACGCACGGGCCGGCGGCGTGGCGGCGGGAAAGAATTAAATTTTACTCTCTCGTCACGGCTACAGTTTAGTTTTATTTCTGACAAAACCACCACAACACACCAACAGCACACTGCGTGCAGAAATACTCAACAATTCCACCTCGAATAACGTTAAAAGATTCGTCGCGGAAAAATAAATTCTAGCAGAAATTTTGACCCGAGAAAACTTTTACACCAACCAAATCGTCGAAAAAAAAATAGTAAACAGTTGATTTGAAAGAGACAAAGAGTAGATAGATACACTTTGGAAACGATTTTCAGCTCCTTTGTTTGACTACCACGAGCCGCGGATCCATCTCGACTCATATTTCTAATTGAATCCTTCTCGAGGTTTTATTGTTCGCGGCGCACTCCCGATCACCCGCCGGCTGTTTGCGATATTTCGATTGAGGTTTCAATTGGTTGGATTTAATATGTGATCGATACACTTTTATCTTACGTTGGGAAACAACATGGATGGAGTAAGTGGAAAATGTCAATGTTGGAGTCTAAAAGCGCTGTTAAACATGTCGCAGGAGCTCGCGCCGCCGCCGCCGCCGCCGACTCTATAAACAAGTAACGGCCCTCGTAAAGAGCCGTCTATAAACCCGCTTACAGCGTTTGTTTACTTAAAATTTATGAAAACACCAATGTTTAACTTTCGAACTAAGTTTAAATTATCGCACGAGTTGGCTGAGATTTAAATAAATTGAAAGAAAACTAACTCGTAAAGTTTGTCATTTAACTTTCGAATCCGCAATCGTAACGTTGTTGTCAACTAATTTACATAACCGCTGACCTGCGAGAAGCGCTCCTGCGCGTCCAGGATCTCGATGAACAGCGACAGCTTGTGGTCCATGATGGGGAAGCCGTTACGTGGCTGGGCCAGCAGGTGGCGCACCGCCTCGCGCACGGCTGCCGGCGTGCCCGGCGTGAGGCCCGGCGTGCCCGGCGCGCAGCCCACGGGCGCGGCCAGCAGCGCCGCCAGCCCGTGGCAAGTCGCTGACGGCTTGGGCCCCGCCGGCGCCGCCGGGCCCCCTGGCAGCGACAACCGGCGCGTCGCCGCCGGCGGTACCGCGCCGTAGCCATTCGTCATGATGGCTGGTCGCTGCAACTGGTAGTCACTGCGCGACATTGGAAGACTATTGTAGGACGGCCGCGGCAGCGTGGCGAGCGTGGGCGACGGACGCGCACGCCGCGGCACCGGCTGCAGCAGCGGCACCGCCGGCCACGCGTCCTCGCCGCTGCCGAGGGACAGCGGCCGGCGTGGGGCCGGCGCGGGCGGCGTAGTCCGCGGCGCCAGCACGCTAACAGGCCGGCGCGGCGGCGGTGGCCGGCGGCGCGGAGCCTCATAGGGACTGAAGGTGTGGAAGTCATCGCGGAGCAGCGCAGGCCTGGGCGCGCAGGGCTCGGGCGCGGGCGGCGGCGGATCGTCCCAAACTCGGGGCCAGTGCAGCGCGAGAGTGTCCGGCTTGCGGGGCGGCGCGGGCCTGGGCCGGGCCGCCCCGGCGCCGGCGGCCTCGGCGGGCAGCGTGGTGCGACGTCGGCCGGGCGCCGCGGAGCCTCGCTCCCGACTGACGCGCCGCCGCCGCCGCCGCCGCCGCATCGCAACCTTTGCATCGACGCAACGCAGTCGAGTTTTGAATGGCGTTTTGTGGGTCACGTTTTGTTTTGCCGCCGTAATTAAGATTTGTTTGCTGTCGACCGAGTGCTGAAACTGTTAGAATGTATAAGTATTTGTAAACGCAATCGCAAATGTCAGTTTGACGTCTGTGTCAAATCAATCAGTCTTTCTTACTGAGTGTATAACCTAAAACTGTACTCTGCACTTTTACCTGTTGTCTCTCTTGTCGGCATTATCGGTGTGAATAAATCCAAGTGAATCTCTGCAAATACGACTTTTTATTAGTAAAATCCAACATGGTAGCAGAGCGTGGTTAATAAGAAGCTGTTACCGTTTTTATTTCCTGGATTTTATCGGAATTAACATCGAGTTTATCCTGAAGAGTTCGACATGTCGGCAACGCCAAGTAACATGCCTATTGAGAAGCTGAGAGGATCGGAGAACTTCTCAACTTGGAAGTTCTCCATGAGAATGATACTCATCCACGAGGAACTTTGGGAGTATGTGGAAAAGGAAGCGTCCGCAGACAACAAAAGGAAAAGCGACAAGGCGTTGGCGCGCATTGCGTTGTCTATCCAACCGGCAGTAATCCCTCAAATTCGATCAGCTAAAAGCGCTCACGAAGCGTGGAACTCTCTGGTGAAGGCGTATGAAGGTAAAGGACTCAGCAGGCGACTTGGACTTCTTAGAAGTCTGTTTGCAATGAAGTTAAGTAATAGCAGCTCAATGGAAGATTACTTGAACAAAATTAAAGAAACTTCCCACCAATTGATAGAAATTGAATCACCATTGGACGATGAATTTGTCGCAATAATCATACTGAGCGGCCTCACAGAAGACTATGACCCTCTGATCATGGCGATGGAAAATTCAGACACCAAGTTGACAACTGAATATGTATCTGCGAAATTGATACAGGAAACACAACGGCGGGATGATAAGATGGATGGAATTCAAGCGTTTGTCACTCGCAAGGTTTTTAAGTGCTTCAGATGCAAGCGTGCTGGTCACTATTCGCGGAACTGTCCAGAGAAGGACAAAAAGGGAAGGCAAGGCGGGTTGTCCCAGGACTTCAACAACGCGAGGACTCCGTCCAAGGACAAGGCCCTTATCACAGCGCTTTCGGTAAAGGTGAATAGTGAGGTATGGTACATTGACTCTGGAGCTACTAATCATATGTGTAATAATAAGAACTTGATGGTGAACTTCAATGAGAATAAGACTGTTGACGTAAGTGTTGCAAACGGGCAGAAGTTGTACACTGCTGGATTAGGTCAAGTGCTAATTAATTTAAAGGATGGTGTAAAGACAATAAGTGAAGCTTATTATGTCCCTAATTTAAGTACTAACCTGTTATCTGTAAGTGCGATGACTAGGAAGGGATACACAGTTATTTTTAATAGGAATAAGTGTATTATCAAGGACTCTGATGATGTTTTGGCTACTGGTACTCTCATGAACGGTGTCTATCAACTCGACACTGTGTCTGACAGTGACTGTAAGGGGAAGGCAAATACATCCCTGGTGGCAGCGGCAGTAGTGGAGAACGGAGTGTCCCAAGAGGTGTGGCACAAACGCCTCGGTCATCTCAACTCAAGGTGCATGGAACTTCTGCGCAAAGGTATGGCAACTGGCATTAATTACAGTGTAGAAGAATACAAGCAATGTGTTCCATGTATTGAGGGCAAGCAAAGTAGATTACCTTTTCCAAAGAAATCTTTGAATAGAGCATCAGAGATTTTAGAACTAGTTCACTCAGACTTATGTGGTCCTATTCAGGTTCCATCAATTAGTGGCTGTAGGTATTTTCTTACTTTCATTGATGATTTCTCAAGGAAAATATTTGTTTACTTGTTGAAATCTAAAGATGAGACATTTGAATGTTTTAAACAATTTAAAGCACAAGTAGAAAATGAAACTGATAAGAGAATAAAAATACTTAGGAGTGACAGGGGTGGAGAGTACATGAGTACTTCTTTTCAGGAATTTCTGAAGGCAAATGGCATAAAGCATCATAAAACTGTACCCGATTCTCCACAGCAGAATGGTGTGGCAGAACGAGCCAACAGGACCATCATGGAGAAGGTGCGAAGTATGATGCGGGATGCTGGTCTCGGAATGATGTTCTGGGCTGAGGCGGTCAACACTGCTGTTTACTTGAGAAACAGAAGCCCGACTAAGGCTGTTGCAGGCTGCACTCCTGAAGAAAAATGGACTGGCAAAAAGGTAAATCTGAACCATTTAAGAATTTTTGGTTGTATTGCATATGCAATGGTAAAGAATCGTAAGAAATTAGATCCTAAAAGTAAACCGTACATTTTTGTGGGATACAATGAAGAGACAAAGGGATTTCGTCTCATTGATCCATCAAATTTTAAAAAATGTTATAATTCCAGAGATGTAATATTTTTGGAAAATAAGTTTTATGAAAACAAGTTAATCTCAAATGATGAGAATGTTCAGCAAATTATGTTCGAGTTATCGCCCTCGAATCAGGAAGAAAATGAACAACTAGAATCATCAACTATGCATTCTAGAACATCTGATGACAGAGATTCACAGGTAGTAGAACAGAGACTGAGCACAATCACGATTAACGATTCTGAAAATGAACAAATAGATACAAGTAGTAGTTCAAATTATTGTTCCGATGACATTTACGTTCCAGGTGATGAAACGCTGGCTGATGCTGATACTAGCTACGAAACTTCAACCACACCCGAGAGGGTATGCTACGTGACACTGGACGACTGCAGTAGCAGTGCTGACGAGCCACAGACTGCTCGCGAGGCACTAAGTGGGCCAGACGCGGAACACTGGAGAAAAGCTATGCATGATGAGTATGACTCTTTTATAAAGAATGAATGTTTCACACTTACGGATCCTGAACCAGGACACAGGCCTGTTAAATGTAAATGGGTGTTTAAAAGAAAGTATGGTGTGAATGGTGAACTGTTAAAATATAAAGCACGATTGGTTGCGAAAGGTTACACACAAAGGTATGGCATTGATTACGAGGAAACTTTTTCGCCTGTAGTTCGATATTCTACAATTCGTATGCTACTGGCGTTAGCTGCTGAATATGGCATGAATATAGAGCATCTGGATGTGAAAACAGCGTTTTTGAATGGAGACCTACATGAGACAGTGTATATGGAACAACCTGAATACTTTCAAGAAAAAGGGTCTGAAAGAAAGGTCTGTAAACTAAATAAAGCAATTTATGGCCTTAAACAGGCATCCAAATCGTGGTATGAGAAGATAAATAAAGTTTTGTCTGAGAAAATGAATTTTAAAAGGTTAGTTTCTGAACCGTGTGTTTATTTAAGAGGTACTGGGAAGTCAATGGTTATCATTGCCCTGTATGTTGATGATATAATTTTGATTCATCATGATATTGAGAGCAAGAATGAAATTAAAAAAAGGCTACAATTAGAATTTGATATCACAGATTTAGGGCCAGCACAACATATACTTGGCATGAGACTTACAAGAGAGGGTGATGATATTTACCTTGATCAGTCCAACTATATTCTTAAAACATTACAGAAGTTCAAAATGGAAGAATGTAATCCTGCTGGGACTCCTATGGAAACTGGCATAAAATTACCACATGATACCCACAAGGAAGATCAGTATGACTTCAGAGGCCTGATCGGTTCACTTATGTATATCGCAGTATGTACTCGACCCGATATAAGCCATGCAGTTAGTTATTTAAGTCAATTTAATCATTGCTTTACAGAGCCGCATTGGAAGGCTGCAAAACGTATCTTACGTTATCTAAAGGGTACTATAGGTAAGAAACTAAAATTTTCTAAAGGGGGCATGGAAATAGTTGCCTATACTGACGCTGACTGGGCATCGAACAATATCGATCGTAGGTCGTTTACAGGCTATGTATTTGCAATTGGAAAATCAATTATTTCTTGGGAGAGTCGCAAACAACGTACTGTGGCTCTATCAAGTACAGAGGCCGAATACATGTCACTGTCAGACTCGTGTAAAGAGGCATTGTTTGTTAGAAAGTTTATTTTTGAGATAACTGGTACCAAACATCCTATTACTGTTTTTAATGATAATCAGTCTGCAATTAAGCTATGTAAAAATTTTATGTTTCATTCAAGGACAAAGCACATTGATATCCGACATCATTTCATAAGAGAAATTGTTAATGATCGAGTTGTAGATATTAAATATGTAAGCACTAATGAAATGTTGGCTGATATTTTAACAAAGCCACTTAGCACAGAGAAATTTATTAAATTTGTCAATGTATTACTAATATAGATGTTATTTAAAATTAGTCTTAATTATTTAAGTCATTAGTAAGAGTAGTTGCTACGATTTAATTTATTTCTGTATAAACGAGATAATATTTAGCTAACAATTGTTGTAGAGTTATATGTATACAACTTAAGCCATGTAGAGCTAGGTTTATTCAGTTGATATTTTTATAGAGTTAATATGTAGAGCTGGTTAATATAAAACTTGTTTTTGTTAGTAGAGATATTTAGGTCTTGTTGCAAATATAATATTCGGTTTTATATTTATTTCTTGTATGGCGCTTGCGTTTAAGGGCCAGTGTTAGAATGTATAAGTATTTGTAAACGCAATCGCAAATGTCAGTTTGACGTCTGTGTCAAATCAATCAGTCTTTCTTACTGAGTGTATAACCTAAAACTGTACTCTGCACTTTTACCTGTTGTCTCTCTTGTCGGCATTATCGGTGTGAATAAATCCAAGTGAATCTCTGCAAATACGACTTTTTATTAGTAAAATCCAACAGAAACCTCTGAAACCTACTGCTCGGACGTTAAGTTCCGATATTATTCCGCAATAAAGTTTTATCTCTCTCGGGTGACGGGTGACTGGTATTCTACATCTGTCACAAGTCTCAGAGGCGACAGGCATGTTTGAAGAGAAGTTTTCGGTAAGTTCCGGCGGCGGGAGCAGACCTGAAGGGTTGGTCTTACTTCAGAAAGCCTGTTATTTGTTTGCTCAAGATACCGTTGTTAGTAAAGTTAGCGAAAACAATAACAACGTTATACCTTGGTATTGACGAAGTTTGCCGGTCTGGCATTAATATAACCAACTATAGCTTGAAATATTTTGTAAAATTTTTAATTAGAGGTGTACATTATATTTTATAATTTTTTGTAATAATTTTTAAAGTTTATGTAGTGGAAATCATTAAACATTTAATATTAGTCTTAATAATTGAGAAATTAAATTGCGACAGCTGCAAATTTTTTAATAAGTACCTACTTTTTTAATTATAATCTGTTTGCATGTTTTTAATTATGTTTGTTTGTTTTTTTTTTATTACATTTTCACTGGCCACTTTAATCGGCTCACACTGAGCACACGGTCTCGAGTTCAAGACCCGCAGCGGGCATTGCAAATAAATATAACTTTTCAGAGCATACGAATTAATACTGTATTAGAGATTGATACCTAACGCTTAGTGCACACAGCAAACATAACGTAATTAAGAAAAAATCAACTGAGAAACAAATTTTTTACGTGTGGGTGTGTAAGCGAAAAAAGTTAGTTTGTCACTTTGATATTGACTAAATTGATAAAAATCATGCTTAATAAATATATTAAATATAATTGAATGGGCATAGACATAGACATACTTAGACATAATTTATTTGTAATATACTTTACAAGTCAATTGTACATCAGTATAACTCAATAAGTATATACTAAAATCTAGAATGTAGACTGATCTAGAATGAAGATCTAGAATGTATAATTGAATGGGCATAGACATAGACATACTTAGACATAATTTATTTGTAATATACTTTACAAGTCAATTGTACATCAGTATAACTCAATAAGTATATACTAAAATCTAGAATGTAGACATAATCTACAACTAAAACAATGAAAATAACTAAATAAAAATTAAATTAAATGTCAAATAATAAAATTGCGAAAAATTCAATTAGAAACAAGTCAAATAATTAAATAATTAGTATAAATTTAAATAAAATAAATGTCAATTCGAATTTACAGTTATATTGTATGCACTTTCTTGTCTGTAAATTCATTATTCGTGTAGAACGACTTCTCGATGAGCCATTTTTTTAGTTAAAAAATTTTCAAACTAAGTAAAAAAACGAATGTTTCTGACAACAAGGTAATAGAATACAAAATCATATTTTTGTGTTTTTGACGTAATAAATATAGTCAAAATTGTATATTTTTATTATCAAATAGTCGTTACGGATTCCTACATTCTATTATTAGGTCACAAGTTTCATTCCACAAACACAAACAAGCAGACAGGGCTGCATTACGGGGCGAGTGGATGGATACTTTTTTCAATGGGCACTCCAGTCCAGGGCTGCACTCGGGCACTCAGACCAGAAATAACAACCACTCCAAGTCCGTCACGCCGCCGCAGATACACTCCAGCTCCGGACTACAGTAAAAATGATAAAGTAACGCTATTTTTAGCTCATTGATCACTCGGTGCGGTCAAGTGCAGTGGCAGACTACCTTTATCTTGTGATTGATTTAAGATTACGACCAACTGCGTCTTAAATTAAACTTAATCTTTGGGATACAATTAGGTTTTACTTCTGAGGATTTTATTATTATGTTTGTTGTTATTTTCTTTTGAATTTCTGTTACTGCACTCCTGTGTTGAAAAAATCTGTACTGTTGTATGCGCTTGTATAAATTTATTAAGTTCTTTTATCTGGTAAATGATTAATAAATTATAGGTACCTTCTTTTAGTTGGATCTGAAGTAGGAATGACTAGGAGTAATTTTTTACTGGATTTTGCTGGATTAAACCGTTTACGGAGATGCGTTGGCACAGTCAATGCGGGCTCCTCTACGTGACGCGCCGCGTGCCCCTAAATGAGGCCTTACTTTGTCCCTACCATAAATAAAGCTTTTTCATTTTAGCGTCTTTTGATATAAAAACATCCTTCAAAAAAATATATTTTTACATACAAATGTAAAAACGAAAAACGGTAGAGAACTAATTCATGAGATGATCCGGAGTTGAAAAGGGCAAAGCCGAAAAGTGAAGATCAAAGGGCGGTGCTGTGGAGCCCTTTGAACTTATACTTGAAAACGGCCTTTTTAATGTTTGGAGAAAGATTACATGCCCATATCATATCGGTGAGGGTTCTTTATTGATAAGAAAATGCTATTGATAAACAAAATATAAATGATTTAAACATAGAATTTATATCCAAAAAAACTGCGAAAGGGAATCACAGAAAGTTTTTCAGTTGCGCTAACAAGAATTTCTTAAATTAATGGTAGTTTTGACTTAATTCATATTAATAAAAGTTTACAGAGCTGTGCTTATACTGTACTTCGTCCACATAAAACAGTGACTTTTCCATATTTTCTTATCGAAATCGGTTCATTAGTCTAGGAGCCTAAAATACTAAACAGACAAATCTTTTCTCTTAAAGCGACTTCAAAAAAGGAGGTTATATCAGTTTGACCTGTATTTATGTATGTTTCTACGTATGTTTGTCTGCGATTATTTCGTGTTTGGCTGCACCGTTTTTGATGCAGTTTTCAGATAAGTATTAGTTACATCCAGGAGAAGGTTTTAGTACCTTTTTTAACCGACTTCAAAACAGAGGAAGTACTCAGTTGATGTATGTTTCAGTTTATTAAAGGTGGGTTCCCTTTTTGTAAAAAATAAATTCTTATCAAATCAAATCAAATACATCTTTATTCAATATAGGATACAAGATATCACTTATTGAAAGTCAATTAGACTACATCTAATCTAATCGCTATTGATACCTTATTTGGTAAGGTATCCTATACTGTGAGAGGCGAGGTAGTTCAGGGTGCCCACCATCAATCTTATAATAATGGTATAGCTATAGTAGAACCACTTTATTTACCAACATAATCCCAAGCAACGCCATCAAAGCTTCAAGACATATTTCAAGTAACTTGATCTTCGCTGCGGTTTCTTTCAGTTGTTTCCTGAACAAAGAAGAGCGGCGCCTCGCTGCACCAACAATGCAATGCTACTAATGAGTTTTTAATGCGGCCGTACACTTAGTTGCGACCGCGACCCCGACCGGCGGGGGTAACTTGATGATATAATTATAGTGATGACACGTAGAGTATAACTTGTCTTATTTTTGTTACATACGCGATACTTTTCGAACTAAATTCGCATCATTATCATCATGGCAACAAGCAGACGTCCACTGCTGGACACAGGTCTCCCCCACAGACACAGATTGTCACAAGGACAAACATTGTGGAGGGAATTTGCCGCAATCACCACGCTTGGCAGGCGGGTTGGCGATCGCAGTATGGCTGTTTAAATTCTTCAACGAAGGCCGCTGCTGCCCGACCTTCGCGAATTCCCTTAGTCGCCTTTTACGACACCCAAAGGAAGAGATGGGGTGGTATATCTATGCCGCACCACAAGGTCAAATACGCATAATTAATGTTAATTTTAATCAATACTAGTCGACCCGGCGAACTTTGTACCGCCCAACCTATCAGTATTTTGTGCATGTATTATACTTATAAACCTTCCTCTTGCATTACCTTATCTATTATAAAAAAACGCATTTAAATCCGTTGCATAGTTTTAAAGATATAAGCATACATAGGGACAGACGCGGGAAACGACTTTGTTTTATACTATGTATTGATGATGATTTACATGGGAAGGCGCTTAGGTATAAATATCACAATGATATATTTTATTTAAAGAGCATTCAAATAATTGACACATACATAAAACTGAGAACTCCCTTTTGTCTGAAGTTGGTTTAAATAGGTACAGTGGAGGACACGGTCGGCGTAACACTTTCGGTTTTTCTGTATTGCAAAATAGCACTTGTTCTTTGGTAATACAGTCTAGTGCTGACGGAACCATAGACAAATCTGTTACAGCCTCCTAGTCCGCGACTGTACCTACTGAAACCTTCTCCTGAATGTAGTAAATACTTGTGTGAAAACCGCATCAAACCGGTTCAGCCAAACTCGAGATAATAGCGGACCAACATACATACATACATACATATAGGTCAAACTGATATAACCTCCTTTTTTGAAGTCGGTTAAAGATAAAAGATTTGTTTGTTTGTATTGAATAGGCTCCAAAACTACTGAATCGATTTCAAAAATTATTTCACTGTTGTGAAGCTATACTATCACTACACCTTTGTTGGCCACCTTTTTTGAAGTAGGTTAAGAAATTTTAGGTAATTACAGCGTTTCATGTTGTGGCGGTCCTAAAAAAGCAGCAATGGTGTTTAAATGGTCATTGTCATCCAATCATGATTGTTTATTTAGCTATGCGGCTTACCCCCTAGAATACCTACCCCTTATAATCAGAAGTTAATACCTACTCGTTGTTTTATTTAAAACTTCTTATAAATTATGTGTAGTATATGGTAAAAGCCAGACTTTATGCACCTTCTGTGTGCTTACAAAAATTAACATTTTGTGTAAAATATAGTTTCAGTGACAAATGTTAGCATTATGCATGGTACCTAGTGGTAGATAATGGCGTCTTTTCGGTGCATCTAACTGAAGAAAATGCAAATACATAACGACAGTTGAGGACAAAATATTTTTAACCGACTTAAAAAAACGAGGTCATCTGTTTGACCAGTGCGTATGTATGTTTGTCCGCGATAAATTTAAAAAGATCCACAAAATTCGTACATCCTGGTTTTAACTTTAATCACTCTCTATTCTCTATTTGCCGTGCAATTTTTGTAAGAATCTTTCAATCAGATTGAGTCTCAGAATAATTCTATCGAGTATTTTAATTGTTATACGAAAAACAATTTTCGCACATACACCATTTAAATTAAACTATACATCTTAGACAATAATTTATGCCCGCAGTGGACGCACACCACGAGCCAGACATATTTTAGACAAGCAAAAATAGTCGTCAGCGCCTCGTGTCGTCTCATGCATAATGCGCATAATTGTGTGCGCATTTATATCGGATATTGTCAAAGGTTTCGGACACCTGGCGTAAATTGCGTATTGGGTTATTATTAATATTATTTCCAATTCTAAGTAATATTTTTAGAGTAAACATATCTTAATACTGCACTTACAACGTCTGTCCGTCTGTACGTTTGTCTGTCATAAGCGTTTAGCGCCGTAACGAAAAAAAAAAACAAATTAAATTGATTACACGCAACGATTTTATCTAAACAATTTTAAAATTTTATTAATCTTTCAAAAGGTACCTTAAATCATATTTAAGATAAAGTATGTACTCTTGCGTTGTTTGAAAGCTTTTAAAATTTTCTACCGGTTTAAGCTAGTATTTAGGTAGCCACGATTATTGTAAAAATATACTAAATACTTTCTAATTAATAATGAATATAATAATATGTATATATTTTGGGAAAGGGGTTATTATTGGATACGGTATGAGTTTCTTGGACTTGGTCCTTTGTAATAAAAAAACTACCAATCTCGTTATAAGTTTTTAAGGTGCTAAATTAAATAATTCTCATAATCTTTAGGAGGTACAGATCTGAATTTTTAATATAATCTTTTAAAATAAAACAAGTTTTTCCCTTGACTTTCCCTAAGTATGCTATATCGAAGTTCTATCTCTGTTCATTTGGTCGTTTTTCTTTTTCTCGTATATCTTCTTAACCTTTTGCTACCCTGACTGCTAAGATTTATAAAAGAAAATAAATTTTAAGTATCCTGTTAATCGCGAAATTTTTCATAAAAATTAAAAAGACGTAAAAGGAATCAGTCACTGAAATGGTTCTGGTAAAATTTGAATATCACTCCGGCGCGGTAATTAACGTCGGGGACAAGGCCGACCCTAATGACTGCCCCCCGAGTAATCAGCTACTTTTCTTTTACTTATGACAATATAATTTTACTCTTTAAGAGCCAGTTTAAAGAGATGCTAGCGCCATTCGCGAAAAAAATAAATATATCTTCTAAACTAAGGCAAAAATAAAAAATGTGGCATAGGTAGTATGACATAGATAATGTAGCCTAGTATTTTTAGGGCACCTTTTTATAGCTTTTAGGTTAAAGACCAAAGAAAGCTAAACAGTGTTGCTAAAAGTGGCCACTTTTGGCAACAATCTGTTGATTATTTTATTATTTTTAGTTAGGACTACTTTAATGTGCTTAAAAAATAATAAGCAAGATATTCTAGTGTCACACTGTGCCACATTTTTGATATTTGACTTAATTTAGAAGATTTTTTTTTTGCGCTAGCATCGCTGTTAACTAGCTGAGCCTTATTGAGGCTTCAGTTGTCGGGATTAGAATTTACGTTTTGAAAACTGTTAGTCAGCTACTTTTCTTGAAAAAAGGACCATAATTACTTAGGTAAACGATCATAATATTCTGAAGTCTACTAGCATCCTCTTCCATTTAAACTTAGTCCTTAGGTACTTTTTGACTGCTCCGTAGCTCAGTTTGCAGTGAAGTGGACTGAGATGCGTGTGCACCTGGGTTTGATTCACGGCGGGGCTAACATTTTTATGATGATTAACGATGTTTGTTTCCGGTCTGGGTGTAATGTTCGTCTCTGTATATGTTTCGGGCACCCTAGATACAGGTTCTTCCTGGTTTTTTTTTTTTTAAACACATCACACTCAGAGCCCCTTACTAGGAAGAACCTGTATCTAGGGTGCCCGAAATACACACAGAGAGACGAACATCACACCCAGACCGGAAACAAATATTGATATTCATTATATCAACATTCGCCCCGCCCGGGAATCGAACCCGGGTGCACACGCTTACTCAGTCCACATCACTTCCAACTGAGCTACGGAGCAGTTAGGGGCTCTGAGCTTTAATATATGTTATTATTTATTTATATTTCTTAGGTAAGTAAATCTTAAAATTATGCGCTCTACGACCAAAATCCTGGATGTAGCTCAGAAAGCTGAACAGTTAAAATGGGAGGGCCCGGCTGAGAAACAAAAACCAATGACAAAAATTTGATGTCCTATACCTACCTAGGTACAGTGGCGGACTAGGAGGCCGTAACAGATTTGTCTATGGTTTCGTCAGCCCTATTCTGTATTAACAAAGAACAAGAGCTATTTTGCTATACAGAAAAACCGGAAGTGTTACGCCGACCGTGTCCGCCACTGTACATGATCTGCCCGCCACACTGTTGGTGTTCTTTTATTACAGCAGCAACATTTGATTGTTCACATTATTTATGTAGAGCAAAAAAAATGTGCTTGAAGCGATCTGAGGGAGAGTTTTGAACAATAGTCCACTTCTCTGGGCAGATATAAAAGCTATTATTATTATTTACTATTTAACTCGGCGAACTTAGTACCGCATAACCTTATACCTACTATCTCGTGCGTGTATTCACAATAAAATTTCCTCTTGAATCACTTTAACTATCAAAAAAATCGCATCAAAATCGGATGCATAGTTTTAAAGATTTAAACATACATAGAGACAGACGCGGAAAGCGACTTTGTTTTATAATATGTTTTGAAGTACCTAATTTTGTAAAGAGTTCCTTAAAAACCAACAAATTTTAAACACAACGAGCGTAATAGCGTAAATAACTCGTGGTACAGTCAGACAAGCATTCAAGAAGTCAAATTACCGTCCGCCATCGCGGCCGCGGTGCAGCGCGAGAGAGGACAATTCAATTTTCTAACTCCCACTATGAAAACTTCAGCATTTGATGTTTGCCCGGAGTGTTTGAGTTAGCTCTGTATAGATACAGACAGACAGACAAACTATATTCAAACACGAGAGAAAATAGACAGCTCCACTGCAAATAAACAATAGGCTCTACTTTTTTACAGACTAAAAATGGACCTTCAAACTAAAAACGGCGGCAAAGAAACGAATGAGGTTCTCATATATTTTTACTTCTGTTCCAAACATGAACTACTTTTCGAGTAAAGAAAAATGTATTTAAAAAAGCCTTATGTTTAGTTTTTATAATACCTTACTATATTCTAATATTCTCACAAACTTCGAAACACTTAAAAGTTGATAATGCACCGCTGCGGGCGGCAGATTATCAAAATAGGCAATTTCTAGTATATTTGCACTTTCGCCAACAAAGTTGCTCGTAAGTCTACCGGCTAGTTTCTGAGCTATTCTCAAATCCTTTTCGTATGGTTTTTATTTATATTTATCATCGTCTACGTTTTATTTCATTTTTATTTATTTCCGAAAAAGAAGTGTGTGTGTATTTCTTTAATTACTTATGTATCTTATAATTAGATTTTCTGAAAAAAATCAACTAACTTTTATTTATACTGGGTGTTTCTGACAAGGTGGTAATAAATCAAAGGAGGGACTCTGCTCACCATAACTAACAACTTTCCCAAAGAAACATGGGTCGAAATCACAAAAAAAAAAACAGCTGTTCCATACATTAGTTCTATCAGCTGACGGGGTCAATGTACTGGACAGCTGATTTTTATTTTAAGATTTCAACCCATGTTGCTTTGGTAAAGTTGTTAGGTATTGTGAGAATCTTGTCTGAATCCCTCCTTTGGTTTATTACCGCCTTGTCAGAAACACCCTGTATAAAAAAAATCGTGGTTCTTTCTTGGTAAAACTCAAGATCCGATGAGCCGATTTAGTTAATTTTGTTTGACTTAGGTTGAGAAAAGATGGAAAAATTGTGAGGTAGACAGTAAAATATCAATTTAATTTTTCCATAGCTACAGCTAGTTTTTCTCTATTAAAGCATTGCTAAGAAATACATCAAGTGGCGCGACCGATTTAAAATCACAGAGCAGTTTATGAATAAGCGCAAATTGTCGACCTCCTTTATTTGTGCGCTTTTTAGTAAAACTGCGCTCACAGTAAGCACAACTCAGCTTGCCGCTTGCTGCCGGCAGGTGGTGGGTGCTCAAACTTTAAAAATTATGGTCTTTTACGTTTTCAAATTCTCTTTAGGCATTAATAATTGACTTAAAACTTTACTATTATAAAAACAAAAAGCTTTTCTATTGTATTATCTAAACAAACAAATGATTAAAAGTTACTTTTATTTTAACCAAAAACGTAGTACTATCTATCTATACCAATATTATAAAGAGGAAATATTTGTTTGTAACGAATAGGCTCCGCAAATACTGAACCGATTGAAAAATTCTTACACTGGTAGGAAGCTACACTATCCCCGAGTGACATAGGCTATATTAGATTTTTAAAATAATTAGGGATCCTTACTTTAACTCGAATAATGTAGCCCAAGGTGCATTTTTTACCCGTTGTTTACATATTTTGACAGTTGGTGGTTTGTTGTTGTTTGTTATTTTTGTTTAGCCCATTCTTGGCAGTCAAAAGAACACAGTCTATAGAGCCAAGTCTTTAGTAGTATATTAAATTCTGTGGCGTGACGAAGTTCGCCGTGTCTGCTAGTTACTAATAAAGAAACTGTCGACAAATAAAATTTAAAATTATACCGCCCATTAGGGTCCACAATTTTACCGTAGGTACTCTTGTGTAACTTTGTGTGTGTGTGTTGTATGTAGGCTTTTGGTATGATCTCTACTTTTATTATTATAATTATTTTAATTTAATGGACTTGACTCCACTTCAGTGGAGTATTTTGCCAATGTCAAGTTCACAAATTAGTTAAAAGGGTGGGCTTAAAGCCCGGCAACGTTGTAGGGTTATAATTAGTTTATTGGATTATTGTTTTAAAGCCCGCTAACAAAACACGTGGTTTCGGAACCAACGTTAAAACATTAATCCAAAAATAAGTAGGTAATTTGTGGAAACAATAAAATAGCATGTGTTGGCATAAAGTGTGATTGAATAGAGTAAGTATTTCAATTAAATTCTATTCTTTTTACCTAAAAATTTACAAAAAAAAAGTATTAGGTTCCTTCAAACACAAAGAGCGTTAACAAATATATAAAATCTTATTGGATTTGTCTGACTTTTAAGCAAAGACAAGAATGTATGGGGGCGACGCTTTTTCAACAATTTATTATCGAAAGGAATTTGTCGTCTCTTTTATTATTGTTTTCGGGACTTCAGCTAGAATGTTCTCGAGCGAGATTTCTCGGAACAGAATAATTTGCTTCATGAACATTTCCTTGTTTATTAATTAGCTAAGATAAGTCGAGGCGATGAAAATTTATTATTCAAATTTCATAGTAAAATCAATCAATATATATAAAACTCTTCCGTTACTGACTGACTGACTGACTGACAGAAAACGCAGAGCCGAAACTACTGGGCGTAGCGGGCTGAAATTTTGCATGTAGGTTCCTTAGGGAGTGTAGGTAAGCACTAAGAAGGGATTTCCCGAAATTCCCACGGGAACGGGACAAAACGGGAATTTTGTGTTTATGAAAAATCTGCGCGGGAAAAACCGCGGGGCAGCCTCTAGTATTTTTATAAATCTCCTTTGGCCTTACTACAAAAAAAAATTGACTAGATTTAGACCAGGTCTTAACTCTTTTTGTGGTAGAGCCTAGAAAAATGGTACTGAAAAGTTCTCAATTAGCGACAGTGCACCGAAAAACGCAGAGTACGCAGAAACCTCACAAGTTGGTCAGACGACCTGGTAAAGATTGTGGAAGTGCAAAATCGATGAGTTTCACATAAGACCCAGTCATTACGATAGTATGATGAGGAGGCCTTTATGTCCTATCTACAGATTCTTAATAAGATCGATTAGTAAGTACCTTTATAAACTTAAAATAAGGTTCACATTATACGTTTCCAAGTTTCGCAGTTTAATTTACATTGTAAATGAAAATAGCCGTTAAGTTAAAAAAAAAGTAACTTCAACTAAAAGCACAATGTGACCGTAAAGTTTAAAAGTTAATTTTAATAAAGTTCTATGAAAGCTCCGAATGGCGTATTTGCTGCAAGTCGCGCGAAACTTGCGAATTATGCAGAGCCGCGCAACAATGTTGCAGAGTTTGAATATTCCCGAGTTGTTGCTTCCGTTTTCTGCAGGAGATATTACTTCTGAGAACTATTTTAAATTACTAAACAAATGCGTAGTGGGTTGGGTATTCTTTAACTATGTATGGTTTTGCTGGAGCACTTTTTAGTATGCTGAAGAGATAAGGGAAAGAAAATGGCGATGGATCGGACGCACGCTCCGAAGGGCTCAGGATCACATCCCCAGACAAGCCCTAAATTGGCATTGTGCAGGTGGCTCTAGGAGGCCAGGCCGACCAAGACACACCTGAAAGCGGTCCGTCATAGCAGAAGCTCGACAGATGGGCCACTCATGGGAGGAACAGCCGGACTCGGCTCAAGACCGACAGCGATGGAGACATCTTCTGACGGCCCCAAGCTCCACGGAGGAGTAACGGAGAGAGAGAGAGAGAGAGTTTTTAGTACAGCCATAATTATTAAGGTGTATTCCCGCATCCTTAACTTCAAGTTATGCGAAGGTAAAAAAAAATCTCCTATTTGTTAAATTTTAAGTTTTAATTGTATTTTTAATCGACTTAAAAAAAGGAGGTTATCAGTTTGATCTTTATTTATGTGTGTTTGTATGTATGTTTGGCCGCGATTATCTCGCGTTTGGCTGAACCGATTTTGATGCGGTTTTCAGATAGCTATTTGTTACATTCAGAAGAAGGTTTTACGTACCTATTGGAAAATGAGGAAGTTAATGTTTGTGTCAGTTTATTGAAGGCTTATATTATAGTAAATTAAAATTAATTTATTGGTTTAATAAAAAAAAAACAGCGATAACAATAATAATAATAATAACACATCACACTCAGAGCCCCAACTAGGAAGAACCTGTATCTAGGGCGCCCGAAACACACACAGAGACGAACATCACACCCAGACCGGAAACAAACATCGATATTCATCATATCAATATTCGTCCCGCCCAGGAAACGAACCCGGGTGCTCACGATTACTCATTCCACAATACTGCAACACTGAGGAAGTGTTTTTTCTTCTCTGACCTGTGGTGGCAAAAACCGGCGTTCTGTAAGTTTCTACCACGATTATGTATTTTCCAGTAGCACGGTAACATTCCTACAAAAAAAAATGTAAAGCACCTAAATCATCCAAATACATACTACACGCGCATATAAATATTCCATCGCAAGTCGTATGTAAGTATGTAGACATGAAAAGTAGCCAGTGCTACCGTACCCGCGGTCCCGTCCCATCCGGCCGGCGCAGCTGTGCGAGCAAACTTTGATCGTCATTAAAACTTCCTCCTGCTCCAGAGAAACCTCTCAATCTACGGCCTACGGCACTGCGGGCCCACGCTGCTTGAGAGATTTGCTTTTAAATATTGAGTGACAATTGCAAATTAAATTTAGAAAGAACGTCGCGAGTTTCGGTTGGAATTCGAAAGTCGAAATTTTTGACAGCGTTGTTTTTTTTTTTGAATAAAGAAGTGAGCTGTAAGTTATATAATTATTTAGATAGGTTCTTAAAAACTAAACTTAAAAAATTCAATCGCAGATGCCTGTACATGTAATAAAAGGAGGGAAATGTAAATTGTCAATGATCTTACATAGTGACATCTTCCTTAAAGACTGTAAAACAACACCCCTAAAATAAGGGAGGCACAAGCGTTTCGAAACAGCCACGTTCCAAACCGCCGTAATGTACACAACTGTAACTAGATGTCGCTTTTACTGAAATAACAGCGCCATCTCGTTAAGGGTGGCGTAACGTGGAATAAACACGTGGAGTAGCAAAACGGAAAATTCCGGAACCAAATCGCAAAGAAGTCACTGACCTTGAGCAGATGAGGGTCGCGCTCCGCGGCATCCAGCAAACTCTCCGCTTCGCTCAGCCAAGCCACGAACTTTTCCAGGGAACGGTCGAAGTTTTGAAGCGATGAAACTGCTGAGTGCAGCGCCTTGCCTCGAGCAATGATGCTGAAATAGAACGCGGTGTTAGTGAAGCTCGGTGATTGTCATCTTGTTTTCAGGTGCTGGTAATAGAGGGCGCTGTAAGTTTTCACAGCCGGTTATTTAACCTCAAACATGATATAACCTCAAAATTTTATACTTTTCTTAGTGTAACAAATATTCACCTCTGTGTGATTAAGGATTTTCGTCATTGCATTTCCTGGATATTAACATACATAGTTCAACGGGCCGCACTGACTTCGATTCAAGCGTGCAATACTACTTTATAGTTTCAACAAGAGGTGTAGATGTGTGGTTCCGGGCTGCGGCAAAAAGCGTCGCTGTAAAACCAACATAGTGGTAGTTTTTTCGCGTATTTCTTGTCTTTCTCACCTGTTGTTCAGCTCATTGTACCGATGGTTGATAGCCTCAGTAGCACGCTTGATACGCGTAGTATCATCACTGCGGTAGACTGCGATCAGTCGCTGGGTCAGCTGACCGAACAGCTCGATCTGGTGCTTGTACTGGTGCACCTCGGCGTGGAATGACTGGAATAGAAGGAAGATATTAGAATAGAATAGAAAACACTTTATTACATACAAAGTAAGATACAAAAGTACATTAATAAATTCAGGGTACAAAACAAACAAATTGAATTTGCATGGAATGGGCGGCCTTATCGCTAAAAGCGATTAATTAGTTGAAATGATCGTCCTATGATAAGTAACGTTTATGTAGGTAAGTAACATTTATGTAGGTAAGTACTAAAGTGCGGCTCGCGACTCCACCCACGTATTTTTACCTCAAAATTCAATAGTTTTTGTAGGATTTTTGGGATAAAAATAATCCTATGTACGTCTTGAAGTTTTAAGCTACCCAATTTTCAGCCCTATTGGGTAGTTTATGCGTGTTTCCGTAACACACAAACAAACTAGTATTTTTACTTTTGCACTTATAATTAATCAATAATTATGTAGGGATGTATTTACCACAATGTTTTCTGATTTTGTGTAAAAACAATAATAAGATCTCATGTTTTGGGTAAATTCTAATCTCTTTGGCAACCGACTTAATAAAAAGTCTTAGCTTATCTTTTACGGCTCTAACACAAAAAGAGTTAAACCGGGTCTAAATCACTAGACTAGGCTTAATTCACTATTTCGTCATACAAATTTGCGATTTTAGACCGGTCTTACTTTTTTGTGGTAAGGGGGTTATTGTCTATAAGTGGCATTAAACTTGCAGAAAACCCACAAGTTGCTTTCTATTTGCCCATTAATATCTGTGAAAAGAACAGAAATGAAGAATGCAATTTAACATAGCAATAAACTAGATACTACATAGATGAAGCCTTTATTTTATAGAGTCTGCAGCGGCCGCGGCGACCGCGCGACATCCAATTAGTCGCGATTTACGACGCGCGATCGAGCGTAGCCGCGCGTAATGAAACTTGCGCTTTGGCGGGAAACTGTTGTTCATCGGGAGATTGGGAGTTAGCAGAATGATTATTCAGGGTAAACCAGGGTAAGCGTATAGGCAGTTTAATTTAAACATTGATTGATCTGTTGTATGGCGGTTAAGATGCACGAGAGGCAAAAAATCGGACCCATCTTTCAGGGAATATATTAACACACATTTTACCGAGATGATTTTATAAGTTTGTAAGACCTGGATCACATTTACCGTATTATTCATAAAGATACAGTAGTTTTAAAGTAGCTTTACTGGAGGTGTACTTTTGTGGTTTTAAGTATAGTAAATACGTGACAACCATCTAAATTGACATACCTACCTACGTCACTTTCTGAATAATTGTAAAGTCTATAGAAATAGTTATCCATAATCTACGTCTAATAAACGTTATTCATGCTCTCAAAAGTTTACAAAGAACAGCAATTTAATAACAAAAACCTATAAAAACTTGCTGAACCCGACCGTAAGCTGCAGTAATAGGACATGTTTATGTGTGTCATTATGCAAATAACTCTGAAACTAATGAGTGCGATATTTCGCGGATTTCCGTACGAATACGGAAAACTACGGAAGTTAGTGTCTGCCAGTGGCGATTAGGGCGCTTCTTTATGGCGCTGCAAGGCGATGTGTCTTCGACCGAATTGGACTCTTAATGTGCAAATTATGTAGTCTAGACTTTTTAATGACTGCTATATTGAATGATATCTAGGATGTATTGTGCGGAGCAAGATTTTGCACATAGGTATTAAGTATATTACCATTTTTTAATCCTACATTTTGTACAGTGTTTATTTGAAACATAAGCAAAGAAAAACTAGGCTAATCACCCAGACCAGATGCCATGGGGGTCATACCAAGCTAGTAACATTTATCTCAGATGCCTCTTTCATGATGCGACTGACACTGACTACGTTAAAGTTGTTCACTAATATATTTAGAACGGTCATTAACCGTTTATGTTTTAGTGCAAGGTCGCGAGTTTTGCCGACACCCTGGGTGATGTTATTTTCCGTGGTGAGGGTCCAGCGTTTTAACGCACTGTCGCAATTCAAGGCCGCATAATATCTACTGACAGTACTACATACTTTTTTTTTTGAGTAATGTTCTCAAACGCGTCCGCTGTGTGTTCGGCGGGCGTCATGGCAGTCAAACGCGCCTACGCACGCGAAACACGCGTTTGCGTCGCGTTTTGTATCTTTCTTGTGAGTAATAGAGTGTATCTATCGATTAATCACCTTTTGTTCCCGCAGCTGCGTCTCGAGCACGTCCGCAGTGTGTCCGGCGGGCGTCATGGCGGCTAAACGCAGTTCCACGCGCGTGAGCTAAGCGCACGCCTCGTATTTTATTAGTGTTTATATTTTTTTTTTATCACCTCTTGTTCCACCTTCTGTTTGATGTCATTTGTCAATCGCGCGAGCCACGCGTTTTCGTCGCAATTTTTAACTTAAACATGTGTTATAGAGTGCATTTCTATCTATCAATCACCATTTATTCCCGCAGCTGCGTCTCGAGCACGTCAACAGTGTGTTCGGCGGGCGTCATGGCGGCTAAACGCAGTTCCACGCGCGTGGGCTATGCGCCCGCATGGCGTTTTGTATCTTAAATGGTGTGAAATAGAGTGCCTTTCTGTGTATTTATTACCTTTTGTTCCCGCAGCTGCGTCTCGAGAACGTCCGCAGTGTGTCCGGCGGGCGTCATGGCGGCAAGCCGAGCCTCCATTCGCGCGAGCCACGCGTCCGCGTCGCGCCGGCGCGCTTCGTACCGCTGCGAGTCGCCCAGCATCGCGTCTAACTGCGCCTTGCGCTGGAGCACGCGCGCGTTCGCCTCGTCCCAGTGCTCGCGTAGGGCTGTCACTGTAACAAACAAGAGGGTTTTCTATACCAATATTATAAAGAGGAAAGATTTGTTTGTTTGTTTGTTTGTTTGTAACGAATAGGCTCCGGAAATACTGAACCGATTTGAAAAATTCTTTCACTGGTAGGAAGCTACATTAACCCCGAGTGTCATAGGCTATATTAGAGTTTTTAAAAAAATTAGGGATCCTTACCTAAACTCAATTAATGTAACCCAAGGTGCAATATTTTTTCCGTTGTTTACATATTTTGACAGGTGGTTTGTTGTTGTTGTTTGTTTTTAATTCGGCCATTCTGGGCAGTCAAAAGAACATGGTCTATAAAGCCAAGTCTTTTGTAGTATCTTATATTCTATGGCGTAACGAAGTAAGCCGGGAAAGCTCGTATTAGATAAATAGGTTTTATTAGGGAAAGTGGGATAAACTAAGACACAGGCTATCGGAAAAATATCGCTTTAAGTTCAGGTTATACAAAATTTTTACGAGTTATTTATTACTATATAGAGTCTATGACAAAAAACGGATTCGTTTACAGGTATAATAAGACATATAAGGTATAACATAAATAATATTAATTAGAAAACACTATATTTTAAATTTTCTTGCTAAAATATTTATTACGTATTATTTGGTTTTACAGAACATTATATAAAATGAAGTTAAAAATAAGCAAAATTTTAAAATACGCGTTACCAGGTACTCAAAGTTTGATTTTTAATTACTTATTAAATTGGCTATGAATATTAGGAATTTTGTCATTTTCTGTAACATAAGATAACACCAAACATTCCAAAGAAAATATGTTGCAAAAGTTATTATTTCAAAACACTCAGAACTTTTATTTTCGTCCAGAAAAGACTCTCGAAGGTAAACCTTGATAATTATAATAAAGAAGTTATTCCGACGTTGAAGAGAACAAACGAGACGCAGGGGTTGCAGGGGGAGGGAGGGGTCTGCGGGCGGCGGGGAGGTACAGGGCTGGGATTTCTTTGCTTTTCGTAAACGGAATCTTTCATCATATTGTAAGGCTGCACTCACAATGAGCGTTGAAAGACTCTTTATATGCCAGCAATTTTTACTTTTCAAATAGTACCTACAACAGTCAGGTGTCACGTGCGTGAGCGCAGTCACGTTAAATTATAACAATGTGTTTTGTTAATTTTTTTAGGTTTTAATTGAGGTGAATATTACATAAATTATGTGCGCGATAAAGCACTCAATTTATTAACTAAACTAGAGGCTGCCCCGCGATTTCACTCAATGCAGATTTCTCATAAACACAAAAATACAGTTTTTTCCCGTTCCCATGGGAATTTCGGGAAATCCCTTCTTAGTGCTCACCTACACTCCCTAAGGAACCTACATGCAAAATTTCAGCCCGCTACGCCCAGTAGTTTCGGCTCTGCGTTGTCTGTCAGTCAGTCAGTCAGTCAGTCAGTCAGTAACGGAAGAGTTTTATATATATTGATTAATAAAAAAAAATAAGTTAAGTTGATTGATCTCAATAAAGTTTTCATCTATCTACGAGGCATAATTAAATATTATCAAAACTTAAAATTCAACATTTTAAACCTGCAATATTTTTTGTCGCGTTATCTGCATGAAATTAATGGACTAAACCAAATCAGTTACAACGTATTCTAATTTCCGTCCTTATAGTATAAAATGTTACCTACTCGTGTGTGTATGGAGACGCCCTTACATACACCTCCACGCAAACACAAAAATACTCAGTGCGACTATGAATATTGTATCAGACAATCACGGGCGCGACTCAACATTCCTCTGACTTCTCGACTTCACTTCCGGTGCGCAGTGTGCGTACACCTTTACGAACACAGTCTGTGCCAGTATTGGTTTTTTATGATACTAAGCATTATTCAACTTATTCTTTGTGCGATTAACCCTAAAGTTCTTAAAACTTTAGGAGCAATACCTAGCCCTGTTTCTTCTAAATATAAGATCCAGGAGAAAGGAATGTGTATTAATACAAGATTGTTAGAAAAATAACGTATCACACTCAGAGCTCCTAACTAGAAAGAACCTGTATCTAGAGCGCCCGAAACATAATACAGAGATAAAAATTACACCCACACCGGAAACAAACATCGATATTTAATAGAACCATGTTCACCCCGCCGGGAATCATCAGGTGCACACGCGTCTCAGTCCACGTCTCTGCCTGCCAACTGAGCTACGGAGCAGTCAAAAAAAAAAAAGTTTTTCTTAGACTCCTACCTTTTTTTTTTTTTTAAGGCGGGGAAACTCCTAACGAGTACCCTGCAGCCCCGGGGGGAGCCGCAGGGTTATGTGGGGTTCGCACCCACTAAAACCCCGCCGGTGTCCTTCTCGGCTGATAGCAGGAGGGTCGCGGGTAAGCCTGTGGAATTCTCCGCGACTCCCCCCCAGCATTGGCTGTGTAGCCTCTTCACGGGGGACAGGTGAAGGTAGTCCCCCCTGAGCGCGGATGGCTCTTCCTACGCTCGACGGCAGAAACGGGACACCGCGTTCCGCCGTCCTTCTCGGGGCCGTTATATGACTACACGAGGAGGACTAGACTCCTACCTAACCCAGCAACAAATTCAAATAAATAATTCAGTCAACATTTCTGTTTTCCAGACAGACAAAAATTCATCAATCGTGTATTGTATACGTCTTATAATTCCTGATCTATTATAGAGTATAGTCTCGTAGGTATAATTTTCCTCTCGTGTGTTCAAAAGGCGCTTGTTTGAGTGGTGTCGGATCGCATCCACTTTGCGCGGCGCAGCGGAGCGAACTAAGCCCTTGTTAGTGAGGTGTGGGGATGTACTGACTGCAGCTTAAACACGATAAAGGTCATGACGCTCACAAAGTGACAACTAATAAGTTAACCGGCTTCGGCTTGTGCTAGCTTGGCTGAATGAATTATCTCTTTTTTTTTTACAAAAAACACACACACAAGAATCTTAAGCGTTTTTTTTCCGGGACACTTGTGTTTTTTTTAATTATGAAAGTACGATATTTTATTTCTTAATTTGAGAAACCTGTCTTCTTCTTGGCTGGTGTTTAAAAGATGGCCTACCTTGGCAAAAAAAAAACTTAGTTTCAGACCCCCTTACCACAAAAAAGTTAAGCCGGTCTAAATTGGCAATTTGTATGACGAATTAGTGATTTAAACCTAGTCTAGAGATTTGGACCATGTTTAACTGTTTTTGTGGTAGAGCCGTCTCGGCTTAACTAAAGAAAGGAAAGAAAGGTAGGTACTTAGAAGGTTTAACTAAACCGAATCGTCTCAATATTATAAACTCAAACAGTTTTCAGAACTGTACAAATTATACATTAAATATTAAATCGGTACAATAGTCAACAACACACACAAGCGCACGCACACACACATGCTCAACAAGCTGGACGCCGACGCTGCGCGGCTATTTGTCATTATTGTCTCGATGGAAATATTGTTCTGAATTATATCCCGCGAGTGCCGGTAAATAATGCCACCCCAACACTGTTATAATAATCGGTTAATACTGCTTTTCTGACTGGTCAACAGCCCGCGGCAGTCTGTCCACACACTTGTTTGTATTTTCCATTTTTTTGTTCAAGAGTTGTTTACTGTTTAAAATTTCAGTTATAGCAGAAATCAGTTAAAAATATAAAAAATAGAGATTTTAAGTTAAATTTTAAGAAGTTTAAAGTTAACTTTATACTCAAAATGGACTGCTAAAAGCTGTTAGAAACTTTGAGAACTGTTACCGGTGATAAGAAAATATTCGACTAGCTCTTAAGGCTTAGGTACTAAAAACTTGGGAAGACTTGATAAAAACATGCAAACTTTGTAAGCATCTAAAACTGTAATATATCTTGACAAGAAAAGGGCTTATCTTGAACAGTCTTACGTTGACTGTTGACTTGATTCAGTACGAGGAGTACCTTATCAAATTTTTAAGGCTTTAAATAATTTGAAATCAAAAAGTAAATAAAGGTTTTTTTTTATTTGAGATTTTGATTTCAAATGATAGAAATTAATAAGGAATTAGTAACTTTAAAGTATTAAATAATTCTGATTTGATTCAGAATAGCAAAAACTATTTTTCATCGGCGAAAAATTGACCAATATATTACATGAAATTCAAGCTTACTTTCTGGTAAGACTGATTCATAAACTTGAATAGAATATACACTTTATTGCATACAAGTAAGATACAAATTACATAGGTATACAATTAAAGGTACAAAGCAATTTAATATGCATGCAATGGGCGAACTTATAAGGTTTTTACGTTAACATTCGCATTAAAACAACGACTTCTCGATTAACTTTAAAAAATAAACATCAATTAATTATAATATTAATTTTTACAGACTTAACAAACCATACGTTTATACATATTAAAATATTAGGGTAAAGGTAATTAGTAAAAAAAGTTCAGTAATCCATCCACATCCCGAGAGCTGACCTTTCAACAAAGACCTCAAGTGCAAGAGCTGGACGCTGGTGGTCGACACCGGGAAGCCTGTTATGTCTGCTGGAATAAACATATACATAATACTTATACATAAATAAACATGTATAAATGTTATATAATAATACCTAGTGCTGTCGTCTAGTACTTAATGTTACCAACTGCCACAAACACCACAGTTTTACAATCAAGTATGTCATGGCTTGCCAATAAAATGTAAATAAAGATAAATTAATAAATATACGTACAAATCAATACATAAAATAAAACAAAGACGCTTCCCGCGTCGGTCCCTATGTAAAAAACTATATAACGGATTTTGATGCGTTTATTTTTTTTCAAAAGATAGAGTGATTCAAGAGGAAGGTTTATATGCATATCATGCACAACATAGTAATAGGTAAAGCGGTACGAAGTTCGCCGGGTAGACTTGTTTTTGCATGTTAAAGCAATCAATTCATTCAACAGTTCGTTCCGTTACAAGTTAAACGTGTAAAAAACTTTATTAATACTTAAAGTGCTTGTTCACGAATGATCAAAGTTCCGCGACACTGTAAGGTCTAAGGAAGAAGGACCTCGAGCGAGGGTCAAATCATAATTTTCAAATTAAATCGGCCTTATTATAAAATGATACTTGTTTGAGCAAATTTCAATTCCAGAGGATAGTATAACTAATCAAATTCTATTAGCCAAACTAATTTGTGAGTCCATAGATTCACTATGATCATAACTTTTGTGATACAGGTTCTTAACTTACCTAACGAATTCTAACTTAAAACCCATAGAAAGAAAAATACTGTAAACACTTCTTAATTGCGAAAATAAAGTACCACTTTGAAATAACAAACAAAATGAAACCTCAAGTATAAAAACTTCACCTCATTATAACTGAGAAACAAATAAAAACTGGGAGAAAGAGTCCGACTTGAAAACAAAGACTAGCGGTTTCTTTGATGTCTTTCTATAGCTTCCATAAAAAAGAATTGAATTAAAAAGTAATTTCGCAAGAAATTCGCTTTTAGAAAAATGGAAAATCAACGTGCTAGCGTAGCTGCTACCAGTTGCTACGCGCCCTGACTGCTACGATATTGCTACGCTCCCTAACCGCTACAATCTTGCTACGCCGCCGCCGACAAAATGCTACGCTTCATTTGATGGCTTGAACATATTATATATTATTTACTTTTACATATCAAATCATGTTGCTAAAATATGCAAATACCCTAATTCCCTAATAATAATTTAAAAAAAAATGTATTTAAAGTAAGAAAAGTGTAAACAACAAAGCTTCGCCAAAGAAACAAAAAATATACAAAAAAAAAACCTTAACAAAGTCACGTAAAGCGAGCTCAATTAACCGAAGAACATTTTGCAATTAGCAAAATTACGGGTGATAAGTGCGATTATGGTAAAAGGAATCTTAAAGGCTTGGTTTAAGGTTTAAAATACGGAAATTTATAAAAAAAGGTTCATTTAATAATATTTTGCCCAATTTTCAGCGGGTGGCCGCATGAGGATAATTGGAGAATCATTGAATTAACGCTTTATTGAGGTAAATATATTTTTTTATCTAGCAGGTACCTACTTTTTTCCACTGACTACTAACTGTAGGGCCAATAAGGATACCATAACAAGAATGTATGCAAAATTTTAATATTGCTATCAAGGTGTTATTTTTTTTTCTGCGCGCCCTCCCTAGAAAAGCAAATGAACACACACTAAATAATTTGATAATCTATACCAATAATATAAAGGGGAAAGATTTGTTTGTTTATTTGTTTGTAACGAATAGGCTCCGGAAATACTGAACCGATTTGAAAAATTCTTTCACTGGTAGGAAGCTACATTAACCCCGAGTATCATTGGCTATATTAGATTTAAAAAAAAATTAGGGATCCTTACCTAAACTCAAATAATATAACCCAAGGTGCAATATTTTTTTCCGTTGTTTACATATTTTGACAGGTGGTTTGTTGTTTGTTTTTTATTCGGCCATTCTGGGCAGTTAAAAGAACATAGTCTATAGAGCCAAGTCTTTTGTAGTATCTTATATTCTATGGCGTAACGAAGTAAGCCGGGAAAGCTCGTACTTTTATACAATTCTGCACTCTTGGATATACCTACCTTGTATGTATACCTGCAATTGATCAAAAATAATTCCTAATCGGCAAATTAAGCAGATTCTATCTTGAACAAGCCCTAATACGTGTAGACGCCGACTGAGACGGATTACCCCTCCAGTCAATCTTGTATCTAGAATCTCAGATTGATTAATCAGTAGCTGCTAGAAGATGCTTTATTATTATGTGAATAAGATACAAATTACCTTGTATATTTGCATTATCAGTCTCAGGATATTTTTTTTATAGCTCTTTTTAATTTTGTACTTTATACTTATTGTAAAGTAAATGACTATAAGACAGAGAGTAGAGCCTTCATTGTTCTGTGGACTAAAGGACAATTAAATTTTATCAATGACCATACAATTTTAGATACTTTTGAATTTGACTAGGGACTACATTTTATCTCAAATGAAAGCCATTGAAAAAGTTCTTCCTTTATATTCAGGACTGATCATTAAACCTAACTATATTAAAATTAAAAACTAGGCTAATCAGAAGATACAAATCAATATATATAAAACTCTTCCGTTACTGACTGACTGACAGACAGACAACGCAGAGCCAAAACTACTGGGCGTAGCGGGCTGAAATTTTGCATGTAGGTTCCTTAGGGAGTGTAGGTGAGCACTAAGAAGGGATTTCCCGAAATTCCCACGGGAACGGGAACAAACGGGAATTTTGTGTTTATGAGAAATCCGCGCGGGAAAAACCGCGGGGCAGCCTCTAGTTAAATTATAAACATAACACAACATAATCTCACGCCTTTTATCCCTCGGAGGGATAGGCAGAGGCACCAGCTCAAGAGCCGGACCCACGTTTAGCCGAGTTTATGCTTTATTACCAACGTGACAAGGGGCCAGCTTGTCGCCGCGGTTATAACGACCACTACTGCGGCCGGGACCAACGGATTAACGTGCCTTCCGAAGCACGGAATCATCTTACATTTCGGACAATCAGATGATTCAAGCCTGCAATGTCCTATTCGACCGAAAACAACCAAATTGTGATTTTTGTGAGTAATCAATATGTGGTATTAAATTATGTATATGTATTTATACAAACATTCCTGTAGTAATCGAAGTTTCAAATCGCGGTTCATTGCACATTCCTAGTCCGCACACCCTAAATTGTGGTGTGGCAGACACCGTGACAACGTTGAAATCGAGTGTCACCACTATTCTTGGCTCAAGAGGATATTTTGTGAACAGAACTTGCAGTTCTAACGTGGGAACAAACAAAAATCCATAACTTTATAAATCGAAATTTAACTCTGTCTGTCTCTGTGTCACAAAAGCGCCTAAACTGCTGAACTCATTGGAAAAAAATATTAGACATGTAGCTTATAACCACAAGACATGGACAAGGCCAATTTTTTCTCGAAAATCCCACGTAAACGAAAAATTTGGATATAGCGGTCTTTAGGGAAAATTGCGCGCGACCGCGGGGCGAACTTTTAAGGGGCGAAACGGTGCGAAACTACTTTTATAAATAATTGTTATCTTCTAAACCATGGCCGAAATAAAAAATATGCGCCTTTGACAGACAAGATTATCTAGTAAATCTTGCTTAGAAATTTAAGGCTCCGTTGTGTAGCTTTTAGTATTAAAATTAAAGAAATAAACCGTTACGAAACTAAAGTGGCCCCTTTGGGCAACAAACTGTTTTTTTATATGATTTTGAACCTGAAAGCTACACAACAGGGCCTAAAAAAATTCAAAGCAAGATTATCTAGGGAGTCGAAGGCGCATATTTTTGATTTCTGAAATGGTTTAGAAGATATTTATTATTTATCGTAGGTGGCGCTAGTTTAGCACCGCGTAAGCCTTTATTAGAATAACCGACAAACAAGTAAGACAAGTATATTCCGAGTATTGTAGGGACATGCGCCGCCACCCGTCCCCACTCGAGAGCTTAGCAAGCCGTCGCCCCCGCGACGCTTTCACCTAATAAAGTGCGTGAGACTCTTCAAATTGGATACAAGCCTGTTCTAGAGAAAGGGCTCGTTTTAGGACACTTGCAGTTGTTTTTTTTTAGGATTTGAAAGTCACTTAATCAATACATAGTATAAAATAAAGTCTGTTACATAGGGATGTATGCTTAAATCTTTAAAACTACGGACCGGATTTTGATGAGTTTTTTTTTTTAATAGATAGAGTGATTCAAGAGGAAGGTTTATAAATATAATACATGCTTGATATAGTAATAGTTTTGGAGGTACGAAGTTCGCCGGGTCGACTATACCTCTAGATAAAATTTTGGTGGATTGCTACACAGAATGTACCTACCTATATGATAATGATATTGATAGTCGTCGTTATCGACAGAAGGTATGGTACAACAGAAGGTATTTTATTTTAATAAATAGGGTGACAATTACAAGTTACATTTACATAACCCGTTATAAAGCCTTAGCTAACTCTATCCTATTTGCTAGCAAATCAGATAAGAGTGAAGCCTTGAAGCTCCCAGGTAGCAAGGTCGCGACTACTTCCAAATACACTTTGACAACCTTGTGTTGAAGATAAGGAAAAATAACACGTGTTTTTTGTTATTTGACAAGTAAGCCGTCGACAAATAGCAGGGCTAAGATATTTTTTCCGACAAAAACAATTTCGTAAAATGACAATACATAAATTGTAGTAGATTTTATTTATCAATGTTTCCTACACCAATATTTAAAGAGGAAAGATTTGATTGCATGTTTGCGTTGAATAGGTTCCGAAAGTACTGAACAGATTTTAAAAAATCTTTCACTCTTGGGAAGCTACAGTATTCCCGGTTGTCATATAGAATATTCTCTTTTTTTTTTTATTTAGAACGCATGGCGGTAATAAGTTCACCGTGTCAGCTTGTCTTATATAAATGTAGCACTGTTATTTCTGGTGCTATCTTGTAGTCAATATTGAAAACACTCAAAGCTCTTGTGTTAGACTCTCTACCAAGCCAAACACTGTTATAAATTAAATTAATGTTGTACCCGATTTTTATAATTTTTATTTAATTGTCTTTTTGTATGTATTTCGGGCAACCTCTACTATAAATTCAGATTTACCCTAGGTAGGGGCGAAAGATATAATGGCGACTCATTGTTTTCGAAAATTCTGTAGTAAACGCAATCATTAAAATAACATTTAAAACCACCAGCCACCACCAGTTCATCTACTACAGTTTAAAAGTAGACAGAAAGACCTAGCCCATATATCTATTTTGTTCACCTGTCTTTACACTGAATCTCTTTCAGGAGCTTAATTAAAGCAAAAGTTTCCAGACCAAAGCTCGGGTGTAAAGTTAGCTTAATCCGCAGTTTTGTGCAAAAGCTGGCTGCTCCAACTTTCATGAGCTCGCTTGTCAAATACAGAACAGTTTGTTTAACTGGTTATTGTGAGTTCAGCAGTTTGAATGTTGGATGTTTGTTGCTTCATGCATTGATAAACTGTGGGCTAATTTCAAATAGTATTTTTTCATTCGTTAGTGAAGATGAACAAGGTAAAAGTAACAAGTGAACTTGTTGAAAATTAAGATACTTAACTAGAATAGCAACGTTCTGTACTTTATTATTTTTTTTGTTTAACTAGTGGACCCGGCGAACTTCGTACCGCCTAACCCATTATGTACTATGTTGTGCATGTATTATACTTATAAACCTTCCTATTGAATTACTTTGTTTATTAAAAAAAAACCACATCAAAATCCGTTTTATAGTTTTAAAGCTTTAAACATACATAGGGACAGACGCTTGAAGCGACTTAATTTTATACTATGTACTAGAGGCTGCCCCGCGGTTTCACCCGCGCAGATTTGTCATAAACACAAAAATCCCGTTTTTTCCCGTTCCCATGGGAATTTCGGGAAATCCTTTCTTAGTGCTCACCTACACTCCCTAAGGAACCTACATGCAAAATTTCAGCCCGCTACGCCCAGTAGTTTCGGCTCTGCGTTATCTGTCAGTCAGTCAGTCAGTAACGGAAGAGTTTTATATATATTGATTGATGATAAATTAAACTGATATTTAAACTAACGTTAGACTTGTTGCAATATTTTTATCCAGAGTAAAGAAGTTAGCCTGTTTAAATACTTAAAAACATAGTTTAAGTTTCAAAACTACGAGCCAACTATTTCCCCAGTCTGGTTCGCAACTTTGTGTATAACGTTAACATTTTAATTGCCTGACTAGGTTGCCAAATATGAAAGTGTAAATTTATAAATTTATAGGAGGAACGTCTCTCTTATTTCGACTTTCAGTACTATACAGAGGCGGACTTAGACGGCGTAACACTTTTGTCAATGATCTCGTGCGCCTAAGACTGTAATACCAATAAACAAGAGCTATTTTGCAATACAGAAGAACCGGAAGTGTTACGCCGTCCTGGACCGCCACTGTACTAGCGCAACTAAGAATATTTAATATGAAATGTAATATATTTTGTATTAATGTATTTTACCCTCTTGTGTGTTCTTTAAATAAATAATTTTGATTTGATTTGATTTGAAGTCCAGAGTCCTATCATACAACCTGAATAGGTTTGCTATGGATTTTTTGTTTAGAGAATTGCAAAAACGTAAAATCACACAATTCACATACTTATCATTACAATACAAAACAACTAAGTTTGAAAGTAAGAAAATAAGGCACCTGAAATTATGTTTTTGTATTTTTTAAAACCTATTTTTTTACAATTGTAACTTTTAAAAACTCATATGAAACTAAGTGCTTCTGCTTTTATTTCATAAGAGTAAGTTAAGCTTCCTACTTAATTTGTTCCGACCTGAAGTTTATTTAATGTACAGTACAAAAGCTCCCACATAGTGAAGCACAAAGCTTCTTATACGATACAGCTTACACTGCAGGTGATCGTAAAAAAGTTATTTTGCTCTTTAATACTATTTAGAGCTTATAAAAAGAGCTTTTCCATGTTACGGGAGGTTCCATTTTATATGAAAGTTGTATTTACGATGAAAGGATCAAGATCCAATATTTACAGAATTTTTTATTTTTACCTCCGTGGTTAAGTGAGTAGTGATGAAAGCTGTATGTTCGAAAGTCCGGATTCGATTCGCGGAGGGGCGATCATTGTTATGGTTTGTTAACAGGGTTTGGTGTCTTCGCATGTCTTTCGGGCACTCAAGATACAGGTTTTACCTAAGTTAGGGGCGGAGTGTGTTGGTTATTATTATTATTTTATCTATTACTGCAATCCAAAGGTTTTTAAAGTGTCCCATCAAATCAACAAATCAAAATCACAAAATTTGAGCGTTTTTCCAAAATAATTAAAAATATTAATGTTAAAATGGACTTGAACAGAGAACGTAGTTCTAGTCAGTGTCAAGTTTGAAATATAAAGAGTAATATAGTTATTTATTATTTGTGATATTTTATTTACCTAAATATTAATTCTGTTGATTTAATATGGATATTACAAAAAGTTGAGATTCACAAATTAAATTTTATCAGCATATTACAAAATGTTAAACTACCTAATGATAATAACAAAATAAACAGTATAGTAATATAAAAAAGCATTTTTCATTTCAAGCCGTTTACAAAACACAGCCGCCGTAGCCCTTCCTGTCTGGGCCGCCCGCCCCCGCGCCCGCCCAGCCGCCGCCCAAGCCACTGTCTGAATGAAAACGTTTTTCACCGTCACAACGTAAGTACGTGACCAGCATGGAGCAACCAGCTTCAGCTGAGTCCAGTCAATGCATCTTAAATATTATAGTCATTTTGCTTTCTTTAAAAAATTTCAAAAACACAAAAGCTCATAAACATGTAATGAAAATATGTCCAATTTCACTATTTTTATTCTGTCAAAAAATCAACTAATCGATCTATTACAAAATCATATTATTATCTTTGCATTTCTTGCAGAGAATTGAGCAATTCTAAGTCGGTGCCTTTCCATATTATTATGCACACCATACTTTTAAATTTAGTTACGCATAATCTTATTTTTTTTCTTTTCATATTTCGTATGCCTTGGTAATTGTTCAAGTCGTGTGAATAAAGATTTCTCGGTCTAATATTTTTTTTCAGCTTTACTTTTTATAGGATAATAAACTTTTACAATATTGCTTTTGATTTAAACAGTATTAATCAGGTTCCTAATATAAAATGCTTGCATTATTTACACGCATGCCTCATCAATCACAGCTCTATCGTTCAATTTATCATGTTTTTGAACCTTCCCAAAATGCATTATTTATCATTTCGCCAAAAACGGGCAGTACGATATCGTTCAGATTTGACTGAATATTTCCGTTTTACATTTTCATAACAGCTATTTAACATATAAATTAGCTAATTAGTTTAAAACATTTTAAGAAAATACATCTTGTACACAAAAAAAAGTCTCGCATCTTTAATAGAAACAGTTTTTATTTTCTTTCTTTTAATCGGTACACCATTATATGAAATACCATGATTTTTTTCTTCTTAAAAATATTTCATAATTAATAAAACATTTCATAATTAAAAAACAAAATAAATAATAAAAGAAAGAAAATTATTATTAGGGTTTTTTATTTTATCAACACAAACCAAAAAAACATCTGTAGGTCCTTTGCTTTTTTGGTTTTGTGACAACAAACTAAGCCTAAGATGAAATGCGAGTGTGGTCGTGATCAAAGGAGTCTCATACCCGAGGCAGCCGGCAAGGAAGGCCTGCGACGTGCGTTGTTTGTGATCACGCGATTCTCTTACAGAGGGAATGTCGCATCATTTATACAGACTACACCTCAAAATAACACCAGGCTTACTGCCTCTGGATTTTGATTAGTATCTAGCTCACTGATGTCTCTTGTTTTTGTGTTTTGTTTTTTTGTTCAATGAAGAAACAGGGAGAAGGTAATCACTATGAAGAAATTCATTCATTAATTTTATCGCGCTACTGTAAAACGAATATTACATTACAAGTGTGCATAAAAGCGTAAAAGCCCGTGTAAGTCTCCTAGTAATAAAGCTTTTATTAAGACTTACCGATTCATTAGTTAAGGCGTGAAGTTGATATACCGCCAGAGTTATTTTAATTTAATTATTTTTGTTGGGAAGTAAGTATTATCCTAGTTGCGGGCACTAGAGATTCAGAAAAATTGTGCATTACTACGACTTACGGTATATTTTCTCTAAGTCGAGTCAACTGATATCACTCACACCACACGCGACAGTAAAAGAACTTTTCCTTTGCAAAGTATTTCCTTTGCGGTGTTGTTGGAAACTTCTAGATTCAATTAGGAACAGTGACATGTGGGGAGTGCGCCACAAGGTTTATTGTTTCAAACATGCTTCAAACAAAGGGGGAAAGAAAATAACTTTTTAAGATCCAAGCCGGATAAGAAACAACATAGGAGGTATAACCAATGCAACAACATAATTTTATTTGCGTGAAATGTTGGTGAAAATGTATGTTCTATAAGAGGCATAGCAAAACTAAAGTAACGACACCCACGAAAAAAAATAATATCTTCTAAACTAAGGCAAATAACAGAACAGTATTCCACCAGATAATGTAGCCAAGTATTTTTTGGGCACTGATGTATAGCTTTTAGGTTAAAGACTTTTGGCAACAATATGTGCCTTTCTTTGGTCTTTCACTTAAAAGCTATACAACAGTGCCCAAAAAAATACTTGGCTACTTTTAGTGGATTACTGTTTCACATTTTTGATTAGCCTTAGTTTGTTTTGCAGGTGGCGCTACTTTAGCTGTGCTATACTATACATGTTAATTCTACATTATTGTGTTGGCCACTCGAGTGTCCTAATTTTTTTTATGTATTTTTAATCGTGCCGTTGAAATAAATACATTTTCTTTCTTTCTTTCTTTTTTCTTTGTTAAACATTGTTCTCTAAAAACTGTAATATTATGTGGCACCAACAACAGCGGAAATTTAGTTCTGATTTAGCAAAATACAAACCGACACGTGCTGAGTTTGCAGCCGATTTTCTACTGCGATTTCGAATAATATTTTTTTATTAAGTTGTACTACGTACAATGCAGTCAATAGGCAGTGGCGTGCGAGAGAAAAGCCCTATGTCCAGCAGTGGGTTCTTACAGGCCAATGATAATATGATGTACAATCTACAATATTATTTAAATTAACAAGAAATTGAATATTGTGCGCCATATATACACTTGTGAATCTTAGGAACGTTAGTTACTTAAGGACTTGGATCCGTGGCAAGGCAATCACACGAAGCGAAAAAAATCAATCTCGCGAAGTTGCGAAATATCACATTCCATCACCAATCCGCGCCGCAATCTCCTTGTGCCGCCATATTGAAAGTATTATCTCAACTTGATTAGATTCTAATAACTTTAAAAAGTGTAGAAACACTCGTATAGTAGCTATGTCTTATCTATATAGGTATTTAAAATAATAATAAAATACATTATGTATCAATACATAGTATAAAATAAAGTCTCTTCCCGCGTCTGTCCATATGTATGCTTAAATCTTTAAGATTATGGAACGGATTTTTAAGGTTTTTTTTTAACAGATACGGTGATTCAACAGGAAGGTTTATAAGTATAATACATGCACAATATAGTAGTAGGTTAGGCGGTACGAAGTTCGCCGGGTCGACTAGTAATGTGTTTATAGATTATACGATTTGTACGTGATAGATATTACCTAACCTAAATATAGATATTTAGCACCAAAGTTACATTTTTACATTTTATTCCAGTAACGTTAGCAGAAAAAACATTTACAACTGTTTGTGAAGTATAATTCAAAAGGTCTCTAGATTACAATAACTTGACATAAGAAAGAGCCCTTAAAAATAATTATCCAAAGCATAAAACGACTCAAGAATATTCCGTAAGGAGAATGATACTAAATGAAATTGCGCACTCGACTCGAGGAAGGAATTTGAATATAAAACTTGTACCACGATATACAACGACTTGTTTAAAATCCTCGTTTCACATCCACTGCACTTTCTCTATCGAAATAAGCTTGGGAACTCAGAGAGTACTTTGCGATGAAAGGATGGTTTTGGTTTCGTGTTCATTCCTGAAAACGTCTCTTAATACAGGTTTAATGCATTATTCAAGCGAGATGGCAATTACTTGTCGGAGAGGGATGAGCTATGCACCGGGTTTAATTAAATTAAAATTTGAAGTTACAGCAAATTTTCGACACACGAAGAAAATTTGGCGAACGAGTTATTGTTGCAAAATTATTGCTATTGTTTAACATGAAATACAGTTAAGTTGACAAAATAACAGCGGGATTCGAATCTGAATTTGTTAATTTTGAACAAAACTGTAATGATCGCACTGTACGCAGAAATTCCTAACCTTTTTACCTTTTTATCGTTCGTATCGTTTGTGTGAAATCCTTAATTCCTTTTTTAATAGACAGAAGTCCACCTTGAGAAACCTATTTTTCAAATTTCAAGCAGTTTTAGCTGTTAACCTGTCAGTCGGTCTGTACCTAACGAAAAAGTCTGATATTTTATTACAATTTGTCAAAACAAACGTTCAACTTACCTCAACTGAAGTTGGTCGCGTTGACAAACCTTTTTTTTTTTTTTAACGAGGGGAAATGCCTATCGCATTTGTGGGGCTCGCACCCACTAAAACCCCTCGGCAGCCGTCTTGGCGCTTTTGGGAAGAACCCCGGGAACCACACATTATAGCGTCCGAAGTCTTCCCACGCTCAGCTACTATTAGCTTCATGCTCGGGGAGGGCATATTGTTCCCTCCCTCCCCGGCTCGCCTTTGGAGCTGCGGCGGCACAGTGCCATAAGTTGTGCCGCCGCCCATCTCAGGGCCGTTTGATGAGTGTGTGGCCCCCACCCTTTACACCCACGACCCCAGAGACCCCTTTTAGTCGCCTCGCGTTGACAAACCTGCGACAAATAACAGAACGCGGCCGGAAGCACTCCGTCCTAATGACGGAGTCGATGTTAGATTAGTACTTCTGACGTGGAAATGTTCAATTTAAACTACTAAACTGTCCTACTAATGGAGTCACTTGTAGGATGATCAGCAAAGAAAGCTAAGCCTTTACTTCATAATTTTCAGTTTTTTTTTTCTTGTGTGGGTCTAAGAAAACTTTTCATGATTCCGTAGAAATTCCGCTAAGCGAGGCACGTGCCTCCGTTTTACTAAAAAAAACCGGTAAATTACAAAGGTACCACACCACAGGCCGCGCATCTCTTTCAATTACTACAAATTTAGCGCTGGAGCAATATCTATTAAAAAATAACATTACATAATTTCACGCCTTTATTCCCTAAGTGGTTAAGTAGAGGCACCAGTTCATTTAACTGTGGACATTAGTGGATCGAGCTGGACTCGCATTTAGCCCAGTTTATGTTTAAATACGGCGGCGACATTTTATACCATCGTGACAAGGGATTAGACAAAATGTATCTAAATCAATCAATATATATAAAACTCTTCCGTTACTGACTGACTGACTGACTGGCTGACTGACTGACTGACTGACAGACAACGCAGAGCCGAAACTACTGGGCGTAGCGGGCTGAAATTTTGCATGTAGGTTCCTTAGGGAGTGTAGGTGAGCACTAAGAAAGGATTTCCCGAAATTCCCATGGGAACGGGAAAAAACTGGATTTTTGTATTTATGAGAAATCTGCGCGAGTGAAACCGCGGGGCAGCCTCTAGTATATATATAAAACTCTTTCGTTACTGACTGACTGACTGACAGACAACGCAGAGCCGAAACTACTGGGCGTACAAAGCTGAAATTTGGCATGTAGGTTCCTTAGGGAGTGTAGGTGAGCACTTAGAAAGGATTTCACGAAATTCCCACGGGAACGGGAAAAAACGGGATTTTTGTGTTTATGAGAAATCTGCGAGGGAAATACCGCGGGGCAGCCTCTAGTCAATATATATAAAACTCTTCCGTTACTGACTGACTGACTGACTGACTGACTGACTGACTGACTGACAGACAACGCAGAGCCGAAACTACTGGGCGTAGCGGGCTGAAATTTTGCATGTAGGTTCCTTAGGGAGTGTAGGTGAGCACTAAGAAGGGATTTCCCGAAATTCCCACGGGTACGGGAAAAAATGGGAATTTTATGTTTATGAGAAATCTGCGCGGGAAAAACCGCGGGGCAGCCTCTAGTCAATATATATAAAACTCTTCCGTTACTGACTGACTGACTGACAGACAACGCAGAGCCCAAACTACTGGGCGTACAAAGCTGAAATTTGGCATGTAGGTTTCTTAGGGAGTGTAGGTGAGCACTAAGAAAGGATTTCCTGAAATTCCCACGGGAACGGGAAAAAACGGGATTTTTGTGTTTATGAGAAATCTGCGCGGGAAATACCGCGGGGCAGCCTCTAGTAAGCTATTAAACACTAAGCTGCATTATCTAGTGGAATACTGTTTCACATTTTTGATATTTGCTTTAGTTTAAAAAATATTAATGTTTTCCGCGGGTGGCGCTACTTTAGCTGTGCTATGGCTCTTAAGCATAAATATAGACTCACGCCAATGTTGAGCCTATTTCTTCGCTGTAACGATTTTCTTTCTAAAACTACAAAACAATACTAAAAGTAGGGTGCGCTCCGCGGCTTTGCCAACGCATTTTCTCTGTTACTCTGGAATTTCCGGGGAAAAAAAAGTATCCTTAAGTTCTTTCTCTGACTCTAGACTATCTCTGTGGCAAATTTCATTTGAATCGGTACTGTAGTTAAGGCATGATTACGTTACACACAGACAGACAAAATTACTTTCGGATTTATAATATTAGTATGGAAGTAAATGGAAATAAAAATTATTATTTAATGTATACTTTCCTAAATATTAGGTTACTCAAACGCAAGATAAGAACTGTTTGCTACAATCAGGCCTCTTCCACGAGGGCGTCCGGGTTTTCCCCGTGATTTATACCCGCGCCGTAAGCTACGGCCCTCAAGGGTATACCCGGATACACCGGACGTACCCGGATATACCGGATGCACGGATACGGACGTGTTGAGCCAGTGGATATTGTTTGCTGTACGCCGCAGTCATACTAATGAGGCGGTCTTGTATACAGATGTTAAAACTATACTTTTCAGTGTTTTTATGGCATTTCAGTAAATTTTGATTTATTTACTACTATTAAACCCGGCAAACTCTGTATCGCCTTAGATTATTCATTATCATCATTATTTTTATAATACCAATCCACTTAAACTTGGCTGTATATGGACTATGTTGCTTTAACTTTGCCCGCCCAGAATGAGCAGAATAAAAACAACAACGTCAAATCTTTGATAAGAAAATAAATGTATAAAACATTATAATGGAACAGTTTGTATGGAAAAACTTTTCACTTTTTCCATATTTTTTCACCTTTTAAACCTTCCCTGGACTACGCCAAACATTTCAAAACCAGCCAAATAGGCTGCCACAAAAATAAACGCTATGGATAAATTTGCGTAATCGCCAGTCTTGGCAGGGGGGTTGGGTTGGCGATGTGTGTGTGTGTGTGGCACTTTAAGTATTTCAACGACCGTGGGTCTTATAGACGCGTCATAAAAATCATGAATCCGAGTTTACACAGTTATAGGAAAAGTGGACTAAGAGAACAGCCTAAGGACTATTTTAGCAGCGTCCTTCGTGCCAAAACTTTAAAATATTGAGTAGAAGAATTATCATAAAAAGATTTTAATAAAGTTGATTCCAGTCCGTCGTGCTGAGGCACCCGGAACCTTTCAAGCTTATCTCGCAGACTGCTTTAGATATTCAAATGGGATCCCATTCCGCACCCTCTGATGCAGACTTTAGATTGGTCTAGTTGAGAGGCGAGTAGGGGACGACGATTAATTATAAATTTATGTTTGTTATTAATTGTTCTTTAATACAGGATTCTAAATTAATTTTATGTTTTTTTATGTAAGTAGGATCATTATTGGTCCTGGAACGACGTAGTCTGTTAGAGAGATTCAACACATATTTTTTATTTCAAAAATGTCTTAAAACCTAGAAAAAAATGTATATAATAAATAAGCGCCAGAAGTTTAAAGGCCTACCGTGTTATTCATAAAGATACTGTAGATTTTAAGTAGCGTTACTGGAGGTCTACTTCTCTGGTTTGTTGTATGGTAAATACGTGACATCCAGTCTAAATTGACATACGTTAAATAACTATAATGCTGTTTAACTTTTTATGAATAACAGGGCTAGCCTTTTATCTTTGGCTTTTCAAGAATAAACTGTCTCCCATTAGGGTGGTCAGAGATAACTTCTTTTATGAACTATATATTGGCAACACAAACTGAGGTTGAGTCAAATTTAATAAAAATAAATTAATAAGAAGAACAAATTCATGGGTTTAAGAGGGGTTTACTGAAATATAATCGATTTAGTTATTTTTACATACTAGTGATTATTGTACGAAGCAAATCGTTGAATAACACTGGAGTTGCACAAACGAGGCATGTCGGTACAGGTCTCGCGTTTTTCACTAATATGAACCTAGGACTTACACTGAATTTCGCGATTCGCGGAGGTGATGAAACTCACACTCACTCACTCACTCTCTGCGCTGAAAGTGCTGAAGATGAGAAATGGAGGCTTACCTGAAACAAGAAATATTACGGTTAGGAGGCTTGCAATTTAATCAATAAAATTCTTCCGTTACTGACAGACTGACTGACTGACAGACAACGCAGAGCCGAAACTACTGGGCGTAGCGGGCTAAAATTTTGCATGTAGGTTCCTTGGGTAGTGTAGGAGAGCACTAATAAATTTCCGTAATTCCCATGGAAACGGGAAAACGGGATTTTAGTGTTTATGAAAAATCTGCGCGGGTGAAACCGCGGGGCAGCCTCTAGTTTATAATATCATTCCTTGGGTTGACATTAAATATTAAACAGTTCAGGGGTGTGATGTTCGTCTCTGTGTGTGTTTCGGGCACCCTAGATACAGGTTCTTCCTAGTTAGGGGCTCTGAGTGTGGTGTGTTTTTTTTTATTCTCTTATTTTAAGAAGCACAAAAACTTTTTTATTTTATTTATATGTCAATGGTCAAATTTCACGATTTTGCTTATCCTGTAAAAAAATATATAGAAAAGCTAGTTACGATCGTCACAGGATCGCTGTTGTATTGCACATTGTACTGTACCGTGCAGGTCTAGGAGGGCGTAACAGATTTGTCTATGGTTTCGTGCGCGCTAGACTCTATTACCGAACAGCAAGAGCTATTTTGCAATACAGAAAAACCGGAAGTGTTACGCCGAACTAGACCGCCGCTGTACTGTTCAGTTTGGCTTTCAAGCGAACACGGCCCGAGGTAGTTAATTTATTTTTATAACGAAATAATTTAATTATGTTTTTGCTTTTATTAGTTTCTATTTATTTGTTTTATAATTAACGAGCATGCCCGGCTAACTTCGTTACTCCATAGAATATAAGATGCTACTTAAGACTTGGCTCTATAGACTTTGTTCCTTAGACTCCCCAGAATGGGAAAATAAAGAAACAAACAACAACAACAAACCACCTGTCAAAATATGCAAACAATGAAAAAAAATTGCACCTTGGGTTATACTTTATTTGAGTTTAAGTAAGGATCCCTATTTTTTTGAAAATCTAATATAGCCTATGTCACTCGGGGATAGTGTAGCTTCCTACCAGTGAAATAATTTTTTAAATCGTTTCAGTATTTCCGGAGCCTATACGTTACAAACAAATAAACAAATATTTCCTCTTTATAATATTGGTATAGATCATGTATAGATTATTGCTTTCCACATAATGGCGAACATATTCAGAGAATAACAGTGCAAAATAAAATGAAAGGAATAAAACAACCGCCTTGTTTCCATTGAAATAAACGATGGTTGAATTTCAAGAAATAATTTTAATCACCTGAGCGAAACGCTTCCTTTTCAACGAGAAAACTTAAAAGAGAATAGAAGATTTTTTTATCTCCTCGAAAGATTAATTATTCAGAAGCGGGGATTTGTACCGTGAAGCTTTATTTAGCGAGATTTATTTTAAGAAATAAAAGTACACACAGATTTAATAAAAAAAAAAGCCAAATCAGACATTTTCATTATAATGTTAACGTCACAAATTGGGCGTTGCGTTAAACTCATTGAAATAAATTGTGCGACTTTTGTGATTATTTTAAACTGTAAAAATAATAGTTCGCAATAAAATTTATTATTTATCTTGATAATTTGAGCAATATGTGTGCTTCATTCGATAAATTGTTCAATTTTCTGTAAAAAAAAAGATGTTTATAATGGAAAACATATGAGTTTTAGTAGGTCAAATGAATTATCATTAAAGACAATGTTCATTAATACCAGACCTAAATCTTATTGATTCCACTCTCAGGCGAACTATGAAGTAGTACAGTCAACTCAACTAACTTTGAAAAAGTCAAACTTTGAGTACAAGTCTAAACCTAATGGCCTAAGAAATACGAACCATCAGATTGTATAAAGCTTGAGTGCTCTTAGCCGATTGAAACTAAGCCTGAACTGAACATCTATTTATTTTGTTTCTTGTTTAGTTTTTAAAGTTAAATGGAACGACCTCGTACAGACTAGAAGCTAGAAACAAGTCGGGAGAGCATAAACTGGGTATTTACTACTTGTTCGTTAAAAAAAGTAGTATAGAAAAGAAATAGAATACGCTATAATGCATACAAAGTAAGACACAAAAGTATGGGCGGCCTTATCGCTAAAAGCGATTTCTTCCAGGCAACCCATAGTATATTTTTATCTAGTCCATACAGATCTAATAGACAGTAAAGCGATCGAGAAAGATAGAAGATATATAGATAGAAGAATATCTAATAGACTGTGAAAGCGACTTAATTTTTGCTTATACGTATATGGCTAAACTTTATACGTATACGATTAATATGGATTAAAGCAATGTATTCCTTTGACAGATTAAGAAGTCACCTATTATTTATTTTGTAACTACAATGCAGACGATATCCCGGCGCCATGCGGGTCAGTATCTCACTCCGCGGTCACATAACTGCGTCGTGATGAACGACCACTGGCGGGCATTAGGACCGCAGCGCGGCCGCTGATTGCGCGACCAGATTAGAACGTTATGAACATGTGAGAACTAGCCAACACTGCTTGTTTAATTTGATTTGGTCGGATTAACGAGGTTTTTTACGTGCAAAATTATATGCGTAGTATTTTTTTGTTTTCTTTTTATAAAATATTTAGACGCCAAGTATTAGTATAAATTATGGTCTATGTGTTATTCTGATGTCTAATCTATAATACTGTAAAGTAACATTAAATTCCGAGCGTTAGTTTTACCGTGAAAGTGGAACCAAACTCCAAACATCCTCAAAAAAAAAATTCCTTTATAATATTTCTAGTGTAATTATGGGCATGCATCACCAGTCTCCAAGAGAGTCTCTATTTTAGGCAGATTAAGAAGACGAAAAAAATCTGCGCGCATGTGTGAATGTGTGTGTGTGTAGTAAAAATATATCAAAACAACAATATCCTAAACAATAAAATTTGAGCTTTTCACTGGTACATAGTTTCTTAAAACCAGTCGTTTGTTTGACCTTGTTCCGAACAACAACGTTACAACTAAAACTCTGGCCGACAGAACTGGCCGGCATAAAATTGCATCATCCGAGAGAAAAACATCTCTGATCTTGAACGCGGAGTACTACTGTATGCATGAATGGGATCGATCGAGCCGCCCGCCCTCGCCGGTGCCGCCCGCCCAGCGCGGTCGATGACCCCGCCCGGAAAAATCACGAACAGCTGATCGGAGGGCGACTCAGTTCCGTGTGTCACGGTTTTTTGAAGGGGTGGATGGATGATTAATAGATAAAAAATGTTATTTTAAGGGACTGTTAATGGGTCAGTTTAAAAAGGTTTTGTAGTTTACACTTTCGTCTATGGCTCACACGGTGTGAAACTAGCGCCATATCCGATAAATAATTAATATCTTCTAAACCATGGTCGAAATCTAAAATATGCGTCTGACTCCCTTGATAATCTTGCTTAGAATTGTTAACTCTCTGTTGTGTATCTTTAAGGATATTGTACTATTCGGATATGTACTGACTTAAAATAAAGATAAACAGAAATAACTTGAGATAGAGACTGGAGCTTTGGGATGTAGGTTTAACGGATAGTTGAAAGTTGCACTTAGAAATTAATTCTTTTACGCGGTAACTGGGAAATGAAAAAAATTAAAAGAAAAACGAGTTAAAATTTAAAGCGTGGATGAACCCCCGGGCGTTAAACTTCCTGCCGCACAAGTGTTCAAGTATAAAGCATTCTGTAATGTTATTATTATTATTCGGAGCCAGTGTTGTCCCACTGCTAGGCAAAGGCCTCCCTCCCCCTCTTTCATTCCTCGTGTTCTGATACCAGTTATTTTCTAGAGCACCGAAATCGTCTCTGGACCCCTTTCCCGTAATGTACTCAATAGTAATGTTGAAATAACTCAGTTCATAAATAACTTGAGTCATAATGTTTTATAATTTATTTTTTATAAAAAAGAGACTGGGCCCTTAGTCTCATCGCGCAAAACGTAACTATCGAATAAAATTAGAGTAGAAACAGTACGTTAATCGCAAGAAAATACACATTTGGTAGTCTCGTAATCAATTTTGCTATAACTATAGCAGTAGTATCGCAACAGATTGGAATCGACCAAAAAGGGTAGTCTGCTCCATAATAAGATAATGTTATGATTACGTTCGACTGACATTATATATGTCAATAATGATTGATATTAAGTGACAGTTGCACTACGCCCGTTCCAATTTCGTCTCATAAAACAGGATTCACTATTTAGGTAAAAAATCCCAGATTATTCTATAGCTTGCTATTGATATTCTATTGCTATACTATAATGATCCATCAAAGTTACGAGACTCGCAATTTTTGACACGATCGTAATAGAGTAATAGTAGAATAATAATAGAATAGAAGTATAATCGTAAGTTTAAGAGACTAGAGTCGCTTTCAATAAATAGACACATACATAAAGAGAGAACTTCTTTTTTTTCTGAAGTCGGTTAAATTAGGTACTAAAACCTTCTCCTGAATGTAACAAACAATCGGTTCAGCCAAACTCGAGATAATCGTGGACATACATAAAACATACATACAGGTCAAACTGATAACCTCAATTTTTGAAGTCGGTTAAATAGTAACTAGTTACCAATCTCTGCCTCTACCCGAGCTGCTCGAGCGCTGTGATGGACTCGTTTCAAGTGTAGATGGAGGGAACTAATAGAAAATGTTTTATTTATCATTCGCGCTCAAATAAGATATTTTCTCTCTGGCATATATTTCTTCTAACGTTCACATGTTTTTATTTGTAGGTTGTTTGGTTCATTACTTGGGAAAGATATAGAAAATATAAATATAATATGTTATATTTGTTTATTCGTATTTACCAAGAACGTTAGTTTCACCTTAGAATTGAGGAAAAATTCTAGCTTTACCTAGAGCCAGTTTTTTACCGATGCTAGCGCCATTCTACATAATCTTGCTTGGTATTTTTTGAGCACAGTAAAGTAGTAATAACATAAGTAAAAAGAACAAAATAATCCACAGATTGTTGCGAAAAGTTGCCACTCTTAGTAACACTTTGTAACTTTCTTTGGTTTTCAACTTAAAAGCTATACAGAAGTGCCCTAAAAATACTAGGCTACATTATTTAGTGTCATACTGTGCCACATTTTTGATATTTGTCTTAGTTTAGAAGATATTTAAATTTTTCACAAATGGCGCTAGCATCGCTGTAAACTGGCTCTTAAATGATTTTAACTTTTATATCAAATAAGACGATTCCTAAAGCCTCGTCGTAATTCGTTAATAAGGCGAGATAACGAAATCCGTTAAAGTTCGTTAGACCGCGGCCGCGTACTGATTGATATGGGGACATTAATTAAATTAATGTTATTGTGTTACATAATCAATATATCAATATATATAAAACTCTTCCGTTACTGACTGACTGACTGACTGACTAACTGACTGACAGACAACGCAGAGCATGTATGACAGTGACAGAAGTTCAATGATTGCATACGAAGAGACAGGGACAGTCATCTGTCAGTCGTGCAAATCGGATTCTTGGTTCTGCGCCACCACCTGGGTTTTAGTGAAAAGTAATTAATATTTAATATTAAAAAGATATTAATTTCGAAGAACTAGCTAATCCCGTTTTTTGGAATGGTTATCTTTGACAAAATAATGTATCGAGGTTTTTGTATCCTCGTTGTGTTTCTAAATTATAAAAAACTTTGTTATATCCTCAAGAAGGTTATACTAAAGTTTCAGATCTCTACCATCTGTATTTTATGAGAATTACTTGATTTAGAAACGCCTTCCTAGCTCGTAAATCGTCTTAAGGTAGAAACATTATATTGTGTGATTGACTGCTCCTTCCGTGGTTCGGTAGGCAGTGATGTGGACTGAGACGCGGGTGAACCGGCTTCGCTTCCCGGCGGTGGCGAACATTGTTATGATGAATATCGATGTTTGTTTCCACTTCTGGGTGTATTGTTCGACTTTGGACATCCTAGATACAGGTTCTTCCTAGTTAGGGGCTTCGTATCAATATATATAAAACTCTTCCGTTACTGACTGACTGACTGACAGACAACGCAGAGCCGAAACTACTGGGCGTAGCGGGCTGAAATTTTGCATGTAGGTTCCTTAGTAAGTGTAGGTGAGCACTAAGAAGGGATTTCCCGAAATTCCCACGGGAACGGGAAAAAACGGGAGTTTTGTGTTTATGAGAAATCTGCGTGTGAAAAACCGCGGGGCAGCCTCTAGTAAATTATAATTTTAGTCATGGTAAAAATTATATTACGGAATATTTAAATTTCGTTTATTTATCAATTTGCTCGCCTCTGTGGTTCAATATTCAGTGTCGACTGTGAATTTGCACGTCCGGATTCGATTTCCGGCTTGTGCATTTTTTTATTCAATGTTTGTTGCAGACGGAATGAATTCGCTTACACCGCTTTTACGCAATTCTAAGGAACATTTTAAATTTTTTCTCGAGTTGTAGGTAGGTACAATCAAAAAACGTTTTATTTTATTTTATACAAGAGAAAGCCACTAAGAGCTTTTTTTTCAACCAACTTCTGAAATGACTAAAATAAAGCAAATTAACAACTTCAAAAGCAGAGTCCGCAACAATGTCTACGCGGAAAAAGTACTTTTCTATATTTTCCACTGTTATACCTTCGCTGGACTATCATATGACAAACATTTCAAAACTTAACAAAATAATCGGACCTGACGTTCTCAAATTGTAGTTAGACAAACAAACCACGTTTGATTTTCATAAATATAGTACAAAGTAGAAGATTGGTATTTATTCTAACGAACCTGACTCAGCACTCTGTCCCAGCGTCATGAGATCCTGCTGCGACCTTCGCCGCTGCCTATTCTCCGCCCTATAGTCGGGCCACCTGCCGAACTGGCCTGCCGCGTTCAGATACTCCTGCGACGAAAACCTGGACCTTGGTCCATACTGGTCCTGGCGGTACACCACGTCTGGGTGGGAGTTAAGACCTGGCACGACCTGGCTGCCGAAGTTCGCGCGATGGTACTCTTGGTTAGCTCCTTCAGTGAACTCGTGACCGTGGACCGAGGTGGACCGTTGAGGCCCGTAGTCTCTCATGCGGTTGGACAGATCTTGCCGGTGGGGAGAGTAGTCCAACCCTCGCGGACCCATCTCGAAGTGACCGTGCGGACGGCTGTTCCGGTAGAAGTGGGGTGAGAACGGATTCTTGCTTGAGCCGTCTTGGTTTTTTGGCGCGTACCCATCTTTCCTTATCTCTTTCTCTCTCGGAGGGTTTGGTTTCGGTTTCTCCGTGTTTTGGATGGTGATTTCCTTCTTAGGAGTAGACTCTTCTGGTTTGTTCGTCTTCTGCGGAGAGTCCATGTCCTGTGACATCCTCCGGTTCAACTCCTGGATTTTCTCATTCACAGTACTCACTTGGAAAGCTTGCGACATTGTTTATAACTTTTAAGCACTTTAACACTAATAATATTTTTCTTATATCAAAATGTTAATACAATAATCATGTAAACTTTGTATATTTTGAATAATAGGATATATGACGTCACAACCGGTACAAAGAATGAAGTAAAAGTGTTGAGTGGAGTGGAGACGGTACGGTAATTAGAAAGAGAATTTAAGGAATGGTAATGATAACAACAAACGGAGGAATTGTGATCATTCCAGCTAACTGTTGATTGATATTGTGTGCGAGCACGCAGCTGTTGATCTTCGACTGTAATTTAAATTAAACCTTGTGTTTGTTATCATAGAGTTGGTGTTTGTGTGCGCAAGGCAACACGACTCGTCTTCCGGAATGAATTATTTATCTTAGAGATGCAGTAAACTATGTTTGAGTTGTAAAATTAATTAATTTATCAGATACGTTTTATTCAATTTTAATTACGAAATAATTAAGGGAAAAAATATTATTTTATTAGTCCTATTACACTTACTTATCTATACCAAAATTATAAAGAGGAAAGATTTGTTTGTTTGTTTGTTTGTAACGAATAGGCTCCGGAAATACTGAACCGATTTGAAAAATTCTTTCACTGATAGGAAGCTACACTATCCCCGAGTGTCATAGGCTATATTAGATTTTCAAAAAATTAGGGATCCTTACTCAAACTCAAATAATGTAACCCAAGGTGCAATATTTTTTCCGTTGTTTACATATTTTGGCAGGTGGTTTGTTGTTGTTTTTTTTTTATTCGCCCATTCTGGGCAGTCAAAAGAACATAGTCTATAGAGCCAAGTCTTTGTAGTATCTTAATTCTATGGCGTAACGAAGTAAGCCGGGACAGCTAGTATTGTATGTATTTGTTATAATAACAGTAAAAATGTCATATTGTATGTATTTGTTATAATAACAGTAAAAATGTCAATGTCGAACTAAAAAAAAAACAAAAAGCAACCTATATTGTTGGAAAGTCGAACAAAAGACGGTGTAACGACCAATATTATGTCGAAATATGAACCCCAGAACTCGGCTGTCATGAAGCAACCGTGTTATTAGACGCCCAATCTCGTCTTCTGGAGCTGTGCCAGCTGGTACATCATCAGACCTGGCAAACAGCTGTGAGCCGAGTAAACACTACTAATACAGAGGTATAACTAGGTCTGGGTTATTGAAATTTGAAATAAACTTTAGATCTGGTTTGCTCTACATTACGCCATCGATCGCCGGGTTGAAAGCATTTTTGTTTGATTGATATAAGTAAGGTAGGTAACTATATTGTTTTAATTTAAAATATGCATATATAGGTTTATGATGAGTTATTATAAAACGTAATTAGATTTTTAGAATTATATTGTTATATAAGTACTTAGAATTTTATATTATTTACAATTCAATACCTATGTAAAAAAAACCTCAGGAATAATAATGCTCAAGAAGAGTTCATTTCCTTAGAGGCGTTAAAGAAAGAAGTAAATTTTGTTACCACAATTTATGCAAATAAATTATATTTATCTTTTAAATTTTGGGACGGTAATTAAAACCCTTTTTATTAAAATAGTGACCGTTTTTATAGGCCGCGGAATAAAGCTATATAGTAACAAAATGTGGCAGTCTTCAAGAATAGTAAAGTACCTATCCACAAGGCTGCCTTCTTCAAACGCACATTATAATAGAAAACGACCAGGCCGCGGCTGGCGCGATATTGCTATTGTTTCTCGTTTTGCTAAATTCCCCCAAGAATACAAAATCGAGGCAGATACTACTAGAACTGCTCGAAAGTATATTATTATTTCGATAAAAATGCAAATCACTTGGGATATTGAATTATTAAATATAAGCTAACTTTGTTGAACATTTTCCAAATAACCTTTTAGCGGAACAATAATAAAAACCGATAAAAGTTTTAAACTTTCTTGAAGATTACTCAGCGTCAAAGTAATATCATTTTTATTAGATTTGTACTCAGCTTGAACCAAACATTCCTTCAACTATAATTGAAAGTTAATTACAAATTGATTTCAATTTAATGCGAATATAATCACCTAGTTATACTAAGTACCTACTATTAGGTTTTGTATGTTCATACACCTATAATTCGGAGATAACAATCTAATAGCATCATGTAAAATGCATGAAAAATAACTTCAAAATTACAGTAACGACCTTACCCCCCTTCTCCTTACCTCCCCCCTAACACACCCGGCTCCGAAATGGCCAGCTGAATCCAGGGCCTCATCATCATTACCTATATAAAATGGAGTGCTGCCATATTGGCTTCATATATTCGTGTTAGTTAGATTTATAACGCTTTCTTGTACATAGCTATTTTCTTTTTTTAAGATCAAGTAAAATTATGAAAAAAAAAATATTTTTCGGGTTATTTATTTTATCTACATAAGGTACCTAAAGTTTTATTGAATAACTTGAATTGTATTACTTAAAATTGTGTTCTTTGCAGTATGTAATAAATGTTAGTACCACGCTTTTATATTAAATTGAAAGAAGTTACTTGAGTTAGCATCGAAATAGCATTACTTACGTTACAATATTTATTTACAAACAATGTAATAATAAAAATAAGAAGGAATTTTTTGCTGAGATTCTTAAAACGTCTTGTTAATTATTTTTGACGAGCTCTTACGGCCAGATCAAAGATTTTTTATTTTATATTCGACTTTGCAAGGGGATCTCATTTTAACGATGGTAACTGATCTGTAAGTTTCTGATTTACTTTTGAAAAAAACATCTTTGAACTGTTTTCTGACTATAACAACGAGAGTTTGATTGCTCACCGTATGATAGCGATAATTAAAATCATAAATTATCTCCAAACGATGATAAAACACATCATTGATATCTATTTAAATTTATTTTTATTATTATAGACTTTTGTATATAATAAACTCGAGGTATCCCAGCTTCAATCAATTGTATTGCCTAAAAAAATTGAAACTGAGCTATTTCTATGGTTTCGTTACAAAATATAACTTGGCTTTTTCTGATAATCATTCGACAGTCGAAGTTTCAGAGAGCTTTTCTGAAAGCTCACAGATAAAATTATCCAATTGTTTATCCAACAATTGCAGCTCCGTTCCACCGACGCGGATGCTTCCAATTAAACTAGAATATTTTTCTTTTCGTACCGCCGCCACTCATACACACTCTACACTAAAAACTACGTTTTCAAAGCACACACTTAGACTTGTGATATGTATGGAGCAGCCTCGAGGATCTAGTTGTAAAATAATAGTAAAACACGGTTCGCAGACGCGCCGGCGAGCGGGCCGGCGGGCGGGCGGCGACTGAGGGCGGCGCCCCGCGCTAGGGCGGCTAGGGCGCCGTGGAAATGGGTTAACGATCACGCTCCTTGGAAGCTTTTGAACGGTTATGTTGATTTGTGTGGGAACTCCGGGAAGCGCCGCGGAGCCAACGCGGACAGGTGGATCTTGGTTTTTTGTATGTTTTTACTAACATTTTGAAACAATAATAAAAAAAACGGTAAAAATTGTCCTGAAAAAGTTTGATTTAAATATCTAACTACACTTATCCATACAAATATTATAAATGCAAAAGTAACTCTGTCTGTCTGTCTATCTGTTTGTCTGTCTCGCTTTTACTAGAAAACTACCGTACCGATTTGAATGAAATTTAGTATAGGGATAGTCTAGAGCCTGAGAAAGGACATAGGCTACATTTTATCCCAAAATTACGACGGGAAAATTGGGAATTTGATGTTACACGGGTAAATGCGCCGGCGAAGCTGCGGGGCGCTTACTAGTAATATTATAAAGAGGAAAAATTAATTTGTTTGTTTTAATCGAACATGCCTCACAACTACTGGACTGATTTGAAAAATTTGTTTACTATTACAATCCTACATTTTCCCTGATGAACATAAGCTATAGAAAAATTAATAAACCTATGACGAAAGGAGGTATACAGTTCACCGTTTGTACTCAAAAAATTACCGTCAGAATAAAACAAAACATGAACGCATAAAAACAACAATCAACAGGTCAACAATCTAAAGTCACGTAAGTATTTGCGCAACTAATTATGTCTTCTGAAACATGCAGACTCGTTGGCCCAGCAGATAACGAGCCGCCGCGGGCACCTGGGACCCTGCTTCAGGATACTTCGCCCATCGAGGGCCGATAAAGTAGCGGTTCAATGCGAATGTGTGGGTGTCACCGTTAGTGACGACATTTGTATGTAATATAGAATCGGTTGTATGTGTGTGTCTCACAATACAGATCTGATGATTTAAGAATAATATTGGTGTAGTAAATAGAATGAATTAGAGGACTGAAAGTGAATCGAGAGTGTAAAAAAACTCTATTAAGGCGGTAAGTCACGGTATGGCGCGAAATTTAAATTTTTTCGCGTTTTTTAATTATTCTGGCGAAAGTATTCATTTTTAATAAAGTTTTAATGAATTTGCGTATGTAAAAAACCATTTTCCACATTGTAATACAACGTTTTTCGAAGACAGACCTACTAATTTTGTGTCTAAGGACCTAACTTGATTTTTGGCCTTTATGTCCTTAGGCACAAAATCAGTAGGTCTGTCTTCTAAAAACGTTGTATTACAATGTGGGAAATGGTTTTTTACATACGCGAATTCATTTAAACTTTTAAAAATATGTATACTTTCGCCAGAATAAATAAAAAACACGAAAAAATTTGAATTTCGCGCCATAGCGAGAGTTACCACCTTAATAGTAACAATAATAATAACAACGCATCACACTCAAAGCCCCTAACTAGATAAAACCTGTATCTAGGGTGCCCGAAACATATACAGAGACAAATATTACACCCAGACCAGAAACAAACATCATCATACCCGCCGGGAATCGAACCCAGGTGCACTAACTTATAATTTCCATTTAATACTATAAAAAATGGCAATTTGGATCTATTTTAACCGACTTCAAAAAAGGAGGCTATCAGTTTGACCTGTATGTTGTTTGTCCGCGATTATCTCGAGTTGGGCTGAACTGATTTTGATGCGGTATTCACAAAAGTATTTGTTACATTCCGGAGAACATTTTAGTACCTATTTTAACCTACTTCAGAAATTAGGAAGTTCTTAGTTTATGTATGTGTCAATTCAAATTATAAAAAAAAAAAATATATACACAGCAGACAATATTGATTCGCATGATTGATTCGTCCGATTGATTCACACACGAGACTACATAACGTTTTCTAGTTTTCTACGACAGCTTTATCTGCTGACCCTATTCCGGGCTATTTCTGACGTAAATCAATGCATCCATTTCTGCTCTGAGAAACGAACACGTTAAAATTTTATGACATTCATTAAAACTATTTTGGCTCGAATATTCGTGACGGCGCGGCGTTGTTTACGGCAACTAACGCACTATCACGTTAACGGTCATTTCACTGTCCGGTTATTGTTTGTGGTACAGAACACAGAGGTGTACAAATAGTAAGCGTAAGGTAAACTGATCGTTCCACTGAACAATTGTATGGCAGAATTGGAAGCAATTTTCGGCTCATGTATACATATGTTATATCAATATATATAAAACTCTTCCGTTACTGACTGACTGACTGACTGACAGACAACGCAGAGCCTAAACTACTGGGCGTAGAAAGCTGAAAAACGCACGTGGGTTCCTTGGGGAGTGTAGGTGGGCACTAAGGAGGGATTTTCCGAAATTCCCACGGGAACAAAAAAAACGGGAATTTTGTGTTTATGAGAAATCTGCGCGGGAAAAACCGCGGGGCAGCCTCTAGTCTATTGATAAAAGCAGTAACTTAATTAGAAGGCAAAAATATAGATTTTTTAAGACTAATGCCGGTAATATCCAACTTTGTTTAAACTGTTCGATTAGTTTAAACTGCAACCGTCGCTTTCTTTGTCATATAAACAAAAAGAGACAGCTGCAGTTTAAACCAGCGACACAGTTTTAACCGAGTTGGACATTACGGTAACAAGAGTTTCACAATTTGCAAAAGATTCAGAATCGTAGGCCCCTGAAATACAGATTTATTGTGATCAAAAATTTGGTCAGATTAAGTTATTTGTTTCACGAAACAAAGCATGTTAAAAAAAAGAAAACTTATAAACCTGATAATATTTAATGATGAAGCGATGGACATCAAATTCATCGAGATTTGCTAAGAACTGCATACTTTCATAAGTAGTGAAAATGTTTTCCTCCGAAACTAATTTCATAATTACCTAAATAGCTTTCTCTCTATTGCAAGGTTGCGGTTCGGAGGCGACAGCATGAGTTTTTCTTCATGTTCAATCCACTTAAGACCCTGTTCGGCATGCAGATGGAGTGAACGACTTACCACGAGATCATCTCAGGGGCAGGCAAAGCAAGCGGTATGTTAGTAGACACCGGACAAACCCTAGCGTGTCGAACACTATAGCGACCCGGTGTGCCGGCTGCGGTCGCCGTACATTGTGTCACTTTGTGGCCTGGGTGCGTCTAATACCGAGTACCTACCTACATACTGCAAAATGTTGTTAGTTTTAAGTATTTAGAAAGCCTTATTTTTAACGTTATTTTTAAATCATATTGTCAATTTGAAGGATTAATAAATTCTCAATTGATTTTTCAGCATTAGTTGCTCAAGTTCAAATTCTAATTCAAATAATTATTTATTCAATATAGGATACAAGATCACATAATTAAAGTCAATTAGACTACATCTAATCTAATTGCTATTGATACGTTATTTGGTTAAGTATCCTATACTGTGAGAGGCGAGGTAGTTCAGGGTGCCCAATAAGTGATGACTAATCAATAAAGTGAATCATTGTTCCTACAAATTATACTTGTAATTTGCACCAATATACACATTTCGAACCTTCGAGTTAAAATGACGTTTATATCATTAGTGGGCGCCAGCGTATTTTCTTTAAAACATCTTATTCCCAATTTACCGTGAGAATATTGGGATAAAAAGTAGCCTTCCTTTTTATAGGCTCTAGACTATCCGTATACCAAATTCAATTAAAATCAGTTCAGTAGTTTTGTCGTTAAAGCAAGACTGAGTTATTTTCGCATTTATAATATTATTAGTATATGGATTTTTAGCGAAATTAAGTTTTTGAATACCATCTTGCGGAGCTGGTGTACAAGAGGCTCCCACAGTTGTAAGAAAGGCCCCTGCCATGGCCAGAGCAGTGGCAAAGCCATCATTATCAGAGCCGAGGGCCAGGCGAACGACCAAAAAGTGAAGTGCCGATTTATGTTTAGATTATGTAAACAAACTCGAAAAAATTGGTATAAGAGATTTACCCTTAACCCTATTCAAAAATTATCTTTGTGAACGCACTCAACGGGTTAAAATAAACTCCAGTGTTAGTGAAGATGAGAACATTACATATGGCGTCCCACAGGGAAGTGTACTTGGTCCGACACTGTTTCTGGTGTATATTAATGAGCTGTGTGGTCTTAAATTAAATAACGCTGAAATTTTCTCATATGCGGATGACACTGCAATCGTTTTTAATGCAAAGACTTGGGAAGAGACGCGTCAACTAGCAGAGATAGGTCTAAAAAAAGTTTACACCTGGCTTCAAATAAACAAGCTCTCATTGAATACGACAAAAACGAATTATATGTGCTTTGCAAAGGATAATAGGTCTCAACCTGATGACAGTTTTAATATAAAAATACACAGCTGCTGTTCAGCTCTGGACCACTGTGCGTGCCCGGTTTTGGAAAAAGTACTGTCCGTCAAATACTTGGGTGTAGTGCTGGATTGCAGACTGTCCTGGTTTGCCCACATGGAACTAGTTTCGACAAGGATTAGAAGACTTATATGGATTTTTAAAAAATTAAGACATGTTGCGGATAAGATACTCCTGAATCGGATCTATGTGGCACTGGTACAGTCTGTAATCACGTATTGCATTCCTGTGTGGGGCGGTGCAGCTAAATCAAGATTTATTGACCTTGAAAGATCTCAAAGATCGTTGTTAAAAGTTATCTACTCTTTGCCATATAGATACCCGACAACACAACTTTATTCTCTTACAAAATTGTTAACAATTAGAAAATTGTATATACTGAAAACAGTCCTTAAAATGCATAAATACTTACCCTACAATTCGTCAAAATGTAGTACTAGGCGTGTGTATGCCGTTGCTAAAATCATTGCATGTAGATCTGCTTTTGCTCAAAGACAGTTTGCCGCACGAGCCAGTCGTTTATATAATACTGTCAACAAATCCTTAAACATATATAATCTTAAACTATGCGATGTGAAAAGAAAACTGACGGAATGGCTTTTAACTCTTGATTATGCTGATGTTGAATTGCTACTTAAATAATCAATTATGTTGCTTTAACTTAAGTTGGAAAAACATTTATTTATATTTATGCTTATTGTAATCTAGTTGAAAAGAGAAAATTGTAAATATTGACTGACAAACAGACAGACTGACACACATTTTTTAAATTGTATTATTATTTAGGCTGTTTTAAACTTTTTATTTCTAAGCACATTGTCATCGTGGAAGAGTGGAGTCTCTTAATACAGGTAGTTTCTACTTAAAAAGAGACCCCTTGTCATAAGTATTTTGTAAAATTTGTTGGAAATAAATATTATTATTATATATTATTATATGTTGTTTGAGTACCTAGCCCCCGGCAACCATTACGCTCATTTTATTTCGATGTCACCCACTTTTGCTTTGAATCTATTTGCTAGTTTACTTTTACCCTACATTTATTTACATCTTAGTTTTTATTTGTTTAATGACTCATTTCGCGCTACATTTCACCATTTCACTTTGCTAAAAATTTATTGTTTGGTTTGATTGATGTTTGAATGACTCAACACTGACTCGTTTCTCATACAATCCGATCCAATTAACTGATTGATTGAAACGTCGTTTTTATTCGTGTGACTATCAAATTGTTGATAACGTTCCGTTTCATGCCAAACGAATCGATGATTGGCGACATTGATTGGCGGCACAGCAAAAACATTAGAAATTCCGTAATAGTTTCTTTTTGTAAATTTTTAATGTTGTGTTTTTTAGTGTTAGTAATAAGTTTGCTTTCTGTGTTTGCTGGTAGGTAACTTTTTTGGCTAGTTAGTTTAAACGTTTATACATTTGATATTTTATTTTATTTATAGTAATATCGTATTGTATTTATTTTTTAAATTATTATTATTTCTGTATTATATTTGTATTTATCAAAATGTTATATGCACACAATAACAATGATTCTTTAGGCTCCGCCGATGACTTTTTATCCATATCTGATAACTCATCAGTGGTCTCGGACAGCACAGATAATAGTTTCCACAGTATTCCTTCTCTTGGTGACTCCCTTTCTTCTCAGTTTCCTCTTTCTTGCCATAACTTTAACGTTGTACACATTAATGCACAGAGTATTCCAGCCCACTTCCCAGATCTCCTTTCTGTTTTTGACAGCAAGAATATTCATGCCATTCTAGTTTCTGAGTCCTGGTTGCATCCATCACTTCCTACTGCGTCTTATTCTTTACCCGGATTCCAGCTGATTCGAAACGATCGCAGCAACCGAGTTGGTGGCGGTGTTGCTATTTATTTAAGAACCAATTTTGCGTTTACTATTCTTAGTACATCTCAGCAGCCGCCACCAAGTAATGCTGGAGAACATATCTTTATCGAAGTCTTGCTGTCAAAAACCAAAGTTCTTCTTGGTGTATACTATAGTCCTTCTAAGAGAATTAGCTACTTCGACTCATTTGAGAAGCTTCTTGAAGGACTAATTCCATCTTACACTCACACAATAGTAATGGGTGACTTCAACACTTGTCTTTTGCTAAATGACACCCGTTCCCACTCTCTAATTTCTGCAGTGAAGGCCTGTAACATGCACATTCTCCCCCTTGCCTCTACACACCATCTACCAAACTGTAGACCATCACTTCTGGATTTAATGTTAGTTTCGTCCCCAGATCACGTAGTCACACATGGTCAGTATCCAGCCGATGCTCTCTCGCATCACGACCTCGTATTTCTCTCCTACAAACTTCGTCCACCTAAGGCTAACGCAAAAATTCTTCTGCATCGTAATTTTGGTAGCATGGATAAAGAACGCCTGTTAGAAGATGCTAGGAAACTGGACTGGGCAGCTATTGGAAGTACCGTAGACGTCAACGAACAAGTTTCTTCTTTTAATTCGTTTTTGACACAGCTCTACAATACACACGCACCAGTCCGGGCTATTAGAGTGAAACATCTACCTGCTCCTTGGCTCACAGACGAATTGAAGGCTTTGCTTAGCAAAAAGGCCCGTGCTAAAACTAAATTAAAAATAAAACCATCCGAAGCTAATAGGGAAAAATATGTAGCTATTCGCAATCACTGCAACAAGATGTGTAGGGACGCTCAAAGGCAGCACATCCATAAATCTATAGAAAACGGTGATCCAGCCCGAGTTTGGAAATTTTTAAAGTCGCTTGGAGTTGGTAAGACTCGACAGTCAAATATTCCCACAAATTTAAACATCGATCAGCTAAATCGTCATTTCAGCTTTACTACGGCCATGAACGATTCTGTCAAATCCACGACGATAAATCAACTTTCCTCAGTGCCAACACCTGACTATTGTCCTTTCTTGTTTACACCTTTCACTGAATCTTGTGTGAGAAGGAGTATACTGCACATCACGTCCAAGGCTGTCGGCAGCGATGGAATTGGACGCAGCTTGATTATACCGATTCTTGATGTGGTCTGTCCTGTAATCACTGCTATTTAAAATCGTTCCACAGAGTCCAGCACTTTTCCTTCCCACTGGAAAGACGCTTTAGTTACTCCTTTGCCCAAGAAGCCTAGTCCATTATCTTTTTCAGATTACCGTCCTATATCTATACTTCCTTTCCTTTCCAAAGTCTTAGAACGCCTAGTCCATCAACAACTTAGTACATTCCTTAATAGAAACAATATCCTTAATCCTTACCAATCTGGTTTTCGACCGGGACACAGTACTGTGACAGCCCTCGTCAATATAACAGACGACATCCGATTAAATATGGACAATGGACATGTTACTGTGCTGACGCTGCTAGACTTCAGTAACGCTTTTAACACCGTCGATTTGGATATACTGCTGGGCCTATTAAAATCAGTTAACATTTCCTCACAAGTTGTTAAATGGTTTCACAGTTATCTTCAGGGTCGCCGACAGCGTATCAAGATTGAGGATTCCTACTCTAATTGGTGCGTTGCGTCTGCCGGTGTACCACAGGGCGGTGTTCTTTCTCCTTTACTTTTTGCTTTATTTATTAACTCCATTTCCACCAATATTTCTTCTCCCTACCATCTCTATGCAGATGATTTGCAAATATATACTAATTCACCAATAGCAGATCTTAGAACAGCGATTTATAATACCAATGCTAACCTGAAAGCAGTAGCAGATTGGAGTAGATCTTATGGTCTGTTGGTCAACCCATCCAAGACACAGGTCATAGTGATTGGAAGCTCGCGGCTGTTAACAAAAATAGACTTCTCCTCACTTCCACCTGTAATTTTTGATAAAACAATAGTTCCGTACAGCACTGAGGTTAAAAATTTAGTATTATTAATTGACAGGAACTTTTCGTGGGCTCCTCAACTAGGACTTGTCAGTAGAAAGGTGTTTGCTGCATATGGGTCTCTGCGTCGACTGCGAAACTTTCTTCCAACCGCTACTAAAATTACTCTTGCACAGACTCTTCTCTTACCTATTCTGGACTATGCTGATGTCTCTTACTCCGATCTTACAGAAGATCAGCTTAATAAACTTGAGCGTCTTCAAAACGTCTGTATAAGGTTCATCTTCGGCCTTCGTAAATTCGATCATGTGTCCGAATTTCGTGCCCAGCTCAAGTGGCTTCCTATTCGTCTTCGTCGGAATGCTCATATGCTCTCCCTTCTTCATACTGTGCTGTTCAACCCTTCCGCCCCTTCTTATCTCAAAGATCGTTTTAGCTGGCTAACGCTTACTCCGCATACTCGCTCTCTGCGATTGCAGTATAGCCTCACACTGAGATGCCCTCCGCACTCCACCAAGTTCTTCCACAACTCATTTACTGTTAAATCAGTTGAGTTGTGGAATTTGCTACCAATGCCAATACGGCAATTGAGTTCACCTGAGGCGTTTAAAAAAGCGGTCAAAACACATTTCCTATCTCTATAAAATTTCCCCCTCTTCACCCACCCGTCCACTGTCTGTTTCTTATTTCACTGTGTGTATTAGTTAGGTAAATATACAATATTTTCTATGTATATGTAGGTGTATCATAATTATTATTAATATATGTATGTTTATGTATTAGGATTTAGAATATGTATTAGGTAAGTTTAGATTATTTAGTACTTATAAGTACTTACTTTCTTAGTTTTAGTTGTTTATATATATAATTTCAGTTTTTTCTCTAAGCAACTCATCCTACTACTAAATTGTATTTATCTCCTCATTGGTTGCCTGGAAGAAATCGCTTTTAGTGATAAGGCCGCCATTTGCATTAATATTGTAACTTGTTTTATGTACTGTATGTTTTATTTTGATTGCAATAAAGAATTCTCTTATCTTATCGTATCTTATCTTGTTTAGTTTTTTTACCTCTATCGATTTGTATATGTAAAGAAGATATAAAGATTATTAAAGCAATGTTTCTATATGGTTTTCTTGTAAATCTTAAGTGACACAATATTGATCATGTTGACATAATAAGAGGTTAATGGAGTCCGGCGGCCGCGGGCGTGTTGACTCAGGGCGGAGGCGGAGGTGATCATTTCATTTTATGAAACACAAACAAAGTATTATTTTACAACGATGAATTGATAAAGCTATTGGATGGAATACCTCAAACAATTAAAATATTATCAGCAAACACATACACTGTTATTGCAACCCCTTTCTTCTCTTCACGAAAAACGTGTGGGAGATGACTCTGAACCTCCTGGTTTTATGGACTATGGGATGTCTCAAATTAAGGTATTGTCATAAGATTCACCTTTAGTAATGTTTTAGGTACTGAATAAATAATTATTTTGATACACTTTTTTTTTAACTAGCCGAATTAAATCGCAGAAAATGTTTTATTTAATATTTTTATAATAATGCGACGACCCCGCTACGCAATATAACTCTTAGCTACGTGTTACGTGCTACGCCTCATGCTCATGCTACGCTTATCTATCTTTTGTCAACTTACTATTGTAATTTTTCCTTTTTTTACAATAAAAAAAAGATAATTCATCTTAACTTAATAGTTTAATTTATTTTACAAAGCTTGATTTTATATTGTCATCAGCATTGCAAGGCCACCACGTTTTTACTTAGGCAGAAACATCGCAATAACGTTAGTTAAATTTAAATATGTTATACGGGGACGTGAAAGCTACAAAGCTTTTTGATTAGACTTTTCTAAATTGTATTATACTCAACCTGCACTTATTTTTAATTTTCCTCTTTCCTCGAAACGTATACTTTTACAATGTTTCGCATTATTATTCACTTCGTTACGCTATTGTTTTACAAAGGAATTATCCAAATGCCTATTTTCGCCAAAAAAAAAAAAAAAAATTTCTAGATCATTACTCCTGACAACAGCCTTCGCCTGACTTCGCGGAGTTAGCCTGGAGTACTTGTAATTTCCTACTAAAATAAACTATTTTACTCTTTATCAATAAAAGAATAAGGTTGAATTAAGTGTGGCAGACACAAAGAAAGATTCCTAATATCAAATTATTCTCGAATTATACAAGAAATATCAACACACTTTTGCAAAGGAAAATAATTATTATTAGATACAAGAGTAATATTTGAATTTGACTTCAAAAAACTCTTCCGTTACTGACTGACTGACAGACAACGCAGAGCCGAAACTACTGGGCATAGCGGGCTGAAATTTTGCACGTGGGTTCCTTGGGGAGTGTAGGGGAGCACAAAGCAATACTTTCCCGAAATTGCCATGGAAACGGGATTTATGTGTTTATGAGAAATCTGCGCGGGTGAAACCGCGGGGCAGCCTCTAAGTAGGTATAATAGCATTGATTACTTAATACTCAAATTTATTTAAATTATGCTAATAATCGTTCTCCAATCAAACGAAAATTCCTAGCGACTTAAGTTATTTCACCGAAAAATAATAATTAAAATCATCATCATAATTTCGATAAACATCCACTGCTAGACAAATCCTCCAGAAAAAAACCTTCAAAATCAGAACTAAAACAAAACAACAACGCTTTTCTGTGTTGGATATTGATCGCATTTAAATTCGCTATTTGCTAAACAAAGCACAACATTCAAATCGAATAGCATTGAGGACAAAGCGATCGACTAATTTGTCCATCCAGTTGGAATCGACAAACAATTAATCTACTTCAAGATTAACGATGTTGAGCCTAATATTAATATTTTCACCAGAGTTTTTATAACGATTCCATTAAAAAAATAAAAAACTATAAAAACAGTGTTAAACCACTCTTTTTGCTTTTGGTCCGGTCTTGTTAGGCAGTGGTTGAACTTCTCTTTTTGTGGTAAGAGCGTCTTATTTTCATCTCAGACTAGAGTAAAGTAATGATATATTATTGTTGCTGAAAAGTAAAGGTCGACTTAACAAAAACTTTAACCAGAAACATTATTCTGTGCCGAGCCACGGCCACTACCATAGTTTTGAAATTCGTACTTTTTGCAAGTGGCTACTATAAAAGCCCTGTAGGTCCGGGCGTAAGAATATGTCTACGGTATGCCCTGTCAACGAAAAGGGGCGACGAAAAGGGGTCTTTGGGGTCGTGGGTGTGAAGGGCGGGGGCCCGACACACTCATCAAACGGCCCCAAGATGGGCGGCGGCACAGCTTGTGGCACTGTGCCGCCGTAGCTCCAAATGCGAGCCGGGGAGGGAACAATATGCCCTCCCCGAGCACGAAGCTGATAGTAGCTGAGCGGGGGAAGACTTCGGACGCTATAATGTGTGGTTCCCGGGATTCTTCCTAAAAGCGCCAAGACGGCCGCCGGGGGGTTTTAGTGGGTGCGAGCCCCACATATCCCCGACGCTCCTCCGAGCGTCGGGAAATGCGATAGGCATTTCTCCTCGTTAAAAAAAAAAAGTGGCTACTATAAAGTATTGTTAGTAAAGTGGAATTATGACAATTTAAATATCCAATATTACATATTCAGTTAAAATTCAACATTTCCAACTGAAAGATAATTCAACAGGTTTCAGAGCGTTGCGAAGTCGTTAAATAGTAATAAAACATGAATTATCATGCAAAATTATGCAGATTCAACGGGCGGAAATTAATTTGGATGAATTAATAAGGATTCGGTCATCGCTGGCGCGCGCAAGCCTAAGGGATTATAGTTACATTATAGGACAGTTTTTGGCGAGTTTGGACGTCGTTAAAATATGACCACAACCTCATAAGTCCATTTCGAGTTCAATCCGAAAGGCGATGATTTTTGTCCGTAGCTCTCTCTCCTTTTTTTCTCACTCTTTGAAAACAGCACTGTAGAACAGCGTCTTCCTAACTTACCTACATATAGGTAGGTAAGTTAGGAAGATATATGTATATAATATTTCTCCCGTTACAAAAAAAAGCATGTAGCATGAAGCACGGTACCTTTCCCATGTAGCTGCTGTCGGTTCTCGGTGCCCTTGAGGCTCTCGGCGGTGTGCAGCAGCTCGTCCAGCTGCGGCTTCTTCTGCTCCAGCTCGCGGAGGACCCCCTGCGGCGAACATGGCAGTTAATTAACATCTAGAGGTGCATCCAGCTGTCTACCCAGCTAGTACACTAGTGGAAATTGCAGCCTAAATTGTTACTTGAAGTGGTTTAAGAGAAATTTAAGGGTTCTAGAGGCAGGCTAAAGTTTCTTAACAGCTTCCATAGGCGTATATAGCTGCAAAAGTTATTAATAGTGGCAAAAAAAAAGACATTCACAGTTCGTTCAATCTCATTCACAAGAAAGTGCTAGAGGAGCGCTATAAGAGAGTTAATGGTTTGTTGCAGCCTTAGTAGCACCAATGTGCCACCGTTATAGAGCTTCAGTAGCACTCATAGTTGCATAAAATAGTGCCCACATTGCTGCATAAGTGTTGTAGAACACGATATAGTGCTTAAGTCTATCACTGTAAGTAATAATCGGACATGCTCCAAAGCTCTTATGCAACCAAATGTGCTGCTTAGATACCTAAAGAGTTTTTGCTTTTCTAGACAGTAGGTTACACATTCACTTGGCTTAAGCCGCATGGTGGGTGCCCCTAAAAAACTTTTTTTTAAGGAGGGGAAACTCCTCACGAGTACTCTGCAGCCCTGGGGGTAGCCGCCGGGTTATGTGGGGTTCGCACCCAGTGCTTAACCCCGCCGGTGTCATCTCGGCTGTTAGCACGGGAGTAATCATCTTTCGATAATTATTTTCAACTACGCGACCCCCTAAAACACGTTGCTTCTCATAATATAGCGTACTATGTTTAAGATTTACAAATAATACCAAAAAATATCCTCATTCGTTGAATAAATCACCACCTAAAAACTACTATTGAGATTTAAACTAGGATTTGTCATCCGACAGTTGATAGGCGTTCAAATAGTGTTGTTGGGGATTATGTTGTTGAAAAAGTTATATTGCCAAAAGCCAGTTATTTTATTGTTATCACTGCTTGTAAGAGAAAATTTAAAGAGTAAAATATTTTATCATTATCAGGGATAAAATTTCAAAAAAATCAAAACATAAATTTTAATGGAACGGGATAAAGCAACCACCTATACCTATTAGCTATCGGTTCCCCAGACGCACATTGATTAGTCCAACCCACCGGCCGTCTGTCGCTATGTACACAGCGTTTAATAACGTTTATTTAAACGAAAGCTGGAAAAATCCTTCTAATAAAGGACTCACTCAGAGGGCAATGGAAAAGGTTATGAAAGAAGTTTCCCTGCGTGATTTCATAGTCTTGGGGATAGAGAGAGGAGTTAGTAACAATTTTAAGCAAGTAATAAGTTCCACTAGCGCCACTGACTTGGTTTTTTACTATGTTCATGTTGTATCTCGGCAGGCATGACACAGGCAATAGCCTAGTATGCCAGCCATTGTTATCTTAAGGTGTGCTTTATAATGTGTTTTGTTTAATAAATGTTTTTTTTTAAGTGATTCAATCACAAATTATGAGATCCGAAGAAGAATTATTGACCGACATAATCCCAAAGAAATTTAAAACTTAGGTGGCACGGGGTACAAAGCTCGAAGAATAGATGGTAGCTTGGGCCAAAAAGTTATAGAGTGGCGACCGCAAATCGTAACGTAGGAAGGTAGAGGAGACCCCTCACAAGGTGGTCAGACAAATTGGTGAAGGTTTTGGGAGTATGGATGAGGATCGCTCAAGACCAGTCAGAATAAATGATATAATAATTGTATGAGATGAGATGTTGGAAACATTAATATCAATACCTGGTATAAAATAAAGTCGCTTCCCGCGTCTGTCCCTATGTATGCTTAAATCTTTAAAACAATGCAACGGATTTTGATGAGATTTTTTTTAATAGATAGAATGATTCAAGAGGAAGGTTTATAAGTATAAAACATGCACAATATAATAATAGATTAGGCGGTACGAAGTTCGCCGGGTCGACTAGTAAGTTTATAAAGCGTGGCGTCTTTCTTATTAGCATTTTCAGCTATTACGTATTTTCCGTTTCTGTCAGAATATGTTATCAAATGAAAGTGTCATTCCAAGGCCCTCAGACATATAATTCACAAGCCACGCCTCGGTTAGACCCTCGCCGGTGCCGCACGCCGCTCCGACCCCGAACTGATAAAATATGCAGAGCGGACCCCACGCGGTCTAGTGCCACTTATTTTAGTTTAAGAGTAGTGAATTGAATTCCAGCATTGATTTGCTGAAACCTTTTTGTTAAACAAAATGTAAGATCGGAATCGCCGAAATGAACTTGGTGTGTTGAGCTACATTCAAGAACTTTCTGCATAATTTAACTTTTTTCCCTACAGTAGATATACTTTTTTTTTGGGCTATTTATATCGGTGATATTTCTGAGTCGATCACGTAGGGATACTCCGAGCATAGCTCAGGAAAAATATTCTAATTAGATTTTATAATGTTTTAATGTTAGAGATTTGAGTTGCGTCAGTTTGATTTAATGGTAACAAGGACTTAACTTCTAAAAATTCTGCAATAATGAAAAAAAAAATGTTACTAAGAAAAATAAACGAAAGGCTTAGTCTGATCGTGGAACATTTACTCAGTCACAGTCCACGTTGAGACATCCCTCATTTTTCATACTCAAGAGCCTTTAAACTCTTACCGTCTTATTCATAAAGATACAGTAGATTTTAAGTAGCGTTACTGGAGGTCTACTTCTCTGGTTTGTTGTATGGTAAATACGTGGCATCCAGTCTAAATTGACACACGTCAAATAACTAAAATGCTCTTTAACTTTTTATGAATAAGAGGGTTAGTAAATGGGCTCAATTTAGCGTGGCAAGAGCAAAGATAAGTGTTCAGGATATTACTGCCGGCCGGCGCTCTCCCTATTATATCGATCGCTCTCTCCGCCGGTATAAAAATCCATTTAACCGTGACCTTCCACTCCTTGCTAACTCCAAACGCTCTGGGTCATTCGGGGGGATTTAACATAATAGCCGAAAGGTCAGGTTTAACTGGTCAGGCGCACAGGTGGAAAGACTTTGAGGTTCTTCCGCCGATCGCTCGCGGAAGTGGTTTTGTTCGATAATTTGTTGAAAAGAAATTTCACGTGGAGCTGAGTCCACGGGGGCTAATTAAAACTTAGCTACGTGGAAGGCTTTTGTTGCGCCGCGTTCACTCGTGTCGATGCTTTTGACAGGCCACATTTAACTTTCGGGCCACGAACTAAACTAGCTCTATGTAACTTTTATAAGTTCATAAAGGAGGGGCATAAAATAGTACAGTCACGGCCTCGTTCAGCGTAACACTTCCGGTTTTCCTGTATTGCAAAAAAGCAGGAGGCCTAAAAGTGTTACGCTGAACGAGGCTGTGAATGTGAAGGTACAAGCATACAAATGTATATTTTTATTAAAATTTTGTTAAGTTTATGTTCTAAATGCTGTATCCTCCACCGAGCCTCGGTGAGGGGTCAAGAATTTTTGAAGTAGTTACCTTTAATAGAAGATTTATTATATAAAAAAAAATAGAAAACAAAATTAAAATAAATACATGAGTTAATAGCATCGATTGTAAATAAAACTTTTATTAGTTTTTTAATTTATTGTAATAAGTCGAAATTTTTAAAACATGCCACAGTTTAGGGTCTTTAAATGCCCGTCATAATGTCAAAACCAAAAAACCAATATTTTCTAAACTGATTACTAGGGCGTTTTTCCATTAACCGACCCGGCACCGGGCACCGGCTCTACGCAGACTCTACACGTGGGCCGAGCCGGCTCCGTTGCCGGTTTCGTCGGCTAACGCCGTTGCTAGGTAACCAAGCCTCCGCCCCGTCTCACCCCGCAGTGACCCCGCACTGGTAAAGTGATGGCGGTTGCAAGCGCCTAAGATGCTAGCGCCATTCGCGAAAAAAAAAAAAACTTCTAAACTAAGGCAAATATCAAAAATGTCGCACTGTATGACACTAGATAATGTAGCCTAGTATTTTAAGGCACTTCTGTATAGATTTAAGTTGAAGACCAAAGAAATCTACAAAGTGTTGCTAAAAGTGGCCATTTTTGGCAACAATCTATGTTTTTTTTTGTTCTTTTTACTAAGGACTACTTTACTGTGCTCAAAAAATACTAGGCTTCATTATCTAGTGTCATACAGTGCCACATTTTTGATATTTGCCTTAGTTTAGAAGATATTAATGTTTTTCGCGAATGGCGCTAGCATCGCTGTAAACTGGCTCTTAAGGTTTAGTTTATAAAATATAAAATTGGCTAAGTAGAGTACGAATACTTGTGTGCGAATACGAAGAAAGTTTAATTGACACGTGCCCATCTCTATTATTCGCGCAAGCGCGTAGAATGAGCTTTATTTGTTTTTATTTCATATAGCACCAGCAGTTTGGGAGAAGCGTGAGGAGGGAGTGGACGTGAGATCTTTTTATGTTACCTGTTCTCTATTACGGAAATTTAAAACAGTAGCAACTTAAGTATGAACAGAAACTTCATAGTTAAAATTTTTTTTCCACCGAGATTGCTTCATAAATTAACCGTTATAAATTAACTAATAAACAAAAAACTTAAATATAAAATTATTAAAACTTAGGTACATAAATTCCTTTTTAACCGACGAAAAAACAAAAAGGAGGAGGTTCTCAATTCGTCGCGTATATATATATATTTTTTTTTTTATGTATGATCACGCATAACTTTTTACTGTGTGGACCGATTTTGATAATTCTTTTTTTAATCGACAGGGTATACCTTGAAGTTGGTCCCATAAAAATTTTGAAATAAAATTCCAACCCTAAGGGTGGAAAAATAGGGGTGACTTTATTGTTCACTCACAGATTGTATTGCCGTTTTGTGATTTACATGAAAACTGCTAGGTATAATTATGAGTCTTTTTTATATGAATGTTAATAATCATAATCTCAGCCGATAGACGTCCACTGCTGGACATAGGCCTCCCTCAAAAATCGCCTCACCGACCGGTCGTGATCGAACCTCATCCTGTTAGTCCCTCAACATTCACCAGGTTGTGTGGCCACCTTGTGGAGTGCGACCACCCTGTGAAGGATGATTAGCTGGGCTCAAAAAAATTAGCCCAAAAAAAACTGAAAAGCAAAAAATAAAAACTTTTTATCAAAAAATTAAACCGCCGAAAAAACTGAAAAGCATTAAATAATTGGGAAACATTTTTTATTAGGACTTAATTTACTCACTTCTTAAAGTAATTTTGGTTTACCAATAAATTTTGAGTCGGTGCCACAGAATCAACGAATAACGATCACTAAATTACCTGAAAGTCAAAGAAATAACCGAAAAACGTGTGCCGCCGCGCATCGCGCTTTCGGTAGTTAAGAAATTTGCTTGTGTGGTGTAGCGCCGACTTAAAATTTATTGGTAAACCAAAATTACTTTAAGAAGTGAGTAAATTAAGTCCTAATAGAAAATGTTTCCCAATTATTTAATGCTTTTCAGTTTTTTCGGCGGTTTAATTTTTTGATAAAAAGTTTTTATTTATATTTGTCATACATAGGAGGAGGTGTACACTGTGTAGCCAAACTTGTTGAATTTTATTTTACAATAATGTCCAATAGATGGCGCTAATAACATAGCTAAAACCATAGACATACTATTTCGATGGCTAGAACTGTAGTTTGAAAACTTATTTTAATGAAAATATTATTTCAGTGACATAAATCATACTTTTCAAACCACCTAATAGATGTCACAAGACAGCCGAAACGTAAAAATGTACTTCTTAGTTTGTATAGCAGCGCCATCTATCAACGGCACTGCAAACCTGATTCAGAGCGGGAAGAGCACCCCATCGAATTGAAATTCCTCACGCGCCACTGAAGGTAAACAAATACAATGACGTCTCCATTTCACTGTGCTACTCACTAACACAGCCACACAGCGGCACAGGTGACTCGGAGAATACAAATGGGGTGGAGTAGAGAGGGGTGAGCTGAAAGATGGTCAGGTAGGGTGCCTCGTGTCGCGGACAGGTGGAGCTGCCACGGTCTACTACATATTTATTTATTTTTATTTATTTTATTATAAAGGTGACACAACATAATACAATCGGTGAAATCGCTTATATAAATGTTAGAGGTTAGAACTAGACTGCATTACAAAAACGTGTGCACACGAAACCAATTTAAAGTAACAGTGTTCATACTTAAGACTATTTGTGAGTATTATTTTATTTGTGAGTATTACAACCCATAACTTACGCAATAAATAACAAACAATTATTAACCTAGGTAAAAGGAAAAAAACTAACTAGACAATTATTACATCTATAACTTTTTTAAATCTACTTAGGCTTAGACCAAAGATGTCGAGGTCACAATGTTTTTTGACAAGATCATTATATTCACGGCACATTCTAACGATGGGATTGTAATACGACGTATTATTTTTATAGACCTGTAGAGAGAAGGGTCGCGGGCGACGATTGCTAATTTTTATGTTGAAGGAAACAGCTGCAAGAAGAGTAGGTGCTATTATAATTGAATTAAGTATTTTATAGAAATGTAACATATTTTGGCGCGCTCGCCTTATGTGTAGAGAAACAATACCGAATTTGCTTAGGCGAGCAGGATACGAGTCTAAAGTGCGGCCGAAGCCATGGCGATAGCTTAATAATTTTAGAAATTTTCTTTAAACTCTCTCAATATTATGCGAGTGCACATTATAATATGGTGACCAGACAACTGAAGCATATTCTAAAATTGTACGAACCAAAGAATTATACAATAAAATACTACTGTCAGGTCTCTTGAAATTCTTCGTTGATCTGAAAATGAATCCAACTAGTTTAGATACAATACATATTCTACATTATTGTGTTGGCCACTCGAGTGTCCTAATTTTTTTTATGTATTTTTAATCGTGCCGTTGAAATAAATACATTTTCTTTCTTTCTTTTCTTTCTTTAGATGATCGATTAATTATATATTCATAATGATTGACAAATGTTAATTTTGAATCGAAATAAACCCAATTAATTAATTTTGAATGAAAAATATTATGCTTTGCAGTAATATTCTATGATCATATACTAGGAATAAATAAAACTATTTGTTGCAATAACTATTTCTGTTCGAAACTGCAAGAAAACAGTTAAAATCTTTTTTATAATTACTTATCTTAATTTGTGATTTTAAAAAAGCGCGCTTCTTATGCTCCTCTTAATCAAATTCAATAGTGGTTTAACTTCAAAATTAAAGTTTATTAAAAGTGGAGTTGCAAACGTGAGGTATAAGTATCGCCGTAAGAATTCTTTATTTGCAACGTAATATTACCTTAATGAGATTTTTATCACAGACAGACAAACAAAAAAATGCTAAAATGATTTCGATTGTACCTTTTTCGATAAAAGAGACCATTTACTTATCTCTCGCTGAGTGAACGCGACAATACGTGTAAAGGCGACATTACACAGTGCTAATGTGGGCAATAACAACGGATCAGATCGCGTGTGATCTCCCCCTAATGCACGCATTAGCACCCGCAGTGATTCTGTTTGGATTTAAAGAATACTTTATTATGTAATAAAAAATGTATGTACCGTGGCGGACACGGACGGCGTAACACTTTTGTCTATGGTCTCGTTTGCACTAGTCTGTAATCCCAAAGAACAAGAGCTATTTTCCATACTGAAAAACGCCGCTTTTTTTCATAAAATCTCATAACAATATTACAATACCTTTATAAGTTAATGTTATATTAAATGGAAACAGGAAATTACTGTTACAATTTCGTTCACAGAGCGCAAGTAACAGCCTATATAACTAAGCTGAATTAAATTCCTCGAGATATTAATTCCAGGCGAATTCCTGGGAAGGAGTAAGTATATGGCCGCGTTTCAAGACTCCAGCAGTCACAGGAGACAAACCCCCAGACACACGTCAGCGTGTCGGCCAAGTTTTGGAAGACACAGCAGCTGATATGCCCATTTGCTACTTAAGGACATGCACGAATCAACATAAGTAAAAGGGATGGCACTATTGACTCCAGCGCGTGGAAACTGAGGGCACTATTGACTCCAGCGCGTGGAAACTGAGATAGCATTATCAGACATGTGACAAATGCCAAATCATATATGTTAGATTTACTAATAAAATCATTATATTCAAAATCGAAATGTATTTTGCCAGATTAGGGTAAAAATTGTACTTCTATAATTACTACGCGAAAAAAAAAGAATGGCATGGCTGTTACAGAGTAAAAAAGCAGAGGTAACTTCAGGATTTTTTTTTGTATTGAGAAAATTTTATCTAATCGTGTTTTACTTTTGTAAAAAAGTGTGTTATATAATCAATTTAGACATTAATATAAAATTAAAACTGTAGCTCTCACACAGTCATCACACTGGACGAAGAGCGATGGTGGAAATGTTTTCATGCCTGGCCTTATGTTTTGCAATTCTTTAAATTTTGTCGCTGACTTTAGTTCTCATGCGCGTCTTATAATTTAACTAGAGGCTGCCCCGCGGTTTCACCCGCGCAGATTTCTCATAAACACAAAAATCCCGTTTTTTCCCGTTCCCGTGGGAATTTCAGGAAATCCCTTCTTAGTGCTCACCTACACTCCCCAAGGAACCCACGTGCCAAATTTCAGCTTTCTACGCCCAGTAGTTTCGGCTCTGCGTTGTCTGTCAGTCAGTCGGTCGGTCGGTCGGTCGGTCGGTCGGTCGGTCGGTCGGTCGGTCGGTCGGTCGGTCGGTCGGTCGGTCGGTCGGTCGGTCGGTCGGTCGGTCGGTCGGTCGGTCGGTCGGTCGGTCGGTCGGTCGGTCGGTCGGTCGGTCGGTCGGTCGGTCGGTCGGTCGGTCGGTCGGTCGGTCGGTCGGTCGGTCGGTCGGTCGGTCGGTCGGTCGGTCGGTCGGTCGGTCGGTCGGTCGGTCGGTCGGTCGGTCGGTCGGTCGGTCGGTCGGTCGGTCGGTCGGTCGGTCGGTCGGTCGGTCGGTCGGTCGGTCGGTCGGTCGGTCGGTCGGTCGGTCGGTCGGTCGGTCGGTCGGTCGGTCGGTCGGTCGGTCGGTCGGTCGGTCGGTCGGTCGGTCGGTCGGTCGGTCGGTCGGTCGGTCGGTCGGTCGGTCGGTCGGTCGGTCGGTCGGTCGGTCGGTCGGTCGGTCGGTCGGTCGGTCGGTCGGTCGGTCGGTCGGTCGGTCGGTCGGTCGGTCGGTCGGTCGGTCGGTCGGTCGGTCGGTCGGTCGGTCGGTCGGTCGGTCGGTCGGTCGGTCGGTCGGTCGGTCGGTCGGTCGGTCGGTCGGTCGGTCGGTCGGTCGGTCGGTCGGTCGGTCGGTCGGTCGGTCGGTCGGTCGGTCGGTCGGTCGGTCGGTCGGTCGGTCGGTCGGTCGGTCGGTCGGTCGGTCGGTCGGTCGGTCGGTCGGTCGGTCGGTCGGTCGGTCGGTCGGTCGGTCGGTCGGTCGGTCGGTCGGTCGGTCGGTCGGTCGGTCGGTCGGTCGGTCGGTCGGTCGGTCGGTCGGTCGGTCGGTCGGTCGGTCGGTCGGTCGGTCGGTCGGTCGGTCGGTCGGTCGGTCGGTCGGTCGGTCGGTCGGTCGGTCGGTCGGTCGGTCGGTCGGTCGGTCGGTCGGTCGGTCGGTCGGTCGGTCGGTCGGTCGGTCGGTCGGTCGGTCGGTCGGTCGGTCGGTCGGTCGGTCGGTCGGTCGGTCGGTCGGTCGGTCGGTCGGTCGGTCGGTCGGTCGGTCGGTCGGTCGGTCGGTCGGTCGGTCGGTCGGTCGGTCGGTCGGTCGGTCGGTCGGTCGGTCGGTCGGTCGGTCGGTCGGTCGGTCGGTCGGTCGGTCGGTCGGTCGGTCGGTCGGTCGGTCGGTCGGTCGGTCGGTCGGTCGGTCGGTCGGTCGGTCGGTCGGTCGGTCGGTCGGTCGGTCGGTCGGTCGGTCGGTCGGTCGGTCGGTCGGTCGGTCGGTCGGTCGGTCGGTCGGTCGGTCGGTCGGTCGGTCGGTCGGTCGGTCGGTCGGTCGGTCGGTCGGTCGGTCGGTCGGTCGGTCGGTCGGTCGGTCGGTCGGTCGGTCGGTCGGTCGGTCGGTCGGTCGGTCGGTCAGTCAGTCAGTCAGTAACAGAAGAGTTTTATATATATTGATTTCAGATTCGATCCAGCAGGGAAACTTCGAGCATAGCCGTTTTACATTGCCTTTTGAGTAACTTTGAGCATTCTATTAAGACCCACAGTTAGCGACCATTTACTTATTTGGTATTGTTATAACAATTTAAATTTATTTACTTAATGGCTAGCAAATATTTAAGTAGCTTGTGTGTAGCCAAGTTCTGAAGCACAAAGCTCTGCTTACTTCAAACCACAGCAAAAACCCACAAAAGTCCGACAAAGCAAAGACAAAAGTAGAACAAACAAACTTCATGCAAAGCTTACGTACTAATGACTCTTACAAAAACTAGTAAGTAAGTCACTTTACTGCATCAATATCAATACATAGTATAAAATGAAGTCGTTTCCCGCGTCTGACCCTATGTATGCTTATATCTTTAAAAATATCCAACGGATTTTGATGCGGTTTTTTTTAATAGATAGAGTGATTCAAGAGGAAGGTTTATAATAATATAATACATGCACAAAATATTATTAGGTTAGGCGGTACGAAGTTCGCTGGGTCGACTAGTAATAGAATAAAACAAAGTCGGTTCGGGCGTCTGTCCCTATCTAAACTTATATCTTTAAAAGTATGGAACGGATTTTAATGCGGTTTTTTTTAATTGATAAAGTAATACAAGAGGAAGGTTTATGTGTATAATACATGAACAAAATATTAATAGGTTATGCGGTACGAAGTTCGCCGGGTCCACTAGTTCCGTATATATAAAAAAAATGTAATGAAGTGGCGATGTCCTGCAGGTTGCGGTAATGGGTGGGGCAGGCCTGTGTCTATCAGTGGACGTCTTTCGTCTGAGATGATGTAATGAATTTTCTGCCCTTTAATAGTTGCTCTGTTGATAAGGTTTTCTCTCTAAAGAATTACCCTATTATTCATACTAAGTTAGAGATAATATAAAACTCTTCCGTTACTGACTGACTGACTGACTAACAGACAACGCAGAGCCGAAACTACTGGGCGTAGCGGGTTGAAATTTGGTATGTAGATTCCGTAGGAAGTGTAGGTGAGCACTAAGAAAGGATTTTACGAAATTCCCATGGGAACGGGAAAAAAACGGGATTTTGGTGTTTATGAGAAAATTGCGCGAGTGAACAGGGGCAGCCTCTAGTTTATTAGTAAAGTAAAAAAAGTAAAAAATGATTTATTCAATACAGGATACAAGATATCGCTTATTGAAAGTCAATTAGACTAATCTAATTAATATTGATACCTTATTTCGTAAAGTATCCTATACTGATAGAGGCGAGGTAGTTCAGGGTGCCCACTAATAGGCTCAGGCAAACAATGTTTGCCTTGCCTTACGACAATGGTCGCCTGGAGACGCCCCCAAACGAGCCCTCCTCTGTCAAATGATTCTACTATTATACAACAAACCAGAGAAGTAGACCTGCAGTAAAGCTTCTTTAAACCGATACTGAATTTTTATGAATAATACGGTAATAGAATAATACAATATCATTTGTTTTCATATCTTATATCAAGAGAAAGTAAATTTCTTATTGTGGTGTAAAATGTAAGAAGAAAATGGAATTTCTTGAGTTATTGAACAAATTCCGAACAACCGTTATCACTCAAAGTTGGATTGTTGTGAACAACAAATATACCTACGCGCCGCAATCGGAAAACTTTTAAAAATATCGCCTTTCTGATAATATAATTTAAAAACGAAGTTGTATGTATTGTTTTGAAAATTTGATACGTAACCTACTCATCGCAACTATTTTCACTCTAAACTTTATATCATCAATAGATAGTATAAAACAAAGTCGCTTCCCGCGTCTGTCCCTATGTATGCTTGTATCTTTAAAACTATCCAACGGATTTTGATGCGGTTTTTGTTGATCGATAGAGTGATCCCAGAGGAAGGTTTATAAGTACAGCACATGAGCAACATTGTAATAGGTTTGGCGGTACGAAGTTCGCCGGGTCGACTAGTATATATCATAAAACGATCCATACCTTCTAACCAACCAACTTTATAGACAAAATAATAGTAACAAAATCACAGAACAGCATTGTATGCTACGTGCACTTCAGTATGTTGAATTAAAAACACTGCTACGGAAATAAAAAAATACAATAATTTCACACTGAATATAAAAAAATCCCATACAACCTCCGCCATACTGTGTTGGCTTCCAACCCGCAGTGGGAGAATGCAGCGCTACATATGTTGTAATGAGATTCCGCTATGGTTTAACATCACGCCACGTGTGGGCGACTACATTCTGCTTTGTTGCGGTATGTATAGTGTTTTTATTTAAATTGTAAATAACTAAACTACTTAGGTATTTTGTTTCTGCCTTATACTAGAAAGAACTGTGACCTAAAATCTTTATAAGTAGCTTTTTAAACTAAGAAGTGATAAGAGAAGTAACTTATGAAAGTGGTAGAAACCTTTTTACCCGACTTCAAAAAAGGAGGTTATCAGTTTGACCTGTACGTCTGTATGTATGTATGTTTGTCCGCGATTATCTCGAGTTGGGCTGAACCGATTTTAATGCAGTTTTGACAGAAGTATTTGTATTCAGGAGAAGGTTTTAGTAGCTACCAATTTTAACCGACTTAGAAAAATAAGAAGTACTCAGTTGATCTATGAGTCAGTTTAATGAAGGCGGGTTCCTTTTTAACAGAACACCATGAAATTTCACATGAAACACAAGAACGCAATTTGATCACCTAAATTTTAATAGGTGGGTTTACTTGCAAAAATAACGCACTAGCTTTTTAATACTGGTTGGGTCTCCAGGGCCTGCATGATACCAACTGTCGACGAGCTAGTTTTCGCTCGTTTAGTCACAAACTTCAATAGTACAATGTAAAATTATAAGTTGCCATACCTTCTGCCTGTCGAGGTGAGAGACGACCTCGTCCACGTCGCCGACCGCGACGGCCGCCGTGCGCAGCATCTCCCCCGCCGACAGCCAGTCGCGGATCTGGGAACAAGAAACCTGTCAAACGAAAACCGTCCTTATATCAACTGTATTGTTCAAGCTACGGTGCAGAATACCTAGGCCTGATGCCCACCAAAGCGGAAAAGAGAGAAAACAAGAGGAGATGCATCTCCAACACATGTGTTTTGAATAACATAATTTTCAACCGACGCTAAGCAGAGTGGAAATGAGAACATAACGAATTCCAATTGGTTATTCAAAATTTACTCCTCTCGTAACCACTTCTCTCCACGTTAGTGGAAACCGGCCTCATATTTTGCTTAATCAAAAAGACGAGCGAGAGGTCAAAAAGACCTAATTATAAGTCACGTATATTTTAAAACTAAGTTTACGTACCCACTGGCGCACCTATACTAAACTGAAATTCATTTGAAAGGACATCGAAAAATAAAAGAATGTTTTAAACAAACCATGTAGGAAGTCAACGCAAATATACAAAATGAAGCTAAGCTTGCCATTTCAATTATTACAAACCATCCATACACAAAACATCTAGGAGAATATAGCTTCTATTGTGCGTAAATTATTATATATTCTAGTTTCAATCTGCCGAACTCGGAACAATATCCGCGTCCGCACACAAAAAGGTGAAGCTAATAAGAAATTCCCATTCTTCGGGGAGCCATCTATTCTTTATATCATTTTTTTCTGGAATTTCACCCTTCGCTAGTGAATCTAGTGACCCTCTATAGAAAAGGAGCTTTCGGAAAGAAATACCACTATTCACTTTTGCAGATGACTTCTGCTATATAAATACTAGAGAATCTTTTAAGTTACTTCAATATTTTCTCAACGTTTAAACGCTGTCTAAACTTTCCCTGGACTATGACGAACATTCAAAACCAAAATTAACTAAATCGGCCCAGCCTTTTTCGAGTCTTAGTGAGACAAACGAACAGCAATTAATTTACATAGGTATATTTTTATAGAAGGTAGATGAAAACACCTGGAAGTAACCGGATTTAATTAAACTTCCCTCAGCTACGGATTTTACATAAAAGTATAAGATTGGCTTTTAAACAGCCACCGTCTAAAATTGCATTTTGCTTACAATCACCGCCCCGAGCCGACCGACGCAAATTTAATAGAAAAGGCCGGGCTTTGACCGAATTACACCGGCGCCGGCGGCAGCTTTGATTAAATTTTCGTACACAGCTTCTTTTGTTTCATTCATTACCGAACCAGAATATAAACAGCCAGCAATGGATGGTTAACTACCCTTTTAAGTCATATTCGGAGGCCAGTTTGGAGTAGGAGTAAAAAAAAACAGGGGAACGCAAAAAAGGGAAGAGCTCGATCGAATTAGTTAACTCTTCGGGACGGCGAGAAACGGCCAATTTAAACCTTTTTGAAGCCTTGTTGAAGTTAATTTTATCATTTTGGGCAACATTAATTTAGTGGCTCTCTGGTTTGTGGTTGGTACAAAGAACTACATATTTAGGAGCTTGAATGATGAGATTAATAATGGGAGAAAAAAACAGATTCAGAAGCTTAGACTTTTTATTTCTTTAAAAAGTGCGCGTATATTGGTAGGTTTGTAAGTTTTACGTCTTTTTAAATTTTGATAATTATTATTCTATATTATTGGAATGTATGAATTGACCTGCAGAATTCATGTTTCATTTTTGGAATTTTAGGTACTAACAATGTTAAACGCTCTTTAAATTAATAAAAATAATGTTTTATTTTAATAACTCCGCCATACGATTGTCATTGTAACGCGATCGTCATAATCTCTTTATTCCAGTAAATTATTGCGTTGTCGTTTATTCAAGAACCGGCAGGTAATCCAGACGTTTCCATCCATTATCATGCAAATGGAGGTCCTGGCACGCGACGCGCTACTTGCGAGTCTCGAGTCGCGACGGTATTTAGGACAAGACAATGTTGTTTTGTTGATATTTGATTCCTGTAAAGTTCGTTCCCTCAACCCGGGTCGGCGCGCGCTGCTTACGTAAACCGTAGTACATAGTAACCGTGAACATCAACCTACCTTACTCATCAAAATAGCTAGATACAATGTACTATAGTAAATTAATGAAAAATAACAGAATATAATATTATAATCCTGCGCATTATACCGGATGAACACTGTCAAAAAATATATTGTTAAAAATTTAGAATAGCCTGTTTTTTCTCGGAGTAGGAAGAGACAATTGTGTTCCACTTGCTACGATTGGGATCGTCATGTAACTTGTGTCGTTTCTTCAACATTGATTTCGTGAACTCTTCACGCAGTCTTCTTGAGGACGTCACCAATTTGGTCAGTAAACGTTCGCTCTGTAAATTTCTTTCGTCAATCTTCGTCTATCCGCTTTATCATAACATTAACATTCTCACGCCTATACTAAGTCTCAAAAGGGTTAGGCCGAGGCAGTGAGCAGGCGAGAGGCACTAGTGCATCGAGTGCCACGTTCAAGCGGACCAAGCGCAGCATAATAAAGGCTTTATTAAACAGAAGGCGCTATAGAATCGCGCTAGAGCGCTAGCCTAACACGGTTCTAGAGTGTCGACTTGTAATGCACTGTGATGGTATTAGTATCCTACAGCGACGGTGCCTTGTGTGGCAGGATGATACTGCGGTGATACTCTAGCGCCTCGTCAGGTGGCAGTAAGTTTTATAAAGCCTTAAATCAAGTAGAATGCTGAATGTAGACGTACCTGCAGCACGCTGGTGTCGAAGTGTGCGAGCACGGCGGCGGCGGTCTGCGAGGAGCGGCGGCGCGTCGACGAGCGGGACCACTCTGCAACAAACAACCAACCATGAAGCTGAGTTGATAGACGCTACAGGAAATGGAGAGAGAGCCTTGAACGAAACCACCAAAAACTTAGACCCTAAACCGTTAGACTAAGTTTTAATCACGAAATCCTCTAACGAATCGGTAAACCTATCTAACTAGGACCAGAGGGCCTATTACGGCCGCGTTTGCAATATTGCTTTTGGTCCTCTAGAGTGTCAAAGTCAATACAACAAAAAAACGGAATGAGGACGCAAAGCAATATTGCACAAGTGGCCGTCATAGTACCACAGGTAATTTTCAGTAAAAAATCTAAATTCTTCATTTTAATTAGGTAACAAAAAACAGACCAGCGGATTCATTTGTTTACCATACCTGTATGTAAGACAAATCATACGACCCTATGTGAAGATACAGTAGGGAATTATAAACAGCCGAGTTCGTATTTCTGTTTCAGAAGTAGGAAGTCAGCACTCACTGTCCTCAGCATTCCTCTCGCGGCAGAGACCGGACTGCCAGTTACTGTCATATCCGAACGAGACGGGAATTTGTCTTCTCAAGATATCCATTTATTTTCCCTATATATAAAGTTAAATTCAAATTCGGCTGATGTTTTCATAGATCATGTAACCATGACTACTGATCGTGTGGTTAGAGGGACATAAAATTTCACAAATAGGTTGTCGATGATGTTAAATGCGTTCGTAAATAATAATTAAACTGCGTTTGCATATCTCACTCACTAATATTATAAAGGCGAAAGTTGGTGATTGTGTGAGTGAGTATGTTTGTTACTTCTTCACGTCTAATCGGCTGGTGCGATTTCAATGAAATTTGTTATGGAGTTAGTTGACACCCTTAATTAACACTACTTTTTACTGCGGTAATAAACCGCGGGTAGCAGTGCTGGGCACAGCTAGTGATAGATAATGTACAAAAATGCGCATATCCCAAACTATATTAAAATTTATCCTAAGTCAACATTTTATAATGACAAAAGTGTGCCATGAAACTAATTTGAGCTTTAACAAAAAAAAGTTATGGCTAAAAGATCCATTACGAAACCTCCATCAATATTTCACCTGGAAAAATCCATTAAAAGTTTGCTGCAACTTGGAAACCTATCAGATGTCTAGTTGCGGGCTCCGACCAATGGGAGGCGACGACAAAAATGTTTCATTTAGTAGAAAAATTGTAATAAAAAAGTTTTTTTTTACAAAGGCACAGAAAAACTCGATAAGTGCTATAAGAAAAACATAATGCATACATATAAGCTTGTTCAATAAAAAATACGTAGACTTGCGCTACAGAAACAAAACGTGACGAAACGGAGATCAAAAGAACTAATAGGTACCTACATAGCGCCAACAAAGTTTCTAGTGTAGCTAGAATAAAAATAGAAATATAGAAATATATGTAGAAAAATAGAATTCGCTATAGAATTTCAAAAATTTAGAGGTACCTATTGGCCAAGTTCCTCTTTGCACTTGCTAAAGTTGGAAAGTTGTAATGAATATAAATTAACGTTTGCAAAACCATAAGCCACTTCCAAAATCAGTGTTAAGTAAGCAGGTGTTCACCGCGGCGGCCCGCTGCGAGGAAATAAATTAAATAATCACAGACAAAAGGCAAATCCTCCTGAAATCGGATAATCAGCGCGGGTAGCAAAGCGGCGCGTTTATTGTGATGAGCGAAGCGATGAGCGGAGCGACTGAAGGAATGTTAACTAGCCGCTTGTCTGTGAGTGTCCACCACTGCCGACTAAATGGCGGACACTCACAGACAAGCGGCTAGGAAAATTGTAAATTATGCTAAGTCGATTGATTGCAAAATGAGTCTTTCTATTCTATCCATTTTTGATTGACCCATGACCCTCGTCTTTAGATTTACAGCGCACACGCAAATTTCGTATCTTAAAATTGATTACTATAGTCCATTTTTTTATTCGGGATACCATTGTCGTTTCATAGGTTTTACTACTAAATAAAAATCTGCGCCAAAAAGGGAAAAAAATTACCCACAAGAGTAAAAAATAATAAGATACCTAATAAATTATGTTTAGCCTGGATTAATACCTATGTTTAGTCGATTTATTGCAATAAAGGGTCTTACTATTCTATTCTATCTATTTTTGATTGACCCATGACCCTCGTCTTAAGATGTATTGCGCAAATTCTAATTTCGCATCTTCAAATTAATTTAAATAAAAAAAAAGAAAGATGTTTTAACGAGTTATCAATTATACTTCGGCAGTTTACACAACAGCAAGCGACGCCTTATAAAATGCGAAATTTTTCAAATTGTAACCTTAAAAACTCTGATATTGTCTGTTAATGTTTAAATCACCGCCTCCGCTCCCACTCGGCTCAGTATCCAAAGCCTTAGATCCCTCACACTCCGCGGGACCCTCGAAAAGACAATGGCGCCAACATTCCGCTGTTTACACGAAATACCCTATTTAAATATCAAATCACGACGGATCTCCATAAATCATAATCTTCTCTGTTCAGTATAAACATCTATGTCATTTGTGGTCGGATATATGATTAAACATTTGGTTTCTGTAAGCTATAAAGATACCTAAAATGCCTGCTATAAATTTTGGATTTATCAAGAAGTAATTTACATGCAGTTTAAACTTTTTTTGTAACGGGGGGAAATGCCTATCGCATTTCCCGACGCTCGGGGGAGCGTCGGGGGTATGTGGGGCTCGCACCCACTAAAACCCCCCGGTGGCCGTCTTGGCGCTTTTGGGAAAACCCCGGGAACCACGCATTAATAGCGTTCGAAGTCCTTCCCACGCTCAGCTGCATGCAAATTAAACCTGATACCTATATTAATGTTTGCATCTATGCTTAAAAATAGTTGGTGCAATTCACAAAATAATTCCTTACTTCTTATAATACTCATTCATCTAAACATTGACCTATTTAGGAGGTGCGGCTTGAGGGCCCGTTACATGGCCCCAGTGAGGAACTGAGGCCTCGCGTCATCGCACTGCTAGCAGCCGCTACAAATATAAAATCAAAACTGTTTTCAAAAATTGGCTGTTCTTGCAAACCAATTCTGACTAGATGATTAATCCTTTAACTCCTCGGGGAGCATTCTCTGTTCTGCGCTCTTTCTTTGGCGTCGGTCTAGGTCATCCCTGCCACCCTGAGTTCTGTCATGATAGAACGCTTCCAGGTTTCAGCAGGCCGACCCTGTCTTCTTCGGCCGCCAGTAGGGTTCCATTCTAAGGCTACTCTGCTGATGTTTGCTTCAGGTCTTCTAAGGCAGTAGTGGCCTTTCCATCCCCATTTTCTGTTCTTTGAATCCAATTCTGACTTAAGTAATTTAAACTTAAATGCAAGTTTTAGAGTAATAATGTTCTTCTTAAAAAAAAATGTATTTATTGCTCATCATTACAACCGCATCTTTAAAATCAACTTGTATGTTAAACAAAGAGTTTACTACACCTACCTATTATAAATTCAAAGTTAATAAGTGTTCGTGAAGTATTGCATCTAATAATTAGATAGAAACTGAAATGTTTCTGTACTATGTACGTGGGGTAAGACGCACAAAAATAAAGTAAAAGCCATAATTAGTGTTAAGAAACTCGGCTCGTGTGCGGCACGACCGGCACGCCCGCGAAGTTGGGAAGTATCGCCATTCCCATTCGCAACTAAACTAAAGAAAGCCAATAACTCTAACTTGTCGCCCGTCACCGCACCACTCCGCCGCAGCTTCCACCACAAAGATGCTTTTCCACAAGAAAACAATGAACATTTCTTTTTTTCTTTTATAAAAATGAAGGTTTTCATTACAGTGCATTAAAATCAAAAAGTATTCGAACATAAAATCGTAAAGAATTAAAATAAATAGATGATCGCATAACAGAATACTTAGATGGTCGTTGATGCCGAAAACTTCTAGAGCTGGGATGAAGCATCGGAAGACGATTTTATGGATGCTGGTCATTGTGGCGATTCGTGGGAGAGGCCCTCAACCTCATGTCCACAAGTGGACTTCCCAACGCTAAGATAATGATGAAATAGATACATAAACTCTTTGTTAAAAGAACTAACCGAAAGCTTAATAACTTAAGTCATGTTGTGCTGTAAAACCTATACAAATACACATAAAGAGATAAGTTGACGTTATCATTTCTTTTTTATAAAAATGGAACCCGCCTTCAATAAGCTGACGCATCAACTGAGCACTTCCTCTTTTCGAAGTTCAGCCAAACGCGAGATAATCGCGGACAAACAAACAAACATACATACATACATGTCAAACTGATAACCTCCTTTTTTGAATTCGGTTTAAAATAAAGGGCCGACTCCAATAGAAATGGGACATAGGCCAAGATGAAGAAGAAGAGGAGGTTTAAAATAAACAGTTTTTCTAGTCCTTGGTAGAAGCAGACCTTTTCGAGGTCTAAAAGGTTGGTCTTAATGATATTTCGGAAAGGGCGGGAAATAAAACCTAGCCAGCTTGCCGAAACTTTGATGATTCAATTAACTGTAAGAAGAGAGAATTGAGTTTTTTCGTATCTTATTTGACAACGTAACGTTCACTGCAGATCTCTACAGCTTTAAGCGCTATGATATAGTATATATTAGCTGTATAAATTGAATGCAAAATTACACAAATTGTGTCAGTACTTCAATATACATTTCTAACCTTAATAGTTCTATACGTACGTGTAAGAACTCACTCAATTCTATAGCAGCATTGACGTTCTAGACGACACAAAATTACCATTTCAAAGGTGCAAAATGCATCAGGTGGAGGAATTGAGCAGTTCCTCTTTACTAACCAAAGCGGTGACCCCGACGGAGCAACTCGGTAGCTTCAAGTGCAGCCTACCGGATACGGTATACCTACCGCATTTGTGTATACACGTAACATTGCCAGGACAGAGCCCAGTCAGGCGGGCAGAGTCACTGGGCTGCACTGGGCCATAAGGGCCCCGAGCGTTCAATAGACATACAACGGGCAAAAGTTCAAATCTGTGTATGTTAATATTTAATGTATTTTTTTTTATTTCCGTTTGCATTTTAGAATTGGGGTTTATTAAGTTGCCGTTTAAGAGTTTCAAAAAGTGCTTATTAAATAAACGTTTTATTAAAAAAAAAAAAAGCCAAAAACATTATATAACTGTTTTATCCCCGTAGCAGTCAATGAAGCCCATGATTTTGGCCAGAGTCTCGCCGCTCCGTGATTGGTCGCCGGCAGCCGGAAGTGACGGAAGTCTGCCGCGACGACCGGAAGTTAGCCTGACGGGCACTTGCCAGTTGAATGCAAGCCTCCACCGAGCGGTAGAGAGCCGGGAAATGTTAGATCGTTTTTTGTCCGAGTACCTCTAAAGTTTGGTGAGAGACGACGTAAATTAGAAAAGTTAAAGTATAACCAAACTACCTATCTACCAATTTTCTGCCATATCGGTTCAGTAGTTTGATATGATTGCCTTTCACACATACAGACAGATTTCCAACCAATCCTAAAGCCAAAGATTAAAATGTTTAATAGCTAATACTACTTTTCCAGTATATTTGATAATAGCGAAAAAAGAGAAGGATCATTCCCTGATCATTTGGTCAAATTTAAAAGGTTATTTTAAGACAGCGCGACTACGTGTCAATCGTATCGTATTTGAGCTGATAATGTCGGGCAGGTAAGTTCTCCACGATGGGTTCTCCGCTTCAGTTATCGAAATGTCAATTTCCGGCCTCCCCGGGGGAGGAGGAGGTTCCACAGTGACGCGGGGGGGAGGGCCATAATAACAAACAACATTACTTTTGCTTTTAAAGGTTTCAGAGATGCGTGAAATTGTCATTGTAATACCAGTAGGCCAATAAGTAAATAGTGTTTTTTTTATAGGAAAAAGAGAAAAAATAAAATGATATCGTAATCCAGGAAAAGGGTATTGATTGCAAGTTGCAATTTCTCCAATAGCTTTTCAAATAATAAATTTATGAAAACGCTTATTTCAATGATAGAATGTTATTGTTCCACACCGAAACTAAGGTAGAATAGAATCAATCAATAGTAGGAAGAAATCACGTAGAAACCATGAATCTCTAGTTATAGTCACACGCATTACGAGTATTGCGAACAAACAGCGAGAACGTAATCTTCATAATAGTTAGTGGTCGTCGTAACACTGATGGGTATGGTAACTAACCCGTGCTTTACTAACTTAAGTGTCGCGTTGCTCTAAGAGATAATAATGTCGATGTAAAGAATAATTGTAAATTAGGGTTTGTTACCCCTTTCTTCTCTACGCTGTAAAATTATTGCGAAAGGGAGTAGAAACATATTTTGACAGAGAAGGGCTCGTTTGGGGGCCTCTCCAGGCGACCATTGTCGTAAGGCAAGGCAAAAATTTGTTTGCCTGAGCCAATTGGTGGGCACCCTGAACTACCTCGCCTCTCACAGTATAGGATACTTTACCAAATGAGGTTTCAATACCAATTACCTAGATTAGTCTAACTTAATTTCAAGTGATATCTTATATCCTACATTGAATAAATAATTTTTGACTTTGACTTTTGAATCCGAGCTCAGTGTTTGCTCGCTTACTGTTTGGGCGTGACCGTTTTTCGAACTAAATGGTATCGTGACTTCTCTTTTGATTACTTGCTCGCTGTGACTGCGATGCGAACATAAATCGTCAGTTATCTTACAAACGGCCATCGATCCCCTAAAAGGATTAAACAGATAGATGGCAGCCATACATAAAACCCCGCCAATGTCGTTTACGCTCAGATTGCTTTGACGGAAACGGATTTAAACATTATTCTTATGCCTTTAGGTTATTTTATTTACGAAAGTTTAAATTCTTGCAAACTTTGACAATTTTTTGTTTCAAGTGAAACCGTTATTCGTAAGTTATATTTTTAGCTGTCTCTTCTTCTCATTAATTACGAAATAAAATTATTACCATATCATTTATCTACTTTTAGTATCGCATCTTTCTCCAAAACGGCAAATAAGTTTGAGAGCTTCAGAAATTTTAAGTTAAAACGTACCTAGAATAAAATTTAAGATTTAGCGTGTTTCCTCATGCAGCGATTCGATACAGAATTGCGTCGATAGGCGATATCGAAACCGTCGCGAGTCCTAACAAAAAGTTTTATTAAACTAGAGACTTGTGCTAATTTAATGCAATTTTGGCAGTGACAAAATATTTCACAGCACAGAGAAAGGGCTCTGGATCAATACAGGGCGCAGCCTTGTTGCTCTGCTCGTACCTAGGTACCTATGGAACGGATTACAATATACCTAATCTAACAAGCCCATAATTACAGGCAGATTTGGGCATTTCCCGCCAACCCCAGCAGGCGCCAACATCGCCACAAAAGGGTGTTATAGGATGCCATTAGCTGCACACACTCACACATTACGACTAATCGTGACATCAGCTAGGGAAAAATTCGTGGCTCTCAGAATATGTAACAATACGTGGAAAGCTTTTATTTAAGCCTGTCAATAACAATAACCCAGCAGTCAGAACAGCGGGGGGTCACAGGATTTGATGTCAGATACAAGAAGTGTGACCTTCTGAAAGACGCCATAGGGCTCTAAGAAGGCTACATTAGGTAAATATACTTTACATTAATGCTTTGGCAAACAGGCGGCACTATAGCGTAGAGCAAGAGAGTGCTAGTCTGACGCGATGATAGAGCGTCTACTTGTCGATTACAAGCCAAAAGTAAGCCAAGCCGAAGTAAAGCAAAAAGTCAGTACAAAACAACCCTAGACGAACGAAAGTAGTTCCTCTTGAGACCGTGAGACTAGGACAACTTCCACAAGCGGGTATGTCCTCTGACAGCCACGTATGTGACGTCACAGGGAAAGTAGGTATGTCTTGTTGGCGGAGGGAAACGTGCGCGGACATATTATCCCTCCAACCCAATCGGGTTCGAGTTCGGGCAGATACTTTAATGGAAGCTAATTGACCGGAACGGATTGCCAGCTTTGTAATTGAGTTCTGTAAGTAGGTAAGTAAAGGGAGAAAAGAACAATAAGTACAGTGGCGGACTAGGAAGCCGTAACAGATTTGTCTATGGTTGTTTCGTCAGCCCTAGACTGTATTACCAAAGAACAAGAGCTATTTTGCAATACAGAAAAACCGGAAGTGTTACGCCGAGCGTGTCCGCCACTGTACTTAAGTAACAAAAAAGGATAAGTATTTTATACGTTTGTCACTTTAGTGCTTCTAGCTTTGCTGGTAGGTATTACTTATTTTGCACTTGAGATGTGACGATTTCCAGATTTTTGCAAGCGCTAGTCACACGGTTATTTAGGCTATGACTTGCTTCCACTCATCTTGTCTTATCAGCATCATCATCTTAGACTAAACGCGGCCCACAGCATTGCGTCCGTAGCTTTTACCCGTGCACCAACTTTTAACTTTTGTAAGCAGACAAATTTCGCTAAGCAAAACGAGCATTAGGGGTCGTTTCTGTTCCACAAATGGCTGAAGATTTTTCAGGAAACAAACTTTCCCATCTGCATTCCATTACAGTGTTATTTGTCGGCGTGACGGCGTGACGTCACTACCGGTAATGGTGCCGGGACCATCATGGTGCGGGGACAGATGCTCTCAGGATCTCTGGATGTGGAAGGTATAGAGACAAGTCTTTGGAAACTACGTGAAATTCCTATTGCTATCGTACTTTACAGCTTCACTAACATGGGGTTATTTTGTCAGATTTCAGTAAGCAACTCGTAACTTTTAAACAAATTTATATATCGAAATAACTAAGCTAAAAAGCGCGGAGTAATATGCGAAATATTATTTGAAAGCAGCATTTTTATTAATACATTTTATGATATTTTTTATTGACTCAAAGTCGAGTGAATTTGAGATTTTTAATATCTTATGACGGAGGTAATCTAGGGACTCTGCGGGGGTGCGGCAGTGTTGAGGGGAGGAGAGGAGGCTAATACTGAGGGATTCAAAGTTTATTAATATTTGGATAGCGGCGAGCGACTTCAGAGCCACGCTACGGCAAGGGAGTGTGTTACGAGTTGGCTAGCACATCATGTGTTAGCGAACACACGTACATTTTCAAGGCTCTACGAAACTTATCATGTAGTAGTTGTGAAATATAAATCGTTACTGACTGATAGACATACAAAGAAGAACATAAACCGCCTGAAATAGAGACTTGAAATTTCCAATTCCAATTTTCATAACTCTGAAGTTAAAGCACGGTCAAAGCTTTATTTAGTCAAAAAACCAGTATAAAAAACTTATGAAAATTTGTGTGCCACTTTTTTTTTTAAACTGGCACACGTCTATGTTGCACTGCTTTCTTTCAGTTTTAAGATTTTTCAAAATCATAAGTACTTTGAAAACCACACCGTGGCACAAAAACGTCATTAACTACCTACTAACTGAAGTTTTGTTGATCGGTCAATAAATGGCATACCCCTAATACCCCAGTAATACGTCAGCGAAGGTCCGGGACGTCACCTGGCGCCCCCCGAGGGTCGTTAACTAAACTTCCCGGGTACAGATACAAACTACCCTTACATCTGTCACCTCGCCTCGACCCTACGCTTCCTTCTTATTTGTACCAATCAACCAACGCTTGTTAGAGGCGCAACGGCTGTGTTAACAGTTCTTTGGTATTAAAACTAGTACAAAAACCTATCGTAATACACTTTTAAGCGAAATCAAGCAAGCGCAACATTTCCAAAAGCTCACCTTCAACTTATGCCAGAACCAGACTAAAAAAGATGCCAGTATTTTGAGTCATTTAAAACTTTTAAACAGTAAAATATTAAAAATGAATAACTCAAGTTCGTTTTCAATCATTGAACCATACCTACTAATATTCATAAATGTTAAATTAACTCTGTCTATCAATGTGCTAGGCAATCTCGCTAAAAGTAGAGAAATTATATGTCTGAAAATTGTATTTTTGAATCGGTCATAGGATACTCCATATTTTTAATGCCGAAAATTCCACTCATTTCAAGGCTCATTTTACCTTGTTGGTTGTCCTTGGTTGGTAATATTGAAACTCAGAATTATCAATTAAATTTTCCGATTTAATGGTTTTCATTGCCGTCTTACTTTCAGTAAAAGCTAGGTAGCAGAAAAACTATAACGACCTAAGTTTTAATGGTATTTTACTAGTCAGACTTAAAACTAACGAGCTATCAAAAACACGCGTGGACGGTTGACTGACGGCCGGGCTGGACGGGCCACCAGACTGAAACTCCAGTAATTACAGCCCGGGGCTGGCTCGGACGTGACGCGTCTGCCCGAATACTGAATACACAATACACAGGTTGGACTGAGGCTAGCTGATCATTCTACTCTACTCTAATGCAGTTGTGCCGCCAATATCGGACAAACTGATTGAAAACTGATAGTCGCTAGTCGCTATCCATAATTAATTAAACTTTGTTTAAATCACTATACCTTTGTACTTTTCTCAGACCTCTGTTTAATGTCAATGATTTCATAGCTGCGTTGTGTTAAGTGAGTCGGCAGACACATTACAATGTACATGTTGTATGACAAATGATGCAACAGAATTTGACTATGCCTTAAATTTTCTTAAATCTTTAGTGACCAAATGTGGGGTTTTAATAAATTGGTAGTTTAAATTGTCTATTTTAATAAATCTTTTCAAATATATGTAGAATCTAAAGTTTGATTACATCAAATACTAAATTGATATTCAGAGAAATGGTGGTTAAAACGGTTTTTAATAACATAAAGTTAACGTAACGGGTTATATAATTTTATCTGGATGTATTCAGTTATTGTTTGTCATTATTGAAGCCAGTTAAAGAGCTTTAGCCACCCTCTACACTCAAAACTAATTTGAATAATTCGTCAGTGAAGTCTTAACAAAGTTTCAATGAGACTAGTTTGAAGCGACGTTCACAGTCTCACAACTAAACAACAACCTCATTATACATAAGTACAATGGATTTACGAATAATCGAATATTCGGGAGAGGAGAGAATTATAGCTATCAGAGCCCCTCGTCGCTGAGCTGACAGTCGAAGGCTCAAGTCGTCGATACGTCTCTGTGTCAGTGACACAGTGTCACGACGACTACGACGTGATGTGTGCCAAGGGGTAGATCACTGACGTCGCTGTAACGAAGCCTGAAGATATTATAAGACTATTTTATTCGTCTTTTTTTCGCTACAAACCAGTTTTATAATATTAGAACAAATTGTAAAGAGTAAAATTGAGATATCACAAAAAAAAACTATTTTTATAACGGTATTCGTCACTATTTTGTATTGTAGTGATGTAGGTCAACGCGGGATCTAGCAAAAACTCGAAGTGTGTGACATAAAGCTAAGTGTAAGCGTAAGTTGAACTGAGCTGAGTTGAGCCTACTTTTAAATGCAGAAAATGCTGCTCTTCGCTAAGCAAGGGCGGCGCGTCGCAATCACAGAAATGGCTTTTACACCAATCTTTTTTGGGGCTTTAAAACTTTGAAAGCAATTTATTTTGAGTAATTTCGGTAAATGTTGCCTTGCACTTTTGCAAGCGGAGGGAGCTCCGCGGATGGAATTGTAAAGTAATTTCTGAAAGCGTTTAAAAGAGGCGCAGGTGTGGGTGTGCGCGAACTAACGTTTTCTTGGATCGTGTTCCAAATACGATCATTTTTCACGTCGTTCTAATGACGTAAACAATATTTAATTCAAAACGTTTTGTCTAAATTTTATCCTTTTTACAAGCTTAATTTATTTTATCCTTTTTACAAGCTGAAAGTGCTGATTGTTTTTGACCGACGAAAAAAAAGGAGGAGGTACTCAATTCGACACGTATATTTTTTTAAATGTGCAATAAGTTTTAATGCTTCAATGCTTGGCTAACTGCAGCGTCAGCGCGCTGCACCATAAATAATAAAACCGAGTTAAATCCAGTACAATATCGGCAACGATAAATTCTGCCGCCTCTGCGTTTTAATATTGCGCTGTTTACTGTACACAAACCTCGGTCGCCGAATGTCCGGCGCAGCGCTCTGAACAAGCCATGGAAATGACTTTATAGCGCTCTCTTTGCCATAAACTTCAATAAATATACTACAAATACTTTGGAAACCAAATAAGCGAAGGACCCAAATTAAAAATGCGCATGCAGTCCTTTGCTAAATAGTCGTTTTCACGGAAATACCCGAATAAAAAAAAAATCTACTAAATTACGCATGAAGAAAATGCACATAGGAATACGACCGTTACGGTCGGACTACGGTAGTCGAACAGAGACGAAAATTACTATGCGCATTACATATTACTATTGGCGTACTGTAAATTTTTAATTTTGGACCGCAGGTTCGCTAATTGTTGGGAACATTAAAAATAAGTAGTCATAACAACCATTCAAAATAACTACGTATACTCAGAAACTTATTTTGTGTTTCGGTTACATTCTGACTGCCTCCACAGTTTTGGACAGTTTAATAACTTTACGTACAAAACACAGCTTTGCCGAATTTTGGGCTGACCGGCGACGGCGCCGGGAGAGAGAGGGGTAGGCAGGGGCACCGGGGGTCGAGCTCAAAGTTGCTTCACCTTGTACTGCATTAAATTAATGCACGAGCCAAAACTTAGACTGAAGCTAAGCTAAGCACTAACATTATACTTTAACCAGACTAACCAGATATAGAATAATCTTTATTTATATTAAATCTTATCTTTTGACAGTTTCCTATCAAAACTATTTATACAAAATATTTTTTTCTTCATAACACACACGACACACGCACGACGCGCAGTATCAAACAATCAAGCCACGGATCTTAAATACACAACACACCCTTCGCTATTCCGTGATTAGTAGCGAACATTTCTTTAGCTTTACCGTTCGGGAAGCGAACCTGAGACCAATAAAAATAAAGGGGATAGTGGCGCACCCTGCACTGAGGGGAAGTGTCCCTTCTAACTGCAATAGACATTTCAAAGGAAACGCGCGGAGAGAATACGATCTAATCTGTATTCTACTAATGGGACTACGTAAGGGTCTACATTTCTCCATGTGGATCTTGATAAACTATTCAAAAATGATTCTTTATACTTAGATATTAAGATGTAAAATAATAGCAGCAAAGTGAGAGATGTAAGGTAGTGCCACGTGCCTCGACCCTCGCTCGCGTCAGCTATAAAAACCTGGCGGCGTCCAGCTGATAGTTTGCCAAGTTCAGTTTGTTTAAAGTTGGAAAACTGAAATTTCGAATCTGATTTTGACTTTGTTTTATTACTTGTCCAAGTATTTTTAAACTATTATCTACATTTGCGCGTTACCCATTAATAATTGCATCACACTCAGAGCCCCTAACTAGGAAGAATTTGTATCTAGGGTGCCCGAAACATAATACCGAGACGAAAAATACACCCAGACCGAAAACAAACATCGATATAATTCATCAAGACAAATGTTCGCCCCGCTGGGAATCGAATTCAGGTGCACACGCGTCTCAGTCTACATTACTGCCAACTGAGCTACGAAACAGACAAACATTATACTTGCCCAAACGTGAGTCTAGTTCAATGCACTGATGTCTCTCGTATGGGCTTAGTCAATGAGCCTCTGCCGTGATAAAGGCGTGAGATCATGTTATGTTGATCGTCGTGGTTGATTACTGCCTCTGTGAGCACAACATTGAGGTAAAATTTGTTGTAAGAGATAATAAGAATGTAATTTCAAAAGAATCCAATCACTCGAGATTATTTAACACAAGTAACACCATTAAAACACCTTTCAATAGCAATAGGGAGCTGGCGCGAGCTCGAGGGAGCTCCGACAAATATCATTACTTTAGAAACGTTTCTTCGGGGGGACTGTATTGTAATACTTCTCATATTGCGATATTGCTTCCGTTATAGCAACTTCTGTTCACACGTGAGGGGCGCATTGCTGTTGTCTTTGTGAAAAAAAGAGTATTGAGGGATCGGCTCTACCTGCTGCTTCAAATCCAAATTTAGATAAGAACGTTAAAATAAATTAAGTTATAGACGCTAGATAGAACTCTCTGATGCCGGGCGCTTTCTGAGACAGAGTAAAGTAAAAAAAAAAAAGTAAAAAATTATTTATTCAATACAGGATACAAGATATCGCTTATTGAAAGTCAATTAGACTATTCAATTAATATTGATACCTTATTTCGTAAAGTATCCTATACTGATAGAGGCGAGGTAGTTCAGGGTGCCCACTAATTGGCTCAGGCAAACAATGTTTGCCTTACCTTACGACAATGGTCGCCTGGAGACGCCCCCAAACGAGCCCTCCTCTGTCAAATGATTCTACAGAGTAATATGGTATATTACAAGAGTATTGTTGTTCGTAGATTGCAAATCAATACAAGTCGACGCTCTAGCACCGCGTGAGGCTAGCGCCGTCTGTTTCACAAACGCTTTAGTGATCTTATTAGTATTTGTGTACTAGTGGGCGCCCCGCAGCTTCGCCAGCGCATTTTCCCTTGAAACATCAAATTCCCAATTTTCCCGTGTGAATTTCGGGATAAAAAGTAGCCTATGTCCTTTATCAGGCTCCAGACTATCCATATACAAAATTTCATTCAAATCGATTGAGTAGTTTTCTCAGCAAAGCGACACAGATAGACTGACAGAGTTACTTTCGCACATAAAGTATGGATTAGAAAGAGAGTATAGAACTCACTTCAATACGCTTTCACCGTAAATAGATTGTAATAGAATCATAACACCCTTCGGTAAACCAAATTATATTTTGACACCCCGTAATAAGTATTCCAGGCACGCTTTCCTAATTATTCCGCCGTGCTGCCGCCTAGCGAATGCAAAACGCGTTTTTTTTAATGAAAAGAGTTCGCGCAGCAGGTTCTTAATTTGAAATTAACATTTTAAATGGAACCGCACTCTTTGTGCGCTTGTCACGGTGACGCTGTTGTAGTGGCCAGCAAAAAAAAAAAAAAAAAAAACAAATAAAACTACGACATAAATCACCCCCACCGATAATCCTACTTAATATTATAAATGCTAAAGTTTGTGAGTGTGTATGTTTGTTACCTCTTCACGTCTAAACGATTGGAGTGATTTCAATATTTGGTATGGAGTTAGCTGACATCCTTCACCTGTCCCCCCGTGAAGAGGCTACACAGCCAATGCTGGGGGGGGTCGCGGAGAATTCCACAGGCTTACCCGCGACCCTCCTGCTATCAGCCGAGAAGGACACCGGCGGGGTTTTAGTGGGTGCGAACCCCACATAACCCTGCGGCTCCCCCCGGGGCTGCAGAGTACTCGTTAGGAGTTTCCCCGCCTTTAAAAAAAAAAACATCCTAGATATAGGCTACCTGGGATGATATATGCTGGGATGTGTCAACACATAGGCTACTTTTTAATGCAGTAATAAACCGCGGCTAACACTGCTGGTGCTCGTAATCTATAAGTTTCAAAAAGCAGAGTAAACTTAAAATTATGTACTTTTAAGTCTTTGCCCTTGGTTGGCACTAAGCTTGCGAAATAAACCGCTTGCCGCGAGTCTGTGGCCACGACACAGCCGCAATCAGCTTATTTTCGATATTTTGTCCTAGCTCCAGCTTTTCTCGCTCAGCTAGAGTAACAAAGATTAGATAGCGATTTTATCACAAGATACGATGCATTTATGTTGCGAATTTATACAGGGTGTTTCTGACAAGGCGGTAATAAATCAGAGGAGGGATTCAGCTTACCATACCTAACAACTTTCCCAAAGTAACATGGGTCGAAATCTCAAAACGAAAACCAGCTGTCCCGTACATTGACCCCGCCAGCTGATCGAATCAATGTATGGAACAGCTGATATTTTTTTTGATATTTCGACCCATGTTGCTTTGGGAAAGTTGTTAGGTATGGTGAGCTGAATACCTCCTTTGATTTATTACCGCCTTGTCAGAAACACCCAGTATATAAATGTTTACCCATAAACAGGATAGATATTACCCACTAATAAAAATGTAAGATTGTAGTTGATTTGTATTCGACTCAGTCAATTGTTAAGAATTTTGAGGGTCACATCATTATGATGCACCCAGCGGCGGCGGCAGGGTGCTCGGCGAGGGGCTCACACAAGAATTTGAGAGCCCTCAACTAGATGCGCCCCTGGAATCGTAAACAGGGGCGCATTGGGGAGCATTAATTGTTGAGTTTTAATTAAGTATAGCGGTGCTTGTTGATGCCACTATTGAACCGCGATGACCGAAATATTGCTTAAGAATTTAACACCTGTGATTAAAGGCTTTGAAAGTGGGATTTTTTATGAATAGTGTAATTTTTTACACCTTGATATATATTTCGTTCACAGCTGATTTCAAGTTAATAAGCGCAAAGGTAACTAGATTACCAAGTTTTTATTTTATTATCACAAAAATTTATGTAATCCACAACAACCCATCTTGTAGCAAATAACAAGAACCCTAGTTTTTGTCTATGGACATAACTTCAGGCACAGCTCCGAGTAAACCTGGATGATCTAGGTGTTTGGCAGCGCGCTCTGGCTGGATTTACGCGGAGGAGTTGGCAGGGTAGGCAGGACGCTGGACTTAGACCAAACAAATACATTTCAATTTAGTTTGGAGCCGACTGGGACATTGTTGGGTCTGGAGGACTTCGGTTACACTTTATGTTGACTTAAAGATATTGGGTACTGGTCTCTCTTGCTTGGGTTTTAGAATTTTCTGAATTTTAAAACAAAGTTTGAAGACAGATAGGACAGAAGAGTTTGGCGATGTTAAGAGAAAGGCTTGCCTGGGTCGACACAGTCAGTCAGTACAATCATGACGTGATTATGTGATACAAAACTAAATATATTTTACTAAATTTTATTTAAACAAGTACCTACTACCCCACTTATATAAATTTGAAACAGTTTCCTTGTGAATATCCTAAACAGCAGACTGCCAGACATTGTTCCGATAGTTGTTGGTATCTAGGGGATAAAGATGAAACTAGGAAACTTGAGTCACAGGACAGATCTAGACAAAAACTTTTCTTTCATGACTTTTAGTCGATATTACATAGCTTCAGAATCGAATTAAAAAAATCCAAAATCGTCAATATATATAAAACTCTTCCGTTACTGACTGACTGACTGACTGACTGACTGACTGACTGACTGACAGACAACGCAGAGCCAAAACTACTGGGCGTAGCGGGCTGAAATTTTGCATGTGGGTTTCTTGGGGAGTGTAGATGAGCACTAAGAAGGGATTTCCCAAAATTCCCACGGGAACGGGAAAAAACGGGATTTTTGTGTTTATGAGAAATCTGCGCGGGAAAAACCGCGGGGCAGCCTCTAGTATATATATAAAACTCTTCCGTTACTGACTGACTGACTGACAGACAACGCAGAGCCGAAACTACTGGGCGTAGCAGGCTGAAATTTTGCACGTTGGTTCCTTGGGGAGTGTAGAAGAGCACTAAGGAATAATTTCCCGAAATTCCCATGGGAACGGGAAAAAAACGGGATTTTTGTGTTTATGAGAAATCTGCGCGGGTGAAGCCGCGGGGCAGCCTCTAGACATGAATAAAAATACAAAAGTCATTCCTGCAGTTACATGAAAATCTCTTTTATATATTACAAGTAAAAAAAAGTATAAAATAATACGTAAAGATGTAAAGATAAACTGTTCATGGTAATTTGATTAACATGAAGTGCCGCGCGCGGAGTCATTAAAACAAATAAAGATTAACGACTTGTTAACTGCTACCAAGGCTGTTAACAGTCTTACTGCACGTTCCGTTAAACAATAAATTAGAACATTTATTAATCTTATGATAAATCTATGTAATAAGGTAAATTTGTATGAATATCCATAAATGAGCGTGCCTGCTTCAAAGTAGCTTCTAGTAGTCTTAAGTAGTTCTTTAACAATTTTGTTAAATTTAACTGTTTTTTTTTTCCGCAGAGCCTATGCGTTAAAGCAAACACTTTTATAAAAATCTTCATATTTGTAAACAAAAATAAAGTTAATGTTTTTTTGCACACCATACTTTGCATTTCGAAGGGAAAGTCATGCATCCATAAAAATGGAAGGTTCTTTGAATAAACTACAGAGTTGTGGTGATAAATAGAGGGCTAATAGAGCGAACCTGCGAGGGCGGCGCAGCGCTTATCGGGCGCCGCAGCGCTGCCGCCCAGACTGTACCACTATGAAACTTAAAGGATCGAGTTAGACTGCATTTTACATTGCAGGATAAGAATTGAAGAATATACTTTGAAAGTTTTAAGGAAAGTGATTTTTTAAAACATCAGTTTAGACATGAAAACATGTTTGACCTATCTCATTAAATATTTAAATTTGATTCTAAAGCAATAGCAGTGATCACCAAAATATTAACGACACAAATAAATATTACAACTTTGTAACAGCCAGATTTTGACTCACCAAAACTTAGAACAGACGCAGTAGGCAAAAATCACCAAAGAACATCACAATAATAACACGAACAGCACAACAAACACGTAAACTCATCACAGAACAACACAGAACACGCCGGACGCACGCGAGAACAACGCGACACGCGGCAAGAACGCGACACGCGGCAACCGCGCGCCGCTTCGCTCACGGGCTCACTGAGGGTGCCAACGAAAGGGAAAACTACCCCAGCACTTTCCTTCCTATTCTAACATTAAGGAAAGCCTTGCCTCTCCCTCCCTCATGACTTTTCCTAACAGTTTTCAATGTCCCGGCTCCATTGACAGGCTCCGACTGTGCGACCGACTACAATTCTCAGTTATAATGTAATAGAGCTGCAAGGTGGCGCTCTGTTGTGTTTAATTAAAACTAGAGTGCTACTGCTTTTGTTTTAATCGAATGAATACCCTTTCAAAGAATATAAATGCCTATTGGTCAGTGGTAATTACGGGATGTAGGTAATTGTCCCTGCACTACGTTTTGCAATTGGGAAGAAACAAATAGATTTTCACTTGCTACAATTCCAACATACATACTTCTTTCGCTTTTCTAATTTGCTTTTTCATACATAGTCCTTTATTTGCATTCGCCAGTACAAAGATAAAACAAAACATAAAGTTGATTATCAATACAACAAACAATACATAGTATAAAATAAAGTCGCTTCTCGCGTCTGTCCCTATGTACGCTTAAATCTTTAAAACTACGCAACGGATTTGGATGCGGTATTTTTTTAAATATATATTATAGATAGAGTGATTCAAGAGGAAGGTTTATAAGTATAAAACATGCACAAAATAGTAATAGGTACGTACGAAGTTCGCCGGGTCAACTAGTTCATTAATAGTTGAAGGTAAAATAGGCATTTCATAACTTCATGTCAGGTTATGTTAATAAACTAATAGTTGGACACTAACAGTGCTTTCCAGTTAAAGATTCACCTGAATATAGAGTTCGCTAGGACAAGAACCGCGTCACGCTCCCCGCCCCCTCTCCAGGAGGTTCAGGGGCGGGGGGCGACACTTTCACTTATTTATTACGCTTTAAGAATCTTAATAACCTATCCAAGCAATTGCTTAAGTAACAAGGTTGCTTTATTTACAGTTGAAATCGCTAGAGGAAATAGATTGCTGAATGTAATTAAATCATGACAAAAAATTGTGTGAGTATCTAGTTTTGGACTCTCCTGTTGAAAGATGACAGACACCTGAACAGAAACTGAAACAATGATTTAGCTAATCCCCAAACAATTCAGATTGAGATACATTGTGTACGGGGTTCAGTCTCTTGCCGTACTGTACTAAAACCTGGGGTATTCCCAAACAGATCGCGGGGTGGTTGAAGGTTGTGTATCGGGCTCATCGCACCGCGCCGGATTGTTGATAGTAGATCTACGCAAATGAGTTTATCGTCGAGTGGCCGACAAAGTTTACTTATAGTATCCCAAATACTGAACACAGTTAAAAAAAAAGTACAGAGTATGTAACGCAATCATGCCTACACTACTGAACCGATATGACTGAAAAGTAGTAGGCAGATAGCCTTTACTTTTTGTCCTGAAAATCCCACGAGAAATTACGCTGGCGAAGGCGCTACGTTGCACCCCCCCCCCTCCCCTCCGCCCTTAGCTTGCTCACAGCGGGAGAACTGGCTGTTATATTCTTATAATGAAACATGGTATCAACTTATTAGAATACTAGAGGCTGCCCAGCGTTTTTTCCCGCGTAGATTACTCATACACCAAAATCCCGTTTTTTCCCGTTCCCATGCGAATTTTGAGAAATCCTTCTACCTACGTGCTACCCTACACTCCCCAAGGAACCCACTTGCAAAATTTCAGCCCGCTACGCCCAGTAGTTTCGGTTCTGCGTTGTCTGTCAGTCAGTCAGTCAGTCAGTCAGTCAGTCAGTCAGTAACGGAAGAGTTTTATATAAATTAATGACGTTTTCCACCAACATATTTATACATATAGGTAGTCTGAAAGAAAACGAAAGTTTTTAATGAACTTTGCAAATTTTTCCGAAAATTCTAAAGAGAAATTCGTAAACATATTCAAATTGTGTTACCGTGTCGCGATTCCAAAAATAAACAAATGAGGATATTACAAACTTTACGTCCGGGTGGCGAAGGCAGCCGAGTGTACGTGACTCCTAAAGTCTAGGTTGATACCAGAGTATTATATTCTCTGTGCCCGGACGAACGTTAGTATTATTAAATTGGTTTCCTGTCTGGATTTGATTGTGCTATGCAATGCTGTAAGTATTTTGAGCGTGTAAATAAAAAAAATAAACATTTTGAAGCGCAAGTCACTGAAACTTGTAAAATGGAATTTAAAGAAACAAACCACTAACACTCCAATAACAGACAAAAGATGATAGTGATCCTTAGAATAGAGTATCACTATAAACTCTCTCCGTCCCGCACATGATAGGGGTAACGCTTCCCCGGGGAGTCTGCTTACCTGCGGGGGTGTGCGGGGGTGCGCGGGAGGCGGCGGGCGGGGGCCACAGTACGCGCTACATACATCTTCCGGGGAGCCTAGATACGTGGAAACACAATATTTTTGAGTGTTGGTAACTGATAGTACCTATTCCGGTGCTAGCAGCGTTTAGGTTATTCAAAATAAGTAAGCGCCGCACAGCGTCGACAAGGAATGTAAAAAATAGACAAATATCGAAAGGACAACGTCATAAAATACAATTATTTCTAAATATATTTTTGTGATACACGGGAATTTGATTATTTATTAATAAGTATTATTATAATTTACAAATAGTAACACCAATTTTTGGGTGTAAGTCCAACAAAAAATGGTAGTTTAGGGTTACAAGAATTATGGTTTTATCTTATACGAGCTATCCAGGCTTACTTCGTTACGCCATAGAATATAAGATACTACTCAAAGACTTGGCTCTATAGACCATATTCTTTTGACTGCCCAGAATGGGCGAATCAAAAAATAAACAACAACTACAAACCACCTGTCAAAATATGTAAACAACGGAAAAAATATTGAATTACATTACATTATTTGAGTTTAAGTAAGGATCACGAATTTTTTTGAAAATCTAATAAAGCCTATGACACTCGGGGTTAATGTAGCTTCCTACCAGTGAAAGAATTTTTTCAATCGGTTCAGTATTTCCGGAGCCTATTCGTTACAAACAAACAAACAAACAAATCTTTCCTCTTTATAATATTGGTATAGATTAACACTTTAACTTAGTACAATTGGTGGATGATAAATGGTGGATGAGCTAACGCTGTGTATGGTAACAAACGCGAACTGCTAGCATGATTCTTTGCACCTAATAATGAAGACTAAATTGCTTACACTGTGACCTACTCTAATATACAGCTCAGCTCGTACACCAATAGTATACGAAAAAAAAACTTAGTTATGTACGCTTCTAATGGTCTAGACGACTGACGTTTAGTTCCACTCCACAGTAAGTTTGTTGAAAAATGTTTGAATAAAGATCCGGAGCATTTCAATAAAACCAACAGATTACGGCCGCGGGCGCGGTGATCGCCGGCCGCCGATCGCAGCTCGACCAATCTCGCTGAGAGCCATCAAAGATGCAGGGAAAGATAATGCTTTCATTGCAGAAGTAGATCCGTAGATATCACAGCAAATAGCTTGCTGTCTCGTGATCTAACCACTTTGATTTAAGACCTATTACCACTTCATTCGCTTTATTATCCTTTTTCTAATTTCATGAAAAGTTCTTTCTTTTTCGTTTAACTCTTACAAATTTGTTTAATTGCATTTTTGGAGGACTATTCAACATGGCGGCAGTCTGGAGGCGCCTCGTAAAACACGGAAAACAATTCGGAAGCGACACAAGCGAAATTCCTTTGTAAAATAGGGTATTTGACTCATTTTCATTTGTTAAAGTGTACCTAGTTAACAATCAAATGCTGAAAATTATACACATTCAAAAAATTAAAGATTAAATGAGGAAGCAAAATTTAACTTGTTCTACATAAAAAACAGATTATTTAACTCGTTCTACATAAAAAACAGATTGTTTTATGTAGAACAAGTTAACTATTCTGCGCTCCTGGACAACGTCAATTTGCTCTATATTTCTCATTCTAATTTGCAGTTTATAATGTTTGTATTCTGGATGAACAGCAAAATAGCGTTTTAAAGACAATGAATGCGGATGATAATATAAAAAGACAAATACCGGATCCAAACACGAGCGTTCAGTAGCTAGCAGTTAACGAACGTTAATTGTTTTTACTCTTCGGGTGCTAAGTTTAACGATTTCTACTAAAACATAGTAAATAGTATGTGCATTACTTTGCAAGATGAATTTTATATAGGTATAATCAGCTTTTTAAATAAGGGGAGAGCACGAAAAATAAGTAAGATCCAGACTCAATATACTCAAAGCCACTACCGTAATGCTTTAGCAAAGCAATTTTTATAATTGATTGAGCTGGCTACAGTACGTCGCTAGTAGTAGTAGTAAGCTCTGAGATCAGCAAGACTGCAAGGAAATTCTCAAGACCTACTACATTTTTTTGCTTACCGTAAGGTAATGTTAATTGGTACGTACCTGAAAGAAAAGGAAATAAAAATTAATTCAAATTTCAGAGTTTTTGTAATTACATACTAACCTACTTCACTAGAGATAAGTATTTCTTATCGGTTCTCTTTCAACTACCTACATAGCGTGTAAGTCCCTATGTAATTTAAGTACGCGAATCTTTAGGTCATGCACAGTAAGTAAGTATTCAAACTAGTAGGTATATTTACTTAGTTCGAACGTTCGAAGGAAAATTTCTATCTGAATAATATTCCACGCACACGCCGGGCCGGCTAATGGGCGCGCGTGCACTTTTCAAACTGTTCCAGGTTTTTCAGTCTCGCCTCGACTTGAATACATTTTCAACTCATTATCATAATAAAAATTCTTGTTCAGAAATAAAAAATGCTAAACAATTTATAACATGCGACGTGCAAGGCTTGCGTTAAAATCAGTTAGAAGGTGAGTTAAGCCACCAAGCAGTTACAACGAAATTCCAAAATGGTATATATACTTACATTATTAAAGTACTTACTTTCTTACACCAGTTTCATTACCGCCACCATCACTAAATAAATGTATAATCCTGCGTAAAAGTGTCACATAACAACAGTTTAGCCAATCCTTATACCTACTTAAATTTATATAAAATTTAAATATCCAGACGACACAATGTGGCACATGGCGAAGCTAATTCAATGGAACACTATACACCATTGCAGTCGCAATAGTTTTTCAGTTTTCTTCTACAATGCCACAGTAAACTAAGCTCTATATTTCAAGTGATTAAGTAGAGTTCAGCTTAGAGCAGTATAAATAAATAAGTGACTATGGAGTGCGGCCGGCGCGGCGGTGCTCGGAAGCAGCCGCTCTCGGACGCTCGCCATACTTGTATTAAAACTATTTTATTTTAACAATGGTTTCATTTTGAAAAGAATATTTTTCAGCATTTCATATTACTTTGCTTTTTTATTAGGTAAATTAAGTTAGGTAGGGAAAACATGAAAGTGTTATACTTGTAAAAACACTACCCTATGGAATATACCTAGCTAGAGGCTGCCCCGCGGTTTCATCGGTACAGATTTCTCATAAACACCAAAATCCCGTTTTTTCCCGTTCGCTTGGTAATTTCGGGAAATCCTTTCTTAGTGCTCAACTACACTCCCTAAGGAACCTACATGCCAAATTTCAGCTTTGTACATACACCCAGTAGTTTCGGCTCTGCATTGTCTGTCAGTCAGAAACGGAAGAGTTTTATATATGGGTATTTCTCACAAAAAATATTCTTCATCTAAGATCGCTGTCCATGATTTTTTTTTAGAATTTGATTATTTTGATAAGTTTATCGTAAACAAGAACAAAAAGTTATAGTTTTCATAATGGAGGGACTCTTTTTTACCCAATAGTTTCTCTGCAAATCGCTTTTGAAAAAATTAGGACAGCGATCTTATATTCACTGCCAGCGATCTTAGAACACCTCATATAACTGAAATAAAAACATATTGCACATAATATTTTATTGTAAAAAGTTATTCGTTTATTTCAAGAAATAATAATAGAATTCTTGGCACAGTTTTAACAAGCTTGCATCTACAGATTTAGATTAAAGAAACATAAAAAAACTCCATCGCTTCTTATTTAGATTTTATTTTGTAATATTATAATTATGTTAAAGTAACGTTATCCTTGGTTCTTTGGATGAACCTACTATTTCTGTGGAATATTCAAAAATCTAATCAACATGCCGTAAAGCATGTATCTGGTCTATGGTCCTGAAGCCTTTACGGAAACCGGTTTGTTTGGGTGGCTGAAAGTCATCAATCCTGCGCACAATACGATTCCAAATGACTCTCAAGAACAGTTTGTAAACATGGCTAAAAAAAAGTTAGAGCGGCATGTGATTCTTCAGCAAGGTTTTATCATCCTTTTTGAAGAACAATACTAGGTACTACTCTCCTTTCCGTGCTTCTGGAGTTTTCAAATCTCTGATAAGTAAGAGGCATAGCACAGCTAAAGTAGCAAGCGAAAAGAGTAAATATCTTCTAAACTGAGGCAAGTATCAAAAAAGTGAAACAGTATTCTCCTAGATAATTTAGCCTAGTATTTTTAGAGCAATGGTGGTTAAAAACCATAGAAAGCTACAAAGTGTTGCTAAAAATGGCCACTTTTGGCAACAATCCGTAGATTTCCTTGGTATTAAACCTAAAAGCTATACAACAGTGCCTTTAAAATACTAGGCTACATTATCTGGGGTTCTGGCCAGATAAACCTCCACGTGGTGCACCCTGGGCAACACTAATCGATGACACTTTTCGTTTACCGTTTGGTGTGATCGCTCGGTGGCTAATAATATGGCGAGAGTGGCGCTCCACATGCTCTGTGCTTTATCAGAGAGCATAGTGTGAGTCGAAAAGGAGAGCGGGGCTTGGTACCCCCACCACGGCGTACTCCTCGGCTCCGTGGGGGGGTTAAAAAGCCCTGCTAAACGAGGAGAAAGAAGAAGGGAGTCATTGAAGAGGAAGAGGGAAAGATGGCGAAGAGGTGGATTACGGGACTTAGGGGCTCCCCCAATGGCACGTCCATGTGGAGATTTATGGCTCGGCTGATTAGAAACCCTGCGTTATTAGATGCTGGGAATAATAGTCCTACTCACGGTTGGCTTGATGACTAAGTCGCCGACCGTTGGGATCACAGGTCTATCCGGCTGATTCGAACGCGCAGGGGAGTAGATGCCGGGCTGTCATTCCTCCCCGCTTTGCGGTCGGCTTGATATCGCCATCGCTAACAGCAATGGGCGTACCAATGAGGCGCTTACAAGCCCCATAGGAGAGGGTGTCAGTGTTAGGACACTGCCACGCGCGATCGCTGGGTGCTGTGGCCAAGATGGAATGGCTGTAGCACCTGGCGGTCGAGGAGGAAGTAGCAGGGTTTTTCAACTGCCACCACGATGTCAACACTCCGCCGTGGCTCCCAGTAACAAGCTCTGCTCATATAACAAACCTGGGCAGGATGACGGAACGCAGTATCCAGTTCCGTCGTTCAGCGTTGGGAGAGCCATCCACGCGCTGGGGGGACTACCATCTTGGCCCCCCGTGTAGAGGCTCAATAGCCGATGCTGGAGGAGGTATCAGAGTTACACATAAAGATCAAAGATCTGCCGTGACCCCCTTGCCAACAGCCGAGGAGGACACCGGCTGTGTTTTAGTGGATGCGAACCACATTATCCTGCGGCTCTCCCCGGGGCTGCAGGGTACTCGTCAGGAGTTTCCCCGCCTACAAAGGCATTTATCATCTAGTGAAATATTCGATATTTGCCTTTGTTTTGAAGATATTAAATATCTTCGCGGGTGGCGGTACTTTACCTGTGCTATGCCTCTAAACGGAATTATACAATTACCTACTGTAGGTGTTGGTTGGCCCTAAGGATTGGTTTTCTACCCGCCTTCAGAAGTTCACCTGTGGTTGAACTGATGATACCCTTTATCAGAAACATTATACCTACACTACATAGTAAAGAAGAATTCTAGAAAAAAATAGTAACAGTGAAATTGAAAAGTAAATTACAAGATCGCTGTCATTGACTATAAGATCGCTGTCCTTAGGACAGCGATCTCAGAAATGACAGCGATCTTATGGACAGCGATCTTAGCAATTAAAAAAAAAAGTGGATTATTAATAGGAAATAAAAGGTCTAGCAAGTAAATAATACTACAATAGTATGCAAAACACATAGTATTTCATTATAATCTAGTTACAACAATGATATAATGGCTTGAATTTTTTCTATGCTACAAAACAGATTTTTAAGAAAGGGTGACCAAGCGTAACTGCGCTCAAACATAACGTGATTGAGTCGAAACGAAGCATCTCAGTACATGTGTCACTACTGTGACTTACTCAGCATCAGTAAGGGTTCACGGCACTGACACTACAAAACTTAAAACCCATTGGTTAGCGAGTTATGTAAGAAGAACTGCGCGGTAGTTCAAAAAGTACTAAACTTCGGACGCTCGTATAAGTTGAATAATATCTTGAACAGATAATTAAATTAAGTTATCATATTTTTTTTAGTGTTAAACAACGTATCAACCATCGATTAAAATAAAGTTTTTAGTTCAGTCTCTTATAGTTAAAAAGTTATAACATAATTTTGAGCGCTGGTCGTAGTCCGGACGCACCGCTGACGGCCGATTTTAGGTGAAAAAAAATTTTTTTTCCATGTTTCCTAAATCCAATTTATTACTAACTGTTTAGGTCTAGGTCCTTTTTTGGATAAATAATAACATATTAAAAACTCAGGCTCATAGATTCTTCAATCTCGCAGTTTCACGTCCGGACGCATGTTTTTGAAGCTCTAAATATTCACCCATATATTGATATACGGTACTCTCTCCAAGAAACAATCGATGAACGAATGAAAAAGTACCTTTATAACAAAATATATTTACGCACTAGCTGACACGGCGAACGTCGTTACGCCACAGAATTTAAGATACTACTTAATACTTGGCTCTATAGACTATGTTCTTTTGACTGCCCAGAATGGGCTTAATAAAAATAATAAACAACAACAACAAATCACCATCTGTCAAAATATGTAAACAACGGGTAAAAATATTGCACCTTGGGCTACATTATTCGAGTTTAAGTAAGGATCCCTAACTATTTTGAAAATCTAATATATAACCTATGTCACTCAGGGATAGTGTAGCTTCCTACCAGTGAAAGAATTTTTCAAATCGGTTCAGTATTTCCGGAGCCTATTCGTTACAAACAAATAAACAAACAGATCTTTCCTCTTTATAATATTGGTATAGATTAACCTATTACAGTTATATTATAACTAAATCTAATTTTGCGAAAGAATGTCTGAGTGTCTGAGTCATGGACCTAGTATAGAAGAGCTACGCTGCCTGATTAGATTGTTTACGTATTATTTTTGCCATATGTAGGTATGTGCCGTTAAATTTAGCATACTTTTACAAGAAGTACTACTTATATACTTACCTACAAGATGCAAAGCATTATATAGCTTTGCTAAGCAAGTAATGTATTGAACTATGTGTTATTGAAATAAGGCAGGTACGAGGCGAGCCTCGGCAGCACAATTATTACGAACCCACGCGCTGCCTTGAGTTGGGGGAGCTTAGTAAGCTTGCCTAATGTTAGATGACTTGTACACACTAAACGAACATTCATTATAGTACCTAATTCATTATTCTAGCCAGCCTTTGCCCTGTAACCAGTTTATTCATTTTTTTGTTTTAAATTATCTTTATAATATTTTGATTTTAATTACAATAAACCCCAGTATGTTAAGGAAAATCTAACGTTCTTCTCGAGCTACAAGATATGAACCGTAGCAAATGATAGCTATTATTTATTTTATTGATGTGCACCCGCACCACTGCTGCTCCTGAAGCATGAGTGTGATGAAAAATCTCTTTTGGGTTACTCGCAGGTTACTCGTTTTTGACTCGAACGTTGCTGCGGGCTCGCCGTGTCTGCGCCCTCACTCATTGTATGAACATAATGTTCATTCATCGTGTGCGACGGTAATGTGCGACGACCGCCAATAACCGAAATTATTACATTTTGTTTGACAAACGCTATCGTATTTTGGTGTAATTAATGGAAACATGAATCAATTTGATTCCGGAAATTGAAATTTGTTTTAATAACGAATGCTTTTACAGGTTCAATCAAACTTCATAGATGCGAAAGTTTGTTTAGATGTTAGAGTTTTGTTCTACTTCCACGGTAAAGTTACTGATCGGGATCGAAATTTAAAAAAACTTCACAGTATTGAAGATAAGTGATTAATCAGTATAGCTTCTATTGTAAGGCAGTACGATATTCTCCGGGTCAGCAGAGCTAATATAAAACTAGAAAAAAAAAACATTGATACAAAATAAAAATACTTTGATTTTTGTATAAGTAGACTATCCTATTTGCGACCTACATTGTACTAGTTTTGTCTCAGTTTAACCTGCATCTAGGGTGCCCGAAACATATACAGAGACGAACATTACACCCAGACCGGAAACAAACATCGATATTCATCATAACAATGTTCGCTCCACCGGGAATGGAACCCAGGTGTACACGCTTACTCAGTTCACATCACTGCCAACTGAGCTACAGTTCAGTCAAGCTAGTCTAGTAGGTATGTAATAAATAAAGTAGGTATTTCAAACTAAACTTTATCTGAAATATGAGAGCAAAATGTCAATATAACAAATTAAAATAAAAAATACCTACTTACGTCAAATATGGTAAATAATATTTTTTTAACTTAATAATTTCCAACCGTAATTATTCTGCCGTATTTTCCTATTTACCATTACGGAAAATGTCTTATGGAGCTCGAACCTTCATCAGCGAAGGCAAAAGGCTGCATTGTTGCCGCGGAAGTAGGTCGACTAGGCCTTCGGATGACAAATAGTCCCAGAAAATACTTTTCTCCTTGCGAACGAGACATTCGATGTTACTTTCTAGCTTCACTTTTTGTGAGACCGTAAATTTTTTGCTTTTCAATGTGACTTTTAGCACACCTCAGACACCTATAGAAAAAAGCGTGTTGCTTCGTGCACAGCCGAAACTCGTGTACGTGCACGCGTATCATGCTTGTGTGAGTGAGATGAGTCGTGCGACGCTGCTTTATTTGAACGAGCGAGCGGTAACTGAGATGTAACCGAGCGCAGGGTCGCACTAATTGCTGAGGGAGACAGGGAGTGCTAATACTGTATGTAGTACTATTTATTTCACTGTGCTCAAGGCTTAGGCTCAAGGCTTTTTATAATTCGATCAGTCAGTCAGCGAAGGGTCCGAAATATCAAAGTTTCCGCCTCGCTGCCTGCGGACAGAAACAAAAGGCTCCGGCGGACAGACAAACAATGGAACTCAACCACTGCGTAGCGCGACGTAGCGCGTAGCAGCTACGTACACAATGCTACGTTCTACGTTTAACTACGGCATTTAAATTTCAAACAAAAATGTGAGCTAGAGGGATGACACAATTTTATAACAACCACGTTATAAATAAACTTTACTTACCTTTAATTTAACCTTCGATATAATCAAATAAAACCCTACTATAATAATTTCTGTTTTTTTAAACAACTTATATTATTTTAATGAAATCATACAGCCTAAACTTAAACGCATTAAAGATTTCAATATGATAAGCGTCGAGAGTTCGACCTCAAATTCCCTAAAGAGTAACTCCGAAGTAACTGCAGCGTTATGACCTGGTCTCGCTTCGTCTAGAGCCATCTGATAGTCACACAACTCACAACTGATAACTCGCTGCAAACCGCCAGACAGTTCAAATGCGGACAATGTTCATTGTTCAACAACTTCTGAGCGGCTTAATTTATTTATCTTTAGAAAAGTTTGGAGCAGAGTTGTAGAGTCCATTGTAGAGTTAGGCTCCAACTGAATTTTAATTATTAGATACTTAACAGTTTTATATTTAATCAAGGAAGCGAACTTTTGTTCTATTCTAATCCTTTTTTTTTAAAGTTGTGCGCGAACTTCATCCGTAATAGTGACTTTTCTTACCGTTGAACCTTCTCTGGACTACGACAATCATTTCAAAGCCAAAAATAGGTAAGAAAAACCCAGTAGTTCCAGAGTTTATGTGACATAAACGAACAGCAATTGATTTTAATGTCATAGGATTTACGAAATAGTATTTTGTTTGATGATTTTAGTACCAGTTTTCTCATTATTTACAGCGAAGAATAGTGTCTGTTCCACATAGTTTAAATTTTCTTTAATATATCAAACATTTCAAAAAAAATTCAGCCAAAAAGCCCCAGACGTTCTTGAGTTTTAGTCACAGCAATCGATATTTATATAGATATACTAGTCGACCCGGCGAACTTCGTACCGCCTAACATATAAGTATTTTGAGCATGTAATCTATACCATCTATACCAATATTATAAAGAGGAAAGATTTGTTTGTTTGTTTGTTTGTTTGTTTGTAACGAATAGGCTCCAGAAATACTGAACCGATTAGAAAAATTATTTCACTGGTAGGAAGCTACATTAACCCCGAGTGTCATAGGCTATATAGGATTTTCAAAAAAATTAGGGATCCTTACCTAAACTCAAATAATATAGTAAAAAGTAAAGTAAAAAATGATTTATTCAATACAGGATACAAGATATCGCTTATTGAAAGTCAATTAGACTAATCTAATTAATATTGATACCTTATTTCGTAAAGTATCCTATACTGATAGAGGCGAGGTAGTTCAGGGTGCCCACTAATTGGCTCAGGCAAACAAATGTTTGCCTTGCCTTACGACAATGGTCGCCTGGAGACGCCCCCCAACGAGCCCTCCTCTGTCAAATGATTCTACTCTACTATAACCCAAGGTGCAATATTTTTTCCGTTGTTAACATATTTTGACGGGTGGTTTGTTGTTGTTTGTTTTTTATTCGGCCATTTTGGGCTGTCAAAAGAACATAGTCTATAGTGTATAGAGCCAAGTCTTTTGTAGTATCTTATATTCTATGGCGTAACGAAGTAAGCCGGGAAAGCTCGTATACTTATAAACCTTCCTCTTAAAGCACTCTATCTATTAAAAAAAACGCATCAAAATCCGTTACGTAGTTTTAAAGATTTAAGCATACATAGGGACAGACGCGGGAAGTGACTCTATTTTATACTATGTAATGATATATATATTATCTTAATATTGTTTTATCATTTTAGTATTAGTTTGTAGGTAGTACTCATTATTTAGGAATGCACCCTAGTCAACTCACAGCACCGCAGCGCTCATCACTCCACAGACATTGAATCAACGTTGTAGGTTGCAGGTGTCGCGGACGCGCGTGATTTGCGAGCCGCCGTGATTGTACCCTCCCCCCCTCTTGTCCCCCCCCCCGGATGCAGCAATGTGGAGCTTTGAATGTGTCTACATAGAGGCGGAACTGCTCGGCTTTGATTCTCTATTTCCAAATATACCTATGTTTGTTACCTTATTTCAGTATTGCTTTATGATATGAGGTATTCAATGGTATTATATTATCTGTGCTGTGTGTGTATTGTTGCAATGATTATTTTAAACTAGCTGTGCCCAGCAATGTTACCCGCGCTTTATTACCGCAGTAAAAAAGAAGACCATGTGTTAATCCAGGGTGTCAGCTAACTCCATACAAAAATATCATTGAAATCGCTTGAATCGCCGTTTAGACGTGTAGAAGTAACAAACATACACACAAACTTTCGCCTTTATAATATTTGTG